>OU896708.1:13157385-14357385 GCA_918026855.4 Phaedon cochleariae | reverse complement strand
GAATCCCATGACTCATAAAATGAGATAAAAATGGTGGGGGCCATTTAATGTAATGCTATATGTATAGCAGGATAAATATGTATGGGTAGGTATCATCATATTAATCATAATTTAGTTTGATAATAAACTTGATATCCTGATAGGGATTACATAGCCCAATAATGAGATTAACAATAGGTATATTCATCAGTTCTAGGGTACAAATATGAAGTACATTGAAATTTTATTTTTATTTTACATAAATGGGGTAGGCTTACTCTGATTGCTTACCTACCTCAATAATTTTATAATCAAAACTACCTCTATAAGACTTCTCCGTCCATGATTACCTCTACCTGATTATCTACTTAGGAAATAATTCAGATAAGTTGTGATCATTTCCTAGTTTTAACTTTCAAATATTATACCTTTAAGGAGCACATAGGTAGTTATTTCCGATTTTATTGCAGAGGCGTTAACAGAATTCATCATACCTACATGACATGGAAACTGGACAGGAAATTAGTTATGCAAGAGCACACGTTCCTGTAAGGGAATGCAAAGAGGTGAGGTAGGTACACCTCCTCATCAGTTGTGTAGGTTGAGTTTTACAAGTGATAAAAACTGGTTTTCAATAAAATTCCTTCCATGAATACATTGTTTAAATTCCTCTCATATCATGAAGGATTCTGAAATATCTTGGGAGATTTTTAAGAATTGTAACATTATTCATCCATGTAATTTTATATTGACAATGAAATTCTGGTGGTTGAAAAGTACGTCTACACTGTGCCGCTGAACAAACTGATGTGCGATGTGCATTTTGATCAGCTAGGATCAGAAGCTCAATCGATCAACCAAGTTTCAAATTATTATGCCTTTGAATTCAATACATAGTAGAGAAGAAAGTAACTAGCACTGATAAAAAGAAGAAAATCAATTGTCATAGAAAACACTGAAAGCAGTCGCCGCTGCCAAAGCCGAAAGCCGTGATTCATTCTTGAAATATTCGCAGAAAATTTGCTTCTACGTCAAAAAATCGATACACCCCACCGGATCTTGACATTCCGTAGGTTTCATTTCAGAATAAGATAATGAATATGCAATTGAAGACATTTTCATTATTGTACAAGAATTAATAACAATTTACAAATGTATATTTTCAATAGGAGAACTGTCATAAATGTCAATAATGTAGCGTCTTGAGAATGAAGACTGATAGCGGGTTGAAATTATTATCGGGAAGAAATTGTGATATTACAGAAATATACTCACCATCATATCGTTCAGCCTGTTCGGCCAATTTTGCCTTGTAGACATTATCCTCCCTTTCAGACATATTTGGATGATTTAAGATTAAATTTCACAGCACTTATCACACGAATTCTTTCAACACTTTCTGTACTGCCAATATGGCCGCACCCGCCACACTAATATCCGAACTCGATCGAAAATCCTTCGGCACTTACCGTTGTTTGACGTCACAAATTAGCGCTAAAATTGAATTAAATATTATGTTTTCTCAATTTTCATTTGTATTTCTAATAATAGGATGACCTTTCTAGCGAGTTTTTGGAATTTTTGATGGATGATTGATGACAAATAATTTTCAGCTTTTTATAAACAGAAAAACTTTGTTTTTCATGACATACATGATCTCGAATGAATACAAAAATGTACCTAAAATTAACATAATCTACAGGGTCGTGTTTATTCGACCGACATCAACGCTTGATAGGTGATATAGCAGCAGGCGCGTATTTGAGGGGGGGGTAAAGGGGGTAATTACCCCCCCCAGAGCCCCTCATTAATTCTCAAAAAAATATTAAAAAAAGAAGTTGTGGTTATCGTTTTAATAAATTCATAACCAGGACACAGATACGGGTGGTATTACCTACCCTACTCGTCGAACACCGCGCGCAACATCTGATTCATTTAAATATATTTATCTTTGACCAGACATAGGTTACCCATTACCTTTGAGTATTCAACTTATCTTTGTCCTCAACGTAACGTGTGAAATAGGTAAACTGAATTAAACTATTTTATATTTTAGTTTTTATTAGGTAGGTGTGGGTACTGATCTTTTGACTTTTGTGACATATACGTTATATCACCAGACTTTGCAGATATCTTATGGCTTGTTTACTATGTGTAGCTGTAGCAACTCATAAGAGCCCACACTGCAAACACTTGTGATGTAAAGTATAAACAAATATAGGTATATTATTTATTATATTACTTTATCAGTTATTTCTAGTTCCGTATGAGCATGAGCATATCCTGCACCAACAATTCATAATGAGTAAGAGAAAAAATACCTTGGACTCGTTCCTGATATCAATCACGCGGTCACGTTGAGGCACATTCAGATACTGAAAGCTCACAAGGTTGTCATGGTGCTAATTCTTTAGTGTTAGATTTAGGTATTTTCATGAACCAAACACTATCAGATGAACAGAAATATAAGCTTTTAAAATATGCCTTTGTGCCCGATAAAAATTTTGTTTATCCATTTTCAACTCACGTAAAAAAACAGAAAGTAATTAAATGCTACTTGTCTAAAAAACATTTTGACAGTTTCAACTGGTTAGCTTATTCAGCTTCACTTAATGGAGTTATATGCAAATATTGCGCAATTTTTGCCAAATATGGCGGAAGAAATAAAACTACAACTCTAAATAAATTACCCCATATTTAGTGGCTGTTTTGTTTATTTTTATTCTCAATGATACTCATCATTAGGTTTAGGTATGTGTATACCTAGTCATTATTTACTTACATTTACATTTACTTTTTTATTGTGATCTGTTTTGTTTTATTTCATGTTGATGTTTGTTTTATACTTTTTTATATAATATAAGTTCAGAAAAATTCTATTTTTTCTGTTGTACCTACCTACCTTTTCCTAAATTGGATTACCCCCCCCAGAGTGAGTAGCCAGATACGCCACTGTATAGCAGGTGATAGCCCTCGCGATGTTACATTATAGGAATTTCTTTTCGTGCGCTCCAAGAGATAAAGAAGGGCGTCTTCAAGTATTCCGTTCTCGAGTTATACAGAGTTTTTTCTTTCGCAATAACTCAATAAACGATTGGATACTTTGCATTCAAATTCGGTGTATCATCTTAAATATGTCAATTTTTGACCAGAAAGTCCTTCCGGACATTTCATCCAGAGTTGCACTACACCATGGGCGCCGCCAGAAAACAATGCAGGGGGGGCGGATAGGACAAAATGTTGAAAATAATAATAAATTACGACTTGAACCACAATATAAATGATATTTGGAAATAAAAATTGCAATATTCTTTATTTATCATTTTTGACGAAGATAGATTTATATACCTACTGATTGTAATCGTCGATTGTCGATTACACTGTAAACACTCAAATGTCATTTTTTTCCTGCCCAGTAAACTAAAAAAATCTTTCGATAGCACAGGTGGTGAGAGATATGAGATATACAGTGCTTCAAAATTCGACCGAGAACATTTTGACAGTGTTCACAGTTCCCAAGGTACGGGGTGTTGAAGTTGAGGGAAAAAAGTATAGTAGATTCTAATCAAATATTTTTCCCGTGTATAACACACTATTTACTATTTACTTCTGTGACAAGAAAAAGGAATCAATAATATTGTGAAGATATTATATTATATTGCGTTGCACGATCTTTATCATTCTTTTGAAGTAATCAAATATCTTTCATTCTAATTCTGTGATTTGATCATCAAAAATTGCGAATTTAGAGCTAGGTTGTTTAGTAATAATTTATATGTAATCGCGAAGTTGAATGGAAGATGAAAGGACTTGCAATTCTTTCTGGATCCGGTATTTCCATATTTACCTTTTCGTATGTAAAAAGTTACGCCCTCTTTCAATTTCGACGAAATAAATAGGAGTATGTGAACATTATGAGATTAACTTAAGCCGCTTAGGCATCAAACTTTTCGAATTATCTTAAAAACAAATAATTTTATCGAAATTTTACAGGAGACAAAAAATACTCAAAAATGATTGAACACTTGACGAAAAATAGAAAGGAAGTCATTAGTGCACGTACAAAAAAAATGTGGGGGTAAGTGTGTACTTGACCCCCAGTATTTTGAATATTTGACAGTTATTTTTTGTTTTGTTCTCCTCACACGATGTAACTCTTTGTGCTGAAGTGATGTACCAATTTTGATATTAATATCTTATTGAATACGCGAGTAATTAAAAAAAAACAGTTTTTAATTTCCAACTTTGACCCCCTGTATATCGAATATAAAGGGCTACAATGAAAAATTATATTTAGAAACTTATATTGTTTTTCAAGGAATATATGGTTAATTGATTGACCTCCTTTTAGCGGACACCCTGTACTAGAATAAGATTTTATAGAAACAATAGGGCTGATGAATAATCAAATGATTCACGAAATATCATTTTCACAACATATTTTTGAATATACAGGGTGTCCGGAAATTTTGCGCAAAAAATCAAGGGGGTGATTCTGCATGAGAAAATATGAAATTTATTTTTTGGTATACTTGAGTCCGGAAATACATAGTTCTCAAGATACAGTGTGTTAAACTTTTTAGAAAAAATCGTTTTTTCATGAATTTCTCGAATATTCTTTCACCTATTCTCTTGAAATTTGGTTATGATATTCTTTGTCATGAGGGGCTGATTTAGCCATTTTCAAATTAGAATTGTGAGATCCACTGGCGTCCCGGGGACACCCTACCGAATATTTTTGTCAATAAAATGTGCGCCCCTGTTTTTTTTAAATTCTCTATCTCCATATCCTAATGATTAAATAAAAATACAACATTTTAGTCTCTTGAATTGTTTTGCAATTTTGCTGAATTTTTTGGCAGAAATTTATGCAATAAATTGGTAATCATTTTTTTCCATGAAAATGAAGCGAATTATCAAAATATTTCAAGAGACCAAAATGTTGTATTTTTAGTTGATCAATAGGTTATGAAAATACAGAATTCAAAAAAATCAGTGGCGCACATTTTATTGACAATAATATTCGGTAGGTTGCCCCCCGGGACGCCACTGGATTTTATAATTCCGATTGAATTATGGCTATATCAGCCCCTCATGACAAAAAATATCATTGCCAAATTTTAAGAAAATTGGTAGGACATTTGAGATATTCATAAAAAAAACGATCTTGTTTAAAAGTTTTAACACACTGTATGTTGAAAACTATGCATTTCCGGACCCACGTACATATAAAAAGAATTTCTTATTTCATCATGTAGAATCACCCCCTTGATTTTTTGCGCATAATTTCCGGACACCCTGTATAAAACATCACATACATACCACTGGATCCAATTATTCCATATGAATTGGAAAAGACGGAAGAGAGTATGATGAAACAAGATGAACATTAAATGTCTATTGAAAAATATTTCACTGTAGTATGAACTTTGGGAGAGTACTTCTGATGAGTTTCAGTTATAGTTCTAAAACATGATAATTCCGCTGAAACTCTGAAAGCAAGGGTAGTAAAAAATACAAATATTTCAAGCAATATGTTTATTTACATTTTAGTTATCACATATTAGGAAAAAGCCGTAAATTTCATATTGGATAATTAAATAATGTTCCATATTTACAAAAAATAATATTTACATAAAATTACACTTGCAAAAAAATAATTAGCAAAAAACCAAGGAGGTGTAAACAAACCACTTTTTTAATACTTCATAACCTTGACCTGTACATTTTTGCCTAATCCCCTATAGAAAAAAAATTACGAGATTCCGAATGATTTCCTGGTTTTTTTCATTAGAGTTAGCCACAATATCATCTGAACGACTCATAAAAATCGTGACTAGAATCGACAGCTGTCTTAGAATTCCAAAAATGTTATCTAAATCTTAGATAGATATAAAATATTGATCAATGTCTCAACTATACCTAATGCACAAATGCAAATCATCCAGAACCTTAGGAAAAAAATTAGGATAAAAATAAACGCTGAAACGTCGGCGTTGAATTTCTCTGTAATAAAACCATAGCATTACTTTTCGATTAAAATATATCCGGACATTTTGACCAATCCTGTTTCTCCTTTGCTTCCCAATAAGTTCCTTTGTATACGTGATGTATGACGTCAGAATCATCTTCCTTTGTTTGTTCGAACCAGACAGGATTATACGTTTGGTATGGCCTCCCTGTAACATCACCAAAATAGTAAACAATTGAAGAATCAACCAATCAATAAGTCATCAGTGAATGAATGAAAAATAAATAAATGATTAAACAAACAAACAAAAAAATAAAGAATTCTGATGGACAGATAGAAATTTCAAAAGAAGGTATTGAGTAGTATTCACCTTCTGCTGCAGCTTTTTCAGCTTCAGCTTCCCTTTGTCTTCTAACTGCTCTTTGTTTCTCTTCTAATCTGACTTTCTCACTATTTGATTCCTCCCAGCTACCTTCCTCCATTAACCGTTGATCAGGTCTCAATCTGGAATCTGTTGGGGCTACACCTTCTTCAGGTTCATTCAGTTGAGCTGCCAGTAATGTGAAGTTGTAGAATCTGTGGGAAATTAAGATTTACTAGAGCGCTATGTCTCAAAAATATAATCAGTAGACTATCATCAACTGTAGGAATGTAGATAATTTCTTGTTGTTGAGATATTTGGATAATTTATTCAGCAACAGTAAAGGTAGTAATACAGGTGTAAATACCAGTGGCGGATTATAGGGGAGGTGCAGTTGTTCAGTTGAATTTCAACAGAGCAATGCCCCCCCCCCCTAACTTTTTACAAAAAGATTATTCTACTCACATTTTTCCTGAAACTACATTATATACATCAGTGTTAAATCATCCAATACCAACCAGGACAGGGAGAATTATAAATATACAAAATAGGCTGAATTTGTAAATAATTAGATACTAAACAATTTGTAAAATCTATATATATATATTTGTTTAGTCCTCTTACATATCCTATGTGAGAAATTTAAATCAATTTATAATCATTGATGTTGTTTGTATATTATAATTATTAATTTGTTTATTCATATTATTAAGAGGGAGGTGTCAGAATGTCATGTGTCATGTCATTTGTCTTTTTATTTATATTTCATGTCAGATGTCTTGTCACCAATATGATTCAATAAAAATTTTGTATCAATCATTTTCTGCTTCTAATTTTCGTATCTTCAAATATATCTCAAATTTCTGTTTAAAAAATGTCCAGTTTTCTCCCATGTTCCCCTCACTTTGTAGCTGGCCCGGCGAGTGTACGATTTCTGCCATGTTAGGTTATGTTAAGATGGTTGTGTGTGCTCCATTCTTACTTGTTGTGTGTTTATTTCCAATCAAAACCATCCTTGTTTTTACCTTTTCGACTGCACCATGTATGTTTCTGTGTATTTAGTCCTTTATACTAAAAGGTTCACTCGATGATGAAGGATGTATTTGATTTAGGTTGTCTATGGAATTTCAAATGACACACATGTTACCAGATTGGAGGTCTATTTTAAAGTGGCTGTGCCCGTGATCTCTGCTAGGGTCCCTTGATGCAAACTGACGTATTTGTCATCTAACAGGGTACGGACAGATCATCTAGCGCCTTTGTCTTTTAATCATCTAGTAACTTTGGTTTCGTGTATTGGCGTCCCTGACATGACATTGCTGTCACGTCACATTCATAGGCGTTAAGAGATCTTACAAAATTTTAACTTCATTCTTGATCTTAATACATTTTTCAATTCTGTTTATTAAGGATGGTAAAATGTGCTGCGTTAGGTTGTATCAATCAGTTGAATGGCAAATTTGAATTTGTCAGATTTCCATCAAATGCAAATGAACTTAGAACATTTGTAAATACATCAGCAAAATATTCGAGGTAAAACTAATACGAAATCAAATATTATACTTTCTCGTTTTGTCTATAATTATCCACTCAACAAATTTTTGAATGCATTTTAGTAGAAACAGGTTTGATCCAAACTGAGGATTAAAAGAAGAAGCCCTACCATTTATAAAATTATACCTACATTCAGGAAATATTAAGTGTTCTTGAAAAACTGCAAAAATGATTCCCAACATGATTATATACAGCACACATGACATATGAGCACTTTAGTTGATTGATTGTCTTTATTACCCCAAGAAACATTATTGTTTATAATAGGGATATATACAACAAAAACATACATATTATAAAACATAATAAATCGAAACAATAATAATTGCACCATTATTGTTTTTCCTAAAAAAAAAAGAATTATAATAAAATATAAAATGAAAATATCATAATCCATTACAAGTAATCAAATTGTGAATGATTAGTACTATTAAAGTTTACTGAGCAGATATTTCTTTAATTTCGTTTTAAATTTTTCTGCTTCTTCTATATTTTTCAACTCATTAGGTAAGGAGTTATACAAAATTATTCCATTATGGAATATTGATTGTTTACCAAAATTTGACTTATAATTATTTGCTTAGTCTGAAATCAAAATTCATTTATTGATAGGCACTGCCTAAGAACAGTCCCATTTGCTCACTGCCTCACAAAGATTATGGTGGAGTTGAAAAATCAAAAAATTGAAATTTATCATCATCATTTGAATATAATATGTGGAGTTGAATGAGAAATTACATGTGGAAATTACGTATGATACGCCAATGTCCTCAATATAACCTAAAAGACAACAAATGTCAGGAATCTAGTGTTTATCCCAAGAAATGAATACAGATGGAACTATATAACTGTTTCACAAACACTTTAGAGTGAGAGGAGACGAGGATCTGTCAGTACCCTGTTAAGATGACAAATACGTCAATTTACATCAAGGGACCCTAATCTCAGCTTATTACATTGAATCTTTGACAAGACATCTGACATGAAATATAAATAAAAGACAAATGACATGACTCTTGACATTCTGACAATTACTATCATTATTATTGCCCCCATTACCCCCTCCCCCTCCTTGTATAAGCGCCTGCAAAATGATAAAATTCCAACTAACTTTTCATTATCTTCCGGCGCATCCTTCTTCTTCCAAGCGAGGATGGACTGACCGGTCTGGTAGACCGGATTGGTCGCGGTGCCGGTGTTGCCGGTGACAGGCGCGATTTCGACCTGGTCGTCCCACGTGCCGTTGATCACCCATTTCACGTTGCCCGCGCCGTCCATCACCACTCCTTTCACCCGCCGTTGCGAGTCGCGCGTGAAGTACGAGTACGGGATGTACTTCAAGATGCATTTTATACCGGCCGCCGGGCCCTTGCCGACTATTTCCATATCACCTGAAGAAACACAGATACTCAGCGCTGCTATTGACACATTGGATATCATTAGTCGCGTTTTTTTGTGATTCTCTGTCAAGGGGCCAGGTAGCCGTGCGGACAGAGTGTCAATATTCTAATCCGCATTCGCTTGCCGATCGTGGGTCCGATTCCCATCGCCCGCAGACATTTTTCTGATGGCTCAAGAAAGTTTTGGGATCACACGTTGAAAGGTAAGGCCCCCGTCATTCCATGCTCGCATAAGTCTCTCGAAGACTTCTGAGGGTTGCTCGTAAGGGGGAATGACGGATAGAATAATTTTATTGATTGATTGATTGTCTTTATTACCCCAAGAAACATTTCTGTTTATGATAGGGATACATAAATACATATGAAAAAATAATAACAAAGGGTTAACTATAATGAATTCCACTCAGTGGAAACGAATTAATATTGTGTCTTATAAGATTAAAGTTATATTTCATTCCTAAGTAATCAAATCATGATATGATGACAACCCTGTGAAAACCACATGCAATGAAATTTAATGAAAATGACATAATAATCACCAATAAAAAAATCAAAGTTCAAGTTAGATCAATTTTTGGATCATTGGTTTGGTTCCATGAATTGATGATACATATTGAATAATGCTTTTGGTATATACGTGCGGGCTGTGGGGTAGGTACGTGGGAATTTCTAACTATGACTAATCAATAATCATTCCCTAGACATTGTTGGCTCATCTTTTCAGTAGGTACCTACCTATTCCCTATTCCGTATCTACCATTTCTATTTTACAAAGTTTTTGACAAATTACAACAAAATTATTATGATGTATGTCAAATACCCTTATTTGTCAAACATTCCAAACATTCCACCACGCATTCGATGTTATGAGACCGAATGGCCAGTGCTACCAGGATGATAAAAAATTCCACAGAATAGTCAATAAAACGGCGATTCTATCCCACTGGTGACACTAGCAATGCCAATAAAACCCAACTATTATTATTTGCCTTTTCTTTATTGATTCTGTCATTTCACAAAATGTTTAAATTCTGTCAGGTTTAGTGTTGTCATGTCAAGAAAATGTCAGTTCAAATTCAAATCCGAAATTTCGAACTTTGGTTGCAACTGGAAAAAGGAAAAGATGGACGGATATAAATGTCTGATCAACGGATGAGAAAATACTACTGAAATAAGCAAAGAATTATTATTTCATGAGTTTCCAAGAAACATTCGCGGAAGGAGGGTATAGATCAAAAATATTGTGGAATTGGGCAAAGTTTTGAATGAAATCATGCCGTACGAACACAAAGAAGTTTGCAGTATTCATTCTGGTCTAGGAGAGCCTAGACGGTTTGAAAATTGTGAAGTCCACAAAATTATTTACCTGGAAAACAAAATCTGGAATCTCGAGTTTCTCCTTAGCCGGGCATTTATACTATTGCTTTGTTTTTGTTACCACGTACTCATCATCCCGTTTTCAGACAATCACATTGCAAAAGACGAAAGGAAAATTTAAGGAATAACTAATAATATTCAATTACTTGTTTCCGAATCTGGTGTGGATGGTATCTATAGCGAGAATTTTATTTGCAGCTTTTTCTTGGGGTTTGGATTCGGTTTCATAAATAATTCGAGGATTAAGTAGAAAAAAACGTTTCGCCCATGGCCATGGGCTTTGTCAATTTATTGAAATTTTTTATAAAACGATGCAACAAAAATGTTCAACTCCTTCCAAAAGAAGAAAGAAGGAAAAATATAAAAAAAACTAACAATATGTTTAAATAAAAAAATATTCACAAAAGTACCACAATCGCTGTGAATCATGAATTGGTTGAGTGCCAAAAAATTTCAATAAATTGACAAAGCCCATGGCCATGGGCGAAACGTTTTTTTCTACTTAATCCTCGAATTATTTATGAAACCGAATCCAAACCCCAAGAAAAAGCTGCAAATCAAAAACATAACAGGATTCAAGAATATCCCTCAACAAACATATAGCGAGAATGTGAATTCAGTAAAGGTGTATACCGGGTGTCCCAAGCTATCGTATACAGGCAATATCTCGCTTATTTGACAAGATAATTGAAATATTCGAAAACTGTATTGAATGGCATTTAAGTACCTACCTAATGACATATAAAAAAATCTATTACATTTGACAGTTGTTGTCTGGCAGCTACCTCGCACTTTTCATTTTCAAATGGCACCCCCTGTATTTTGTCATTGAAAATATCAACATTTTGTGATTTGCTTCATGTTACTTAATTATCCTTATGAAAATGAGAAAATGCCTCCGCTTATGTTTTTTGTTTCAAAAAGCCGATGCTCCTTCTGTCAAAATGATTTTGAAACTTGCTGTGATTTTTAGTTCATTTTTTGATTTGCATAAAAAATATTTTAGTTGAAATTCATACATTAATGTTTCTATTTTTGTTCTTATAATAATAAAAAAAACATCAATGGTTTTCATCTCGATGAAAATACTTAATCAAAACCAGATATTATCAATTTTAAATTTCCAATTAGACGTGTACTGTAAGAATGACATTTCATTTTCAAATTTTGTGCATAACATTTTGTCAGTGTTACCAATGAAATAATATTTAATTTGATATCCTGATTTAGTTCCAACTTGGGCCACATTCTGCGTAAAATGGTCTATTAAAGTCAAGAGGATTAAAAAAAAATTAACATCTGTGCTATCTAATGATGATTTTAAAATAGTCAGAATAAGACCGACAAACCTTGTACAAGAAATCCTAACCTCAATTTGAGGTGAAAAGTTCCTAACAACGTATGTCCTGAAATACATCCTCTCTGAGATACAGGGTGTCGAAAGTACAAAAAAATTGAGGTTCATAGTAATGCCTTCGGAACCCCTGTAAAAAAACTTGGTACACTATTCCAGAATAATTAAGGTAATTACTTGGAATTTTCATTTTTGATGTCGCCACATTTTCCCTCATATTTTTTGGGAGACAGATGAAATGTTAAATTGGCGTGTAACATCAGTTAGGCTCATTGAAAGTCAACCTAGAACCCAGAAGTAATGGCATTCCACAGGCCTAAATGTAGAGAATATTGCAACGTGTTCAAGAAAAAAATTGTAGTATTCAATCATATTCAATCAATCACTAGTATCACATACAGGTTACATCTTTGAAATCAATAGAAATTCTTCAACTTCGAATAATATGTGGAATGAGAAGTCACTTTTTCCATCTACTTCTGATTGCCCCGTACTGGCCGTATTTGTTCTCAGCATTTAAAAATGTTCAGGAGGTTAAGATATTTTTTGACATCTCGTGAAAGATCAACGTTATGCGATTACAGCACGTAGCAAATTGTACTCGATAATACCTAGACATTTCTTTAGTTCTTCGCTAATATCTCAAGAACCTCTACATTTAGGCATATGGAATGTTATTACTCTTAGGTCAAGTATCGATGAACCTAACTGGAGTTTTATTCCAATTTGCCAATTCCTCTGTCTGAGAAAAAATAGAAGGAAAACTATGGTAACATACATAGTATACAGATTTCAATTTTTTTCCTCCTTTTCCTACTTTTGAGACCATGTATCTCAGAGAGGATGCATTTTACGACATAGGTTGATAGGAACTTTTCACCTCAAATTGCGGTAAGATCTGGGGCTATCGGATAAGGTAGAGTGACTCTTTAAAATCTAGTGGCGACAATAGTGATGCACTTTTTGATTGGTCAGACCTCAAATATGGAGGTGCATACATTATTTTTGGCAACACTAAGAATTATTTTGAACACAGATTCGGTATTACAGGTTTACTATGCATTTGTTCATTCCACAATTTCATACAACATTATAGTATGGAGTCAGGCATCGGATATAACAAGAATTTTTGTTGCTCAAAAACGAATCCTTACAGTAACATCAATTCATTTGATGAAACTTTGAAGATATATTTTCATCAACAAACATTCATTTCCTATTAATAGTGATTCACATTCATGCAACACTAGAAATAAGGATAATATCAAATTGAACAAGCCCAAACACCCCTATTACAAACAAAATTCCAATCAATGCAGGCTGCCGTTTTTTCAACTGTCTGACGAATGAAATAAAAAACTAGGGATCCCCGGCTGTTAGACTTAAGGAACTCCTAGAGAGAGAATGCTTTTATACTGTTGAGGAATTTGAATCCTACTTCTCAATTTTAAGATAATTTCGAAGTGTTTCTCAATTTATGTTAGTTACTGTAATTGTTTCATCTTGCCTCACTATTTCGTTTCGTCTATTCCTCCATTACACTGCTCTTTCTTTTATGAAATGTAACATTGACGTATCCTATCTATTGTTACCGATAGTTGAAAGGATCAATGAATATTTTATTTATTTCATAAGTTTGCGATAACGATTTGTCGGATTTTCAACATCATTCTTTTGCAGATCATCTTATAATATTCTTGTTAGTTCTTTTACATGTGTGTTTGAAAGCTGATGAGTTTGAGGAGTGCTTGTGATTGTAGCTGGCAGCAGTATTATCTTTGTAGGTACAATCTCAATGAGCATAAACAATGGGTTCTTGTTTAGTGTTGTGGGGCAAGACCAAGAGGAAGTGCGTGGAGTTAATATTTTTCCATTAGGTGCTAGTCTTATGATTATTGAATTTTTTATCAAATATTGGATCGGCTGAAACAACACACAACTCTTGGATGAAGAGATCCCACAAAAGAAGCGCTCTGTTGCTCTTATTGATAAAAATGATATTTGCAATAAAAATTTCCGTCGAGAAGATATAGGTATATTCTGAGGGAAATAGGATATTAAATCAAATTCAGTCCCACAACTGTACCTGAGAAGGACTGATTATATTCATCATGGAAGGTTAGTCACCTATTAACATTGTAATATTATCATAAAAGGCAGTTTGGCAGAGAAAAATGTGATGGTCCAGTTGGTTGGAACAGACCAATTTGTGAATTATTGATCATGTAAGTAAGTGTAACATTGTTCAAATTTTACTATTGCTGATGAAGAGGTCACATATACACAGCTGATTTAAAAAATTCTGTATTGTATCCATCATATTCACAGCTTTAAAAACAGAAGGTAGACCATAGGAAGTTTGAAAGTTATAGTAGATTACTTGTCAAATAGGATCTCAATCAAACCCTCTTGCAATTTGAAACTGTTCAGTTGATACTGCCCCATTTGCCGAAATTCAGCAAAAAAATTAACAAAAAATTTACCTCAACCTTAAAATAAAAAATGAACTCTTAAAACAAACTGACCAGATAAAATATCTTGGTATTTGGTTTGATGACAGGTTGAAGTGGGACAAACATATTGATGTTCTGACAAAAAAAATATCTCCAATTATTGGTGCATTGCGAAGATGTCCCAAACTTGATATTAAAATTGCAAACATGATTCTCTACTCTCATATACTGAGTCGTATCAACTATTTAATAAATGTTTGGGGATCTTGTTCAAAAAATAATTTCAATAAAATATCAACATTATACAGAGTGACCCATTTGAAAGCGGGCCACCCCTGTATCTCACGTAATCGTTGGGTAAGGATCATGAAATTTGCTGGAGCGAGAGATATACCAAAAATGCACTCTATGACCAAGTGGGGTCATCTTCAGTGATATACACTGCTCGCCAACAGCCATGGAACCACCCCAATTTCCGGAAAATGATATTAGGAGTCAAAATAGGTTGAAAATCACTTCGGATTCGGAATCAGGGCGCCCAATTCACTAACTCTTCATATTTTTCCTTGAAATTTTTCAGTTCTGAAAAATTACATTTTGTCGCACTTTTCACGAAAGCACCCCCGTATCTCACGTAATTGACTTTATCTTTGGACTTTCCGTTCCTCCTGCAAATTTTAGAACCCTACCTCAATAATTACGTGAGATACGGGGGTGCTTCCATGAAAAGTGCGACAAAATTTAATGTTTCAGAACTGAAAATTTTCAAGGAAAAATATGAATAGTTAGTGAATTGGGCGTCCTGATTCCGAATCCGAAGTGATTTTCAACCTATTTCGACTCCTAATATCATTTTCAGGAAATTGGGGTGGTTCCATGGCTGTTGGCGAGCAGTGTATATCACTGAAGATGACCCCACTTGGTTATAGAGTGCATTTTTGGTATATATCTCGCTCCAGCAAATTTCATGATCCTTACCCAACGATTACGTGAGATACAGGGGTGGCCCGCTTTCAAATGGGTCACTCTGTATAGAAAATCGATAAAAGTATTGTATCGTCTCCCATTTGATACACTAACCAATCAATTGTATGAAATAACAAATACGTATTCTTCAGATGAAATATATAGAATTGAAACTCTTAAAATATCATATATCATAAATAAAAAATTGAAGTCGAATATTATTTTGATACGGAATTCTGAAATTCATAATCATGAAACTAGACAATATAACTTGTTTCATCTTGACGCCGCTAGCTCCATGATCGGACAAAAAAGATTCACTCATTCAGCCTTAACTGAATTCAATGAACTACATGATAATATAAAAAAAATTGCAGAAATATAGGTACATTAAAAAATGAAGTAGAAAAACTGATTATTTCTGAGCGAACTGGATAAAATTAATCATACCATTTTTTTTTTTACAAATATTATTCTCTGTTTGCCAATTTACAGTTGTTGATATATTTTGAATGATGCTATGTTTACCTATAGGTATATAATTATGTACTTCCTTATACCAGAGCCTATTCTGTCTGGAAGTTATTTGTTCAATAAATAAATAAATAAATAAATAAGTAAATAAATTACAAGCCAAAACATAGTTTACATGACTTTGAAAACTGATAGATATCATTTATCATAGATTAAACAAACAATAGATAGACAATCCCTGTACAAATTGGTAACGCTCATAAATTGTACGCCAAATTCACATTAGTATTATCGTCAAATGTCAGATGGCGCTCTATCTCTTTTATCGATCGACTCGTAGTAAAATTGTGAAAGAATAATAGTATTTGGGCGTGGCATCAAGATAAGGATCATGATTTATGGCTCACAACATGAAAGGGTCTTAACAGGTAGGAAAATAACTTGTATGAGGTAGATATGGTTCCTTCGATGATTATTTTTATTCACGCGCGTGTAGGAAGTCTTCATTGTTTTTTTTACGGGGTAGGTCAAGATGAATTGAAACTTGATTTTGAAACGTATACTTTAAACATAGATTAAAAATAAATTGAAATATCTAAATAGCTGGAACTTATCGAATATACAGAGTGAGTAAAATTGTAGATCGAACATTTTTAAAATTTCAAAATATCGAGAATCTGAATAACATAATTATGGTTTGTCAATGGGTTATTCTATGATATAGGGTGGGTCAATATGCGTACGACCTTTTTGATCGCTTGAGTTCGTTGACGGCAGGTATCTTATTCAAAAACATTGATACCAACAATGATTGATATAATCTGTAATTTCAAATCATGACATAAATATACAGGGTGAGTTGAAGAGATTTCGATGAACTCAAGAGATAACTAAATCTACACCGAGATCTAGGTACACCTTCTCAAATCTTCAGAATCGACAGAATCTGATCAACTCATCAGTCGCCATTAGGATATTCCATAATATATACAGGGGGCTATAATAAGTACGTTCTCTTCGTATTGCCTGAGTTCTAGTTCTATAATAGCATTATGATAGCTATAAATCACATTTAATATCGTTATGAAACCAAATCAAATAATCTCTGACTGAAAATCATTATCGAATATACAGGGCGAGTAAGTCAAATGGGATATTAATTTTGAGAATTCCAAGTGACAGCTGGACACTTTTTCAAATATCTAAAATCTGAGCAACTCTCTTCGATTCCGATAATTTCAAGAGATTACTATACCTAAGTCTATATACCTTTCCATATCTACAGAATCGAGAGAATCTGGGAGCTACATATATACAGGGTGTTCCAGGTTGAACGTCATTGAATTTTATAAGCGATAAAACAATGAAAAAAAGTTGACTCCTGGAAAAACTTTGGTTAAAAATACTTCCCATCAAAGATACAGGGTGTCAAATTTGTGGGCAGAAATTAGATTTCTCATCATTACTTCCAAACCACTCGACCGATTTTGATCAAATTTCGCACAGATACTAATGTATTTCATCTCTGAGTAATGATTGAGGTTATTCGAGGAAATTCTTCAGTGGCGTAGATAATGGGGGTCGACATATCCTTCTCCCTCTCCTAATCTTCGGTTTCACTAAATATTTTACAAAAAGATTACATTTTTGGATTTCTTGTTCAATTTAGAGAATAAAAATACCTTTGCAAATGTTTGAATTATGGCTTCGTTTTCAAGATACTTATTCGAATTTAGAGGGTTGCATCAAGAAGGCTAAAATTTTCGAGGTTTTGTACAGGCTGTACTAGTATGGTTTTCAATAATGTTAATGAAGTAGGTACACATTACACTGTTGATTTTGATGATTCCAAACTTAACGCGGCCGCCGAGAACTCAATCGAGGTGTCTAAACTCTGACACCCTGTATCTCTGTTAGGAAGCATTTTCAACCAAAGTTTTATCATGAAAGTCTACTTCTTTCCCGTTTTTCTGTCGCCTATCAAATTTAATGACGTTTAACCTGGACCACCCTGTATATATATACGTCCACCTCGATTGCTTGAGTTCGGGTTCTATATAATAGCATACAATAGCTATAAATAACATTTGATATCGTTATGAAACTATATCAAATAATCTATAACTGGAAACTATTATCGAATATACAGGGCGAGTCAAGTGGGATATTGAATTTAGAGAATTCCAACAGTGACAGCCAGCCAGAATCTACACTTTTTAAATCTCTAAAATTTGAGCAATTCAGTCATCAATAGGTTTTTCCATTTTTCTATAATACAGGGTGGATCAATAGTACGTCAATTATCGATCTCAAAAAAAAGTAAATTCGGACCCTTCGTGGTCAGTTCAGAATATTTCAAGAGTGGGCCAGTAAAATAAAATTGTAACATTGAAATAACTTGAGGGAGGAAAAAATACACAAGTGATGAATATTTCAACCCAACATATTCATAGATATTATTTAAATACCATCATGATTTTTGATTACTCCTTTCTACGAAAAGAGATATCGTGGTTGAGGAAGCAATTTACTTTCCATTAAAAAGGTATTAAATTTTGTATTTAATTTGATGAAATGAAAATCAAAAGAAAATTTGAATATTCAAAGTTATTGGACACAATTGAAGGATTCGAAGACCTAGGAATAATAGGTGGTGGATCTGAGACGACGGGGACACAAGTGATGGTACTTTTGGCCAGAGGACTATATTCCAAGTGGAAGATTCCATTAGGATATTTTGTCTGTGGTAGTGCTATGAAACATACCATCCTGAAAGAAGTGATCATCAAAGCCATTCAACAGGTGACAAATACTGGCCTTATTGTCAAGGCAGTAGTGTGTGACCAGGGAACAAACAACCAGGCAGCTATGAGGAATTTACATGTCTCCATTGAAAAACCATATTTTGAAATCGAAGGCCGAAGAATATATTGTATTTTTGATCCGCTCCATTTGTTCAAGAACTTTAGAAATATAATTTATTGCACCATGACTTTATCTGGATGAATAGGAGAGTATCGTTTGATGATGTGAGGAAGACATATAATATTGACACATGTAGTACAACAGGAAGGACTTTACTCAAGATCACTCCTGCCCACATGAATCCATCAGCATTCGAAAAAATGAATTGTCGGTTGGCACTCCAAATTTTCAGCAATTCTATTGCCGCAGCTATTAGAACTTGTCATGAAACCAAACAATTAGAAAGTGATACTGCTCTTGCTACAGCAGATTTCTTCCAGATGATGAATAATTTGATCGATTGTTTGAACAGTAAGCAGTTGTATTCCAAGAATCCATATAGTTGCGCAATGTCCGATGAACGCCCTATATATATTCGAAAATACGATCACTTCTGCAAGAGATACATTGATAGAAATCAAGAAAGTTACTACAACTGGATATTCTAGACCTGACTGTTTTGATCGAATATTGATCACTTTGTCATCAATATTGGGAATTTATAATGAACAAAAAGAATTAGGATTCACTTATTTATCAACAACAGATTAAATCAAGATGTTATTGAAAATACTTTTTCAAGTGTAAGGCAAAGAGGCGGATTCAATCCAAACCCAACGGTTAGAACTTTCAGGTGTACCTTTCGTATCATAGCAAAAATGAACTTAATGAAGTCATCAGATTTAAGTAATTATGAAGAAGATGATGATATTAATTTGATGACAGTTCCATCTACTAGTCATGTGAATGAAAATGTCGAGGAAAATCTTGACAATCCTCCTACAGAGAATTTACTCGAAAATCAAGTGATTCCATCATCCTCGTCTTCTTCAAATGATGAGGAAAATAAACTCGAAAATAAATATTCACCTGTAACCCTGGAAGATTGTTCGAATGCTTATTTTGCAGGATACTTGGCAAAAAAATGTATCGATAAATTCAAATGTAATCCTTGTGCAAATAATTTGATAGTTAACGATTTCGACAATATAATGAATGACGAAAAACAATTATTGATAATCAATAAAAATTATAGTAAGAACATACAACATCTAAAATACCCCACTGACGAATTCAAGACTATGGTTGATGTAGCTTTAACTTCTTTTTCAAAAACATTCCTCAAGAAACCATATATAAATAGAACAAAACTATTCATCAAGAATAAAATTTTCAGAAAGCTGTCGAAAAAGTGTCCCATCTTTCATAACGAAGTTGAATGCAGAGAACATATGGAATTCATAGTTGATCAGTTAACGTTATGTAAACTTCATAAAGAGTGTAAAAATGAATCCTAGCTAGATCGATTTATCGTCCTCGAAACCCTCTGTATACGGAATTTCATGAAAATCGTTGGAGTCGTAAATGGTTTGGCGTGCCATGATCTTGTTACACCCGGTATATACATTTTCTGAAAATGAATCCTAGCTAGATCGATTTATCGCCCTCGAAACCCCATGTATACGAAATTCATAAAAATTTCATAAAAATTGTTGGAACGGTTTCCGAGATTCACATTATACAAGTATTGTTCGTTTAAAGATATAATATTTTAATCATAGGTTTCCTGCCCTTATGTGTGTGCCGCTACTGCCGCTCGTGTGCAATTTTCGTGTGTCGATGCAGCACGCCCCTGTCTACCATTCATCAATGGAGTTGAAAATGTTTTCATTGGCTATCCTAATTCATTCATGTTCACTAGCTGTCTCCTAATGGTTATAGGAAACTGTAATTTTTCCTCAAAGACGCGTAGTGTGTCTACTAATATGCAGATGGCGACAAATTCGCACGTGCAGAAATCGGCCCATATACATTGCCTATCTATTGTTTGTTTAATCTATGCATTTATGAAACATAACTAGTAACATAAAATTATTCACTCACCATGTTGATCCACCCATAACTTCCCGACTATAATATTATGTACAGTAGTAGTAACTTTCCTCCAGGAATATTTATTCCCACTGTTATTGAATTCTGCATGTGCTATTCCTAACGGTATTACCTGAAACAAAATTAATAAAGTCACAAATCACTCAAATCATTAGTGAAGAACATAAATCAAAGAAAACATATTTTTTTACAATTTCCTGAGAAGGTAAAGTTAAAAGAGTGCAACTATATAACAGTAGAAAAAAACTAATGAGCCTAGGCATATGGCACTGGTGATATTGTACAGGGTCTCTAAAATGATCGTAACATCCGTAGTGGCTGTTGACATTTTTTTCCATTTGCCGCTTTCTACTAATGCTGTTAACAACATTTAACGACCAAAAAGAGAGGAAGTGATCATACAGGATCTTTGTTTATATCGTTTTACATACACTATGGAAATGTATCTCAAAGAAAGGAGAGTCCAATATTGGAGTTCGAAAAATAATGGAACAAATCAAAAATATTTATTAAAGAAGTAATAAATAACGGTTTATTTCATTACCTACATCAAATGTTCAAAATGTTCTCCGTTGTTCTCCAAGCATTTTAAAACTCTTCGCCGTTTGTTGTCGAAAATCTTCCTCAGCATTTCCGGGCCAATATTTTGGCAGCAATGTGTTATTGAGGCTTGCAGCTCTTCAAGGTTATTATCGTCTCTCTTGAATACTCCGTCTTTCAATTATTCAAAAAGGCAGGAATCCAAAGGCGACAAATCTGGAGAACGTGTTGGAAAAGAAGGATCAAATCCTCGACTTATCACACGGTTGTCATAAAATTCCTGTAAATATTCTGAATTTGCACGTGTGTCATCAGGTTGATTGATGAATGGTTCTAACATCACTTGTATGTACCTTTCACCATTGATAGTGCCATCGAAGAAAATCGCTCCATATATTCGAATACGAGAAACTGCTAACCACAATCCAATTTTTTGATAATGTAGTGGAGTCCCAATGAAATTGATGTGGGGATTCTCAGATCTCCAAAACCTAAAATTTTGTGAGTTCACGTATCCCGACGAATGAAACCAAGCCTCATCGCCGAAAAATGTTAGGTCCAATAGCTGGTCATCATTGAGATTATTTTGGAACCATTGGCAGTACATTGGACGAAGTGGGATATCTATTAGCAGAAGTTGCTGTAGTACACTGGTCTTGTAAGGGTGCATATGCAATCTTTTCTTGAGCACTTTATGGCATATGTACTTAATGGCACACCAGATGACGTTTGGGGATTTTGCTCAACACGCGCCCTTAGATTTTCGACAACTTCTTCCGATATTTGGGATCTTCCTGTTGATTTCTTTTTATTAACGTTCCCAGTTTGGATGAATCTGTTGATCACTATTCTGATGTGGGCTTTCAAAGAAGATTCTTGAATCTGTACATTAGGATAGTTCGTCAGGTACTCATCCTTGCATGCTACTACCGAGTAACTCCTCCATTCACCATTGATGAATGTGCCATTTCGACAATAAGACATTACAATAAAAGTATTCTGCTCCAAGGAATAATCCATTCCTCTTTTCAACACGACAATCACGAAGTAGAAAATAGAATCGTTTGAAAATTTTAACGAAAAACTGACAATTGTGAGTTCATCAGCTATGACAGTATATTGATTGATGTCAGAAATTACATTCGAATGTGTGTGAATCTCCATAAATGAAAGGCGGCAAATGGAGAAAATTTTTCAACGGCTACTACGATGTTACGATCATTTATAGAAACCCTGTATATGTCAGCAGCGATGCTTCGTATAGTGCATGATTTCGAGTGACTTCGGGGATTGGAAGGATTCTGCCGCCTGGTGTGTGATGAGAACTCGACCTCCCTGCCGATTGATCGACGGACGACCCGTTGGCTCAATTGGCAGAGCGTTGGGCATGTAACCCAGAGGTTGTGAGTTCGACTCTAACACGGAGCGGTGAAGTTTTTTCATTTTCCATTGTCACTCGAAATTAGGGCTTTCAATCTTTATCATTATTGTATGTATCTTTTCGGTTGAGTAACCGACAAACATTATGACTTGACTCCATTTATGACATACATTTCCACCATACTGTTTATTGTTAAACTTTTCATCAATTTCAGAGTCGATCCGCGAAACACCGACCTCGACCTCACCTGCAGATACTTCCCTCTGAACTTGGAGGTCATGGTGAACTCCTGCCAGCACTTCCATCCCCTGCCCTCGCAGAACTGCGCCACCATGGGCGGATGGTGGGACACTTGCTCGTTGATCGCCCGCCAGCCCAGATCGTCCGTGCGGTCGCACTCGTAGGTCTCGCCCAGCAGCGGGTTGAACGGCTTGCCCGTCCTGTTGCTGGTCGTCGAGTAGGCCGATATCGTGAAGGCCGCCACGTAGGCGACTTGTTTGCATGGGTCAGCGCACCTGATGGACGAATGCTCTATAGGCACCAGAATTTCAAAATGCCAGGGTACGGGTAAGGATCACGTGAGGACATATCAAAATGAAATAATGATGTGCTGCAAACGCTGTTTTAAATTCACCTGACTAGAACTATTGTATATAAACGAATAATCTAGTGTTACCAATTTTGATTGTTATTCACGCGTGAAGTGGCACTTTACCGCCCGCTGACTACTTTACTGCCCGGCGTATAGGTTACTCTTACTCGTTCCTGTACAATTCAGTAGTGATGGTTCCTTACAGTCCAAGTCAGAGCTGTATAAATTCTGCCACTTAGACGAAAAAAGGATGAGTGGAACGAAACCTATTGATAAGCAAATATAGACCGCATTCACTATAATAAGATTATTGTTATCGTCATTTCATATTTATAAATGTTAATTTATTATTGGTTTGATCATATAGTATATTTTGTCTATGACAGACAGTTGAGAATACAAATTCAATAGTGTCATCGAATGATTATAACGAAATAGAAAGAAATTCAAATAACTGGTAGATAAGATTGAAAAAGAATATTGGTCCTTCGAGCCGGATGAAGAATTCAACTACGGAATATGCAATCCAACTCATTTATCATGAATGGAAATACCAGTCAGATATAAAGTACCTATGCCAGATAAGCAGAAACCAGACTGGAAAATACCTGCCGAATAGAAAACCAAAATGATGAAATAGACTTGAGACGACAGTGGAAGATAGTTCAAGTACTAGATAATAATTTTTGGACGAGATGGGTGAGAGAATACTTACCAGAATTGAACCAGAGAAAGAAGTGGCACGAGAAGAAAATGAATTTGAGAGAGGGAAATATAGTTGTGGTGGCTGACAACAATCTATCGAGGAATACTAGGCCAATAGGACGAATAGAAAAAACTGTAAGCTGAAAGTACGAGAGTGAAGAATCTTCACTGAGGGAGAGAATGTTATCGTCATATCATATTTATAAATGTTAATTTATTATTGATTTGATCATGTAGTATATTTTGTTAATGACCGACAGTTGAAAATAAAAAATGAAGATTTGTCACAGATGAAGGAGTGTCATCGAATGATAATAACGAAATATAAAGAAATTTAAATAACTGGAAGATAAGATTGAAGAGAAATAATTATAATTATATTGTTCAACTGAATTCTAATTCGGAAAGATACTTTAGATTTGGCTATTGTGTCAAATGATACTTTGTAAACATGCATATTTGTGCAGACATGTTACTATGCAACCAAGAGTACATTCATATCTCTTTAACGTGGGTGGAAAAGAGACGCCGCATCAAAAATGGTCACGTGGCACTAAATCATTGTGAAGACCCGGTACAAGCGTGTAACCGATTGTGTTCTGATGAAAGCAAAATTGACGAAAACTACATTTATTGGTTAGACAGATGATTTTCTGCTACCAAACTTTCAAAACCCCTCAAAATGAGGGTTTGGTATATAACTAAATTAGCATTTTTATATTTCTGATCATGTTGAAACAACATTTTGAACATTGTTTATATGACCTCTAATGATGAATGGATACGGTCCTGATTTCGCTATTATGAGATTTCTATCGATGAATTCGTTCAATTTATCTCCGTCCCTTCCATTTCCCAAGAGCCACAATTTTAATTTCCTTCTAGTGGTGTTGAAGGATTTGTTAAGATTCCCTAGCCATATCGTCGTTCTAAATGAAAACCTAGTTAGTAGACGGGATGTTGGGAGGTGTAATATTGTCTGTTCATTGACCCAAAATATGTCTGCCTGTCAATGGCGCAAGTTTACTGAAAACATCCAGAGTTCATTCGTTTCAATAGAATATTTTTTATCAAAATGGCCATTCAGTAATTTCCGAGTATTATTTTAGGTTATTATGACGGTATAATCGAAGTTATTATAATCATGAAAATGTGCATTGTTTTTTATGCTTCTTTACATCACCTAGAATTGCTGTAATTAGTTGACTTTCTAAATTTCAAATCATAATATCCATCCATATTTTAATACATGAGACTTATTTTCTAATTCATAAATTTGTGCTCTGTCATTCGCCACAAAGAACCGGTGTGTACCTTTCATAATACTTATATCTTGAATTATAAAACTTGAGACTAATATCATGAAAATCAATTGTGTGGCAGCCTTAAAGCTTCCCAGCTTTTATGTGATGAAACCCTCTTGGGGTGTGTGGACTTAAAAATGTTTGCATTCTGAAGGTTCATACAAATTTATTTTTCATAGAAAGGAGTAAAGAAAATTCCAAGAATTTAGAGACAAATAATTCGTGAGTTTGTAAACATTAGTTTCAGGGCTCTATGATTTCAGAAACCTTCCATTTTCTGGGAATTAATCCTATAATAGATATTATTAAACATTTTTTCATTTATTTGATCGCCCAAATCAAAATCACAATATTGGAACATCTTACATACCTGCTGACAATAGGGAGACGGGGTAGGTATGGGACAGGTCATTGCAAAAAAAAAATGAAAATTTACGCAGATAATATTGAATAATATTACGAAATATCTTCGAAATAGTGAGTTACAACCCCAAATTCGCACCTATTTCGAGTTATAATTTGAAATTATCTCTCTTTCAGGAATTATATCCAATTAGAATCCATCACTGGGTAATTCACTTATTGTAAATAGGTGAATTCACGATAGTATGGAAGCATCAACTTCATTAACCGGTTAGAACAGATTATTTTCTGTCTCCACCAAGATTTCAGTTTTTTTTCAATCTAGTTATGTCTTATCAATGAAACAAAAACACAAAAATGAAACAAAATTACTCACTTTGCAGCTTCGTCTAAAATGTTAGCATATTCAAAGTCTTCCGTTAAACGTTGTAACATTGATAGGGGCTCATTGAAATTAACTGGCATAGGTATTTTCGACAAATCTTTGCCGATGCAGTTTTTCATGATGCTCCATAGATTCAAAGGGTAATTGGGCTTTTCGGGAATCCTTAAACGTCTTTGACGTTTTGATTGGTGTGCAATATCATTCTCGTTGGTTTCTGTACTCTTCTCCTGCTTTGTGGATGGTATGTTTGGATGTTTCCCAGTTACCACTACAACCTGTAGAATGAATGGAATCAAGCTCAATAAAACTAAATAATTCAATTGAATATCAGTTTAAATGTAAGATTTTCAAGTGATAGGTTTGTGTAATGTATAGGTCGCGTGCATGGGTTGTGTGCAAGAACTGTCAGATGACCGACCCTGGAGGTGAAACATTGAAACACAATCTCACTTTTCTTATTTGTTTACAAGTAATTGAAATAGTTTTTCACAATTATTTTGGCATAGGAATAGTTTTTTTCGGCTATTCATTAACTCACGCATGCTATCACATTGTGCTGTTGTACAATGCACAAAAAATGCAGCGGGAGACGAAGGAATCCGGTTGGTACATTGTGATTTGAAAGTAAGTACCTACTATAGTCACTCACATAAATAGTTTTCATTTTTGAAATTTGGTAGTTTATCTGATTTTTCATCGGAATTCCTTCTGCAATAGGAACTAATAGAAATACTCATGAAATTTCTAAAATAATGCAAGAAGATTGGATTCATGCAATCAAACGGGACGACTGATCTGATATGCTGACCAAATATGATCGTGTGTGTTGTAGACATTTTCAATCTTTCAGCAGTATTAGCTTCTATTGCAGAAGTGGCAGAAGGAATTTTAATAATAAATGTCAAAATTTCATAATGAAAACTGTGAGATTACTATTTACCTGAAAAATCATATTATTTTTCGTCTCTCGCTGCACAATGCGAAGCCATGATTGAATTAATGAATAGTGCAGAAAACACGATTCGTATGCCAAAATATTGTGAAAACCTATTTCAATCCTTTGACTCCTCTGTAAACAAATAAAAAAGTGAGGCTGTGTTTCAATGTTTCACGGGAAAGTGAGGTTCTGTTTCAATATTTTACCTCCAGGGTCGATCATCGTGCACGCGACCTATGATGACCGACCCTGGAGATAAAACATTGAAACAGAACCTCACTTTCCCGTGAAACATTGAAACACAACCTCACTTTTCTTATTTGTTTACAGAGGAATAAAGGATTGAAGCAGTTGTTCACTCGTGTTTTCCGAGGTATTCATTAATTCGAGCATGCCATCACATTGTGCTGTTGCACAAATAATGCAGCGAGAGTCGAAGGAATATAATTTTTGAGGCTAATAGTGATCTCATACAGTTTTCATAATGAAATTTTGTCATTTCTCATTAGAATTCCTGCAATAGAAGCTTATCCTGCTAATAGAGTGAAACATGTGAAAATGTCCACAACACACACAATCATATTTCGTCAGTCGTCCCTTATTGCTTCATGAGTATTTCTATTAGTTCCTATTGCAGAAGGAATTCCAATGAGAAATGATGAAATTTCAAATTGAAAACTATATATGAGTGAAAATAGTAATTTTAGATAACAAAAATCGGATTCTTTCGTCTCTTGCATTGTATAACAGCACAATGTGTAGTATGCCAAAATAATTGTGAAACTATTTCAATCCTTTGTAAACAAATAAGAAAAGTGAGGTTGTGTTTCATTGTTTTTTTACCTTCAGGGTCGGTCACCTGACAAATCTTGCACGCAACTCATGTTTTTGGGTATCATCATAAATTTTGTTGAGTAGGTTATATTGCCATGTTCTACACGAGTGAAGTGTGTTGAGTAGTAAAGAGAAGGGAGTTGTGAAAACAAGAACATTTCTTCACGAACTTAACCACAAAATCCGGGTCAACAATACGTTAACCAGTAAAATTGTCTCGAGGTGTATTTCAAACTATGACGTAATAGTTAACCAACCACTAAAATTAGTAGCATCATTTCATTGAAGATATTTTCATTATTATCAAAAACAGATGAAATAACCTAAGATAAAACTAGAGAGATGGCTACAGATAAAATAACCTCAGATAAAACTAGAGAGATGGCTACAGTTAGTTAGTCTTCAGCCGTTAGCTAAACAAACATTTTCTTAATCACTTCCAGAGAAAAATAATACTGAATAAATCGATGAAATAGGGAAAAAATAGAAGCTACATTTGACCTACTTGTTTAGTTTCCTGCGTTTCCTCCGTTTCACTAGAACTATCAGAGCTATTTCGTCTATGTCCAGTTCCTGTCCTTATATTCAAGGTAAAACGTTCATCGGTCGTCTGATGTTGTGTGCCACCTCCTTCGGCTATTGCATCATAGAATTCATTGTCATCTTCCTCTTCGTTTTCACTAGCATTTACTGGAAATAATTTTACACTAGGATATCATAAACTGTGGATTTGGAATGAAAGGAAACAGTAATTTTTGACAGGAATTTAGGTTACCTATGTCATTTATCAAAAATATGAAACAATATTTTGAAATTAGCAGGCTTCATCGCGAGTCAAATCGGTTATTATAGAGGGTGTTTGGAAGATCGATGCAAAATGGTGCGCAGGTGATTTGGAGTGCTTTGAGCCAATCATACCTGTATGTTCCACGAAAATTAGGATTTTGATATGGAATAATTGGAGCATTGCGGAGGATTGGAGGAAAATTATTATGAGGCCCAAATTGGTTGGGCAGTCACTATACAGTGTGTCTCACTTCTAGTGGAAGCACTCCTGGCTCTTTCCTACTTATGGTGGTGCAATTCTGAAATTGGCAGTAGCGAAAATGCTACCGACGATACATTTTTAATGACCAAATAATATACACTGCTCGCCAGTAGTCAAGGAACCAGCTATACCGGGTGTCAACGAATCTAGTAGACAAACCATAACTTCTAGAATATTCGGTGTATCAAAATGAAATTTGATATGGGTGCATGGTATGTGAAGAGAAAAGTTTTTGCATACTTATCACTTCCCAGTTACTTCCGGTTTTACCGAAAATGGCTCCAGTTTCGAATTTTTGGGATTAGAATAGGACATTTTCAGAAGTTCTGGCGCCTACTTGTATTTTTGAGTCATTTTTAATATTGCATCTAGGTGAAAATACATTTTTTTTTTAAATTCTTAAATTTCTCGAATTTTCTGTTCAAATAATACCTGAGTGTTTTGTTTCCCAAAGAAGACTCGAAAAAGATAAAGATAATTGCAAAATATTATGCATCATGGCTATCCATCGCACACTTGACAACAATTTTGAATAAATAATTATCCAGTATTTTCTTTATTAATATTAAATTCATGTTCTTATTTTCAATTCAATCGCAAATAAATTATAACCTTTTTTTTTTAATTGACTCGGCCGATACTTGATAAAAATCCATGGCAAATGTAAAAGCTTCACAATCATATATAAATTGACTTGTTTCAGGAGATTCCGCAGAAATAGATAGTTTGGCGAAAAATGAATCAATTCAGTACTCGGATGCTCTACTTTCATATTACAGTGAGAGATATAATAAATATACCTATGGTTCCATTTGAAATTTTCAAGAAAAAATGGAAAATTGTCTGATTTTCCATACGGTGCTATCTAGCGGTCATCACGAGAATGGGCTCGTATCACAAAAAAAATTATTTCATAATTCGATAGAACTCACCGAAACTAGCTCACCACCGCAAACAGTTTCTTTCTGTGAGCTCCCTACGTTTTATAAAAAATTATTGAAATCCCCGATTTTTCGGACCTCTGAAAACGAGGCGATGATGTGACGTCAAAACCCTAATACTGAAACAAGACTATTCCAGAAAGAGATGAATGATACATGATTTCTGACTGAGTGAATTAGCGCGAGATCACAATTGAAAGGATTAATAAATCAGTTGTCTCAGTCTCCGTCGGGCGTTTGGTATTTTCTTTTAACTATGGCGTGATGAAGTGATGAGGTTTCTACGTCATGAGAGGGTCCGTTTTGAGAAGGTACTATTATCTATGTCCTAAAATAAAACATTCCAGTTAATTTTTCGATCGAATTATGTCGTCAATCATTATTTATGTATAAAAGGATCATTATAAACATGGTTAGAGTTAAAAGTTCTACTAAGGTGTACACGCCCATTAAATCGACTAAATTTGTGATAATATATCTGAAAGAACAGAAAAGGCCTCGAAAAAAAAACCCTTCATATTGAGAACAATACCTAACTATTGTAATAAGCGTTTTTTAAAGTAGTCTTTGTCCTCCCTTCCCTTTATTATTTGAAGAGCTAGCGCAATTTTTTAGATCCAAATGGTTGGGAATCAACTGGAGATTATGAAAAATGCGCCTTAAAACATACAATTTTCATAAAACCCCGGTTTATAAACTGCCAATCGCGTCATCTAGCGGTCGACCTGGAAACTTGAAAATAATTTTCAAATATTTTTCTTTGCCACTTTTATCATGAATATTTTTTCCGAAACCTGTGCGTCAAATGGTTTCCGAGATAAAGCCGACCATTTCTTAGTTGTACACCTTTTTTTTTTTCTTGTTTATCGCTTGGTGCGCACGGAAGGGAATCCCTATAATGTTCGAAGAACATCGTGCGTAGGTACCTGGGGAGGATAGGAAAAGGAGGTAGGTGTTGGAATTTTTTTGAACTTTTGGAAATACTTCTTCAGGCAATGAATTCCAGAGCTTTGCGGTTCTTTAGGTAAACGAGTTTTGATAAAGTGCTGTTCGATATAGTTCGAGGTTGACAACGAAAGAATGTGCTGACTGGGCTTGTCGAGTTCATCTGACAGGTATTGCTAGTCGTGGAATGATAGCAGAGATTTCTGAAGAGCATTTCCCGTGGGAGTATCTTTAAAAAAGTGAAAAGTCGCCGACCTTTCTACGTGTTCCAGTGATGTCAAAGTGTTAGTGAGTGTGGCATCACGCACCAGGCTAATGGCTCTTCTCTGGATGGAATCTAAGAGCATCAGCATATGTTTGGGTGCTGAACCCTATACATGAGAACAGTATTTTGAAACTGGCCGTATCTGTGCGTTGTAAATCATGAGAAGCTGTGGAGATGTAAAGTAGCTTTTCACACGGATTATCCCATGAAAGAGTATTGCTGATGGAGACACCGAGCATAGATATAGCTGTTGACTTGGTGGGAATGGTGGTATCAGACATTGCTATATCAGCCATACTGAGTTCCGCCATTCTAGAGGAAATACAGGCTTGGAATTCCATTGGAATCCCATGGGATGGAGAATGGGATTCTGGTGTACAAATGTTTTCAAGTTGATTGACCCTTCGATTGAAAATGCCAAAAAAAATTGAGTAGGCGTCAAAAATGTCATATTCCGATCCAGAATTGTCTCAGAAATTCCAAAATGTTATAATATACATATTGTTCCATTTAAAAATTCGAAACCGAAACCATTTCTAGTGAAGTGAGAAGTATGAAAAATTTCCACTTCACATACCATATACCCGTATCAAATTTCAATTTGATACACCGAACATTCTAGAGGTTATGGCTCGCCTGATAAATTAGTTGATATTTCCGATGAATGATATTAGGAAATATGAGTTGAAAATCTCTATGGATTCAAACTTAGGACATCAACATATTTTGTATGTGAAATTCTCAGATCTGATACAACTACTTCTGTATTACGTTTCATAAAAAAATCTTGTACCTTCCTATTCGTTTTCGAGATATAGGGCGTTGAAATTGAAAATAATCATAAAATGATTTTCATAAACACTCCGTATAAGCTATGTATAGTAACGGCAAAACATAGTGTGCTATGTGAATGAAATGGTGTCGATATTCTAGTCTGATGTCTAAATGGTAATGCAGCAATCTGAACGGATGTTTTGAATGAACTATTCAACACCTACACCAACATTTTCAGTCAAATTCGGTTTCTTGTTTTCACTCGAAAACGGTGTTCAACAAGAAGTTCTAACAAAACGGCATTCTTCCTATGAAACTGAACATTTTTCGTATGTTATAATGAAATTTGAAAATTTTCCATCAATACCTGTTCACTATACAGGGTGTCCCAACGAAAACTTTCCACCCGGATTTACTGGGAAATGACAAATTATTTTCGGAAACGCTGAAACACGTCGATTTTGATTTCTAGGGGGACACATGTCAGTGATGAATTTAGTCACGCAACTTCATCCCCCTGACAGGGGCGGCTACCCCATTGCGAATCATCATAGGGAACTTGGGTCGAGTGATACATCATCTTCAAGCTCTCGTCATTCTCTATCCAAACGTCCATAATTTTTCCAAAATAGAATGAATGGTGATTGAAATTAGTGTTGTTGACAGGTTCAATGTAAATAGTCAATATCTTACCTGTTCTTATTCAAATTAAATTTATTAACTATTTTAAGACTCAATGAGTGGACAGATAGACAATAGCAACATCCCATCCGGTCAGGTAATCCAGTCACCCCACGAAAAACGAAAACAAATTAGTCAAAACAAAGTAAGTAGCCAGGTTGGGACTATTAATAGCGAAGATCTTTCAACCAAGTATCAGTTTTATGTCGCTATTCGCGAATACAACATCACAAGCGGAAGATGCCCACCCCAATTGTGAGCGAAACGTCCAAAGGAACCTCCTCCACAGAGGTGAACCGACCACGGCACTGAAGCCCGGAAACCATATTTCTTAGTTTTTGTTCTGTTGACTTTTTCATAGACAAAAAATACCTGTTTTTTATGGTTCTCCTGCGTGTATGTTCTCAGCATGAATTCACAGTTCGCATGATTCTTCTGGAAATATCATTTGATTCGTATTCTGTGAGTTAAGTTTCTGCCTGACAATGGTTTACGCATTAGAAGAACGAATTGAGTTAGTGAAACTTTACTACAAAAATGATGATTGTCTAAGAGCTGCAGCTAGAATTTTCAATACAAGGCATCCAGGGAAAAATGCATCTCATACCTATGTTCAAACGTTGATTGAGAAATTCGAAAGAACTGGGTCTGTGGGAAACCAGAAACATCATCCTGAACGTCTGATAAGGAACGAGGCTGTTGAGATAGCGGTTTTGGGGCACGTGGCTATGGATCCTACTCAAAGTATTAGAAGCTTGGCTGACGCGTCAGGTGTAGCGCGATCGAGTATTCAGAGAATTCTCAAGTCACATCGATTCCATCCATACAAACTAAAACTTGTACATGAACTGAACGAAGACGATTTTGACAGACGTCAACAGTTTTGTGAGGAAATGTCTGAGCGTCTGAGAACAAATCCCAATTTGCTCTTCAATATTTGTTTTTCAGACGAGAGTACATTTTTTGTTAATGGAAACGTGAATCGTCACAATTGCCGCTACTGGAGCGATACCAATCCCAGGTTAATACGTGAGGTCCACACACAAACTCCGCAGAAGTTGAATGTTTGGTGTGGTATTTTTGGCAAAAATATTATTGGACCACTTTTTATAGATGATAATTTGAATGGACAAATGTATTTACATCTTCTTGAGAATGCCATCGATCCCATGATAACGGATATTATCGAAAACGATGGAGATTATTCGGAAGACAACCTCCATTTTCAACAAGATGGAGCACCACCTTACTATGCAGTGGCGGTTAGAAACTTTCTGGATGAACGATATACCAATCATTGGATAGGGCGACGAGGACCAATTGAGTGGCCAGCTAGATCACCGGACCTCAACCCGTTGGATTATTTTTTATGGGGGCATCTCAAAAGCAAAGTTTTTGCAACTCCGCCAGAGTCACTAGAGGAACTACGTGGTCGAATTGTAAACGAGTGCGGCAGAATAACCCCAGAAGTATTGGCAAACGTTCGTAATAGTTTCGAAAGTAGACTTTATCATTGTATGGAGGTAGGAGGGGCTCATTTCGAGCAATTAATAAATTTAATTTTGATAAGAACAGGTACGATATTGATTATTGAAATTAAACCTATTACCACACTAATCTCAATTACCAGTCATTCGATTTTGAAAAAATATAAACGTTTGGATAGAGAATGACGAGAGCTTGAAGATGAAGTATCACTCGACCCAAGTTCCCTATGATGATTCGCAATGGGGTAGCCGCCCCTGTCAGGGGGATGAAGTTGCGTGACTAAATTCATCACTGACATGTGTCCCCCTAGAAATCAAAATCGACGTGTTTCAGCGTTTCCGAAAATAATTTGTCATTTCCCAGTAAATCCGTGTGGAAAGTTTTCGTTGGGACACCCTGTATAATAAAAAACATTAATATTGCCCTAGCGACGCCACTGGTATTCATATCAGCTAAAGAATACTAAGAATGTAATTGATTACAGAAACTTGGTATGTCACCAGAATATCTCGTATTTTTGTTGAGTGACTAGTAATTGACTTCAACACCTTATAATAGGTACCTACCCTGAAAATGAAGTGTCTTATATGATCAATGTTTATATGTAGCAACTTTTCTTCTTAAAATAAGATCTTCTATCAGTCGTTACTATAAAGTGGACCTCCGTATGTTAGGTCTCTTGGACGATGTTCTAGGCCTTTTCTTGCAAAAAAAAATTTCACTTTTGAGTTCAATAATTATGATTATTGAATTTTCACTCTTGAAGCAATACCATGTGAAACTTGGAGTTGTCCTAGGAGTAAAATAATTTACACATGAGGGAAGGATAACTCAAACAGAAAAAATACTAGGTATAATCAATCTCATCCTTGAAAATGCAGAATTATCTTCCTTTCAGTCATACCAAAAACTGAGAGAATGATCGATGACAACTTCGAGTAAATTTAAACTATTTTTTATTTCGTACAATTCTCGAGTTCCAGATGATGAGCTTACGAATTTGTAGCACCCTGTATATACCGTCTGATTGGTGTAGCAGTCATCATCAAAATAGTAGAAATATCATACGACCTTCGATGCTCCAGATAAACATTTGGTATGGGTCACGGTTTATTTTTATTTTGCAAGTAGCGGAACCTAACAAATAAAACTTATAAATAAATACAAATGAACAACTCACTTTTTGCGAGTAGGATGCTCTTGAGATGATGTTTCATATTATTTATATTCCTACTATTATGAGCAATCTGAATAAAGAGCGATCACACACTAACAATAAAAGAAAGGCGATAAGTTGTCAATCACACACGAATCAATGAACGGACACGGACTGAAATCCGAACAAACTATACATTTTAAGATCATTCCCAACACAAGTAATTTCAATTAACGAAAACCTGAAAATTAAACTAATCCTCGATTCTCGGCTTGGTAGCCGTTGAAGAACAATCAAATCAAGTCATCAAAATATTCAAATAGGTATAATAAAATTAAAGACTGAGTAACAATTATATCATTACCAAGGTCACTGAGGTACATATATACCGATTGGCTTTGAATCATAAAAAAATTTTTAGAATGCCAATCAGACAACGAGCACATGGGCGTGTATAAACATTTTAGGTGAGGGTTTGAATATGAATTAGATACACAGCAGTAAAACAAATAGTCATCTCCACGAAATATATTTTTCACAATTGGATTAGCAAAACGTGTTTCGGGCATACATATGCTCATCATCAGTCTCGTGCGAAAAAAGAAAAACACACGATAGGAGATGTATTATTTTCAGTTATATGGAAATTTATATGGAAAGTTAACATACCCCATTATGGGCGCGAAATAACAAATAATAGTAAATTACTTGAGTGACGACTGTTTTTATTGTTTCCCACGAAACTGATGATGGGCACATGTATGCCCGAAACATGTTTTCCTAACCCATAATTGGGAAAACTATAATGTGTGGAGATGACTGAGAGACTGGGTGTTTTGCTACTTATTAAATACTAAATCCACATTGAGGATAGACTACTACCTTCACTGTGAATACAGGGTAGGTACACAAAAGGTACGACCTGAAATTCTAAGGCAAGTCCTTGTAGACTTGAGAACTAGCTGCATGAATTTCAACATGTGTCGGTATAGTCCATTATTTTTTTTGGAAATGTTACATTCTTTATGTGGAGAAATGCGAGTCTACCTGGGCGGTCTGGGGGACGTATATGGGGGCGAGCAGCGGAAGAAATTTCGAACGTAATAACCATCATCATCAGGACAATATTCATGTATACAGGGTGGTGGTTTTTTATCACATTTACGATCTGAGTCAACTGGCCTTGATAGAATATTGCCAATAAAAGAGATACAGGGTGTCAAAGTTGAGATTTTAAATTTAATTTCGCAATAACTTCGGCGTTCTTAAATATGGATACATAAAAATGTTGAAACTGGGGGTTTTTGGGTATGTGTTATTATTATTTGGATCCTATTCAGATGTATTTTCAAGAGGATGTGGCATAAATGCGCAATTGTTTGTAGTTTAGGTTGGCTAAGGACACATAATAAAAAAATTAAATACACTTGATCTTTTTTGAGAGCTTAGCATGATTTTTCCATAATTTATCAAATTTGGGATATTTATTGTTTGATATTTTTTGTAATAAACGAAAATCTGCCAAAACCATTTTTAATGATCGCCTACTACGTCAATATTTCTAAGCATTGAAAACATTATTGATTCCTATGAATTTCCCATAATAAATTGAATGATAATTATGCAGCTGATTTCTGAAATGCGATTATCAGTTATAACTGCATGAGTGCATAAAAGTTACTGATAATTTTGCAGGAAAGAGTGTTATCTAAAAATAACCTAATGCAATTTGTATAAGATAACAGGCTTTAATGCAAAATTGTTTGGTCATTTTTATGCACGAATGTAATTCATTGGAATATGTATTACACGAATAAAGAAATTCTCGAAAAGATGTTTTTTTTTGTATGGAGCACTCACCAGAACGCTACATTTGTTCAACTTTTTGTCGGACATTTATTTGTATTGTTTACTGGCATCTAACGACACGGTGTCAAATGTGTTGTTATGGCGATATGATGTTTTCACAGTACAATTTCCACTCTGTAGTTTAATTACCGCTGTAATTTTTTGATAATTGAATTGCTCTTATGAGACATTGTATATATGAAGGAAATATTCTGGAATAATTTCACGTTATGGGATTGATACCAAGTTGACTTATTTTTGTTAAAAGGACGTGTTAAGTTAAGTTGAGTGCGCATTTTCGCCACAAGAGTGGCTTATGTGGCGCAGTCTAGAGAATACATTGAAGTAGATAGCAAATTATGATTTCTCAAGTGTCAAAACCCCTAGTTTCGAAGCAACTATGTATCTATGTCCAAAAACTTCGTATTGTGAAGAATAAATTATAGAATTTCAGCTGCGACACCCTGTAATAACATTCAAAGCAATATTTCATCAACGCATTTTGAAAGTAAATATCTGCCATACTTCCATAGAGGATTACGTGAGAATCACCCTGTTTATAGTATGTCATCGTATCAAAGTTTAAAAAAAATCGTACAATCAACATGATAAGGAAGTGTATTTGTCGTTCATATATCAATAAGCTGAATAAAATTGGGATCTCACAATATACAGTGCGAGTGGATTAATGAAACGACACTCATAGAAGGTGACAAATTATCGATTCTTTCCTTTTTTAGAGCTTTTCCCTTGCTTTATTGAAGAACATAATCTCTAACATAATTTCAGTTCTGATGAAAGTATACATTGGAAATTTTCGAAAACACTGTTTTTCTGTTGAATACACTGAGTATACACTCACGTGGCAAATACACTCACTGGCAAAAAAACGGCCATTAAAAAATTTAGCCAAATCGTTCGCCCTGTAACTTTTTTAATTCTAGTCCGATTTTTGTAAAATTTTTACCAAATCGTATATTCATGTTTCTGAATCATACCCTGAATAGTAGGTTCTGAGAAAAGCTGATGACTTGATCATTATACAGGGAAAAACAAAAGTTACTCTTTCACCCTCAACTTCTTAACGCCCTGTGGCAAAGGTGAGTGGTTAAACTCAGCTTCATTATGTTTTGGAATGAAGTGTGATGCCTTCTTAACACTATGGTTTTTCACCTAGGAAAAAGCCAAATACTCAAAGTGGAATGCAATGGTCACAAAGGAATGAACTATTGTGGTAATGACTTTGAGTTTCTCTCTCTTCGTGACTATGGTTTTTGATTAACGTCGATAACCACTTTTTAAAGGGGAGATACAAGTGTTTTGAGAAAGTATGGATTTTTTAGATTTTTATCAACAATAATTCAGAACTATTCTCCAACCTCCTGATTCATCATGTTCATTCAACACAATGGTTATTGATTCACGTTAATATCTTCTTTTTAAGAGAAGATACAGAAAGTATGAAATTTTTTTATTTTCATCAACAATAATTCTGAACCTATAGAGCATCTCAAGGATGAACTCCACAGGCTCATTTGCTTTCGTTCGGCCTTGTCAGAGACTCTTCAAGAGTTACGATTCTCCTTTCAAGGACAGTGGCGTATTTAGGTACTCAAGGGCCCTGAGGCAAATCAAAAAATGGGGCCCTACTGCTATTTAAACTGGTTAGGTTTTATCTTAATGCTTTTCAACTTTCCTCTGCCTACCACTATATTGACTTACTCCTGATATTTAACCATTCTAGAATCACATATCTTATCGCTATCCGTCAAATTGACAACACTGCTAACTCACAGAAAGAATTTAGGGCAATTCCCTAGGTAGAACAACTTTCGAATTCCTCTCAACACAGTTGTCATGATTGAAGTCGGGTTGCCACCTGTCATATTTATTTTGGAATAGGAAATTAGTTCAGTTCGATCGAGATTTTCTGGTAAGGATTCGAGGCGCTGTCCCGCCTAGCTCATAGGTAGCTACGCCACTGTTCAAGGAGAATTATGGGCAATTCTTCAAGGCTTCTCGAGAAATTTGATCAACTCGATGTCACGGCGGTTGAATGCTTCAATTGAAACATGAGGAGGGCATACTCGTTATTGACTACAGGTCTGCTTTGTGTTTATTTTTCATAATTTTGAATTGTTTATCAATGAGTTTATCTAGGTTCTGATTATTTTTGATTGAAATTGAAACATGCCATACTCTAAAAAGGAATATTCTCAGATATTTTTATGAACACAAAAATATGGATATATAGGGTGACACAGGCTATCGGGCCACCCCTGTAACTTTTGCATTCGTCAACGGATTTTTCTGAAATTCGGTACAGTTATATAAGCAACTATTGCGGATTTGATCACGTCACAATCCAATATGGCGGACTTCCGGTTTTTCTGGAAATGCCAGCAATTTTGTTTTTTCAAATGGAACACCCTGTATATTTTTACATATTCAAGTTCAACAGGTCATAACAAGTGCAATCTTGATGTCAAATGTCATTTATTCCACAGCCTACCTAGTTGAAAAATGATTCTAACTGCAAGGAAATTCATGACTAGTTGTTGATTTTTGAATGTATACAATGTGTTACTGCACCGAAAAACAAAAATGATATTTCATTTTGTTCCTCAATGTATGTTCTAGAGAAACGGGTAGGTGGCCCATAGGGGTTCCATTTGAAAAAAAATAATTTTTGATCAAAAAGTGATGTGGCTGAATTGATTCCTGGATAAGTGACACAAAAAATAATTTTTCAGAAAAAATTATGTTCTTCTGTTATGTGTGACTCATTGTGAATAGTCTTGACCACATCTCATTCATCCACGAGGTAAAATGAAAAAACAATTTTAATTTAATTTTTTTCGAAAAAATGACATTTGAAATAAAGATTGCACTTGTTTCGACCTGTTGAACTTGAATATGTAAAAATATACAGGGTGTTTCATTTGAAAAAACAAAGTTGCTGGCATTTCCAGAAATACCGGAAGTCCGCCATATTGGATTGTAATGTGATCAAATCCGAAATAATTGCTTATATAACTGTACCGAATTTCAGAAAAATCTGATGACGAAAGCAGAAGTTACAGGGGTGGCCCGATACCCTGTGTCACCCGGTATATATAAAGAAATACATTAGGAATTCGCATTCTCCATGTGATGAAGATATTAATCCTTTCTCGATTTATTCAACAGAAAACAACTACTTTCCTGGCTATATGCCACGACGAATATTGAATTATATCTATTGAACACACACGATAAGAATTTGAAAACAAAATCTTCTGAAGTAGAGAATTTGCATTCTTCTTCATATCAAGATATCCACATAATATCATTCTGAATATTGAACAGAAAACGACTACTTTCCTGGCTATTTGCCACGTCGAACATAGAATTATATCTGTTGAATATCCAAAAAGAGAGCATGATGAATCAAAATCCTCTGAAATTGAGAATTGACACTTTCTCTCAAATCGAATAGAATAATATTATGTATTATGTATATAAGAATATAACTCACCAATATGTTCAGATACACTCGTATCTTCCCTTAAATATAAAATATTGACGTGAATGAGATTGTTTTGAGATGGGATGACACTTCAATTCAAAGCATGATGAAGCAGTTCAACCACTCAATTACGCCACAGGGTGTTAAGAAATAAAGGGTGAAATAGCATAGTTTTTTTCCCTTTATAATGATCAAGAAATCAGCTTTTCACCAAAACTAATATTTAGGCTAATATTTCGGGACATGTATCTACAATTTGATCAAAATTTCAAAGCTGAGATGCTAGCATGATTGTCAGAGAGGAATATTCCATTCAATGAAATGATGAATACTATCTGTAGGCTCCCTGATAGAATTTTTTTTTAAACGCAGTGACATTTTGGGGCAAATCATCTGATTTGTCCCACTACAAATATATTGAAATAATAATATACAGGGTGTTTCATAATTGAATGTCAATATCTGAGGAGGCGATTCTCGGGCCAATTCTAAGAATGAAGTTTTATATGAACGTATGACCTAAACGTCCTAACTTTTGAGATACAGGGTGGTAAAGTTCTCAAAAATTAATAGTTTTTTATCAATATCTGTAATACTACTTCAGATATTCTAATGAAATTTGGCATACATGTACTATGTATCAAGAGGCATCAGTAAGTGTACCACATTTTTGTTGGTTGCCACCAGTGGCGTTCGTATGGAATTTCACATACCTATTTTGGCAGACATTGATGGTACGCCACTGATTAATCTCGAAATTGAAATCTTTAATGAAATTCCCAATCATTTCTTAGCAAACTTGATCACTACAATTCTTTCGATCTGATGCACGGTTTTCGCTTAAAAAAATAAAAAGCTTTTCACTACATGATTATAACAATATCGTTAATATGACAATATCACAATGCAGAGGAATAGATTTGATTTTTTAGATCAATTTCCAGAGATACAATTCATCGTTTATGAACTTCCTATTCGTATTTAGTATTTTGGAATTATTTCTTTTCATTGTAGTAGGCTATATTAATTTTTGAGAACTTTACCACCCTGTATCTCAAACGTTAGGACGTTTAGGTCATACGTTCATATGAAACTTTCTTCTTTGAAGGGGCCCGAGAATCGCCTCCTCAAATATTGACATTCAATTAGGAAACACCCTGTATATTTTTATTTTATAGAAACGAGGAGAAAATCCCAAAAAATCAAGTAAAATCAATGAAATGATGTTCAAACCCGAACTATATAGCCTCATAAAGAACTATAAGCCAGTTTTTTCAAACTGCAAATAATAAGGGTGTGCAACTACCACCATATCATCCATATTTGAATCCAATCAGGTTGGTTTGGGCGAATTGAGATGTAACCTTCAATTTTAACGATGTTATCCAACTTGCGATGATTTTAATAGACAAAAAAATTAAAAACAGTTATTCAGGGGATTTTTTTCCTACTCGAATCAACAGCTACATTTTCACTACCTGGAAAAATATACAGGGAGCAGAAAAAAGTGTATGGGTTTTGAATAGAACACCCTATATGTTTCCTCACGATTGGAATAATCATTTGAAAAGATTTGCGAAAATACCCCAATCAATATAAATATATTCCTAATTGCACAATGTATAAGCATCCAAAATTAACAGAGTTTGATCGATTTATGATCGATTGTCGAGAGACGGTCATGACAGTGTTTGTAAATTCCTATGATATTATTATTATTGTTTTTGGAGACCTGCAGAACATCTCTTTCCAAAGATTCGTTCATCCAACGAACGGCGAGGCTCTGGAACACATTGTCAAGGGAGGTGTTCCCCGATGCATATAACCAGAAATTTGAGAAGAACACCAATTCATACCTTATTTCCCTTGGTTCTCACGATGTTCTCTGAACATTACAGGATATCTCTTTTTTTGGGAACCAGAACATAAAAAAAATTTAATCATTATGGGTGGTGATCAGTGAAATTCAATTTTGTAATCATTATCATGACCTACTCTGGAAAATCATTCAAAATCGATCAAACTGTTAGTTTCAACAGCCCATATATTGAGAAATATAGAAGATAAATATACCCAGTGGGGTGTACTTGGATAGCTCTTGGAAGGGGGCAGATACGAGTAGAGTCCCGTTTACCTGATTTAATCCCCTTCTCAAAATTGGTATACTGCGAGTAGAGTCCCGAGATGTAGGAGGTAGAAGAGAATGAATAGGAAAATCAAAATCTTGGGGAAGGATCATATCTTAGAAAGGAGCCTACTTTTCCTGAACAATCTAACCTCACTTGGCCAAAATAAACCTTCTTCATAGAAAGTATATTTTTCGGAAGGAGACTACTATTTTTTAACAATCTAACCTTCCTCGCCCTCAATGAACTTTCTTCCTATGGAGTATATATTTTTCAAAACCGATCCATCTCTCAACGAAATCTTAGAAATGAAACTACTTTTTCAAAACAATCTAACCTCACTTGGCCTAAATGAACCTCCTTCATAGAAAGTATATTTTTCGGAAGGAGACCACTATTTCTAAACAATCTAACCTTACTCGGCCTTAATGAACCTTCTTCCTATGAAGTATATATTTTTTAAAACCGATACATCTCTCAACAAAATCGCGAGGAAGGATCATATCTTAGAAATAAGACTACTTTTTCTGAACAATCCAACCTCACTTGGCCTAAATGAACCTTCTTCATAGGAAGTATATTTTTCTAAAGGAGACTATTATTTATTTATTTATAAAGGACCCCGCACTAAACTATAGGGAAAATGGCTCTCGATGAAAATCGCTGAATTTTTGGTATGTTGCAGACTTTGATATACTGAACAGATATTCCAATGAACTAACCTCAAAAAATGGACAGTTTTTCCGATATTGACCTCCAAATGTCATTTTTTCGAGAAAAAAAAGTATCTGAAAATGGTTGAATTTTTGACATGTTGTAGATAGGAATGAACTGATGAAAAAATCTAATTGACATAACCTCCAAAAATTGACAGTTTTCTCGATATTGACCTCCAAATAGAATTTTTCCAAGAAAAATATCTCTGAAAATGACTGAATTTCTGGTATGTTGTAGATAGGAATTAACTTATGAAAAAATTCAATCGACCTAACCTCAAAAAAAAAATTGATACTTTTTGGATATTGACCTCCAAATCTAATTTTTTCGAAAAATAATCTATAAAACGGCTGGATTATGTAGGTATGTTGTAGATATGAATGAACTGATGAAAAAACCCTATTGACCTTAACTCAAAAAATTGACAGTTTTACTGCTACTGACCCCTAAATGGCATTCAAACAACTGTATGAAAGTAAACCTTCAGAATGTTATTCTGTACAATTCCAAGGTTAGGAGAGTCAGGAAAAAATAATGCTTCATCATCATCGACGTTTCGTCCTTCATTACGGGGCATCCTCAGAAATATATGAGTAAACCTACTAGAAAAATGAGTCGATTGAACTATGTTGCAGTTTCGATTTTCAAACATATTTACCTGAACATCCTCATATAGGTGAGTAGATGGGCCTGTTTCAGGAAAATATTTCATTTTCATTCATCATTTTGAAGAACTAACCCAAACTTGTTCACTTGTTCACTTGTCAATTGTAAATAATTATTGAAATTCACGATATTTTATCTCATGAAAATTGCGTGTAGATTTGGAGGTCAATATCCAAAAAGTGTAATTTTTTTTTTGAGGTTAGGTCAATTGAATTTTTCCATCAGTTAATTCCGATCTACAACATACCAAATTCAGCCATTTTCAGAGATTTTTTTTTCTTGAAAAAATTACATTTGGAGGTCAATATTGAGAAAACTGACAATTTTTGGAGGTTATGTCAATTAGATTTTTTCATCAGTTCATTCCTATCTACAACATGTCAAAAATTCAACCATTTTCAGATACTTTTTTTTCTCGAAAAAATGACATTTGGAGGTCAATATCAGAAAAACTGTCCATTCTTTGAGGTTAGTTCAATGAAATATCTGATCAGTATATCAAAGTCTGCAACATACCAAAAATTCAGCGATTTTCATCGAGAGCCATTTTCCCTATAGTTTAGTGCGGGGTCCTTTGAGGCCACCCAACGGGCGGGTGTTTCACAGCCCAATAATAGGCAGTGTAACTAGCGCCCTCTAGGAGTGTCAAATATAAAAACAAATTCATGCGATGTGTCATCTTTCAAAACACATCCATACAAAATTTCATCACAATGTTGCCAGTAGTTTCGACATAATCGCAAAAAATGTGTAAAAAAATATTTTTTCAACACCTTGTATCTTGAAAACGGATGGTGTTGCGACATTTTTTTACCGAGCACACCCAACTTACTTTGCAATGTTCTACCAACCCTAGCAAGAGGCTTAGGTTTTTTTGAAACACCCTGTATAATGCTTAAGATAAGTATTTGTGCTTAGTAACTAATAGTACAAGGCTTGACAATATTATTATTATTATTATTATTCGGCAATGTGTATTTAACTAATTAAGAAGGACGAATTACTGTACAGACACCATTTTTGAACCTAATAAATGAGAAGCTGAATACATCAAGATCATTGTTTGATTTGCATAGACTAATGAAAGTTTTGATACATCTTATTAAGAGAGAGAAAATTTGTTGAGCAATGGGGAACTCTTAAGAGTTGTCTATTCCTCATGTTGTGTTGGGAACTATTGAGGTAGCATAGTTCTAATTTTTCTTCTCAATTCCAAATTTTTCAGCTTATAAAATTTCAAATTGTTTTCATATTATTTATGGTATCCGTTCTTGTTGAATGTAAAGTTCAGTCTATTTATAATTTTTTTTTGTACATTTTCCTGTCTATCAATATAGCAGTTGTAGAATGGATTCCATATAATAAATAAGTATTCGAAAATAGGTTTTACAATAGTATTGAACAGGAGATCAACAGACTTCCAACAACAACAATGAATTATTTAGTGGCCCTGAATATGAATTCTATGTTGTTGTTTGTTCGATGTGTTGCTCAAAAGTTACTTTGTTATCTAAGTTCATTCCTAGATATTTCACACTATCAGTTCTTCCGATGATTTGGTCTTTCAATTTCAAGTCGTATATGGTGTGTTTATTACTACGGGAAAATACAATTTGATAACATTTCGAGAGGTTGAGATGGAGTCTCTTTCGTGAGCAATAGTCTGAGAATCTATCCAGATATAGTCATGGGGACTTGTGTTATGAAAACAACCTGAGAGACACCCAACGTATCACGGTCACACTTTGACTTGACACCATTACTCACGACAAATTGGGTACACTGATCTAAGTATGAGGTTAGTAGGTTCAAAAGGTGCCGGTGCACACCGAATTCTCGAAGTTTGACTACAAGGGTTTCGTGATGAACCCTGTCAAAAGCCATCAGAAATTCCGTACTAGGCACATGTTGATCCACCTCCTTCCATATTTGAGAGAGTATCGTGTATGTATGGAACCAAGTTGGTTAAGACGGATCTTTTCGCGAAAAAGCTGTTGAGATGGGCATTTCGCACTTGAAAAAATAGCTCGACAAAAATTATGGTTTCAAATACATAGTTTGCCAAGTTGGTCAGGAGAAAGGTTGGTCTGTAGTTGGCCATGTTAGACTTATCACCTGATTTATGTATTGGTACGACCATTGCAACTTTCCATTGTTTTGGGAAGACTCCGCTTGTCAGGCATTTGTTGAATATGATGTGAAGGGGTTCAATAACAGAGTCGATGCATCTTATTAAAAATGATGTCGGGATATGCACCTTTTTTAAAATTTAGTTTCTGTATGGCATTCCGTATAATATGTTTCTTTGTAATGAACGATATCACGAATTGGGAGGACTTTTTTGAGGAATTGTTAGAATCGACGAGGTATGGAGGGTTATTTGATTCAAAGACGCTGCAAAAATAGTCAGCAAAGAGGTTTGCAATTGATTCGACGTCGTCAGCAGTTTTGGTATCAGAAAACATTTTAACCGGTAGTGATTTGTTTATTGACTGGTTTGCGATGGAAGACCAAAAAACCTTTGTATCATTTCAGATAATTCTTTCAGTTTTTTATGTAACTAGCATACTCAGATTTCACGTTTTGCTTAAATAACCTACGATAATCGGAAAACTGATCATACTTATCTTGATTATTGAACAATTTGTGATATTTTTTTTAATGAGAATTCAAGTTGCGCGGCTATACCAGATAGGATATTTAGTCTTCGAAATAGTCTTCTTGGGAACATAGGAATCTATTAGTGAGTTAACAATTCCATAAGAAACTTCAATGCAAGAATCTACGTTGAGGTGTGAGAGTGTTGTTACCCAATTAATCAGCTTAATCAAAGAATGGTTTTGTATAATTATTTGCATTCATCATTTTTATCTGTGCTGAGTTCAAATGGAATTTCTAGTGAAACATAATGTGGATCTTTATCAAAAATGGAAAAAAACATTGTTTGACTCTAGGATTGGATATTAATGACTGAACAAGATCTAATTGATTGCCGTTGGCATTTACAATGTCAGAGTGTTCTTTGAGATTGAAGAGTGATATGGTATCAGTGAAATGATTACTGAAAGTATCTCCAGCATTCAGAGGACAGTGTGATTCGAATTCCACATTGTAGGCACAACGAATTTTTTCGGAAAATTGAAATCGCCGACCAATAATATTTCATCGTTAATTTTGTTATTATTAATGATATTGATCAGTTTTTGAGTGAATATCTCCAAGTCGTTTAGTTAAGCATGGGGAGGTATGTAAATACAACCTGTATGCAATCTCTTACCCTCATTCAATGCTACAGATACCCACATAATTTCTACAATTCCATTCGTATTCCAATCGGGGACACTAAATGACACCAAACTTTTTGATACCCCAATCAACACCCCCCCACCCTATATAACTTTTTCCACTAATTCAAATATACAGGTTTGTTCGATACTTTTGAATACCTACTTGGTGTTGGATACATAAAAAAAAATTCTGCAGAAGAAATATATAGAACCAAAAAAGAAGTCCATAGATATGAAGTAAAAGGAGATTCGACCAGGAAGAAGTTGGAACAATTCAGTCATCAATGAACTTTTTAATCTTTGGTGGAAGTCCATGGTTTCTCAAAGTGAAGTACAGTAGTAGTATTATTTAGTAGTTGATGAAGTTTTTGTTTTGTATATTGATGATTTATTGAAGACTTATGAATAAATAAGTGAATATTTTCATGTGGATATTTTCCATAATTTAGGGACCTATTTATTATATTATTTAGTCTATTTAATCAGTATCAAAATAGATAGATCTTGATAAATCATGAAACTTTGTGTATTTGGGTCTCAATCAAAACACAATGTAATGTATGAACTGGAGTCAATGTTAATTATCTAAATAAAATTCATATCAAGTTGATATTTGACTATTTGAGTTGGTACCTAATCTTTTTCAAATGAAGAAGTTGAAAATGAATGTAGGAATGTTGTGAAATAATTTTGATGTGATTTTCTTTATCCAGAAAAAAAACTGTGATTGTATTTCCATTTCGATAATTTGGGTTGAAGGAAATTCAGATTTTAACAACTGCTGTGGGGTAACAATTAAAATGGCGCCGTCTCTGAGTACAAGTCAGTGCGCAGACGTGTCAAGGGGCTATCTCCGCCATATTTGATCTCCTATTAGGAACACGACTGGGATTTGTTATTCCCTTCTCTTCTATGTTTTAGTTCTTTGGATAAAACGCGCGATACGACATCCGTAATTTTAACGCTCGTGTGGCCCCTCTGTAATCATTGCAGAAAGTAGTTGTGATGATTTTAAATAATGAATGAACGTTACTTTCAATTCAAGCAAGGCACACATCAGCGACAACTTAAAATATGATCTTGTTCAACACACGACTTCACGACAAGGTCGGAAAGCTCACTAAGATATGTCACGCGTCACAAGTCAATGAAAAATACATTATCTTCGCAAATAGGGTTGATGCCAGGCTCATGGTAATTCGAAGTGTCCATAATTTCCTTTGACTTAAAGGGCTTCCAAGCGGGTCGTTTGTAGGAGATACTAAGCATCCCGTAGTCCGTACTCGTTTTGTTTTAAAACGGAAAAATCGATTCTACTCAGAAAAAGTTACAGGTATAATTCATAAAATATTAACGTCGCTCTAGTGGTTACTCTGGTGTTCTGTTAGATTTCTCTTCCATTCCATTACCACATTCCATTCACCTTCTAAACTAATCTAAACGAACAGACTAGCAAGATCCTATGGTTGTTGCAGTTAGAAAAATCCTGTCCGTTCATTATCTAGACAAAAACTACACAAAAAATAAAACAAGTGGATAAGTATTTATGCAGGAAAAATACATTCAGGGATACAAATGGGGAACCAGAATCAAAACATGATGAAGAATGTATGAATGTTCCCATTTGTTTGTTTAGTAGCTTGGTTTCTATGAAGGAACTTCGTGAATTATGAAACGTAATTTCATTTCTTTCTGAATCATCATTTTTCAATTAATAATAATAATAATAATAATAATAATAGTAATAAAGGTCTTTATTTTAATTATCCTCGGCAAAGTCCAGCTTATAGCTGCTCTACTCAACCAAGTATCATGACACATAATAAAACAATGATGAAATACATTCATGGAATTTACAAACAAGTGCATGGATTATCATGAGAAAACTAAATCTTCTCTCAATTTTATCCGGTGCATGTATGTGAAAAAATCTAAAAATAAAGTCGTATCTACAAAACCATACCCCGAACCCAGTTATGCGTAATCTGAATAGGCCATCTCGAGTTTCATATTTTCAATAACAACCAAGAAACCTGGCAGTCTCAACTATAATGGGCTGCACTGTACAGTCAGAAAACCTATTTCTCAATCATTATGTCCTGCATCTGTTTAGCTAATTTATTGAGCATTCTAGCATCATTTCATAAATCGACTACCGCCTTCATAATCCTGACTTTGTATTTATGAGGTACATAATTATGTTACGGTCAATAGACCATTTTGAGCAATGCCAGAAAAAATAAGCAAAACTAGTGTTAAGCAACGGATATTTCCAAACATCGAAATTTTAACAGTATACGGTTATTGAGCAATACAAAATAAGTAGAACTATTTTTGAGCAATTTCAGATGTACAAAACTAGTTCTGTACATTTATGAATGAATATATATTTGAAAAAAAAACGTTCATTTAGGCCGTTAGGTTAGATCGTTTGAAAAAAGTAGTCTCCTTTCTTATGCAGAAGGGATATTTTCCTTTCTCATTCTAATAATATTACAGAACAGCTCGGACCTGCCCTCAAAACTAGGTCTACTTATTTTGTAATGCTCAATAATCGCATACAATTAAATTTTCGGGTTTAGGAAATATTCGTTGCTCAAAACTAGTTTTGCGTATCGACTATTGAGCGTAACATCTGTTCCAGAAAGATAGAGCTTCTTGTGACGGTAATTTCGATCAAAATTAGACATTACACATCTTTTTTCAATTCAATACATAATAAAATAGTCTCCTGTGACATTAAACTAATTGAACATAATGAAAGTAGCGGCATCGTAACTACTATTGATTCTTCTGATTTCGAAATAACTGGTTATACCTAATACTAATAACGGCTCTGACGAATATGACCTGCCCAACTTATCGATTAACTATAGGGGCAGATCAAGTACTTGAGGTCAATGACACTGAGTCAACACCCAACACAAGTTGGTGAAATAGAAGTGTATCAAGAGATATTTGACGAGATGTCAACTCAGCTTATGCTGCTGTTCAGATTATTGATTTGTCGAAAAAAAAAAGGGAAATCAAGATTAACATAAGGATTTCAGATCATCTCAATAATGCTTTCATGATTATTCAGAATTCAAACGAATGGGGAAGTTTCTTTCAGATGACTTTTCATTAAGTAAGTTCGGAACTCGTCCGTTTTATGTCGACGCTGTGCACAGAATGGCGATCGATAAGATCCAAGTCGTTTTTATTTAAAATGAAGCAATTGCCAATTTTCGGAGCGGCAACCTTTGACATGTGGGTACATTCTGAATCTAAGCCTGAATATAGATGATGAGGAGTAGGTATACACGAGAATATAGATGATGAGGAGTACACACGAGAATATAGCTAACGAATAAGAGAAGAAAACAACTTGGCGGCGTTGTTGATATCCATCCAAAGAATGATATCTACCAGCAATAATTACTACTTCTGCCTGCTGAGTATTTTTTCCATGTACCACCCTTATCCCTAGGAGATTGATAATAGACGAGATAATTTTATGATAATCGAAAGCTCCTACCAGGGCTTGAGAAATTTGTCATAAAATTATGAGGCATTTGTCAATGTCCGGGGAATATTCGGCGGAACATAATTTGAGGTTGTCAAAGTCGATCGTGTCGTCATAGTCATTGATGATTGCACTGAATGCAGTTATCAAAATTTATTCTCTTTGATGCACCACCCTTGGATATAAAATTCGTTTCTGAAGCTCGGGTCAGAACGGCCGCGACCAAACATGACAGAAAAGCTTTATTTCAGGAGTAATATCCCCAGGACATTGATAATAGACGAGATAATTTTATGACGATCGATAGCACGTTCCTTGGAAACAACAGCTGGAAGCCGAAAGCTGCGGGCTGTCAAAGTCGATCGTATTGTCATAGTGATTGATAATTGCACTGAATGAAGTTATCGACATTTATTTTCATTCAAAGACTATCTTCCCCAGCAATAATTACCACCTCTGCCTGCTGAGTATTTTTTTTCGATGCATCACCATTAAATTCATAATTCATTTCTGAAGTTTGGCACAGGACTGCCGCGTTCAAACATCATTCATTTTCATCAAAAGAATAATATATATGAGAAATAATCACTACCTGTGCATGCTGAATATTTTTTTTTTTTTTCGAAACACCACCCTTGAATTCAAATTTCTTTTCTGAAGCTGCACAAGACTACCTTGATCAAACATGATGGAAATGCTGTATTTCCATCCAAAGAATGATATCTAGCAGAAATAATTACTACCTCTAGTGATAGGAGGTTCTTCAGGGATAATTTGACAGAGGTTGACTTTGACACTATGGTTCCAAAGTCATTTGGGTTCAACAAAAATGGTTATTTTTTAAATATTTTCCCCAGCAGCATAACTGAGTTATTGGCTGTATGAAAAAATCTGAGACACCTCTGGTATGTATGTATATAGAATTTTAACAAAAATCACAGTGAGAAAGAAATTTCAATATTGGAAAGCATGTTAAAACGACCCTTTTCGGTGTCAAGGTCAAGTACGCGGCTTGCATGTGTCGACTGTACCTTAACCTCAAATATGAGAGAAATGAAAAAATACTTACTCGCCGGTCGTTGAGAATGAGCAGTTGCAGCCTGTTCGAGCTTAGAATGTTGCTGGGCTAGTGTCTCTACCATGTCTTGTAATCTGGCTCTTTGTTCTTTTTCATGTTGCAGGGCTCTTACTAATTTATGTCCGTGATTTTGTGCTGTTTTCAGATAGTCGGCACAAGACTGGAATGGAAATTATGATTCTGCATAAGATTTGCCATAATTTATATTGTTATTTTTGTAGATAATGAAACTACCATTTGAAAATCATTGAATTTTTCAGCCATTAGACATCGACGTGATGTATATAATTGCTGAGAAAATTGTATATCTTCATAATTGTTGCAAAGATCATAACAAATTAGCTAACATATTCTGGTTCATTCACTTGACAGTCATTGGATACAAATATTATAAGTAAGTTATCTGTTTCAAAAATGATATTGGTGGCGAAGGGCAATGGGGTTGTATCAAATAGTTGAATTTTCAAGTCAAATCTATAAGTTTCAAAAAGGGATATTACTCAAAGATATGATGAACATGAAAAAAATAAATTGAAACATATCATAATACATTGAGAATTCGAATTCTCAATCAATTTCAGAAGATTTTCATTTTCAAATTCTTATTGTGTGTGTTGGTCATGGCATATACCCAGGAAAGTAGTTGTTTTCTGTAGAAGATACAAAAAAAGAATACATATTTTTATTAGATAGAGAATGAGAATTCTCAATGTATATTATATTATATGTTTCCATTTTCTTCATGTTAATAATATATCTGAAAAAAGTCCTTTTCATAACTTTCATACCCAATCAAGGAATTAAAGCATGAACGATGGAAAAAAAACGTACAACTGACGATCAAATCTCTGATATTGTCACTTCAAGTCTAATATAAATACTGCAATGATAGGTGACTATTTTCAAAACACCTGTATTTTCCAAAGGAATTGATCCATTTACTAGCCGTTATAGATATCAGATGTGGAATTTAATGGACTTCAAAGACAGCTAAAATAATGACAGAAAATCAACAAATCAAATTCTACACAATTGAGAGTTGAGTTTTTGAGTGGAACCATTATGTTTGCGATGCTGCCTGGTCTCTGCAAATATTTTTTTAACAATTTGGGAATTTCTTGCCGATTCGTATTCGAAGTTCAATGAGAAATTAATGAAGCACTATAACAGAATCGTTGGAAGCGTTGATAGTTGTCATTTAACCAAACAGTGTATTAATGATTATTATTATTATTAACTATCCATCACCTGGAAATCTCCGACGAGTGTTGGGGAACCTAGAACCTCAAAAATAAGAGATTCTAAGGGGCCCTCCTTTCCAATACATATTTTTTTAATTAAGTGGGAGACAAAAATCAAACTCCACCAGAGACATTGCCAGTTCACAACAAGTATACATATTGAATATTCAGAATTATCTCTTACATTCATCATGGCATTAGTAGCGATTCTGAATAAAGTGGCTCGTTCACACACTTCCTTATTCTTTCCTTGCAATACTTCTGCATCAGAATTTGTTTCCATTTCGCTAAGAGGTTTGGCCAAATTTTTCCAGTGCTTTGCTAAAACATCACCACAAGTTTGCAAATCATTCAATTGTGTCTCCAATTTTCTGACAGTGCCAGACCAGTCTTCTAGATCACCACAATCTTCAGCTTCGTCATCTTCTTCAGATTCCATATTTCTACTGAAAAAATACGATATTTGAACAGGGCTATAGTAGTCACATTTCTTTTGTAAACCTGTACTCAAGAGTGAGACTGTATAGGGTGTTGGGAAATCCAAATGACAACGTTTCGATTGATGAAGAATTAAAGAAGATAAAACGGCCGTAAATTGATTTGATTTGAAGATACAAGTTGAAAAATAAAATTCGTTTTCTTTAGGAATTACTCCACAACGGTTGAATTTCCTAATCGACTTTGGTAAATCATTGATACCATGGCAACAGTTCAAGTTATACAGAAAATATGTTTTTTTTTTATTCAAACTTTCTAGGTCAATAACTTCGTAACGAGGTGCGATAGAGAAGTGCGATAGACATTTTTTTATATGAAGTACTAACATTAGTTTGGTTCACCCTATCAGCCCTATCATTTACGACATGAGCTTTCCGGACACCCGTTGGTTACAACATGTTTTTCTCCTGCAATGAAAAAAATTTGATTGGCAAATTCCGAAGCGAATTTAATATTCATCACAAAACTACTAACCTCATTCGCTATAGGTCGCGTGCAAGAACTGTCAGATGACCGACCCTGGAGGCAAAACATATTTGTTTACAAGTGATTGAAATAGGTTTCCACCATTTTTTTTGGCATATGAATCGTATTTTTCCGCTATTCATCAATTCGCTAATGCTATCACATTGTGCTGTTGTAAAATGCACAAAAACTGCAGCGGAAGATGAAGAAATCCGGATGGTACATTATGATTCAAAAGTAAGTACCTACTATAGACACTCACATAGTTTTCATTTTTGAAATTTGGTTATTTCTCTGATTTCTCATCGGAATTACTTCTGCGATAGGATCAGCTAATAGAAATATACCTGAAATTTCTAGAATAATGCAAGAAGATTGGATTCATGCAATCAATCGGTAGGACTGGTCTGACATGCTGACGATCGTGTGTGTTGTAGACATTTTCAATCTATTAGCAGCATTAGCTTGTATTGCAGAAGTGGCAGAAGGCAGAAGGAATTTTAATAAGGAATGACAACATTTCATAATGCTAACTATGTGAGATTACTATTTACCTGAAAAATCATATTCCCTAGTCTCTTGCTGCATTTTTTGTGCATTGTACAACAGCACAATGCGAAGGCATGCTTGAATTGATGAATAACGCAAGAAACACGATTCGTATGCCAAAATATTGTGAAAAACTATTTCAACCTTTCGATTCCTCTGTAACCAAATAAAAAAGTGAGGTTGTGTTTCAATAATTCACAGAAGAATGAGGTTGTGTTTCAATATTTTGCCTCCAGGGTCGGTCTTCGTGCACGCGACCTATAGAAAATAACACGTTGTCCAACTTGACGGCAAAAACTTCTGAGCCGTCTGTTTTGATGGATGTTACCAATAATAAACGAATGTGAACTAATGAAAACATAGTGAAAAGGCCGATTTGTTACCTTTCAAAAACACTAAGTGGAGTACGCCACGGTTATAATATGTACAGTATGATGCAAATGTATGGAATAAATTCATTTCAAAACAAGACGACTTTCGAAAAAAAAAAAAACTAGAGTTTAGAACTTTTTTTTCGACGTATTTTTTTAACTAGACGACCCTTCGATGTTCAATTCTCAGTAGCAGACCTCTGCAAGATTCAATTAATCACATGATAATCCATTTTAATTTCAATCTTCTTATGCAACATTTTGACTGTTGAATAGACGATCGGTAGACCTTTCAATCAAGGTGTCACATGACCCCTATTTGTATTTGAAAAAATCGTCCATTACGTCTTTACTCCAACACCGGTGACGTAACATCTCTCATATGAATATCATGAGATGAGGCTTCAGAAATTAAAACTCACGTGTTTCTGTAATTTTTTCAAATGTCGCCCATTTCTGAAATAATGAATTTATTCCATACATTTGCATCATACTGTATATCTATAGGGACAGGGGACAGGGTTACGGCATAACGGCCATCATAAATTCTTGAAATTCCTTTTTGCTGATATCACATGAGGACAAAACAGAATAGCCAACCAATGAATATGTTAGGCCTCTTCGATTGTTTTCACTCAACTTGCTGACTTGTTTTGTTTTTATGACTTTCTCTGTTTAAATCTTGTGATGAACAGAGAGAAATAAGTTAACTTCAGCCAATGAACTCAATGTTAACAACTGGAAGTAATCATCTGTAATCGACGAGTGAGGATATTGTTCAGGCAACCCGCAGTGGTTACGGATACCTATCTCTTTCTATCTCATGTTTTGCTAATGGGAAACGTTCGCATTATTTGAAATATTTTCTCGTTCTTTGCTTTTATTCAAGAGTAAACGTGATTAAATATAAAAATTCATTCAGGAAAAATGATAATGTTGCAATCAATTATCATTCAAAATTTAATATTTTGTTTGAAAAAATGGATTAAAATCGGTACAAAGACGTTAAGAAGCTAACTCGTTAATATAAAATCTTCGATCCAGTACATCCAAATCAAACTCATTAATACGAAGTCAAGGAGAAGAAATTGAAAACTTACATTGCTTTTGCTTTAGCTAGTTCTAATGCGGTAACCCATGATTGTCTTTCAACTTCAGATGCAGCCTTGATGTGAAAAGTCTGCGTACCCCCATTGGAGATAACAAATGTACAAGCATCCACCGTGTATATCAAGGCACCATGTAATGATATACTGCCACGACAGGTGTGCGCCATCTCTGCTTGGTTCCTGAAAATTAAGGAATTTCGGGTAATACATTTGTCAAGATATTGAATACACATTTTACAGGGTGACATTGAGATAAATACAAATATTTTAAACCCTAGGAAAGCTCAACGTGGCACCAATAAAAAATGAAGGGATGAAAATGAAATTTGGTGTGAGACCACTTTTTCTAACACCGTAGCAATAATGACGTGCAATGAGAACGGCACCCACGGCAGCTCTTGGGGTACACGTGGGGCTACCACCATTGCACTTAGTGATCGAGCACGAAGCCATGAAAGCGGCGTACAGACTCAACTGCGCCAATCAGTGGACTGGTTATCGCTGCAACACAGGTCATGCCAAGATCTGGACAGAAGCTACCTTAGCCTGTCCTGTTCTAACCATGGTGCAAGACCGCATTACGCCGCATCATGAATTTATCTCCTCTGTCAAATTTACCTTTCATGATAGAGACGAGTGGCTAACCGAACCACACACACTGATTCCAGGCACCGTACCTGGTTCACGGATGGGTCTCGTGCTGGGAATCTCACTGGTGCTGGCGTATACGGGCAGAACCAAGACTACGAAGAGTTTCAACACCTTGGACAATTTGCCACTGTATTCCAGGCTGAGGTTTTCGCCATCCTTGCCTGCACACAAGAAATCACACGACGCCACATAAGAGGCAAGCGCATCTCCATCTGCTCCAACAGTCAGGCCGCTCTCAAAGCTCTACGAGCACCAAGAGTGGTCTCTCGGTTGGTTTTAGATTGCAAACGAAACCTTGCTGGGATAGCAAGGGAAAACCGTATCGAACTACTTTGGGTTCCGGGACATAGTGGGATAGATGGCAACGAAAGAGCCGATGATCTAGCAAGGCAAGGTTCTTCAGCCCGTCCTGTGGGCCCAGAGCCCATCGTGAGCATTTCTCTCTGCACAGGACTGCGAAAACTTGAAGAACTTCTGACAGAGAGGTTTTGTCAGGAATGGACTGAATCCAGGGGTATGAGGCAGGCGATGACATTCATTGATAGGCCTTCGATACGTCTCACCCAATCCCTCCTGAATATGTGAAGAAGCCAATGCAGAGTCGTCACTGGTTTACTAACTGGACATTGCCGCCTTAACAGACATCTAAACATTCTGGGCATCTCCGATGACCCAACGTGCCGTTTATGTCTCTAAAACGACGAAACTCCCATCCACATCATATGTGAATGTCCTGCGCTAACACAGCTCAGATAGCGGAGTTTCGGACAAACGACTCTTCCAGCGGAAAACATCCCGGCTACCGACATCCTAGCCTTCGGCAGAGCTGCGGGACTCTTGTGAAGGATGCCATACTTACGGGGCGACACAATGGACCCACACTAGCGGTCTAGCTGTCTGGATTTCGACAAGTCCCCCCGATGCTTACTCAATCACTCAACTCAATAATGACGTCACCTCTGTTCAAATTGCCGTTTGGTGTTTTGAAGTTGCGTACTTGATTTTAATTCCGCGTTTTGTTCAACTTTAAGGACGAAATTCCTCGTTTTTAGAAGAATTGCAAGAACTCTGATATTTTGGGAATATTCATTATAGACCGAGAGATAGTGACAGATTTTGAATACGTGATTTCACCCAGAATGCCTTTTGGAGGGTATCATTATATATATATTTTGATGTTAAAAAATGATACATGAAAGAACCCTTTCGGGTTCTTCATGCATCTATTTTATCACCTTGAGCGCTATCATGTTATCGGAATTTTTGGTCCCACGGGCAACTTTTTATTTCGATAATTCCTACTGGTAAATTCATTTTTCAACTAACGTTTACAAACCGTTTTGTTTTCTGACTTTTTTGGGGTGAGTTATGTTGTTTTTTGTGGCATAACAGTTGTACTACGTGGCCCCAAGAATCAAATAGGTCGTCAGGGGCCACGTGGCACCAATGCAGTGCCAAGGTCAAGCTAACGAACCATCTCTCTCGAATCCTTCCTGACGCGCATTTTCAAATTTCAAGACAGTATGCTGCTAGCAACAGCGTTAAATAGTACTGTTGTGAATAGTTCAGTAGAAAAACCTTAAGCAGTAATAAACTACAATTTAGCTAAGTCAAATATCGATTCATCGAACCAAGTCAAATCATATTCTCACTGCTTACGGAGAGGGACAAAGTGGTACAGGAAGCTTGCAACTGAACTACTATTAGGTTCAGCTGTCGTCAATGGTTTCTCGGTCTATGGAGAAGTTACCATGGAAAAATCGTCTATAACCGAGTTCAAAGAAAAATTATGCCACTCTTTATTACGTATTGAAAATACAGATTTTGGTTCAGAATTAAGATTTTTGACCACCCTGTATCTATTTCAATTAAATAACAATTGATAGTACATGAAAAGTTAAGATAGGGACATGGAAACTGTTTTGATCGATTATGAATAGTTTCGACACAAACAATTCTTGAAGTTGAAAAATTTCGATTTTTCACACCCTATATCTTTGTTATCATTCCCGCTAGACCCCAAGTGTGATAGATCGATGGAATCAGCTCTTCAGGGAGAATCTGAAAACCGAATGATATACAGGGTGTTCCATTGAAATAATCAAAGTTGTTGCTACTTTTCAATATAAACGGCAATGTCGCAACGCTGAGAATATTTTAGGTCGATAGAACCCAATTAATTATCCAAGGCACCAACTTCTCAGAATAATCCTGAGTTGCGTTTTCCAGAAAGATCTAATGTGCCATCCACCGTGAATCACCCGTATACGGGGTGAGTCAGTTTCTTGTAGCAGGACATAAATAGCTCAAAGAATTTACAATCTTGAGATTAACAGCTCACGTGAACAAACCAGGCCACACAGAGGGTATCGATCCACCCCTGTAACTTCTGCATTCGTAAAAGGAAATTTAGTACAGTTATACAGGGTGATTCATTGGGAATGTGCATACAGTAAGGGTAGATGGAGGACACCGAGGTGCTTCTGAATAATCTATATTTCATGGGTCTACCATTATTTTCTTGAATTAATTCCTATTCTTCATTATGTTAAGAACCTCACGGTCACTAGTAAGTTCATAGTTATTATTATATTATTATTATCCCTAACAACACAGAGGATGTCCTATAGGTACTTCCCTTTTTTGTCACGCGCTACGATGACAAGGAATGTCCCGTGGACATCCCGTCTGGTGTATCCATATATTGTCATATTCTTGTCCCTAGAATATCTGATGTCAAAACATTTATTGAAACGTCTGTGCTATTTTTTTATGTTTGTTTTGATTCCGGGAAATAATTGAAATGAAAATAAAGAATAGTCTCAGAACTTCTCAAGACGTAGCCATTTCACAAACAGAAATCGTAAGTGCATAATGCCTCTCATACACCTGAGAATGATAAAAATTATACCCAAATCCTAGCAAAATTGCATTTATTTGCGTTTCTGTGGTTTAGTCCTGTTTAGCTTTGGCAACATCTGAATACTTGGTGATGTGGTATTTGGCAACGATGTTAAAGTTAACCGCACGAATTCAATATACAGGGTGATTCATATTGAAGTGCAAATTGAAATAGGTGATTTTTAATCACGAAAGTTTACATAAACATGGGCCCTATCTCGATCAGTAGCGAAGCTGCAAGGGGTAAACATTTTCTTTAGTAATTGAAATATCATACTCCAAGAGATATTAATTTGAAATTGGGTGAGGTCAATACTTTCTAGAAGATCATTTGAGGCATTTTGAAAATTTTGAAAATCTACACGTTGATTCATTTTTGGGGTAGAGGTTTCTTTATCCCCCCCAAACTTTTTCATAGTACGCCTTTGACGTCTTTCTGTTGCCAAATAGTGTGGAAAGTTCTAGGACCAAATTCGTTAAGAATGCAATGAAATGTACTAAAATTGCAATGTTTTTAAGAATGTGTCCAATCTGGATCAGTAGCGGGGATACAGAGGGTAGAACGAGGGGTAGAAAGGTCCGGTTGCTTTTAACCGACCAATACAACGACGCAAAAATTTCGTGTTAAACCACTGGTTCAGCCCTCAGAGACTCCTCAGGGACTTACAACTTGCGAGTACGGGAATGGTGAACCCAAGGTACCCTAGCCGGATATTCACCATACTTCAACTTGTCTTGGGTGATATCCTCTTCCTTTTTCAATCTATCTATCGGCCTTTCTTGCTCAACTTCTCTTTTTCTCCTCCCCTCCAAGCCCAACCTCACCATCAAGTGGTGTGGGGAGGACAGACCGCGGCCGCTCGACGGATGAAGCATTTTGGGAACATCTTTGCTATCTCCGGGCCAGATGGGACAATTTGTGGACATCTGTGGCAGGGATGGGGCGATTTGCTGATGTCTGTCTAGGTGGCCGAGGACTGGTCAACAAGGCTCTGGCAACCTAATCCAAGCTGTGGGAACCCGTGGTGATGGATGAATGGCACCGAGGTATGGTGTCGCTAACGGGGCCTCTGGGAAACAGGGCGACATCTCAGAGTAAGTAGCCTTTGCCCTGTGCAAGGGGCACCACAGAGCTTGATCAACCCCTTCCCCCGTCACTCGTAGGAGAAGGAAAACTTTTGGCCTTCTTCGTAGACGAGAACAGGGATCGGAAGAGTAATCTTCAGGAACCTGAACGAAAAGGGTCTTTCATATTGAAGTGGCCCTTACTAAGCATCAAGAGTCGTATATGGTAAAATTGATAACGGCATGTAGGTAAGATACAATGGGCCACTAGGCCTAAGTATCGTCGGAGACTTCGGTCAGACGAGCCTACAAACGGGGTCCATAAAGGATTTCAACCTCGATGAAAAAAAAAAAAAGGTTAAGCCCCATACAGTTGTATCTAATATCTTTTTCAATATCATTAGTCATTGAAAAATAATATAGCATTCAACCTGTGAGGTCAAATGTACGGTCCACAAAGGACATTAGGTAATAAATAATAAAGGCACATGTGAGTCATTGTGAGTTATGGTAAATTACCACCATACATCTGGAAAATGTGGCCTTATGCATAATACATATATTTTGTAATATTCGTCAATGCCAACATTGTTAACGAATTATGTCCAAGAATAAAGTGAAAAAAAATTATGAAATTTACATGTTTTAGAACTAATATGCTTATTTTCCTTGAAAACGGTTTATTTCTCGGAACAGAATGGAAGGCAAAAAATCTTCCAAATTGAACGATCCATCATATTTGGAAACTGGGAGATGCCAGAGGCATAATACAAAAAAGTTTGGGGGGGATAAAGAAACCTCTATCCCCAAAAACGTATCGCCCTGTAGATTTTGATTTTCTAGAAAGTATTGAGTACACCAAATTTCAAATTGATATATTCAAAAGTAAGCGAGATATTTCAATTAAAAAAAATCAAAATTTGACCCTCTGTAGCTCCGCTACTGATCGAAATCGGACTCATGTTTATATGAACTTTTTTAAAATTAACATGATAAGCTTCTATGCTTCTATCACCAATTTCAGTTTATACCTTAAAACCTGTATCACCCTGTAGACCAGGTGACACAGGGTATCGGGACACCCCTGTAACATCTGCATTCGTCAACAGATTTTTCTGAAATTTTGTACAGTTATAATATAAGCAACCATTTCGGATTTGATCACATTAAAATCCAATATGGCGAACTTCCGGTTTTTCTGGAAATGCTACAAACTTTGTTTATTTGAATGGAATACCCTGTATACTTTTACATATTTTAGTTCAACAGGTGAAAAAAAACTGCAATTATTATGTCAAATGTAATTTTTCAGAAATATTGAAATTAAATAAGTTTTTAATTTTACCTCGTGGATAAATGAGATGTGGTCAGGGCTATTGACGATAAGTCCACATGCTAGGGAAACATTTTTTTTTGAAAAACTATTTTTTCTACAAACAAAAAAAAATGACAAGGTTCGCGCATTGATAACAAATTGTGAAGTGACACTTCTTTTCAGTTTACAGTAAAATATATGAGATATTCATATTTCAACTTTATGATCTTCAATCGAGCAAACATCCACGAAATCATTTATTTCTGAATGTTCAACAATAACTTTGGTTTATCTCTTGGAGCGCACGAAAGGAAATTCCTATTATGTTCCTGGAACATCGTGCGCACCTAGGGAGGATAGGGGGAGGCCTTTAAGCCAGTTCAACACTATTTTTTATATCAAGCTGACCATATTAACTATTTTGTATTACTTATCGACGAATCATTTCAGTCATATCACATTTTGATCAAAAATTCAATTTTTTTCAAATGAAACACCTATGTCGATCTAGAACATACATTGAGGAAAAAACTCGGGAAAAAATTACATATCATATTTGTATTTCGGCGCAGTAACAAATTGTATACCTTCAAAAATCAACAACTAGTTTCATGAATTTCTTTGCAGTTCGAATGATGTTTCAAGTGAGCTGTGGAAAACAACATTTCTGAATCTTATCATCAAGATTGCACTTGTGTTGACCTGTTGAATTTGAATACGAAAATATATACAGGGTGTTCCATTCGAAAACACGAAGTTGCTGGCATTTCCAGAAAATCCGGAAGTCCTCCATATTGGATTGTAATCTCATCAAATCCGAAATGGTTGCTTACATAACTGTACCAAATTTCAGAAAAATCCGTTAACGAATGCAGAAGTTACAGGGGTGGGCCCGACACCCTGTGCCACTCGGTATACTATCCGAAAAGGATTATCTTTCTTCTACAAATCTGTTTTGTACATAAATTCGCAGGAAGCATACTGGTCAATGTCTTGAGTTGAGTGCCTAATAAGCTAAAGCTAAATCTGCTCTTTTTTTCTTTTTTCGAAGGGATGTCTCTGGAATATCCTTGGGACGTCCTAGGGATATCCTTTGTTCCCGGATGTTCCTGGAACGTCCAGAGGATGTACCATGTCCCGACACAGAATATCCCAGGGACGTCCTCGTGGAGAATGAAGGAGGTCCCTGGGACGTACAAGACACGTACTTGTGTTGTTAGGGATAAGTCTTGAGTTTCTGACACCTATGTTGTTATGGGTGTATGGGTACAACTTTCCCACGGAGGAAAAATGCAAATGAATCTTTTTCCTCGTATTTTTCACTAGTTGCTGTGAGGAGTATGATCATATTCCATCGCGAATTGCTCGAGGATATGTTCATCTAATTGTGGAATGTGACGTGGAACGGGTGTTTTATTTGAAATAAGAAGTTGTGTCCCGATATTGTAGCTGAGGAGCTTTTCAATCATTTCGCGACACCCACAACTTTTAGAAAAATTGACCAATTTCATCTTGCTATTCGGATAACCGACCGTTTTCACTTATCACTTTGTAGTTGTTATTAGCGTTAGTTACAAGAAACTGCAAACAGTTAAGATTTATGTATGTTGTGCAGGGCCTCATTATTCCACTTACCCCTGTCGAAATCTTCTGCGTCTTCTTAAAGTCAAAGCAGGGACAGCTCCATTATTTTCGGCCCTGCACAACAATAGAAATTTTTTCATTATAGTCGCCATGATTTCACTATCATTACGCTAACAGAATCACTTTGGAATTTGGAATTTTCCCTTTTCCCATAATTTTATCGCGAGATTTGGGCAACGTTAAGAATTGGGCACAGTGGGAAGCTTCAAGTAATATGTCTTCTGAGTTTTTCTCATAACCTGAAAACGCTGCGCTCTTCGGCAATCATCGTAATCGTTGACACGAGGGTGGAAAAGGAATTGGGCATTGTGAGAAATGGGGCATTGTGAGAAATGGGGCGTTGTGAGAAATGGGGCATCGTAAGAATAGGGTATTCAGAAATGATCCCATTTTTCCTCGTAGATGGTCACAATGAAACCACCAGAATATGTGATTGAATTGAACTATTTTTCCATGAATATGAATACATTCATCGAAAAATAATATATCTGATTCTGAAAAAACATTATCTCTATTACATTAAATGAAAAATAGAATCTAGAATCAATTGGAATTGAATTGATGAACATATTTTCCCAGAATTGGATTTATCATTTTTGGTTGGGGTTGAGTTGAAAAACAGTTTTTTTGCTGATACTCCACATATTCACCACGGCAGATAGGTATGAGGCTTGGCAAAATATCTTCGTTTAATTATTTTGGTGTGCGTTTTTTTTTTTGCAAATGATGAATAAAGACGACTTATTATTATCATTATTATTTTTCGAAACGAGAGATATAAATTGATATCACATATATGTGGTATTAGCCAGGAAAATAGTTATTTGTTTAACTAGGCAGCAAAGTAGTAGATTGACTGCCGAGGCTGAATTCATAGCCGAGCGTAGCGAGGCTAGCTTAGGCAGTCAATCTACTTTGCTGCCGAGTTGAACATATAATTTTTTCTCCGATTGTTTATAATGATATATATCTCTTTATTTTTCCTATAGTGTTCAATGAAAATGAAATTTGATAGAAATCGCAGTTGTTGGAATGGTTGGCTGCTATGGAAATGTCCATAATAATTATAGTTCGACAATTCATGAAATTTCTGACAGTTTTGCGAAAAAATATCGGTATATTCAAATTATTATATAATGGACAGTGATAGCGACCTGGAAGTACTTAAACCTCCAGAAATAAGGGAGGTAGCAAAAAATATAGAGTTGAATTTGTTGCCGGAGAAGTCTCGGATGAAATATGAAGGAAATTATAAACGATTTATGGATTATTAATTTTGCTGATACATATCAATCAGCAAAGTAACCATTTTGCTGCCTAGGCAGCAAAGTACCCACTTTGCTGCCTAGCCAGGAAAAGTAATACTTTGCTGATTGATATGTGTCAGCAAAATTAATATTTGCTGCCAATCGGAAAAAAAAGTTGTTTTCTGTTAGATATTTCAACAATGATTTTTTTTTCTTATTTGTCAAAAAATTATTCCCGAGACCTACCAAGAGGTTATTTGGGCGATGAAAAACAGTGATTAGAGATCTTATAATCTAATCGCAGAATATCTCACAATCAGGTATTATAATAAAAGCAATTTACTGTGTATATTATGATATCGACACATCAAACTTATGATCTTTTCACGAAATTTCATTGATTACAATTTATAGAAGGCAGCAGAATGGCATTTCACAGGAGTTTTAGTCAAATGGTTTCAAAGAATTTGATACTCCTACCTGATAATTGAAATACTATGAATTTCATCATAAATCTCTCCACTTTACCGAGACTTTTACAAAGCTTATTTTGAAGATTTCAAAGATAAATGTGAGTAGTTAGAATAGGTTGATTGAAATTAACGACTACAATAGAGGGTCAGCTATGTTCAAATCTGGATCTTATAATGTCTCTCTACCATCCCACAAAATTTCCTTTCTTTCGGACTAGAATAAAATCCCTCATTTTGTACCCATCACTTGGCCTAATAGACCAGGGTCGACAAGTTTTGAAACCGATACAAATTATAGTTGAATGAAATCTATCGAAAGAGAATGAAACAAAAATAAAAGAAAAAATAAATTACGGCCGATCTAGGTCGGGAAGTGGGTAAGCTTTTGAAGTCACATAGCTTCAAAATTGATGTGAAAAATTCAAATAACCATATTGTTTTCCATAAAAAAAAAATGAACAAATTTTGAAATATTCTTTTACTCACCCAGTTCGACTTAATATCGAAAACGCACCCTGATTTTTCATCGATCAATTCTCGCGTCAAAGTATCTGATTTTTTTAAAAAGTCGGTGAGCATTTTGTTCGTTAAAATCTCGACTTTCTGATAGTGAGTAATAAAATATATACATTACTATGGGTAATGATCTCAGAAAATGCATACAGAATAATAGCCATCCTAGAACCTGCCCCACTTCTCTATGAAATACCTTTTGATGGGCAAACATTTTCTATTGATCACTCAGGTATATAAAATATTTCAAAATAGCAATACATAGGCAATCTACGCATATGATTTGAAGAAGATTGTACTACTTTGTCAAAATATTGTAGATGTTTTAATACATATTAACCAACTACCTGTTATTGTGTTTGCATCTTCTGAGAACATTTACCTTACCCTATAGTCAGTTTCCTTCACACATCCCCCGTGTGCAATTGCGATGGTGGAGGTCTCATATACGCGACTGGCCAATATGGCGGCCATTCCAAGATGGCTGTCAAACTACATATTAAAAACAGCCATATCTCGGCCATCGTGATATTCCGCAAGAACGCCGCACGGATGATAGAAGTCCTGGTGGTCCTCATGGACCACCAGGACTTTTATCATCCGTGCGGTGTTCTTGCGGAATATCACGATGTGCGCATCCGTGTAAGTGTTTTAAGAATAGACTTCCATGTACAGAGATGTGCAATTGTTCTGGAAATGAACAAAAATGTGACAATGTTCCCAATGAGTCCTGTGAACCGTTGGATGAAAACGACGATGAAACTGACACTGACAATGAGTATTCACCCTCGAATCTCTTCACTGATGAACAATATAATTCTTATCTGTTGTTTAAAATTCAACTTGTAAAACCCACTGGTAGTGATTTTGAGCTGCAAATATTGTATTCTATTATCAGTGAGTACTACTAGTTACTTTTCATGACAATTTTTTTGTAATTCATAAATTACTTTATTCCCGTGGGTAAAAAGTGAGTACTTTTTTCCCGGATATATCACATATATATACACTGTTGATGGCTTTTGTTGTGCTATAGTTCCGTAAAATGAGTCAATAATACCGTCTCCGAGAAAGAACTGCAAGTCCTTTAATTTTCCATTCGACCTCATGGTTACGTATATTACTAAACAACCACTAAATTCGCAATTTTTTGAAATCAAATCACAGAAGTAGACTGACAGAAGTGACATCAGATATTTGCTTACTTCAAAAGAATGATAAAAATGCCTACAACGCAGGTGTCCCTACTGTTAAAAACTTAAAATTTCACGTCGATAATTTTCAGATTTCAAAATAATGTAATATCTTCTGAATATTGATTCGTCCTTTCTTCTGTCACTGAAAAAAATAGTGTATTATACACGGGAAAAATATTCGATTTTAGCTCACGGTTTTTTGTCTCCCTCCGCTACGCGTCGGGAGACAACACAACCTGGAGCTAATTTCTACTACTTTTTTCCCTTGTAAAATAAATAACTATTTCATTATATTTACAGATGATTCCCCAAAATAAGGTAACTGATTATTACGAGGATTATTATAACATTCCTTTGATATGCTCGAAGATATGTCTATCGGAAAGATTTATATTATTGAGGATCTATATACCACCAAACTCTGTTTATGTTCGGTGACCATTTTTTACTCTAAACACTAACACCTTCGCACCAGACGGTTATGACGGCTAGATCGTCCTTCTCTCCTATTTGGGCTTTGCTTTATACAGTATGTTATGTGAAACCGTCAGTTTTTGGTTAACGTACAGGGCGCCTCTTAAAACTCGCTTAACTCTTTTGTTTTCAGAGAAGTGAAAAAATGAATTGAGAAGTTGTTTGAAACGACCCAAACTCTCATTTCGTGGAGTTGCTTCATATACAGGGTCATTCGTTTTTCCGGAAAGAACATTAACTTTTGCTTTTTTCAACGGAAAATCCTATATATTATCTGACATGTCGATAGAGCCCATTTGTCTGATTTAAAAATATATATGACTTGCATATTTGGATGAAAAATAATTGAGTTATAGATTATCAAAGTTTACGAAAATACCGAATCTTCCATTGAAACTGTCTATTCATATTTTTTTATATTGAGATTGAACGATTTCAATTTCATAATAAACAATACTATGACATTTCCATGGAGCTTGAACAATATATAAACGTAATTTCCATGCCCACTATAATCAACTTACATTAGATGATATATGAACTGAAGGTTCATAATGCGGTATTTTGGTGAATTTTGATCATCAATAACTCAACTATTTTTCATCCAAATATGCAACTCATATACATTTTTTAAATCAGAAAAGAGGCTCTATCGACATGTCATAAATTATATAGGGTGTTCCTTCGAAAAAATCAAAGTCAATGTCCTTCCTGGAAAAACGAATGACCCTGTGTATGAAACAACCTCAAGAAATAAAAGTTTGGGTCGTTTAACACAACTTTTTCACTCAACATTTTTTCATATCTCTGAAAACAAAAGAGTTAAGGGGGAATTCCATTTTAAGAGGCGCAACCCGTACCTGACTTCTGAGAACGTCTAAATAATTTCGAAAGTAACAAATCAGTAAATAAAATGAATTATGTTTTGTTTTTCTAGATAATATTTTCTCATGCATTCCTTACCTTTTAATAAAATAAATTATGCAAATGTATTGTGAAATAGTTATTTAACCAACTAGTGTATTAATGAGGGCGAATAATGATCGAGATATTTTAACGTGCGAGCGAAGCGAGTGCGTTAATGTTCGAGATCATTAATCGCATTTTAATATACAAGTTGGTTACAAAATTTTTCCGTCGACTATATTTCTCATTTCTCCTGCAATGAAGAAAACTTGGTTCGCGAATTCATCATCCATCCGGAAACTGCTAAGAATCACCTAGTAGCCTTGTTTCTGACATTAATGATATTTGACATTTGTCGAAATGATCAACATAAGAAATAAATTCCTTGTGTTAGAAAACAGGGATTGAAATAGTGTCAGAAACTTGGAAAGGCGAACCCGTTAACGGAAAATCGTCAATGAAATCCATAATTTCGATTTATATGCAGATTCCGTAAGTTATAGCATAAACAATGAATGCACACGGTGTATGTTTGGTTGCCTATAAAACCATCGTGAATTAATAGACAAATCGTTCATTAATAGGGGTCATTAATGAACGATTTCAAATACATTAAACTTAGTCGTTAATACGAGGTCGACGGAAAAACTAATTTTTTGTGTCAATATCGGACATAATTATTTATATTTGGGCCCGTTCCATAAATACTTGATAATCTCAATATGTTTCTATCTAAGACAACCGACAAGATTTTTGTTTTTTTCAATTGATTATTGTCCTTCCCCTTAGTATGAATGTGGTATAAATAAACCTTGTCCTAAAATGGTCAATATCATAGATTAAAATAAATTGTAAAATGCAGACGTTGATTAATAATTAATTTCATAGTGTAATATCGAGAGACAATAATAAATCGTTTATGCAGATAATAAATGTGTAATTTCAAGAAATAATTGCGCCAGTCAGTAGATAAGAAAAACTGAAATCAATCGTGAATACCAGCATACCCACTCATTCGATTATCTTGTATCATTTTTCTATTCAATTATACAACATGAAATTAGGAGTGTTTTACGTAAATTACACACCTAAAATGAATCAAATTATAAGCGATTTTTATAGAATCGATTCATATTGTTTACGAATTACTATTAATGACGTGCAATAATGACATTCATTTAATTTTTTATGGGGCACGTGTAGATCAAAAAGTAATAACACTAACTTTGGATTTTCAAATCACATGATTTATTGTTCGAAGTTCTGTTGAGTATAGGGACCACCACTACACATTTTCCCGTTGTATTCCAGAAAGCGTCAAATTGTATTTCAGCATAGTCACTTGTATTTCAGAAAGCGCCAATGGGCTTACCTATATCACAAAAAAATTTCATTTCATAATTCGATAGAGCTCACCCAAACTAGCTTACCACCGCAAACCGTTTCTTGCTGTGAGCTCCCTACGTTTTATAAAAAATTATTGAAATCCCCGATTTTTCGGACCTCTGAAAACGAGGCGATGATGTGACGTCAAAACCCTAATACTGAAACAAGATTATTCCAGACAGAGATGAATGATACATGATTTCTGACAGAGTGAATTAGCGCGAGATCACAGTTGAAAGAATTAATATATCAGTTGCCTCAGTCTCCGTCGGGCGTTTGGTATTTTCTTTTAACTATGGCGAGATGAGGTTTCTACGTCATAAGAGGGTCAGTTTTCAAAAGGTACTATTATTTATGTCCAAAAATGAAACATTCCAGTTAATTTTTCGATCGAATTATGTAGACATTCATTATTTATGTATAAAAGGATCATTATGAACATGGTTTGAGTTAAAAATTCTACTAAGGTACTACAGTTGTACACGCCCATTGTATTTCGAAATAAAATAGTCAATTGAATTTCAGAACGTCTTATTTGTATTTCAGAAAATATCATTTGAAATTTGATAAGAACAGAATTTGACATAAAAAATGAGAGTGAAGTTAGCTCACCCGATTTCAGAAGTTTGTCAAGTCGTCCAAGAGGGAAGAAAAGGGGTGGTCAACTAATAGTTTTTCATGCCGTCTAAGGGGTAAAAAGGGGTTGAAATACCAAAAAAAAATCATTATCTCCGTTAATAATCGTTGTACATGGATTTTGAATGCGGTAAACGAATCTACTGATCGAATTTGATAGGAAGGTGGTCAACTAATAGTTTTTCAGGCCATCTAAGGGGGAAGAAAAGGGGTTGAAAAACAAGAAACAAATCATTATCTCCGTTAATACTCGTTGTACATGGATTTTGAAGGCGACAAACGAATCTACTGATTGTATTTGATAGGGAGGTGGAGAAATCATAGTTTGTCAGGCCGTCTAAGGGGGACAAACTATTAGTTGACCACTATTGACCACCTACCTATCAAATTCGATCAGTAGATTCGTTTACCGCCTTCAAAATCCAAGTAAAACAAGTATTAACGGAGATAATGTTTTTTTTGTTTTTCAACCCCTATTATTCCCCCTTAGACCATGACAAACTATCAGTTGACCACCTTCTTATCAAATTCCTTCCGTAGATTCGTTTACTGTCTTCAAAATTCATGAATAACGAGTACTAACGGAGATAATGATTTTTTTGACAAACTTTGGGTTTACCATATTCCTATCAAATACAATCAGTAGACTCGTTTACCGCCATCAAAATCCATGTACAACGAGTATCAACGGAGATAATGATTTTTTTTCAACCCCTTTTCTCTCCCCTTAGACGGCCTGACAAACTATGAGTTCACCATCTTCCTATCAAATCCGATGAGTAGATTCGTTTGCCGTCTTCGAAATTCATGTATGAATATTAACTGAGATAATGAGTTATTTTTTTAACCCCTTTTCTTCTCCCTTAGACGACTTGACAAACTATCGATTCACCACCTTCCTATAAAATTTGAGTCAGGCCCCCCTTCAATCGTTCTATGAAATGCGTTTGAGTCCCATATGAAATCGGGTGAATATGTTGAACACATATTCGGCAATACATTTTTTTGGTGTATTTTGTTGATGTGGCCAACTTCACTCGCATACATAATAGTTATTTATGTATCAAGGGCGTAAAGTAGGCGTTTATGGCCTGTGGCGTGGATAATGGCCCGACGGCGCTAGCCGAGGGCCATTACACGCTGAAGGCCATAAACGCATTTCACGCACGTGATACATACAAAATTTTATGCACTAGTGGTTCATTTCCTGACTCAAAAGTGATGATAGAGATAGATTTCGATAAACTGATATTCCCCCGAATTTGATTTGTTACGTATAATTTCAGTAATCAAGAGAAGCGTAGGTAATGTTCATGGATGATTCACATATTAAAATTATCGAACGAATATTGCAATTATCGTAAAAGTAAAACTCTTTGATCTCTAGAAGAGATTCATTTTTCAGAATTTTACAATATGCATACCCAGTATATATACCTAACAAATTTTGACGTTGTGAATCAAGCTGATGATTGTTGTCTATAGCGATACATCCAATAAACGAGCTGAATTGTCATTCTTTGACTGAAAAGTAAAAATTAGTGATAATAATAATAGCGAGATATGGAATCGGATAAAGAAGAAGTTTATGATATACTGCTGGATATATATACTAGAATCTATAAAAATGATCATAGGTTTCTCATGAATTGATATGTGGATATAAGGTAACTCAGAATAGCGGGCGGTAAAGTACACTTTACGGCCCGTGGGCCATAATGCGCCCGCGGGCGGTAAAGTGCGACTTAACGCCCGCAAAACCGGGCGGTAAAGTGCACTTTACGGCCCGCTGGTGCATAAAAATAATTTATTGACCATGAATAATTTCTTTGTGTGACATAGTTTGACAGGTCGTTGGATAGCCTGATTCAATTTTCAGAATAGACGTTTTAAATCTGAAAATGATGACAATTCGGAAATGTCAGTGGTGACAAGTGTAACCTCACTCTTCGAAGGGCGTGAAATGAGATGTTTGACGACTCAAGAATTTTTCACTTCCTATATATATCTATCCTTCTATCTACACACTCCACTTTGGAATTCCATGGACTTCTACCAAAGATTAACTTTGGATATTTTTGAAAACACAATCAAGATGATGGAGAGAAATACAGGGAGTTTTTGGACTCCTAGATGACTGTTTATGCCTCGGTTTATACTTATTATAATTTCAAATTACTGTTAATGAGGGCTAACATTTTCAGTCCCAACAACTGGCGCTGCCAAATTGTGAGGTCAATGTCAAAGGCTGTGGCCAGCTTTATCGAAGATATTCGGAAAAAAATATGTAGAATATTTGAACAAATAGAAAACCTCCCAATGAGGGCTAAAATTATTTATTGTCCATCATATCGCGCCACTGGAAAGTGAGGTCAGAATTGGTAGAACTGGTAAATATACTTCTTCTTTTCATGTCAGTTGGCTTCTTCCTATGATATCTTCTTCTCCGCCAATGTAAGAATTTGTGGTAAAGTCTCGGGTAAAGTTCCATATTGAGAGTAAAAAAGAATGTAAGTCTGCTCAAGTCTTTCCATGACTTGTTCAAATAATATTTCACATCATTGAACATTTTCTGATAAAACAGGCCACAGCCTTTAGGACTAGAGGTGGGCAAATTTATCGATAAATCCATAATTATCGATAATATCGATAATAATTCAGATAAAATTTTCGATGATTTTCGAAAAGAGATACATTTTTCTCCTTTTCGAAATTTTTCTCCGTGCTTCCGTCTTCAAGATACAGGGCGTCAAAATAATACAAAAAACACAGTTTTTTGCTACTATCTTAGGAACCGTTTGAGCTATGGAGTTAAGCCTTCCTACACACTTCATCATCAATAATGACTACTTTTAGGGCTTTTGATCAATTTCCTTGGACATGTCAGTGAAGGAGAATTCAACGCCTCGTAAGGGTTTAACCCCCCAAACATTTATACCACTGGAGAAATTGTAATTTTCAAAGTAGATTCTGAAGCGCCAATATTTTCACACAAAAACGTCCTCTTGTCTCAATGCTCTAAAGTGAAAATTTTCTGTGAAAAATGGCTCTTTATGAATAAGAACATACAAAATCCTGATGGTATCTCCAAAAATCCACTGGAAATAAACACCTCAGAAGGGTGTAAGAATATGTTCAATCAAATGTCAGGTTCTTGAGTATGCTGGTCTTGATGCTGGTTTTCAAAATGTCAAGTTTATCAAGTGTTGTAAAGTGTGTTCAATTAAACAGAACATTTTTAATTTTTGACGCCCTGTAACTTGAAAACGGAAGTCTGGAGAAAAATTTTAAAGGGGAAAAAATGTTTCTTTCATTATGAGGAATCTACAGTTTTCCATTGTGACACTTATAATTCACATAAATAATTATAAATTATCATTTTCAGGGAGATGTTCAGATTGAAGTATAATAATTAATAAGATTGTTGTTGGCTCAAAAAAAAAAACCTTTGTTGGTAACATAGTAAGTTTTCCATATGACAAGATAAGATACTATGTTCAAAACCATTTAAAACACATGAGTGCCTAATTTTCAAATGAGGATGTCTATAGAAACCTGTCTGAAAGAAATATTCCAGGAAATATTCCTTTCTTACTAGTTAGTGACACATTGTAAAAACATATGGAAGTAGAGCAATTGAATATTCATAGGGTAAAAATAGCAAAATATAAAAACAATTTGGAAATTAATACATAGTTCAATGGTTTCCTAGTGAGAATAAGGAACAAATCTGTTTCTGCAACTCTCCAATGTTATATGTCCGTACAATATACCTACCTCAGCCCCCTAAAAGTAATTCAAAGAATGGTGAACAGAGAACTTACTGATCTGTCAATACTCACCTCCTAAGTACATCCTGTAGGTACATGAAAGTTGGAATTTTGAAGTGATATTTTCTGGTTTATAGTTTGTGCTTACAGGTGCACTGATATAGGAAAGTTTCAAATTAGCTAATGCATATCATAGGAAGTTCAAACAGATTATACAATTGATGTTATTATTGTCCTATCACACTGTACCCAATGCTATAACAAGTTTATACCTGATTTGAAATAGTTTCCACCATAACACAATTGCCAATAACTCGAAAAAATCTAATGAGCATGTAAAAGTAGAATCAAAATTCAACCAATGGTCTACTATCTAGGAGGTCAATAACTACCTAATAAAACTACATTGTTATAATACATCTGAGTTCTGCGAGAGAATAATGATAGTTGTACGTGGTTATACTTGTTATTGGATGAATTATTAAATAATAAATGAAATCAAACAAACCTGTAGTATGACAGATGACCATTTTGGAGAACAAACCACCTCCTCTGATATCCCTTCAAATAATTTGTCCACTTAAAAAGCCATCCCTTCATTGCAGGTTCATTTTGAGAAGAATTCGATTTTGTATTATTTACACTGTCACCCATGTTCAATATCAATAGGTCGCACTATTTATTGTTTAATGAGACAAAAATATCGAAATCATTACACGTCGTCCATCCATATTGACGTTATGACGCAACATGTCAATTTATGTCAATGCTGTCACTGCTGTCATTGTAACTGTCAATATTCAATATTACGTCAAATTATGTCAATCACTGGGAATCACTGGAAAATCAAATTCATAAAACACAAAATAGCGTTTTCCACTCGTGGCACTAGCTCGAGCTTTTTCGGCACTGAGTGCGTTTTGCGTGGTCCACTGAGAATTTCAGGAGCGAACTCTTGTCGAGAAATGATTTCCACTGGCTTTCAAACTTGCTCGATGCCCGCTCAGAGTTCGAGTTTTCAGAACTGTGCTTGTACGACGGTGCGATACACATAACCTCAAATATTCGAGTCACGAGTTGGTCACGAGTTGGAAAATGTTTGGGATTCGAATAATTATGAATGTCATTGAAGTTTATTACTATTATCACAATAATTTCCAAAATCATAGATATAATGAGCGATAATGAGAAAATTATGATTGAGATAGAGAATAAGTACTTCATTACGAAACAGCGTTTACGGAAGATTCAACATTACCTAAGAGTTAAAGACAGCTATTCAGATGTGCAGGTATCAAACATATATGATTGTTGATTCAGTGTAATGGTGAAAAATATACTAACTTCGTGAACGACACTTCAATGCTACATCACTATTGTCGAATGATTCAATAATTGAACATCATTGACAATGAACATTCATATATATAATACTGATTCTGGTTGGTTTCTGGCAGTGTTCCCAGGGAAACCACAATACGAGGTAGATGAATCCATTTCATGTGGACCAACAGAACCAAAATATACTTTCAATAATTCAACTTTTTGATTGACAAAACAATTATTCTGAAATTTCTAATGATAAGAAGATCGCACCAACTCTCTATTTCTATTCCACTGCTCTGTGCTGGAACCGCACTTTATGGAAGATCCGAGCTAGTACCACTTGTATTTGCTCTGTGCTAGTGCGCTCTGTAAATCGGCGAGTGGAAAACGCTATTAAAACACAAAACACTGTGGCATCGGCAAGAGTGGAATCATATATCTACTACTCATATATGAAGCATAGCCGTCTTCTAAGCGGGAACAAATTCTGCCTCTATAGGTAACGGAATCGACAAAGGTGACGATTCCGATACGGCACCTGGTGGGCAAATTTGAACCAGTTTAGGACGTAATTCAAGGTCATGTTTGTTATTGTGTTCAGTGGGTTTCATATTTTATGAATACCATTCAACAAATTACGTTAATTTTCTCTTCTTGCGTCTCTTGAGTACAAGACATGAACTTTATATCAATTGCCTAATCAATTCTATATTATTTTATGAATTAGTATCAACAAATCTCTGATAATACGCGAAATCAACTGTGTTTGGTTGCTGGTTGAACTAGTAGAAGGTTCCAATGGATGTAGGACCTATATGTCCTCTAAAATGAATTTCCTCCACTCAAGAAGTCTTTTCTGATAATGAAGAATCAGTTCAGCTGATTGGAAAAAATGGATAAACGTTGAGAATCCAATATGAGTTTGAAAACTGGATGTATGCAGCTCCAACAAAAACTTCCTACCTTTCTTCAATCCAATTACGATAACAATAAGGTAAATTTGTGATTCATTGATATATTTATTACTGATGAATCTCTCATTTGCAGTGCCTATCTGAGAGAGAACATGATTGAAATGATCAACAGTTCATACCATGTTCATACCTATTTTGTTTATGGGGAAATGTCTCCAGGACTTGGAAAAATAAGTATGGTTGTTGTTTGGCTTATAAATGGCTGATAAGTGTCTTATAGAATTAGACTGAATTAAATAATGACTCATAAACGAAAAACTGTATTGCAGATGAAAATATTACAATACGTCTATTTATAACATTTATTCCTGTCTCTCTTATCACTAAACTCCTTGATCCCAAAGCAAAAACAAAATACAGGGTGATAATATCTGTAACATTCTCCCCCCCGTATAATTTGAATTATACAGTATTCTTTTCTTCGGTAATTAGAGGTATAATCTTAGTGACGGGACGTTTGTAAACCTTCGAATTGATTTTCACGTCTACTACTCGTATTCTACCGTCTCGTCCAGGATATGTTTCAACTATCAACCCCATAGGCCAACTATTTCGTGGTGTGTTATCCTCCATCAATATTACGATATCATTGATAGCTAAATCTGGTGTCTTTTGATTATGCCACTTTGTTCGCTTGCAGAGTGTTGGCAAATACTCCCTGACCCATCTCTTCCATAGCATATTCGTCAAGTATTGGGCTATCCTCCATTGCTTCCTTGAACATAAATCATCTTCCTCAAATTGTCCCTGAATGTTAGGATTTGAATTGGTTCCTATAAGAAAATGGTTTGGAGTCAATGGTTCCATGTCTACAGGGTCGATGGGAATATGAGTGAGAGGTCTGTTGTTGACAATATACTCAGCCTCTATTAATAAAGTCCATAGTACTTCTTCTCGTGGAGCCCTCTCTTTCAAAATCGTGTAAAATGCTGTTTTAATCGATCGTATTAATCTCTCCCAGCTACCCCCCATGTGCGGCGATGCTGGTGGTATAAAATGCCATGTAATGTTTTTGTTGGTTAGTGCATCGTTCAATTTGTTTTTATCTACATCCTCTAAAGATTTTTTCAGTTCCTTTTCGGCTCCCCGCAGATTAGTGCCATTATCTGAGTATAAGTGAGTAGGTGAGCCTCTTCTTCCTGCCATTCGCTGAATTGCCATGATAGCTGAACTAGTATTCAGTGTCTGAGCAACTTCAATATGTACTGCCCTTGTTGTGAGACACGTGAATAAAACTCCGTATCTCTTCTCCTTATGTCTTCCAACTGTAACTTCCAACGGCCCAAAAAAGTCCATGCCTGTATGAGTGAAAGGCCGATGAAAAGCTGCTAATCTTGCTTCGGGCAAATCTCCCATCAAAGGAATTTGTGGTTTCATGCTTCTTTTCTTCTTACAAATAATGCATGACATCAAAACTCTCTTGACTAGTGGCCGAACATTTAAAATCCAATATTTTTGTTTGATCTCGTTGAGGACATAATCGAGTCCAAGGTGACAACAAGTATCATGTATATGTTGAACTAATAATCCGCAAAAACGATGGTCAGGATGCAATATAACTGGATTTTTCATATTTTCTGTCACTTGTGCTGAACATATTCTAGTTCTCATTCTCAATACATTATTTCCATCTAGAAAAGGAGTTAATTGATACAATTTGCTATTTTTTCCTACGAATTCATGTTTTGTCAAACTCTTTATTTCTTCTGAAAAATACATCTTCTGGATTTCTTTCCACCACAACTCTTCTGCTTGATTCAGATGTCTAGGTTTCAATCCAATGTCAGTTATTTGTGAACTTACTAAGGTCCTCTTGGATCTGCTCCTTTCTATAAAATATATTATCTGCCCTGTAACACGTACTAATCTCTGCCATGAAGAAAACGCCTTTCAATACAAGGAAGTGCGTCATTTGCTACACCTGGGTTCTTCAAAGTTATTGTAAGAGTGAAGTCTTCTACTTCCAGTTTTCCCAGAAGGTCCAATTCCTTTTCTTCCTGGTTGTCTTCCCATAGCCATTCTGATTCAGGACATTTCAAAAAATCTGGCCCCTGCTTTAACCATCTACTTTCTGCATTGACTTTTGGTTCTACTGTCCACTTTGTGCCTTCATCAGCTACATTATTTTTTGTGTTTATCCATTTCCACCATGTTGTATCTGTACGTTCTCTAATTTTCCTCACTCTATTCGATACAAACTGTTTGAGTCTTAGTGAGTTATTCTTCAACCAGTATAAAACGGTTTTAGAGTCGTTCCAGAGGTACACCCTTGAAAATTTCATAGAATGATTTTCATTGATGAATCTGAATAACTCGCTTGCCAATAACGCTGCTAGTAGTTCGAGCCTTGGAATTGAAAGTTCTTTCAGTGGAGCAACTCTGGTTTTTGCCATGATGAAAGCTGTATCTACAACTTCGTCATTCTGTATCCTCATATATGCTACAGCAGCATATGCTTTATCACTCGCGTCACAAAAAATATGAAGCTGTAGGTACTGAGGAATTTGCAGATAACAGCTTAGAATAACATCTATCTATCTGCAAGTGTTCTATTTTCAGAATAACTCGATCTTTTGAACTTGTTCCACTTATTTTCAAATTCTTGAGGTAACTTTTCATCCCAGTGAAGTTTAATTTTCCATAATTCTTGTAAAACAATTTTTCCAAAAATGACAACATTGGCTACAAATCCAAATGGATCAAATATGGACATTATGAATTGTAATAGCTCCCTTTTTGTAGGCACTAAGTTGTCTTCCATAATTTCACGTCTCACTTTATGAAATTTCAGTTCAAAGAAAAACTTGTCTTCATTAGAATTCCAGTGAAGTCCAAGCACACGTTCATAAGAAACGTCCGATTCTAAATTTAAGTTTTTGTTATTCCTAGAAAGCAGGTCTGTAGGAATTGTTTCCAAAACTGATTGTGAGTTGCAATTCCAGTTACAGATAGTAAAATTACCTTTAGAGTGGATGTGGATAACTTCTTGAATCAGCTGTATTGCATCTTCTTCATTTTCGCAACTGTCCAAATAGTCATCCATGTAATGATTATTTATGATGGCATTTGCTGCTTTTGGAAAAGTGTTCATGAATTCTCCTGCATTCTTATTTCTAATAAACTGAGCTGAACTAGGAGAACAAATTGCCCCAAATAGCATCACTTTCATTTCATACGTGTCTGGGTCTTCATCTGGGTCTTCTCTCCAAAAAAATCTTTGAGCTGATACATCTTCACTTCTTATATTTATTCTTAAAAACATTTCCTTTATATCTGCGCAGAAGGCAATATTCTTCTCTCTAAACTTCCATAGAACTTTCGGAATAGAATTATACAAATCTGGTCCAGCTAATAGATTGTCATTTAAACTAACACCAAAAGACTTAGCAGCGGCATCAAAAACAACCCTAATCTTACCGGGTTTGTTAGGATTTGTGACCGCAAAATGAGGTAAGTACCAATTTTTTTCATTATTTTCCTCAATCTCATCTATTGGCAATTTTCTAGCATAGTCTTTGGCGATATAATCATGTATCTTACTCTTGTAGGCTTCTGCATATACTGCATCCTTCTTCATCCGTCTTTCAACACATTCTAGTCTTCTCAAAATGCAGATTCTTGACTTGGTGGTAAAACTGCTGCTTCCTTCTTCCATAAAAGTCCAGTTTCCCATTCAGTATCACTAATTCTTTTAGTAGTTTTGTCTAATAATGATTGAGCATAAGCTTCTTCAGATGATATCTCTGTTTCGTCACTCAATCCAGCATCCTCTATTTCAAATGACTTCTTCACTAAATTATACAGGTTATCTTCGTGATTATCAAGATTATAAATGAAGCAACTATAAAAATTTTTATTTTCAACTTGACAAGATGATATCTGCCCATGAATTATCCATCCCAACCAGGTTTTTGTTAATACAGGATCATTCCATCTCTTCTGAATATAGCTGTGCGGAATTGTTAATGGCCAATTGTCTTGTCCAATCAATAAAGTAGGTGTAGCATTCATCATAGATTTTAGCGGGACATTTCTTATGTAGGGCCATTTTTCAGAGAGTTTTTCAATGTCAACTGTTTGTGACGGCAGAGAAAGATCTTTAACTGTTCGAACTTGATGCATGATAAAACTTTTACATCCTGTGGAAACGCCCGCTATATTTACTGAGACTACTTGTGATTCATTCATATAGTTGGAAAGGTTATTTGTCCACTGTAGGTGTAATGGCTTCATAGGTCCATTTAATTCCAACCTCACAGCAATATCTGCATCTAGTAAGGTTACTGTAGATGCTTCATCCAGAAGTGCATGAGTCTCTATACTTGATTTCCACTAGGCCCTGTTAAAACAACCGGAACAATTCTCAATAAAACCTCCTTATTGGTCCACTGTGTAGCATTAAATTTCATATCTTGATTTTGGCCTCTTGTACCATGACTTGTAGTAGCTAATTCTCCTTTTACTGATTTTACCTCCATAGGTTTTTCCTTCTCTTGTACTTCAAAATCGGTTGGATTACTTGTGTGCAATAAGGAATGATGAAATTTCTTACACCCTTTTTCTCCACATTCACGTTTCTGTTTGCAAAATTGTATCTGGTGATTTTGCCTCAGACATGCAAAACAGATTTTGTTTGTTTTCACCCAATTCCATCGATCATCCACAGAAATATCGGAAAAAAATTTGCATTTTGTGATAGAATGCTTAAACTTCTTATTTTTGCAGTAAATGCAGTCCTTGAAGGTATTATCAGAAGTTACTAAGCTTGTTTGTCTGAAATTTGCTGCCTTATCACCATAAAATTTCGATCTTGACACAAAACTTGCTCCATTCGCAATTTCTTCCAACCATAGCGAGAATGATTTCAAATCAGCAACATTTTGGGTATTCCTATGCATGCCCCATTGTAGTTTAAGGTTTGGAGGTAACTTATTGACAAGCTCACTAAGAAGTTGACTATTCATTAAATGTCCCATGGAATCTAAGCTTTCAATTGTGGCCACTAAATTTAAAATTTTGTTAGTGTAATCAATCAAAGATTCAAAATTATATTCTTTTATGTAAGGCATATGCTTAATTTTTTCTATAATTTCTTCAATAATATGTTCTGGCCTTCCAAATCTTCTTTCCAATATGCTCAAAACTTTCTCCAGCTGTTCAGGAAAATGCAATAAATACTGGACACTTTCTCTTGCTTTCCCTTTCAATGATTTTTGTAATCTGCACATATTTTCTCGTTTGGAAAACCCACATGTTTCTGTAGTTTCCTGAAAATACATTATGAAGCTTGGCCACTCCATAGGATCTCCACTAAATAAAGGTAATTCTTTAGAAGCCGATGACTGTCGGAATAAGATTTTCTGCACATCCAAAGAATTGTTTCCAGAACTTGCTGATTTTTCTACTATCTGCTTTTCATTCAAATTTGATGGAATATCATCTATCCATTTCTGAATATCTGCTGATGTTTGTGAATAATGAGACTTGCCTTCTTCATTCATTTCAGAAATTGAACATTCACTATTAATCTTCAGAAGACTCAATTTCTTTTGTATGATCTCCTGTTCTAACTTCAGTTTGTCTTGTTCTAGTTGTAGATTTTTTTCAAGTAATTCTAGTTCAATTCTTGCTTTTTCTTTCTTACTACTTCTGCTCGATTTAGACACGCAATCTATGCACTTTGACTGACTTGATTTCTTCAAAATTGATGCTGCTATAGATTTTTCCTCTAAACCTTTAGAGTTTCCTGATCTTTCGAATCCTCTGAAATCACTCACAGACGGCGATTTCTTAGATGTATTATCCATCTTTCTGTATATTTCCTTCTGACACAATTACAGAAATTAATGTCAAAATAATTATTTTGGATTTTTCGGTTATTCCCTGCTGTTCCCTGGTTTCGGCACCAATGTTTGGCTTATAAATGGCTGATAAGTGTCTTATAGAATTAGACTGAATTAAATAATGACTCATAAACGAAAAACTGTATTGCAGATGAAAATATTACAATACGTCTATTTATAACATTTATTCCTGTCTCTCTTATCACTAAACTCCTTGATCCCAAAGCAAAAACAAAATACAGGGTGATAATATCTGTAACAGTTGTTTTTCTTTCAAATATTTTTATAAGAAAAATAAAGAAGCAAATGCAATGCCTTTGACTTTTGAACTGCAATACACAAAGCTGGGCAAGAAAAAAGAGATTATGAACATGTGCAGGTGGGTAATTTATAATTTTATTTGGAATGCTTGACTCATATAAAAATCTTGTTCATGACATCCTGCCTAGGCCTCCATAGATTCCTATTTTGTAGCATCATCTTTGTAGTAAAATGGCCAATGCAGATTGCATGTACTTCCAAAATGATTAAGTTAAAATACAGCTCCCAATTACATTCATATGAGCAAAAACAGTAGCATATTTTATAGATCTATAATAACCCTGGTACAAGCAGGTCATTGTAGGTAGCTTACTTCATAGCTTGAATTGAATCTTTGAACATACATTGAAGTGACACAATCTATTTCTATTTGAATATTTAGATGGTGTAATAGCTAATAGATATGGTTTGGTTATAGTAGGTACTAACATTTCTTCAATTTTTCAGCAGGGGAGGAGTTGCCATCCAGGGTATCTTACAATCGAGTGCAAATAGTTACACAAATTGAAACCAAAACCCAGATTCCTTGAAGTTGAATTCAAGTTTTTGAGGAGATATCACTGATTATTTGGGTACCTGAACATATCCATGACATTTCAAATTGTATCTTGGAAAAATGTATTCATAATTTTACTGCTCCTATGTTATTATTAAACTGTATTTAGTCTTAAGTAAAAGTTCTACTTTTTTTTTTCTGTTTTGTAATGTTTTATTGTAGGTTTTCAAAATTCATATTTCAATTCCACAACTACCTCAATCAACACCCCATTCTTTTTTGATGCAATTTCAAAGTTTCGCTTTATAATCTTTACTGATTCCTTTTAAAATAGGTACCTACCAGGTAGATACTTACTTTTGCTCATTGTTAATTTATTTCTACATATATGAGATTCCTGGATTTCAAAGTCATTTATAATAGTAAATTTTTATGAAGGTATCTTGTAAAATAATTCAGGGAAAAACAGTATACATGAGCACTGAGGGAAGGAGTATACTGGAAGATCCTTCTATTTGTAGGTACTTCTTCCTTGACTTCTTTGGAGTGGCATAAGTACAGTAAAACACATGTTATGTCAATGTACTTTCATTTTCGAAAATTATTATTAATTCAGTTCCAAAATATAGAAAACATAATGAACTATACAGATTGATAAGATAGATATTTTCAATTAGATGAATTTAGGATTACAAAATTATATCAAATCACAAATAAATTTATGATAATATACTCTGTGTAAATACATTAACTGAAATCCTAGAGGTCATTTGATCAATGTTTTATGTGGTGGAATTCCAAATTATTCAATGATTTCATCAAAATGGTAAAAAAAACTAACTTTACAAGATATTAAATGAATTCCAAGAAGAAAACTCAGTCTAGGATGCCACCTACCTCAACTCTAAGTACTTATATTAGGAATATTCACATTATGAAAAGTGTGTTATATGGATACAATTCACACACATGGCACATAGGATCATGACAATTTGCTGTTATTGCAGTGAAGCACCATAATATATGAGGTATGGGAGTTGCACTGTAAACAATCCTCAAATATTGTTGAAGATAGGCCATTGATAGTTGTATCTACTTTTAAATCCACAGTAATGTCAGGATGCCTTTGGTGTTGAATTATTGCTTGGTTTAGACTCATTAGAGCTGGTTGCTGCTGATTTCTATTATTGTATGGATCAATTGCACATGATTCTGATGGCTATAATATTTAGCACAAAATAGTCCAATAGGTTAACACATTTTTTAGGGATGGTTTTCAATATGTTCACAGAAGGCTGTTCACTGTTGAAAAACTTCACTCCTGGTATCACCATTTTTTGTGTTCTGTAGGATCCTTTTGCTTGAAGAGTGGAGTTATAGAGGTATTATGGTGAATATATCAGCTTCTGATGTTAGTGGATATGCTTGTGATTTTTGATATCCCATAAAGCTGTCCCACAGAAATGCACTGGTTTGAAGAAAGCTCAAGACTATTTGGTCCACGATTCAGTCAGTAGGTAACAGTTATTTTCCTCACATCACGATGAAACAGTATGATCCAACAAAAAATATTATGATTTCAGTAAAAAGTTCAACAATAAACTCAAATAACACGATGAAATATCAAGAAGAAAATGTATGCAAATCTCAAGAAATTTTGTAAACAAACTACACACTCTTTGCCGCCATCTTGTTTTGAAACAGCGCCCCCAACGGTCGATCACCTTGCCATAGGGAAAAAATAATACGAAACTTGTCAAACCAATATGGCCGTTTCCATCCTTCAATTTCCGTCCTTATAGCAAAGAATAGTAGGTTAGTCACTTTGCTTATAGATTCAAAAAGTACCTCTCATTTTGGTCCCATTTTTATTGAGATATCGTATAGGCGATGGGCCATATATTATAGAAATAGAACATATATGTGTGGAATGGTCCAGGAAATCATTCGCTCGCAGATTAATACGATTCCTAGACTAAGCGTGGGGGAACATTACATCGCAAGTAAAGATCACTCAACGACATGTCCGGCCGTGAGCGAAAAAAACATCATTAAAATAGCGAATATCAGCCTCAACAATAAATGAATCTACAGTACTTTTTTCAGGGAGGAAGGAAAATATCCCTCATGCACAAACAAGGAAACATGAACCTTCTTCCTAAAACGTATATTTTTCGGAAAATCACTTGAGAAAACAGAATAAAACAAGCCGAGCGTTGCAAGCATTCGGGATTCGGAAGCACAGTCAACTGCGCTACGAGTTGTATCTGTGGTAATATGAAGAAATAATCTTTAGTCGCTGTACCCGCACCATCCACCGCGATGATTATTTGTTTTCTCCTGTTTCTAGACACTCGTGCATAAGTTTCCTTGAGGAAAAACATCCTTGAAAGGCTTAATCAGTATACACCAATAATCACAGTGGGCTGACGCTATATGCTATTAGTAAATCAGAATAAAACTCCCTAGGCATTGCAAAATATGATTATCAAAAAATACGAAAGCGTATGAGGGCCACCAAAAATAAAAAAATAAAATCGAATTACTGCAACTTACAAGTTAAAGTAATTCAAGATACTGCAAGTTGTGAATTGCAGTGATTCGAATTACTGCGACTTATAAGTAGCAGAAATTCAAATTACTGCAAGTTGTAAAAGTTGCAGACAGTAATTTTTACTCTTTAATTTTGGTGACGCTTCTACGCTTTTGTTCATCGCATATATTTATCTTTCGAGACAGGCGAAATAATATATTCTCGGAAATATTGACGCCCTGTCTGTTTTGCGACACGTTTGGATATTCATATATTCGCGAAGAGGGCATTATCCTCTTTCATTAGCTCTTTGTTTTAACTCGTTTTCACATGACGAAAATATTTCCGGAATAATATTGAAGCTGATTATAATAGGATTGGAATATATAAAAAGGAATTCAAGAAACATCTACACCTGTAATATCGACATATTATCTCATTTTCATAGTTCTCGTACAATTTTACTTTAGTTATCTATTGGGTACCTAACTTATCTCTGCTAACAGCTGAGTCAATTGAGAATCATTTTCAAGTGAGCTCAAAAAAAAAAAAGATTTCTTCTCGAGGAATAGAGGATTCACCTATTTTATTTTACTGTCTTCTTTATTTTGTCAAATATATTTATATGTTGTTTATTCTTGGGAATAATAAATAGTTGATTGATTGCTTGAGTTCACCGCACAGAAAAGTTCCATTTTCCAATCAATCTGCTCAGGATATAGTGATTGGTACATTGTCGTTTTCGATCAAATACTAGTTATTTTTGTATCTACAGCGCGAAATGCTACTTTGGTGATCGAAATCTGATTTTTTCAACGAGGCGTAGCCGAGTTGAAAAAAAAATGTCGAGATGACCAAAGTATTTCGCGCTCGAGTTGCATACAAAATTTTTTCTACAAACGTGAAAAAATATAGTTCTACAGTAAAAATATGCTTAGCTTGATATGAAAAATAGTGTTGAAATGGCTCAATAGGCCTCCCCCTTTCCTCCCTAGGTACGCACGATGTTCCACGAACATATTACGAATTTCCTTTCGTGCGCTCCAAGAGATAAAACAAAGTTATTGTTGAACATTCAGAAATAAATGATTTCGTGGATGTTTGCTCGATTGAGGACCATAAAGTTGAAATATAAATATCTTATATATTCTACATAACAATGCGCGAAGTAGGTATACTTCGCGCACTGTTTTACTTCGCGCATTGTTTTGTGCAAGGTATCATGGTTACGTAGGAAACTGAAAAAAAGCGTCACTCCGCAATTTGTTATCAATGTGCGAACCTTGTCATTTTTGACGTTTGTAGAAAAAATATATTTTTCCACAAACGTAAACAAAATAACTATTTACATGCCTTCGGGACATATATCATCTCGTTATCAGATGATGGTCGGAATTTTTAGCCGGCTCTTGGAATACTTATTATTTATTTATGCTGATGATAAAAAATATGAAAGAATGACCAAGAGCCAGAAGTAGAATTTGGCACCTCATAATGTTTACCTGCCACAAGAATGACAAAAGTATTTCAGATGCGTTATAGTCGGGGCTTAATTCCAAAAAAAGCCCTCTGTTACAATCCTAGAAGCATTTCATGTAACAATTGGATAAATGCTGTTAACCCCCTATTTTGACCCCGCTGAATCCGAAAATACCGTTTATCAAGTCGAAATTCCAACCGGAAGTGAGATATTCAAGATGGCGTCCAGAATACCCCTAAAATCAAATTATTTTCTATTTTTGGTCAGCTATACGATTGAGGTGTCGATGTCTATGTTTTCGGGGGTGTAGAATACGATGAGACACTCAAAAAATCATTTGAAGCTTCGAAAGTTCATCGAATGATCAAATTTTGAAGAAATGGGCCAAAATTCCAAAGAAATTGTGAAAACGTGTTGTATAATGTACATGCTTGCATACGTTTTCGAGGGTGCTCGATACGTTTATGAGCCAAAAAAGCATTCGAACATTGTCCAAGCCTTCATTTCTTATATTTTGAAAAAAAAAAAAAGTTCACTATTAGTAGTCTTCCTCATCTTTTCTGCTCCATTCGGCTCCCTGCAGCCACACTGCTTCGTGCCGCAGTGGCCGCAGAGCCCCATGCAGCCACAAGCTACCAATTTTCCAGCCGCAATTAATCGGGTCTGGTGAATCAAGATACTGATCATGGGCGTCAAACCACACACTAGTACCTAAAAAGAAAACAGACTAAAATTAAAATCCCTCGATTTTTTCTATTCTCTTTTTCTTCTTGTTAATTTTATCTGGAAGTGGCACCGAAGAATGTGTTGATGGATGGCATCAGTGGTAGATGGCAAAAATCATTCGCACTGTCCCACAAATTGCAACACGGGCTGCGTCTGCCGTTGTAATGTCCAGTCCAAATTGAAATAAAAATGATATTAGTATAAAAACGGCTAACAGTTCTAATTCAGAATTAGAAAAGGTACGCAACAAACCTTGTATAAAGCTGGCACCACAAACTGTTCAACCAAACGGAGATCCTTGGTGGCTATATCAGGAGTCTTTCCAAACTGACTGAGGAGTTTACAGTAGTTTTCTTCAATGCACTGCTTCCACCGTCCTGTTTTTGTGGCAGACACTCATCAAGATTCAGTATCATATTCGGTGATTGCGTGGAAATCCATCAGGTTTTTGATCTGTTGTGATGTGAGCTTTCTACATAGTTCATGAATTGGAATATACTTTCTATCTCGGGAAGTACCACACATCACCCAGCATTCCTTGCATTTCATATTTTCAAAGTGATAGATGAATAATGAAATCACACTAGTGCCTTTAACAGAAACAACAACAGCCTCTCTTTCGGTTTTTACGCATGGAGTATATTCCAATTCACGAACTATGTAAGAAGCTTGCACCACAACAGATCAAAAACCTGATGGCTTTCCACGCAATCACTGGATGTGATACTACATCTAAGTTAGCGTCAGTCACAAAAACGGGACGGTGGAAGCAAGTACATAGAAGGAAACTACTGTAAACCCCTCGGTCAGCTTGTAAAAACTCCCGATCTAGCCCCGATGATCTCCGTTTGGTTGAACAGTTTGTGGTGCAAACTTTATAAAGGTTTGTTGCGTCCCTTTTCTGAGACACATGGTGAATAAAAACTTTTAGCCGTTTCGATACTACTACCATTTTTATTTTGAGTTGGACCGGACATTACAACGGCAGACGCAGCCCATGTTTCAATTTTTTGGACAGTGCGAATGCTTTTCGCCATCTACCACTGATGTCGCCTCCGTCAACACATTCTCCGGTGCTACTTCCAGGTAAAATTAACAAGAAACAAAAAAGGAAATTTGAACAAATCGAAGGATTTTAATGTTATTCTGTTTTTTTTTAGAATAGAATAGAATAGAATAGAATTTATTTCTCGAATACACACATATTACATACAACTATAGTTAATTTTTTTCAATGGAAGATTTTCATGCATGCTGGAGCTCATGTGTGAGCTATTGAGAAGAGCAGTTCATTTTTAGTTTGTTTTTACACAATTATAATAAGCAATTACACAAATTGTAATGATAATAATAAAAAGAAATAAGATGGTGAAACATATTCGCAATATTTGAAAAATGCATCTAAGCTTACATATAAGTAAAAAATTACATATTGATACTGTAAGAATGAGTTAAAAATGTATATGTTAATATTGTATTGATATAGAAATAAAAAGAAATATATATACAAAATAATTCACAAGTTTATAAGTATAACAATCAAGCGATTTATAAGTGGGCATTGAAGAATTGATTGGTATCGTAATAAACGTGGGTCTGAAAAAATTGTTTGACTTTATTTTTAAAAATATTTAGTGAAACTATTTCTGTTATTGAGGACGGTAGGTGGTTGAATGTTTTTGTTGCCATATATAAGGGACCTTTCCTGTTCACTGTATAATTGAATTGAGGTGGTATGTACTTGTTTTTGTTGCGTGTATCATGGTTGTGGACATCCGTGAATTGTTCTAGTTCATGTTTCTTTTTGAAAGCTAATAAGGAAAGACGATATAGATACAAATTTGTAATTGTGAGTATTTTCAGTCTTTCAAAATGACTTCTACAGGATTCGATCCGTTTTATCCCACAAATGGCCCTGAGAGCTCTTTTTTGTATTACAAATGTGCTGTTGACATCTACTGAATGTCCCCAAAACTCTATACCATATTGTACTAAGCTGTAGAAATAAGCGTAATATACTGTTATTGCTGATTCTATACCGATATTTTTTCTTATGGTAAATATTGCGAAAGTAGCACTGCAGAGCTTTTTATTTAGGTTATGAATATGATTCTTCCAATCCAACTTTTCGTCTATGTGAATTCCGAGAAATTTTACAGTTGTTCTCCCCTGTATTTCACCATAGGGTGTTTCGATCGTGATTTGGTTTGTATCCTTATTTGGATGGAAGGTTATAGTATGTGTTTTATCTGTATTAAGGCATAACTTATTCGCGGAGAACCAGTGCATTATTTCTGTAAGTTGCTCGGATGTCGACACCGACAAATCTTCAAGGTTATCGCCTGAGTCTATTACACTCGTATCGTCCGCAAATAAGCAAAATTCTAGAGACGGAAAATTAGCCACTAAGTCATTGATGTATATCAAGAATAATATCGGACCCAGAATCGATCCCTGGGGAACACCATATTGAAGCTTTCCGTTATTAGAGTGATATTGTTTTATTTGTGAATTACAATTATGTGTTATACGGATTACGATTTCGCGCTCTGACAGATATGATTCGAACCAACTGTGCGCAATCCCTCTAATGCCGTAGAATTCTGATTTCTGTAATAAAATAGCGTGATCAACGCAGTCAAACGCTTTAGATAGATCGCAAAACGTAACTAGTGGAATTTGTTTATTTTCAATTTTGATGTTAAGTTTGTTTATGAGATCGAATGTAGCATCTGAAGTGTTCATATTTTTTCTGAACCCATATTGTGAATTTGTGAGAATGTGATGTTTATCTAGAAAGCTAATTGTTTGTTCTTTTACCACACTTTCAAGAATTTTAGAAGGAGATACTAGTGTGGATTAAGGCCCATGATCAGTATCCTGATTTATAAGACCCGATTAATTACGGCTGGAAAATTGTTGATGGACGATATATTCCAATCCTGATGACTTTGCCACCTCTTCCCAATCCATTTTCCGAATTTGGAACTCGTGGCTGCAAGGAGCTCTCTCAAAATATAAGAAATGAAGGCTTGGACAATGTTCAAATGCTTTTTTGGCTCATAAACTTATTGAGCACCCTCGAAAGCGTATATACATTATGCAACACGTTTTCACAAGTTCTTTGTAATTTTGGTCTATTTCGTCAGAATTTGATCATTCGATGAACTTCCAATGCTCCAAATCATTTTTCGAGTGTCTCATCGTATTTAACACCCCCGAAAACATAAACATCGACACCTCAATCGTATAGCTGACCGAAAGTAGAAAATAATTAGATTTTAGGGGTATTTCGGACGCCATCTTGAATATCTCACTTCCGGTTGGAATTTCGACTTGATAAACGGTATTTTCGGATTCAGCGGGGTCGAAATAGGGGGTTTACGTCATTTATCCAATTGTTACATGAAATGCTTCTAGGATTAGACTTTTCGCAAAACAAGCCCCGACTATTATTCATTCCGCGTTGAAATGGGAACCGTGTGCGTCTGCCGGCCAAGAGTGCGGTCGCTTCATAACGGTACGAATTTAGAAAAAGTGCCAAAATCAATTTTGAAGTGCCTCTATCATTACCAGGATGAAAATACCGCCAAAGTGATTGGAATTATATATGTAGGTAGTGAATCTAGAAAGCGTCTGCCGGTATGGATGCGGTCGCATTTTCAAAGCAGACGACGTTCGATTGTTCGAAACGTGTCAAGAAAACACTGTCCAGTTCCTTTATGAGTTACCACCTGAATTTTGTTGTATACAGGCTGGGTCAGAACAAGACCGACAAACTTTGTTTTCAGATTTCTTTATTTTGAAGTGGAAAGTTTTTATCCACGTTCGTACTGATTGAATACTGTCTTGAGATACAGGTTGTCAAAAGTACGGAGACATCTTTTATTATTATTACGTATAAATATAGTAATATAGATTAATTAAAATCTTTTCAAAAGTTTTGATGGAGGTATAGGTAAGTAGGTAGGTAATATTATATCATCTGTGAAATCGGGCACATATGTATTTTATAGATTACTATTGATATGAAACTATAATAATATGTATAGTCACAGTAACACTCGGTTATCAACAATAAACTCTGCGACTAAAGATATATTAATTTCCTCGTTCATAAAAACTTGACTTTCTCCATTTGGAAAAAAAAAAGTTTTGAGTCAACGATATTTCTTAATCACCACAAAAACAACGATACAAAAGATAGTACAGCCAACGTTCACGACGATGGGATGGAAAAACAGTGACATCGGGATAATGAGGCAGAGCGTTACGGCGTATCGATTTTCGTTCTTACCGGAACAAAACTTCTTAGGGAAATTGCCATGATCATTTGGAAGGAACATTATCTTCATCACATTTTATCATTCTTGGAGATTGAAAGAATATGGCCGCTCTCCCAGCCAACCATCGTGTGACATCAACATCTGTGTGATGTAACAACCTTGCATGAATGCAATATCTCGTTAACACATCTTATCGACGTAGATTCGATATCAACGTCGCAAGGTGACATCGCGACCAGGAAACTATGTAATGTGGCAGAGACTTCTTCAAACTACATCTCTTCGACGTTAACTAAATAATTCACATTGATATCCTCATGAGATATCTTTGTGACCTGTGAGTGTGGCGCAGACATGCGCAAAACGAACGCACACGCCAGACGACATGTTGAGCTGTGCATGGCCATGTCAGTCAGTGAATGAGTCCGACTCCGTACAGACTATTTCCTTCCAAATTCTCTGTTGAAATATCTGAGATGATTTATAGCACACATATTATTATAGCAGTTTCAAATTGGAGGCATACAATCATTTAAGAACGACGGTCGTGAGTTCAATCACAATAGGTAATATTGTGATTACCTCTGAGATAGGACTATTGCAATCTAAAACAAGGTGGATGAAAGATCCCAAGATAATGTAAGTGTATTTGATATGTATCATTTATGAATAATGTGTATTTGTATTGTATTGCTATATATATGTGTCATGTTTTACTTCAAGATTACTAATTAGGGTGATTGTCATGATAAGTTTTGTATCATCTGTTTTTACTTTCGGAAAATAAACATTTTCTTCGTAAAGTTGAATGATTATTATTATTATATATCCCACGAATATCACAGCAGGTACGGCGACCACATCATCGATGTCGCAGTGTGATGTATTTGTAATATGAAATGTACACTTGTATGTGACCTGGTGGTGATTTTGCATGTGATGTCGCATTTCATGTCTGAACGACGTCACAGTGATGTTGCTTGAGTCGGACATTTTCACATCGCCACGTTGTATCGGTAGCATGTTTGTGACTTCAAATGCGATATCGCATGTCACAAAGTGATGTAGCGTATACATCACTTATACATCTCATGGTTGGCTGGGCTTACTGTCAAATGGAAGTATCATTTCCGGTCCGATACCTGTGTGGAATACTGCTCGCTAATAAATATAACATTCATGATCCCAAATCAATTCACCAAATTGGATATGATTATTTTTAGTTTGTAGGCAGGATATCAAGGAACAATACCCAGGATACACGGAAGATGTGATCTGAGTTGACCGGTAGATTCTATCTTGCCATAAGGATAGTTGGATTTTGAAATAATATTCAAGCTTTGGAGCATCTCATTTTGAATAATTAGTGAAGGCATCATAATGAATGCAAAAAAATTGATAAAGATAGGTAGGTAATGAGATTTGTGAAATCAGGCACGTGTTTTATATTTCTTAAATTCGTAGTGGTACCAAATAATAAATAACTATAAAGATAAAACTAGTTATCGTAACATTCTGTGTCTAAAGATAAATCAATTATCTCCTCGTTCGTTAAAAATCTCACATCACTTTGACTTTCTCCATTTGAAAAATGGATTCTCCTTCTGGGCCAACGATATTTCCTGACCACCACAAAAACAACGATACTAGCAACTACACCGATGCCAATAACACTTATAACAATTGACAAAACATTGACATTGGGACTATCCGAAGCCAATTGGCTGAGCAGCTTATCGTTCACGCTGAAGTTTCTCTGGTACGGTGTATCGAAACGGTTGTCGTTCTCATCGGACCAATATTCCTTAGAGAAACTGCCATCATCATCAGGAATAAGCAGACCTTCATCGTTCTTCGTTGGTCGTGGAACTTCTTCGATGTCATTACCATCTATTTCTTTGTGCACCTGTTCGGTAATTGGCTTCGAATAATGTATATCTGTAATATTTGGAAGTGGTGTAGACGTTGGAAAGACTTTCCTTATAATGTCCGGAGTAGTTGGAGGAGGTTGGATATGTATTATGATTGGCTTAGTGACGATTACAGGCGGGAGAATTGCTGGTTTGGTAGTGTTAGTTGGTGTTGTAGTAGGAATACGGGGAGTTGTAACTTTGGATATAGGCCTCGTTGATGTTGATGATAGCCTTACTAAGGATTTTGTTATTTTTGGAGTAGTTTTTGACACTGGCGATTTTGTTACGGTATTGGTGGTTGTTTCTTCTATCACAGTCGTTAAACCATTCGATTCTGTTGTTACTGAAATTCGATCAATATTTATGTATTTTTCCATCAAATCCTACTGAAATATTCACTTACATGTATTGCAGATATCGTAATAATCTGGACAACATCGATTATTATCGAAGCAGTCATCATCACAGTCACAAGTAAGACGATAACTATCATTGCCCACACTCTCCTTTTGGCCACACCTCTTATCGCATGAATCTATAATTGGAATTATTTCTGTGCCGATATTATCCTCCCTGAAATGAAAATGAGAAAATTCATTGTCGTCAATAATTGAATAATTATATAATATAGGTATTGAAGAATATTACGTTGTGCTTGTGATGCTTTCTTCTGCTTTACAATTGTTGATTATTTTGATGTCATCAATAGCTATATCGCTTACATATCCATGACCTCTAACTCCTTCGAAGATTATCTGAAAAATAGAAGAAAATTCAGTTGATATACATGATACATATACAGAGAATTGCACAAAACACGGCCAGGACTGTAACTTTTGAATTATTCGAGATAGAATTTTGAAAATTGGTGAGCAGCTAGTATATCAAATTGCTCATTAATTGACGAAACAATTTTTGTTTTATCACTTCCGGTTTTACTGGAATCGACCCCGACTTTTGATTTTTAAATGGGACACCCTGTATTGTATTCCTTAATCGGTTGGGGATTGTCATAACGAATTCATCGATATTGGGTTTGGTAGGGTTATTTCAAACGATTACGCAGATAATCGCGTTCTACGTTTCCATATGCTCAAATGAGTGTGACAGAGAAAGAAGTTTTGATATTGCGAAAAAGTCACACCCATTGAGCATATGGTACGAAAGCGCTGTACGGACATGATACTTTTTTTTTATAATTGCCAGTTTGATCTGGCAATTAGCTATAATTGCCAGTTTGATCTGGCAATTAGCCATAATTGCCAGTTTAAACTGGCATTTAGCCATAATTGCCAGTTTGAACTGGCAATTAGCCATAATTGCCAGTTTGAACTGGCATTTAGCCATAATTCAATTAATTATGGTTAATTGCCAGTTCAAACTGGCAATTATGGCTAATTGCCAGACCAAACTGGCAATTATAAAAAAAATTATCATGTCCGTTCAGCGCTTTCGTAATATGGAATAAACTTCCAAAGCAAATATCTTTGTTCGCCAGCCCAGTCTTCCAGCTATAATCTCGAACTTCTTTAAAACATGCTAGGTTTTTACATAAAAAATTGTATCCCATATGGAGAAAAACTTTTTTGTCCAACTTTGACAGTAGATGCATATATTTAGATGATCTCATTATCTTGGGACAGTACTGGAATTGTCTCCTCATCTCCTCCATTTACAGAGTCATCTCAAAAAATTATGTTTCTGGTTTTGCAGTCATAACTTTTTTCCTCGTCAACCGATTTTTGAAATCTCAGGCTCATTTTGAAGCTTAAACTTCAGATGACGAGATATTAAGATCAGAATTGACTCAAGATGAACATTATATATAGATCAGTTTGTCTCACTTATTCTAATGGAAGCACCCCTGTATCTTTCGTAACTGTTAAGTTAGCATTCTGAAATTTGCAAGAGCGGTAGATATACTACTGAAAATACACACTATGACCAAGTGAAGTCGTCTCCAGTGATATACACTGCTCGCCAGCAGCCATGGACCCATCCACAAAAATGCTTTATGAATTATTGCTAAAGTTCGTCTGTTTTTCTCAGGACTCTCTTCAAATTTTGGATCATTCAGTACAAAATAAGTGGATATATCACCAGGGAGGTTGTATATGACAAGTACCAGAACCATTCAAGAAGATTGAGAAAATTTTGAAATCTCTCGTCAAGGAGTACCACTGATGTAGTCTTCCCAATTAATATAATAATGGTGAGGAAAATTCATCAGATGATGTGATGGTGAGTATTATTCATGAATTCAATCAATTCAATATTAAATTCATCTTTCTATTCTACACATTTCTTGCAGGAAGAAGATGATTAACTGTGGTTGCAATTAAATAACATCCATTGAGTGTCATAGAGGATATATGGAAGAGTACTTTCAAATTACGGAGAAGAGAAATTACAAATGAAGGAAATTATACTGTAGATATTTTGCAAAGTTGGCCACCATTCAACAGTTAGATAAAAGTTTTGTTTTGATGAAGATGAAACAACTTTTTGGTAAATAATATAATGTGGGTATATTTTTTAGATTGGATTGCACTTCTCCAGCTTACATGAAGAGGAGAGAAGTTTTCCACAATATTACTTCTGATGCATGTTGTAGAAGTCGACACACTAGGAAAATGTGTATTCTATTTTTTGTTACAAACTTATAAACTTGTGGAAAATTTTATGTAATGAATAAACTTGATGTTCATTCGAAATCTGTATTAATTCAGTGGCACAAGAACCTAAAAAATAGTCAATATATCTATATATCTACTATACACTTTGTTGGTGAACCAACTATTATGGCTATCTATACAAAATATAAGTGAAGGGACAAAAATGATGGTTAACATAACACTCATTTTGTTGTGAGACTAAAAAACAACAATTCCTTTCGTATGGTGACTAAACATATTCAACTATTGTTCGCTGGTAGATATTATTATTAAACCAGATAGGCTCATGTTCATATGCTCTTTTTGGTTGATTCAACCCATCAATTTCTTTGAGTGTGGTATTTTTCGGGACTAGCTACACGTTTGATCCGATCTTTTACTGATTTTTTGTTGACTTCAATGAAAAATAATTGAGCCTAAATACTTACTTGAAAATCATCGTCAATTTTTCCTAAGCGTTCATATCCCCTGTACCATTTATCACCCTGATTTCCAGACTTCGAAAATATGACTGCCTTGGGATTGAAATTCCACTTCTCACTTGCTTTTCTCAAATAGACCCTCAAAGAACCTATGGTGCTACCGAACATGTGGTAGAAAAATTCTATGCAGACTTCGCCATCCATTTTATCGTACACAGGTGATAGAAGTCTGGCTGTATCATTTTCGTTTTTAGAAGACGATTCTATATACATATAATATCCTGAAACAATATAGGTAAATATCGATCGATTATCATTTTGAATTGACTATGCCAACCCAGACAGCACTGGATATTCATAGAATATTCTCTAAATATGCTAAAAAGGAGGAGTATATTCCGAATATTCATCGATTATTCCTAGAATATATACATGCCTCTGGAACATCTAAAAGGAATATTCCAAAGTGAAGAGTCGGACATGTTCAGGGAATATTCAGGTATGAATCTTCCAGGAATATTCCCAACTGAATATTCTCTGTTGTATATTCATGGAATATACCCACCTGAATATTCTGTGCGGTATATTCATGAAATATAACCAACTGAATATTCTGTGCGGTATATTCATGAAATATTCTCAACTGAATATTCTGTGGTGTATTTTCATGAAATATTCCATGAATATTCCCATGTTTCTCAACACATAAATACCATTTATTATTTCAGAGATGTGAGTATCGAACATCAATCAGATGTAAGGGGATTTTGAAACAAAGAGTGTGTATGACCCAATTTCGAACAATGCTCTCACAAGAACTTGATATGTATAACATTATTCAATTCGATCACTGGCCTAGTGGTCAAGGCGTTGCTCTGATAGTCTTGAGACACGAGTTCGATCCCTACTTGGGTCACTTTTTTTATTTTAGAATATGTTTATTGGAATATTCCAGGAACATTCAACATAGAATATTCTTTCGGGTATATTCTATGACTATCTGAGGAATTCCCATTCGCATATTTAGAGAATATTCCACAGATATTCCGGAATATTCCAGATTATTTTTAGAATATTCCAATATTCCAAAAGGAATATGATAGGGAGATTTATGGAATATCTGGTGCTGTCTGGGAATATGGTATTATGATTCAGAACATCTTGTTCAGAACAAATTGATGAGGACGGGGACGGGGACGGGGAGAATCATCAAATCAAGAACAGAAGGATATAGCACAACAGATTACTTTATCTTTCTACAGGGTGTCCCATTGGGAAACTGAAAATGTTCAAACGGTGGGTTACAAGTTAACACAGATTGATCCTTGAGATATTGACGGGCATCACATTCATGCCACACCCCTAACAACACCTGTACATCCTAGGGACTTCCCAGGGACGTCCCTAATTTCAAACTAGCACATTCCAGGGATATCCTTTCTCGGACAAAGTACATACTAGGGACGTCCCAGGGACATTCGCTTTCAGACAAAAAGGACATCCAAGGGATGTCACTTCTGGTACGTCCCTGGGATTTACCGAGTACGAAGGAGGTATATCCCTAGGACGTCCCAAGGATATTCCAGGGACATCCCTTCGACAAAAGAAAAAAATGTAAGTCGAGTAGGGATTGAACCTGGGAGACCTTCAGCTTATCAGGCACGTACCTTACTCCTTTGGCTAATATGCCTTCTGAAGATTCATGTATTGAACATATTTATGAACACTAATTAACAGAAACCTGAATAAATAAAACTCAGTTAGGATTCGGGTATAATTATTATCATTCTTGGGTGTTTAAAAATGAGGGGCATTATGCATTTATGATTTCTGTTTGCGAAAAATGGTCATTCCTCGAGAAGTTTCGAGACGATAATAATATTCTTTATTTTCATCACAATTATTTTCCGGAAGAAATACATTTTAGAAAAAATTCGACTCAATATTTTGATAAAATTCCATGACTCTCTGATGTGAATGGATATCAGATATTCCAGGGACACGAATGGGATAACCTAGGGATGTACCGGGCAGGATGTCCACTGGACAACCACTGCGGGACATCCCATGGATGTCCAAATCATGTCCTTGTTACGCGGGACAAAAAAGGAACGTACCCTGTGTTGTTAGGGACCTATCACATCCCTGACTCGAATTGAGATTCCAAATGATATTACAATAACTGCTTCCCCGGACCAATATTTTGGTCATTTTATGATTCACATTACGATGCCAAATGAAACTCGCAGTAAATTGATTGATTCGGTTTGTTACAAAATTAGAAAAGAATGTGAGGTTCCAGTGAGTCTTTTGGTTGTTAGGGAGCCTCACAAATTTACATAGATTTCAAGTCTCACATCCTACAAAATGAGACGACTATTGCGAATGTTTTGTGAAATGAGGAGTCTCTTGGCAAAACCAATGATCAAAAGGAAAAAGGAAAGCTCAAAGTCATCCCCACTACTTTATTACTGATGTATATCAATTAAGGGGACATGTTTCGGACTTATAAAAGTCCATCTTCAGTCATTATTAGAGGTTACTACAAGCAAAGGCATGTGAAAATATAAATATTATGAAGAACCAAAAGTTGACTTACATGGAGGTGGAACAATATTTAAAATCTTTGAGTGCTCGTCAAGTTTCCCTTCTGATGGGACTTGACATTTGATTCCATAAGTGCGCGTTCTTAGGGCACGGGGCCTCAATTCATTTTTAATGAAAACCCGTTTATTCTCAACCCCTCTTTTCACCAATATCGGCATCGGCATCCAATTTAAAATACTGTTTCGACAAGATATAAATGAACAAAATAGAATAAAAGAGGAATACAGGGTGGCCCACTTATGCTCGCTCGGACCATAGCTGCTAGGCTGATAGAGATAGAAAAAAAAATTCATCGGAAGTTATTGGAGACTTCATAAGCTACTCTTCAAAATTATTTTCTAGTATACAGGGTGCACCATGAATCCGGGGTGAAAGAATCGATCGTTTTTTTAAATGGCACACCCTGTATATTATTCCATTTTTGGAATCTCTCTCATGTGGGCTTCACAAACCTATTTTGTTTTTGAAGATCAGATGCGACGTTGTCAATTTATTAACATTTTGATAAAATTTGACGAGAAAACATGAATGTTGAAAAATATTCAGGGAAACTATATTTTCGAAGATTTATGAACAAAACTGGGTATGCAGATACTAAAAGTATGTGTAGATACTCAGACATTATTTGCGTTCACTCAAAATATACAGGGTGTTTTAAAATAAGGACCGAATTTCGCGATTTCCAAATCGCCGAAACTCATTTTTTTCAAATGGATCACCCTGTATATTATTCCATAATCTGAAAGCCCATCCAATGAGCTTTTTGGTGATACCATATAGACCGTATCCAACGATACTCTTCGATAGGTAAATAACGATAAATCAATTCAACTGTACATTTTTATTCAAAAACAATAACAAACATAGAGAAAATTCAACTGACAATGACAAGTGCTCAAACTCATGGAACATATCAGTTCATGAGATGTTCAAAATGTCTTCCATTCTGCTGGATACATTGATGAATCGTCATAACTATCATCATTATTCGGATCCAAATCCGAATTCAGAACCACTTCCCAAGAAAGATGGTCTCCGAATGTTTGGGGAGGTATTATTGATAATTACGTCATCGGCCCTTACTTTATTGATGGTGTGGTAAATGGAGTAGTAGTTTTAGATTTTCTAGAAAATCATTTGGGAGCGATGCTTCAACCTGTACCACAAAATGTGTTGAATAATATGTGGTCTCAACTACACGGTGCATCAGTACATTTTGTAGCACCAGTTCGCCAGTGGTTGAATGAGCGCTTTCAAGATAGGTGGATTGGTAGTGGAGGTCCAATACACTGGCCTGCAAGGTCGCCAGACTTGACCCCTTGCGATTTCTTCTTATGGGGCTATGTTAAGGATAAAGTGTATTCGAAACCAGTAACAAGGAAATAAAACATGAAGATGAGAATACGGGAAACTTTTGCAAATATAACACCAGAAATGTTGTCAAAAGTAAGGAATTCGATTAAACATCGAGCTCAAAAATGTATTCAGCAGAATGGAAGACATTTTGAACATCTCATGAACTGACATGTTCCATGAGTTTGAGCACTTGTCATTGTCAGTTGAATTTTCTCTATGATTGTTATAGTTTTTGAATAAAAATGTACAGTTGAATTGATTTATCGTTATTTACCTATCGAAGAGTATCATTGGATACGGTCTATATGGTATCACCAAAAAGCTCATTGGATGGGCTTTCAGATTATGAAATAATATACAGGGTGATCCATTTGAAAAAAATGAGTTTCGACGATTTGGAAATAGCGAAATTCGGTCCGTATTTTAAAACACCCTGTATATTTTGATTTTGACCCAAATAATGTCTGAGTTTCTACACATACTTTCGCTATCTGCATACCCAGTTTCGTTCATAAATCTTCGAAAATATAGTTTCCCTGAATATTTTTCAACATTCATGTTTTCTTGTCAAATTTGATTAAAATGTTAATAACTTGACAACGTCGCATCTGATCTTCAAAAACAAAATAGGGTTGTGAAGCCTACATGAGAGAGATTCCGAAAATGGAATAATATACAGGGTGTGCCATTTAAAAAAACGATCGATTCTTTCACCCCGGATTCATGGTGCACCCTGTATACTAGAAAATAATTTTGAAGAGAAGCTTATGAAGTCTCCGATAACTTCCGATGAAATTTATTCTTCTATCTCTATCAGCCTAGCAGCTATGGTCCGAGCGAGCATAAGTGGGCCACCCTGTATATAAAAATGAGAGAACAAAAATATATATAAAATAACATAGAACAAGTATCTTCATTATTACAAAGAACATATGTCTCTTTAAAATCAATAACATGAATCTCTGATAATTCTCACATATCATAGAAGGACTAGAATTTGTAGGCTAAGTATTCGTCTAAACTATACACCATATCTTTGACAGATTTCCGGAAGTGTTTCAAATCATTGATTATAGCTATATAATCTGGTAAATGATTGTAAATCTTTTTACTCCTATAAATCAAGGATTGTCTCCTTAAAGATGAATTAGGCAGAGGAAGAGCAAGGTTTCTTTTATTACGCGTAGTTATTCTTGTCTATGTGTTCATGAAATATCCTTTATATTTTTGAAGCAGACAGACTGTTTCTGAAACAAAAATTTCGAGGACCGTCAATATCTTATTATTGTGAAAAATTGGCATGCATGAGTCACGCGTCTTGACTTTGAATACAAATCTCAGAGCTTGTTTTTGAAGGACGAAAACACTATTTAAGAGACCATGACAGCTACATCCCCATCAGAATGAAATTCCATACCTCAGATGCGATTCAATAAGTGAAGAGTATAAGCCGATATTGAAGCTTGTAATCCGAGTTCACGGGATATCATATTGATTGCGAAGCAACCAGAGGATACTTTTTTTTAAGAGCTGATAATATATATATGATGGTCAAACTTCAAATATATATATTATTTATTAGTAAAATCGTACTGAATTTATTTCATGCCCTAGTTCACGTTGGAAAAATTGACCTTTGTGTTTGTTTTTGTAGAGTTTCTAATAACATAGCCTAGACAAAAAGAAAAGTTGCATAAGAAGTGGAAAAATTATAAAAATAATGTTGATTATGAAAACTTTTCCAATTTGCGTAAAATTGTGAAAAAAAAGATCAAAGAAGATTACCTCAGTTACGTTCAAAAAACAGAAAATAATATAAAATCAAATTCCAAATATTTTTGGTCATATTTGGCTAATAAAAAAAATAATAGGTCAATTCCTGCGCGTATGTCTCTAAATGACAGAGTTGCTTATGATAATGAGAGTATTTGTGAACTATTTTCTGAATACTTCAATAGTGTCTTTGAACCTAACCTGACGTCTTCTTCAGTTCAGAGTGATGTAAATAATTTTAACAACTTTGAGGTGTACTATATAAATGCTACGGAAATTTCTGATACCATTCATGATTTGGATATCAATAAGGGTCCGGGGCCTGATGGTATACCCCCGATATTTATTAAAAGATGTGGTGAATCCTTGGTAGAACCATTAAGAATTATTTTCAACAAATGCTTGGTGGAAGGAACTTTTCCATCTGAATGGAAAATAGGAAAAATCGTACCTGTTCACAAGTCGGGAAGAAAGAATGATATTGCCAACTATAGGCCAATATCTATACTTTCTCATTTTGGAAAAATCTTTGAATCAATCCTGTCTAAAAACTTATTCTTCCAATTGAAACATGTTATAAATACGTGGCAACATGGTTTTCATAAAAAAAGATCAACGCTCACTAACTTAATACCATACGTACAAGAAATCTACTCGAACATGGAAAAAGGAATTTCAACCTGCGTTGTGTACACCGACTTTTCGAAAGCCTTCGACAAGGTACATCATCCTACACTTATTGTTAAACTTCGTAATTTCGGTGTGCATGGAAATTTATTGAAATTACTCTCGTCCTATATCGAAAATCGTAAGCAATATATGTCGTTGTGAATAATTCTAGATCTTCATCATTGTCAGTCACCTCTGGTGTTCCGCAAGGGTCACATCTAGGTCCTCTCTTGTTCAATATATTTATAAATGACATTTATGAATGCTTCGAAAACACGGATATACAGCTATACGCAGATGACCTTAAAGTCTACAAAGCCATCACCAACATAGAAGACTATAATATGCTCCAAACTGACCTTGAAAGTTTCTTCAAATATTGTGAACTAAACAAGTTGAAACTGAATCTTGATAAGTGCCACAAAATCCTATTCACCAGAAGCAAATTGCCACCTCATTTTGACCTCACACTGAATGGACAATCAATAAACAACGTTAACTCAGTCAAAGACTTGGGGGTTATTCTTGACACCAAATTAAAATTTGACTCTCATATAGAGACTATCGTTCAAAAAGCATTACGAAACTTGGGTTTCATTTTAAGAGTCACCAAATCCTTCAATCGCTCTGAAACAATTATAACACTCTATAACTCTATCGTACGAAGCCACCTAGAATACGCCTCAATAGTATGGAATCCATTCTATAAGGATAAGATAAATAGAATCGAAAAAGTACAGCAAAAATTAATAAATGTTTTAAATTTTCGATTCAACAAAAGAAGACATTTTTTCTCTTATGAATGTAATGTTATATTTTACAAGCTAGAAATTTTAAATTTGAGAAGGCAATTCTTTGATGCTTTGTCTATAAAATTGTCAATGACATTATTGATTCTCCATACTGTACAAGTTTTTTCCTCTTGAATTGTACCCGATATCTTATGCGACATCGGCTACTATTCGTACCTGGTAGGATAACTACCAATTTCATGTCTAATTCTCCACTATATAGGTGCATGAAGTTTTGTAATGGTTTAGATGACGAAGAATTTGATATTTTTTCGACCAGGATAAACATTTTCAAGAGAAAGTTGAAGACCGCGTTGTATAACCGATAGTAATGATTTCGTTTCTTTTTTTCTCATCCATTTTTGAATATGCAATATATGTACGAATTGCACTGACTAGGTTGTTTATGATACTTCCTGATAATAGTTCATAAAATATGCCGATTATTTTATTAGAATAATTTAGAGATCCAACTTTTTTTTTCTGTTATTTTCCAATTACTCTCTATATTTTGTCTAGTATATCGAAATAAGTACTTCTTATCCTAGATCTGAAAATATTTATATCATTTCCTTTAGGGCTATTTACATTTTGATTTTAGAACGGCTTTTATAGCATTGTCTTGGTTTAAGTTAATACTGATCAAAATTTGTAACCTGTGCGATTCTATTAGTGGATAGCTGCGTCTATCTGTTGAATCGCCTAATTCTCCAAAATAAAATAAAAATAAAAAAAATAAACATACCATCTTGTAACATTCCTTTTGTGTGGTCAAAGCTTGGTCCAGTACCAATCGAGCCACTAGGTGTGTTATAATTTTCTCTTTTCCAGTCGAAATCATGATTCAAATCATGGGTATAGCCGCAGAGGTCCTCAGTTTCGAAATCGCAGAACAATTTTGGCTTAGTATTCCATGCTAAAATTGAAGGAAATGTCGAATAAACATGTATATTCGAACCAGAAAGTAAAACGCGCTAAAATATCATGAATTGTATTCTGTTTAATAAGGTAATTCGTAGTTCTCTTCCGGAGCTCCAATACCAGCCAGGCAAATCAGAAACGAACGACGAAGAAATGTTGACACCATAAATATGGACTTGGCAACAATTCCCGAATGGGGATCCAATAACTTGGTAGATTTCAATGCAAACAAAACACAAGCTTCTTGTTCCGTGCGAAAAGCTACTTTACACCTCAACAGCTTCTCATGATCTACAAAGCGCAGATACGGCCTGTTCTAGAATACCATTCCCACATATGGGGTTCAGCACCAAAACATACGCTGATGCTCTTAGATTCCATCCAGAGAAGAGCCATTCGCCTGGTGGGTGACGCCAAACTCACTCACTCACTCTTTGACATCATTGGAACACCGTAGAAAGGTCGGCGACCTTTCACTTTTCTATCGATACTTCCACGGGAAATGTTCTTCGGAAATCCCTTCACTAGCAATACCAGTCAGACGAACTAGACAAGCCCAGTCAGCACATCCTTTCGTTGTCAACCTCGAAAGATGTCGAACAGCACTTTATCAAAACTCTTTCATCCATAGAACGTCTAGGAATTTTTTTGGAACTTCTGGAGATTATATGTTGTTGGGAATACTTCCTCAGGCAATGAATTCCAGAGCCTAGCCGTTCTATGGATGAAGGAGTTTTGATAAAGTGCTGTTCGACATCTTTCGAGGTTTACAACGAAAGTATGTGCTGTATTGCTAGTGAAGGGATGATAGCAGAGATTTCCGAAGAACATTTCCCGTGGAAGTATCGATAGAAAAGTGAAAGGTCGCCGACCTTTCTACGGTGTTCCAATGATGTCAAAGAGTGAGTGAGTGTGGCGTCACCCAGCAGGCGAATGGCTCTTCTCTGGATGGAATCTAAGAGCATCAGCGTATGTTTTCGTGCTGAACCCCATATGTGGGAACAGTATTCTAGAACAGGCCGTATCTGCGCTTTGTAGATCATTAGAAGCTGTTGAGGTGTGAAGTAGCTTTTCGCACGAAACAAGAATCCGAGTTTTTGTGAAGCAGCGTTTGCGATGGATCTGACATGATTATCCCATGAAAGAGTGTTGCTGATGGAAATACCGAGCAAATATATGGTGGGCTTGGTGGGGATGGTGGTGCCAGACATTACAATATCGGGCATACTGAGTTCCGCCTTTCTAGAGAGAATACAGGCTTGAGTTTTGGTGGCGTTGAATTCAACGGTGTTGTTGGTTCCTCAGGCTGTGATTTCGGCAAGGTCTTCATTGACAGCATTGACCTGCCTGCGCCGTGAGTTCTTAGTTTCCTGGAAAGAAATGGAAATTCTGGAAGAGAACGCAGTATGGAGGGTACAATCATCTGAAAAACTGTTACTCCCAACAGATCATTGATATGAAGAAGGAATAATGTTGGTGCCAAAATTGATCCTTGTGGAACGCCGGAATTGATGCCAATGGTATCAGACGATACACCGTCCACCACCACGTGAATCGATCTGCCTGAAAGAAAACTCGATAAGAGATGGCATAGCTGAGGTGGTAAGCCGTAGTATGATGGTAGTTTGTGGAGGAGTCCTTCGTGCCAAACGGTCGAATGCTGAAGATATGTCCAACGCGACAGCTAGAGATTCCTCGTGTTTTTCAAATGAAGCTCTCCATAAATGTGTGACGTAGGCAAGTAGATCTCCAGTAGATCTTCGGTGGCGAAAGCCGTATTGTCTATCATTATTGATGATTCCTGAGCTCTCTAGATATTTGATAAGCTCAATATTGATGGCTTTCTCCATCACTTTAGAGATTACTGATAACAGGGCAATGGGCCTGTAGTGTTGGGCAGGTTCTTGTTCCCTTTTCTGGGAATTGGTTGGACTCAAGCTGTCTTCCAGCATGATGGAAAAATACCCGACCTGTACCAGACGGTAAACAGCTTGCAGAGAATCGGTGTTAATTCTGGTGCACATTTTTTGAGGATAATGGGTGGAATTCCATCAGGGCCGTTAGCCTTATTCGTTTTGAGACCAAGCAAAATTCGTCTGATAGTGCGTTGACGGAAAACGATTCCGGGCATTCGACTCTCAACGGGTGGAATGTCTGGCGGCACTTTTCCTTGGGAATCTGAGGTAGAGTTTGCTGCGAACATATCTGCAAAAATATTTGCTTCCTCCTGCGATGTTGTTGCTAATGTGCCGTCGGATTTGGACAGTGGTGGAAATGAACTATTAGTGAAATTTCTTCCATTGGGACAATCTATGAGTTTCGATCTTATCTTGGCATTGTATGTTTCTTTCGAAGCATCTATTGTTTGGCTGCAGTTATTCCTGGTATCAACGTATTCTGCTCTAGTCGCGAGGTTAGGGTTTTTGCGCCAGCGATGGTAGGCTGTCTGTTTCAAAGCAACAGTTCTAGAACAGTTTTTGTTGAACCATGGTTTCGATGGTGATGATCTTTTCGAAGAATGAGGTATGTATGTGTCCATTCCGAACATGATGATCTCGGATATTTCCGCAGCACACTGTGAAGGGTCCTCAGAGTCAAAGCATACTCTATGCCAAGGGAACTCGGAGAAAAACATGCGGTTACCGGAGACCGTCCCAATCTCCTGAATTGTAATGCCATGAAAGACGTGGGGGTGCCGGAGCAGTTGATGGAATGAAAAATGGACAGGTTGTGGAGATGAGTGTGTGGTCAGAATTGCCAAGTGGAGCTCGTACGTCTATGGTGTAGGGTGCTGAATTATTAGTGAGGAATAAGTCAAGTATGTTAGCTGAACCTAACCTAACGTAACCTGTTTTGGGAGAGAGGAAAAAAGATGTCTCTTCAAAAAAATTGTGGGTGGGAATCAAAAATCAATCTTCATATTTCAATATCGATTTTTGACGCGACAAAATTATTTCAAAACTGAAAAAGAGAACATACGTAAACATATTGGAGCGTTGTTGTCCCACTTCATTCCATCGCAGTAAATGGCACTCGGACCCTTCAAAGTATAACCAGTCTTACAGAGAAAATGTTGAACTGCTCCTGAATGGGATGGGTGATTCCAAAGAATATTATTATTCGGTTGCTGGCCTATCGGTTTACATGTTGGACCTAAAAAAAATATTTATTGCTAGATATAACAATATTTTGAAATGATTATGCGATATCAAATCAATGCCTGAATCAAATTGGCTGCTTATTTATTCGAAATTAAATTGCCCTTCGACTGATCGACCCCTTCATTAAACCAAAACCGTTGATTGAAATATATTACGCTTCCCAGCGTAAGCGTATAATATGTCAATCAACGCCAAAACCAAACAATAGTAGGTCTTGGAATTATGAACATTTCGGATTTGTCATCACCCAGCCAACCATCGTGTGACATCAACATCTGTGTGATGTAACAATCTTGCATAAATGTAATATCTCGTTAACACATCTTATCGACGTAGATTCGATATCAACGTCGGAAGGTGACTAAATAAATCACATTGATATCCTCATGAGATATCTTTGTGACCTGTGAGTGTGACGCAGACATGCGCAAAACGAACGCACACGCCAGACGCCATGTTGATCTGTGCAAGGCCATGTCAGACAGTCAGTGAGTGAGTCCGACTCCGTACAGACTATTTCCTTCCAAATTATCTAAGATGATTTTATTATGGCAGCTTCAAATTGGCGGTATACAATCATTTAGGAACGACGGTGAGTTCAATCACAATAGATAATATTGTAATTTTGTAATTATCTCTGAGATAGAAATATTGCAATCTAAAACAAGGTAGATGAAATATCCCAAGATGATATAAGTGTATTTGATATGTATCATTTATGAATAATGTATATTTGTATTGCTATATATACATTTGTATCATCTGTTTTTACTTTCAGAAAATAAACATTTTCTTCGTAAAGTTGAATAATAATTATTATTATTATATATCCCACGAATATCACAGGTACGGCGACCACATCATCGATGTCGCAGTGTGATGTATTTGTAATATGAAATGTACACTTGTATGTGACCTGGTAGTGATTTTTCATGTGATGTCGCATTTCATGTCTGAACGACGTCACAGTGATGTTGCTTGAGTCGGACATTTTCACATCGCCACGTTGTATCGGTAACATGTTTGTGACCTCAAATGCGATATCGCATGTCACAAAGTGATGTGGCGTATACATCACTTATACATCTCATGGTTGATGGCTGGGCATCCTCGAAGAGAGCTCGTCGAGTAGGATATTATTGAATTTTTATTATTTGAAAATCTACCAGAGGCTACAGAAAACGACTGCGGAGCTAGCCAAATCCCGTTTTGGGAATAATTCCATTCCGAACGGTGAAAAATTGATTGATTACAATATAGACTTTATAGTTTCCGGCAAGCACATAAAAAGTTTCAGGACATTAGATAGACATCACCGGACTTCTTTCAGAAGTTGGACTAAAACACTATACCATTCTAGAGAGACCGTTTTTTTTTAAATCTCTTGGAGCGCACGAAGGAAAATTCCTAGTGAGGATAGGGAGAGGAGGTGTGTGTTCGATTTTTTTTAAAGGAACAATCTCTAATTTGGGTAATTGGTTGAAACTTTGTACACTTCGAACGCGTCTTCTAAATGAAACCTATCCATGAAACATTTCCGGTTGGATCGGAAGTTGATACAAATATCCTTATTTTATCTTACCAATTACATTTTTGAAGTCTTTGTATTATCTTAAAAAGAATGTATGATAGCCCCTCTATCGTCATTGAAATGAGATTGAGAATTTCACGAAAACCTAGACAATATGTGGTGTTATACATCTTGCCATATACAGTGTGTCCATTTCGTGCGTAATTCTTCGATATCTCGAAATCCATTATCACTAGAAACTTTTGAAAACAAAGGACACCGCACGTTTTATAGGGAAATTGACCTCCTGTCGAAGTGGCTGAATGTTTGATATGTTATAGTCCAAGACATTCTGAACAAAATGTCCGAATACCAAACTGTTGTAATGGCTAGTGTTAGCGCTAGAGACCGCTGAAGTCTCAATGTTGTTTTTTTTTCTCCTGATGAATTTTTCAATTTGAGCTATTATTATATTATTTTTTGATAGGATAAGTCACTACAAGAAGTTTTATTCAATATTGATGCTGTTGGTCAAGAATTATACAGAGTGTTCCAGCAATTATGGGGAAGATGGAATATGATACTATCCAATAATTCAATGGAAAAAGATATTGTCACGTGTCGTATTGTTTTTAAAACACACTCATATAAGATTAATTGTCTCTCCTACAACAGATCAATTCCAAAATTGTGGTAAAGAATTATCATTATTGTCATCATTGATATTCCTAATACCTATACATAATTAGTGATCTGTGAAAATCATCACATTTATATTGAATATCAAAATATTTTTTTGATTCGAATATTATTCATCTGCTGTTACATTTCTCGATTTCTCATTTCTTGATATCCTTTCCTATGAAATCAATGAATATCATTATCGTCTTAAACAATAATAGCGGAGAAAAAAAATCAAGATTGAGACTTCAGCCTCTAGCGTCAAAACTAGCCATTAGAACGGTTTGGTATTTAGACATTTTGTTCAGAATGTCTTCATATATTGTTGTTGTTGTTGTTCTATCCGTCATTCGGTTGCCCCCTTACGAGCAACCCTCAGAAGTCTTCGAGAGTCTTGTGCGAGCAAGGAATGACGGGGGCCTTACCTTTTAACGTGTGATCCCAAACACTTTCTTGGGCCATCAGAAAAATTTCTGCAGTCGACGGGACTCGAACCCACGACCGGCAAGCGAAGGCGGATTAGAATATGGACACTCTGTCCGCACGGCTACCTGGCCACTTGGACTATAACATATCAAAAATTTTGCCAATTCGACAGAAAGCCAATTTTCCCTATAAAACGTGTGGTGTCCTTTCTTCCGTTATTGAAGGTTCCCATTTCAAAAATATTTTCAACAATACTGGGTGTTTTATAAAAGCGGGACGACTCGGAGACGAGTTTTTTTAAATAGAACACCCAGTATTTTTTATTCGAAATTTTTTCCGTTTAACTTTAGCTCTACATCGCTGTAAATTTTTTTTTATTTGGTTGCGACGTTGCCAAGTTATAATTGATAAACCCATTTTTACCACTATTGAAGGGTTATATTGAAGTGGGTATGGTATATTCATTTATTCGAATTTTGAAAATATATTCGACATACTGTAGTAGCAAGGTCTCAGGTACACCAATCCAGTAATTTTGCGAGATGATCCTCCACAGGGTGCTAAAATTTACATTTTGAATATTGTAAGATTCAGACGACGTTAATTAAAATTTTTCAAATGGAACATCCTACCCTGTATTTTTCATCACAGATTTATTTCGACATCATTCGCCTTTTCATCGCTGAAAAAAATCGGAATCGGTTGCGGCGATTTCAAGTTATGAGTAATTTCTTTATGTTTATCACTTTTTCAGGGCTACTTGTAAGGCATGGTTCCTTTATTTGAATACAAACAATGAAGATTTGGATTGCGAGAATAATGAGGAAATTTTTTTAAAATTTGGACCACTTTCATTGTCGTGATTCCAACAATCCAAATCTCCATTTAACTCAATGATACAAACAATATTTCTTTACTGCGCTGGTTTCGGGAGGGAATTCAGCAAAATTTTAAATAAATTGAAGATATAATCGATTTTGGCGATGTTTGACAGGTCATTACACAAATTATGGAAGTGTATTTTGAGAAATTAGTTCATAGTCTGCAAAAAATCTGTGAAAGTAGCATTTTGGCGGAATGAATTCCGAATAAACAATACTGGGTGTTTCATTTAGAAAAAAAATCCTCTCCGAGTCGTCCCGCTTCTATAAAACACCCACTAATGTTGAAAATATTTTTGAAATATCAACTTTAGTATCTGAAAAAGTTTTTGCTTCAAAGTTTTTCTCTATGGGTTATGGCTTTCGAGATATCGAAGAATTACGCATAAAATGGACACACTGTATTTTGAAGACTGGAACCTTTGCACTATAATACACTACATAGTGTTTCACCACTAACCGAACCGATTATTTTACGCTTCGGCACGTGTTTCACTAACTATGTAGCATCCTCACGATAATATTAAAACTGTATACTATACTAGGTATATGTTCACCTAACAGCGAAAGACATCAACCACCAAGTTAATGATAGTCATGGTTGAGTTCACATGTTAACCTCGGTCTTATATCACTAAACTTTACAGAGGGCTGAAATGGGATAGGTCCATATTCATTAGTCTATTTCTATTCTTGTGATTGAACATGTATGTCGGCTAAACACGATTTATCTAACCTACCATATTTCTAATGTGCTAAGTGTTCTTTGAACCTTGTTTTGGCCTATATATGTTTTAACACAATCATTACAACTAATTTCGTATATTCCTGACTTTTCAAGTGTGTCTACCTTATCTTCTGGATTATCTAATAATTTGCCTAATTTTGACCCGGACTGATAAACGCTTTCAAAACCTAAGTTTTGAAAACCTCATCAAGTCCTGTCGTGTACTTGGGATTGAACGGGATTGGGATTCTTCTCAGCGTAAGGATTATTAAAAGTTTCGAAACCTTCAACCAACCACTTTGAAATATTGTAAGTAGGAGAACCAATTGCCAATCACTGTTCTCAACACAAAATGGCAAGTTTACATTTCCTAGTACATCGACTAGTTTATTCATTACCTCTGAGTAAGATTCTCTGAGCGAACAAATATTCGATGTTGAGTGTTGTTTATAAAATGGCTGGCGTCAATGATATCAAAATAGTAGATAAATTAATACGTAGACATAAATTTGAGTTAACACTTCGGAATTCTACGACTTTTCAAGCGGACAGTAACAATTCGAGAAGAATCTCAATCCCGTTCAATCCCAATAAGTACAAGAGAAGAGAGGACTTGATAAGGTTTTCAAAAACTTAGGCTTTGAAAGCGTTTATCAGTCCGGGTCAAAAATAAGCAATTCATTACGTAATCCAAAAGATAAGGTAGACACACTTGAAAGTCAGGAATATACGAAATTAGTTGTAATGATTGTGATGAAACATATATAGGCCAAACCAGGCGTTCCATGAAAACGAGGTTCAAAGAACACTTAGCACATTTGAAATATGGTAGGTTAGATAAATCGTGTGTAGCCGAATACATGTTTATTATCCTCAAATTAGTTAGGTAAGTTAATAATGCTAGAAAATTAGATGCATATGGAAGCTTGGAGATATTTAAAAATAGTAATAGAATAATGAATAAGGATACTGGACCTATCCCATTCAGCCCTCTGTATAGTTTAGTGATATAAGACCAAGGTTGACATGTGAACTCAACCATGACTAACATTAACTTGGCGATTAGTGTCTTTCATGGTTAGGTAGACATATACCTATATAGTATATAAGTAGCACACAAGGATAGAACATCCAGTTTTAATATTCTCCTGAAGATACTAACATAGTTAGGGAAACACGTGTCGAGGCGTAAAATTATCGGTTTGGTTAGTGGTAAAACAGTGTGTAGTGTATCTTGCCATATATTTGGACGTTTTTGAAAGCACCGAAAGGAACAAAGGAAGAAACAAACACTCTGTATATTATCAAATAACTGGACGTATGATTCGACTTTGCTTCAACTGATATGGGGTTTGCTATATCTGATTCCGGAGGTTTTTTTCTCATTTCCAGATACAAAAACAAAATATCGACAAAAAAGTCTTATTTTCAAGTGTGCAACTGTGCATGGTACTTACGGACACATTTGGGAGGCAATGGATCCCATTTTCCATGACTGCACATGCTATGCATTTCTCCTGCTAAAAAGTATCCTCTGTTGCATTTAAATCTCACCATCCTACTACGACTGCGCCTTTTCGCAATACCATTTTTTATCGTAATCATAGGGCAGCTCTGCTCTGGAAGTAAAGAAGATGTTACGACATTAAGTTCAGCGATCGAAATAGAGTAACGCTCCACTCATAGCGATTTTTGCCCAATCCAAAGAGTTCAAGAAAAAATCTAGATATCGTCGCCTTTTATAGCAAGCATAGATTAACCTAACTTTTGAGATACAGGGTATCAAGGTTGAACATGAACATAGATTCTTTTTTTTCCACCCTGTATAGCTTCTCTTGATGGCAAAATGTATTCAGAAATGTGACTGGAACGGTGTGAAGATTTCAAAATGTTACATACTGTGGTAATCTAGTCATGTATGTATTGTATGTCCTGAATGGATTACTCAACCTCAGCATTTACATCAAAATTTGAAGTTTGATCTCGTTTTTCCGTTTTTTCTTGAATACGGAGCGTCCTATAGGGTATCAACAAGAGGACCTTTTTGGTACTAAATTGAATGACTTTTTATAACATTATATTGAATTAGGAAATATTTCCTTTGTTGCTCACTTTCAAGTATAATATAATCAATCATATTCCCCTAACGGCTCCACCGGTAGGGAGAAAGAATTTTATATACATCACCTTGATGCATAGAAGATATGTACCAAATTTCATGAAGATGTCTACAATATTATCCCAGTTATTATTGAAACACTGATTTTTTTTCAAAACTTTATCACCCTATATCTCAAATGTTAAGACTTTTAGGACATACGTTAGTGGGAAGTTTTTTTCTTGAAATGAGTTGAAGAATCACCCCCTTGAATATTGGCATGTCTTTAAGGAACACCCTGTATAGTATTGTCGTCGTGGAAAATGAATTATTATCGGAGGCTATTTCACTCATCACATATAATATGTCCTTTCATAAGCCAGAGATAATATGTGCTTATCGCGAAAACATTAGCTGTCTTTCAATTCTGATTGGTCTATCAGCGTTGATGTTATCAACGATTCAACCATGGATGGGACAAAGCAAAGTCTGTCAGTTTGGCATAAAATAATTATGGCTGTCAGAATGAATCACTCATTTGTAATGAATACTTTTTTCTACAAACGTCAAAAAATGACAAGGTTCGCGCATTGGTAACAAATTGCGAAGTGACACTTTTTTTCAGTTTCCTACGTTACCATGATACCTTGCACAAAACAATGCGCGAAGTAAAACAGTGCGCGAAATACCTACTTCGCGCATTGTTATATAGAATATAATTATGAGATATTTATATTTCAACTTTATGGTCCTCAATCCTGCAAACATTCACGGAACTATTTATTTCTGTATGTTCAACAATAACTTTGTTTTATCTCTTGGAGCGCACGAAAGGAAATTCCTATTATGTTCGTGGAACATCGTGCGCACCTATAGGGAGGATACGGGAAGGCCTTTTAAGCCAGTTCAACACTATTTTTTATATCAAGCTAAGCATAATTTTACTTGAGAACTATATTTTTTGACGTTTATAGAAAAAATGTTGTTTGCAACTCGAGCGTGAAATACTCATGTATATTTTCACATGCCTTTGCTTGTAGTAACTTCTAAAAACGACTGAAGATGGACTTTTATAAGTCCGAAACATGCCCCCTTGATTGATTTACATCAGTATTAAAGTAGTGGAGATGACTTTGAGCTTTCATAATAATAATAATAATAATAATAATGATAAATCGTCTTTATTCATCTTGCAACAATATCAGTACATTAAAATAAAAAATAATTATTGTAGTACAAAGATGAAGAGGCGAAGTGTCAGCTGATGCTGTTTCACAACTTAACCCTTGAAGAAAAATTTCACTTCACTTTGAGCAAACATATATGAACTTCTACCAGAGATCAATATGAACTGTTTACCTAGTAAATAATGTATGGAATAAATATTATTGTTTCCAATGTTCTCAACATTCGAAAATATTCAGGAGGTTGAGACATTTTTTGATTTCTCGTGAAAGATCATCGTTTTGCGGTCATATAGCACGCAGGAAGTTGGCTGTCTACTCAATAACCTCCAGGCATATCATTATTAGTTTTTCGCAAATATGTCAGGAACCTCTACATTTACGCATGTGGAATGATATTATTTTCAGGTTAGATATCGATGAGCCTAAATTATGTCATAAACCAATTTGACATTGCATATATCTATGAAAAAATATGAAAAAAAAAGTGGCGACATACGACCGTAACTACGCACTGGTTATGATAGTATATCAAGTTTGATGTTTTTTTCTACAGGGGTTTCGAGGAAATTAATATGAAACTCTTTTTTTTTGGTATTTTTGACACCCTGTATCTCAGAGAGGATGCATTGTAGGACATAGTTGATGGGAACTTTTGATCTCAAAATAAGGTTAGGAATCCGTATACGAAGTTTGTCAGCCTTATTCTGACACCCTGTATAATGGATTGAAACACCACCTGCTTACACTCTCTTGAGTAATCGAAATTGTCTCCTGACTTGAGTTCATCCACTCGTGATCATTCATTTCAAGTCGATCAAAATAGGGCATGAATACTTTTTATTTTATATTTTTTAATTTTTTTTTTAAATGGTCAAGGCGCTATGACTCCTGCATCTCACCTCCCGTATTCTATAGCTCAGTTTATCAGTTGAGTCAGGATTTTGATATTTTGCAGACTTGAATTGTATCATAGGGCGCATACCAGGAAAATAAATTCGATTATACAGGGTGTCCCCAAAAAGTGTGACCTCATAATGATTTTTAAATGGCATGCCATATATCCTGTTACACATTTGAGTGCTTCTAGTAGTTACCTACCTAACAAAAAAGAGAGTGCCTACTCAATAGGATCATAAAAGATACATATCTAATAAGGCCAGAGAGGATCGCTATATAACCGAGTTTGATTTACACGAATCATCACCGTGCGTGCAAAATTTAGTGGCAAACTTTTAAAGCACTATAGTTTTTTTATTTGAAATTAAGGCCCCCGTATATTCTCATGTCATTCGATGAGTGAATAGAAAACAAACTCTTCATCTGTTCACAACCCAATCGAAATTCTCATCGTATCAAAATTTATATTTGCCGAAAACTCGTTTCATCAGCTATTCTGATAGTCATTTGAATGACGTCATGTCCTAGTGTTCTTCACCAATGACGATTACTAGGACAAATGCACTTGAGTTGAAAATTGAATGAAATTCTGTATCATAACCACAGTCAGTAAACTACTACAGGATCTTGTTTCGTCAAATATTGAAGTTCATGAGGAGCAGTATTCGCCTTAGCGTTTTGTCTGCAGTTCATGCAGGAAAATTATCCAAATGTAAATTATATGACGATTATATTATAGGGACCAGAAACTGAGGAATACTACTATTTTCAGATATGCGTGAATGAAAATAGTTTCAGACCGATTGAAATATTCTGAAGGATATATGCGAAGAGCCCTTCTGGCTGTAGAAGATGGAACATCGACTTTTTTCGAAAAATTATCATTTTCGCAACATAAAAACAAAATTCTAAAGAAAAGGTTCCTCTGCTGTATTAACATTCCAACAATGGCATCAGTATAGATACTGCTTGATGAAGGAAAAAGAAAAAGCTGACGAGATTAAAAGAATTGAAGAATCTAAGCGAGAGGAAGAGGGAAAAACTGCAAAAAAGAAGAAAGAAATTGCGAAATAAGAGGAAAGAAAGAAACAGTACAAGGAAAAAAATGGATCAGTTTATTCCTCAGGCAGATTTTATTGCAAAATTTGGATAGATGAGTTTGAAAATCAGGTGTGCATCATGTTTCAGCAAATATTATATTTTGATCATCAAATAGACACTTCCGATGAAATAAACCTTAAATTTCAATTTTCTTAGAAACATGGTAAGTATATATGTTATACAAAGTTTCAAAGTTTGAGTTTTCCTTAACCCGATGAATACTGGTACGTTTACCTTGATAGGTATTTGTTCTAAAATTTGGTCTAAAATTTGTTCTAAAATTTGTTCTAAAATTTGTTCTATCCGTCATTCGGTTGCCCCCTTACGAGCAACCCTCAAAAGTCTTCGAAAGTCTTGTGCGAGCAAGGAATGACGGGGGCCTTACCTTTTAACGTGTGATCCCAAACACTTTCTTGGGCCATCAGAAAAATTTCTGCAGTCGACGGGGATCGAACCCACGACCGGCAAGCGAATGCGAATTAGAATATAGACACTCTGTCCGCACGGCTACCTGGCCACTAAGTATAGGTATAGGTATATGTACATACTTACTAGTAGATCCGTATATCAAGACAAAATCCCAATTAAAACTGAGGAACCACAAAAAATACATCAATATCTTCATTGCCAAAAAAAACGATTCACCAGCAATTAAATCAGGATACCGTGAACATAGAAACTTTACGCCAGATTCCGTCAAAGATGATTTCTGTTTACTGAACTATCAAACTCTGGCGAAGGCTGGACTGCTGAATATCTAACGGAAGTACTCAGATAAAAGCGGAAAGGGAAAAATATTATCTTTCAAAAATATGCGTTTGCTCATGATTGCCGAATTCAATAGAAACGAATGACAAATGTTAATAGTATTTTTCAGTGGCGTGATTTGTGGGAGTCTGCCTCTTCTCCAGAGAGCGAACATAAACTGTTCACGATTTCCTTCTTTCGTGAAATTCCAGTTCTCATCCGATAAAATGTATACTATAAAGCGGGGTTACTTTGCATCTCCAGGTAGCTATGCAATGAGTTCGTAAAAAATCTGAAAAAAAAAATCATTTCTCAGCTGTTAATACTATGGGCATGACTTCGCCTAAAGGTTCTTCAGTATCCTCTATCAGTCTGGTATCAATAGATTTCATATTGTCAAAAAGTATAAATGCCTATGAATTAACATCACTCAAACTCTCGTTCATTTCAAGATCTTTCATCATAAATTAACTTTCCCAAATTAAATCATCCAGTACAGTGTAGTTTCGATCAGGTCAGCGGAGTTCATAGACGTCAGTTCCTCTAGAATGTGCAAAAACCGCTTACCGTGCGATAATACCTAGGTAAGCAATATCGAAAGGTAATTATTATTATTAACTGACAATAAGGGCAGAGGCAAAGCCTATTATACCCATGAGTATACAAAATTAACCTAACAATATTAACCTAACAATATTAACCTAACAATACAAGTGAGTGGTATCGTATAAACATAAGAATCGAAATTGTTAGTATAGACAATGAGGAACATTAGCACAGTTGGTACAGTCAGACTGGAACACTGGAACGCGTCGAAACCATTTTTGAAACTGTTTGTGCTTGGAGCTGTCACAACGGCCTTTTGGAGTGAATTCCATAGCCCGAATACTCTGTTGGCGAAAAAGTTTTGCCTAACGGTGGACTTGAAGTTTTCGCATTTGAGCTTCAAGCTATGGCCTCTCAGCCTGGGGTCAGTGTTCAGCTCAAAAATATGCTGCATGTCAATGGATAATGTATCGTGCAGTATGCGGTATGTCAAAATAGCATCTCCTCTAGCTCGTCTTTCTTTGAGAAATGGAATCTTCAATCGGGTTAATCTATCTTCGTAAGATTGTAAGATAAGTGCCTGAGTGAGGGTACCATTCGGGTGGCAAGACGTTGAGTTCTCTCTAAAAGTTAGATGTCTTTCACTAGGTGTGGGGACCATATTTGGACACCATACTCTAGTAGAGGACGTATATACGACTTGTATAGTTGACCAAATAGTTGGGGATTAGGATTGGTGAAACACTTGCGCAGTAGATAGATGCGACTTTTTGCTTTGTGTACAACATCTGTTACATGACTCGACCAGGAGAGTTTTTTGTTGATGGTGATACCTAGATCACATTGTTCGTCCACGGATGGTACTGTATTGTTGAATAAACGGTAGTTGAGGGATGGATTGTTGTTACCAAGATGTAGCACACAACATTTGCTGTCGTTCAAGGGGATGTCCCAATGGACATTCCCATTGCGGAAAATTGTGAATCTAGCATTGATTTCAAATATAAATAGAACCTGAATCGATAAGGCATGCTCATTATTAGTTCAATCGTTATTCGATTCATCACTACCAATTATTTATATTAAAATCAGTACATAGCACTCATCCATCGATTGCTGACTTCCAAAGTCGCGCTATGCCACTTTGGGGGTGTGACATCTCCTCGACTTTAGTGCTGCTGCCCATAACACAATGTAAGTACCAATAAGAATCATCATCTTGTTTTTGTTGTTCGCTTATTTCATATTTATTCTTTGCTGTTCCGCCTTTTTCTCGTCAAAAAAGCCAATCGAGTAGCTAAGTTACGAAGAATGGTCAACATCTCAGTTGCGACACGTGGTGAAGGCGCCGTTTGTTCTCAATAATGCCATATAACCTACTAGAATCATCTGAGTTGCGACAATATAGCTCAATAGGCTAGAGCTCTAGTTGCCGAAAATCACCTGCCTATTTGGCGGGAGTTTTTGTATACGTTCGACAGTTGGTTCCCTAGGTATTTTCTGGAATGTTACATTTCAATATCTTCATAGTAGTTACCTCAACACGCCTATTATCGATATTCTTTCAGGTTTTCGATAACTTGACGAATTTTTGGGGGTTGGTAAAGTTACATGATATATTTTTTTCAATTTCGGGGTTATATGTATGTAATGATTTACTGGGAATTACGTTCCTCAAACATTATTAGAAGTGAATGTTAACGCCATAAACAAGTCATTTCGATGTAAAAGTGCGTCAAAAAAATCCAATAACGTCATACTGGTAAATATAGTGCACCGACTGAGCTAAAAGTGATGAGTGGCAGCTTGTGGACGTGATCTTTGCCTGTGTGCTGAATATGGGTCCCCCTTCACTCCCCTCAAGTTCCAATGATTTCAATATTTTGTCTTTTTTCAATTCGAGAACTAGTTTTTTATAAATTTTTCTCATTATCTTTATGAGTTTTGTTGAAGATGGAGACTGGATATGGGGCTCATGGCTACTTTGCCAATCTCAAAATTCAAAAATAAAATACTCTCTCCGTACCCATAGATTAAATCTATTAGTCGCATAAAGAAAGAGCCAAAATTGGACATACTTCTTATGCGAATACATATCATTCGCAGTTCAATAATTATTCGCGAAAACCCCGATATTTCTGGCAAAGTAATTACGTCTTATACGGTATCCACCTGAATGTACCCTCTGCGCGCCATGCTACGACGTACATACTGAAATAAATTTGAAGGAAAGACAGTAATTATATACATTGCATTTATTTCGAAACATTTTATTGATTATGTTCATGTCGAAAAAATTGTGACATTGCAGCGATTCGTTTCAATTCGATATTTCTTGTTTTTCTGGCGCTTAAACGTATGGGGCAGCAATTTTTCCCGGAAAATTCGGCACTTTTTTGTGAAATATTGTTATTTTAGTTATTCAAAGTTGATATAGTCCTAAGTAGGCCACCTGTTATATCCATATACTGACCATATTTATATCTTTCACTTTAGTGCACGGCTCACAAGGCTGAATTTCTTTCATAATGAATATCTGTTCCCACTGGTCTCCTGTCGAAAAGTCGTACGGAAAATCTGTCAACGCTCTTTTGTAAAGTTGAAAAAAAGTTGCTCGTGAAAGTGTGTTTTGTTTTTCTTTACCTCTTTAAATAACGTCAGAAAAAATGAAAACGATCCTCATGATAGACATCAACATCTTGGACACAGTCTATAATAGTTAAACCGGCGCTGTTATGTATAGACATATCTTAGACATCAGAGGGTAAAGGTCGTTTCACAAAAACCCTTTCCCAGGCAAAACAAGGTGATTCTAAGAACGTTCTTAGAATATTTCCGTGGAACATTTCGAATTTTCTCAGAATCTTCTCACAACGTACACTGAACCTTCTAAGAATATTTTAAGAACATGTAAATGGGACGAAAATTCACGACCAAGAACGTTCACATAATATTATTCAGAGCATTCTCAGAACTTTCTATGTGGATATTCAGGGTTTTTCACTCAAAACTCTGCACACCATTATCTCGAAAACGAATAGAAATATTTTGTTTCTGTGAGAAATAGTCAATAAATGGGGTGAAGCAGATGTTTTTCAAAGTTAGAAAAAAACACCTACTAGAAGAGCTGAACGTCGCGACGCGTCGAAAATATAGATCGATTGCAATGACTTTGAAATACCACGCACTAAACAGAATATGTTATTTTTAAACTCTTTTGTTATTTTCTGGAACTTATTTATTTTACTAGTTCCTGAGTTATACCGGTTTATAATAAATTGTTCTTGATTGACAAAATATGCGATTACGTATGATTCTCACAAGAATATCATGAATATATTAGTTTACCTTGGCATCATTTGTTATCGCAATTTTTTCAAGTTCAAAACTAAACTAGTGCACATGTTACCCAGCGAGCACAAACATCCCTGGGATATTTTGAAAATGTTGGCATGAAGATGTTACTTTGAGACGTAATATGCACTGACCAAAGAGGTCTTTGAAGGATATTAAAGTATTGTTTTTGTTCTTCTGTGGCATTTCTTTGTTTGCCTACTGAGAGGTATCCCTGGGATGTTTTGGGATGTTTTAGAAATGTAGGCATGAGGATGTTTTTTTGAGGCGTAATATGCACTTCCCAAAGAGGTCTTAGAAGGATATTGAAAGTATTGTTTTTGTTCTTTCGTGCCCTTTCTTTGTTTGCCCCACCACAACGTCTCATGCTTACGTCACAATACGATGAATTCTGATTTGTTTTCGATTTTGTTCTTCTTGTTCGCAATTGGTATCCGCGTTTGCAGCGTGTCACGCTTACATCACGCTGCTAACGAACAGAAAGGAATTTGGTGAAGTTTATTGTGTTAGAAGACTTATTTAGTTTCTAATGATGACCATCAGATGCAAGATGTGTTGTTCGGTGCCTCAGTGTAATCAATATATAAAAGTACGAATTCATCAATACACAGCGCTTCTCCACAGTTGCAAAATTATGCATTGTGGAGAACATTTCAAAAATTGGGAAACCTATTTCCAATTATAAGTCTGTGTGTAGTAAGCACTACTCAGAAACCGATTAAGAAGGTAATTTCATATCAAGAAAATATGTTTATGTTCAATCTATTCTTAATGCATCTTTTCTTTCAAGGAAAATGGAATCCTAATGCAAAAGTTCATTTTGACAAAAGGCTTCAGAAAAGTACCTCGAAAATGGTTTTTTTACAGCGATTTAATGTGCGCAAGACGCGTTGAAAATGCTCTGTTGTGTCCATGAAGAGGCTCTAAAAAGAACTAGGGAGAAGGTAGTTTTGTGACATATCAAGGACATCTCGATAATTGCCGCCTGCGGCGGACATTGGCTGTTTTATAATAGTTCTATTCATGTGTGAACAGATCATCGCAGTGGAGGTTCAATTTCTCGAAATCTCGTACTTTTAACATCTCTGAGATGTTTTTGTGCTCGCTGGGTAAAAATTTGAATAAAATAATGTTCATCTGTTGGATATTCAAAGTGGAACTGAGCATTAGTTTATTCAAATTTTCAACGTGTTCCAGTGTTGTGTTTGTTGTTTTAAGCTCATTTCAATATGTACATCTGTCAAAACAGAAACCTGTTATTGTTCATCAGCATTCGTTTAACACGGAAAACTATTGTAATTGCCCTGAAGATGTCAAGATAAATTGACGAAACGTTGGCTTTCAAGAAATATAGTTTCCTTCAATCTTAGACCTCAATCCCAAAAACAACACCACAGCAATCGTTCATAGAATATTCTGTGCTGCCTGGGATAAGCCATATAGTTGCATTTAATCCAGTTAAAGAGGGTTATAGTTTACCCTTTGTTTACCCTATGGGGCAATAAGCAATTTGTTTTCAATTGTATCATGATGATCTAGAGACTTTAGTTTTGTCTACTGGCATCCCTGACATTGCTGTCACGTCACATCCATGGGCGCTACAGAAAATCATTCAAAATTTTAATAATTGGTATGTACAGGGTATTTAATTGTTGAGGGAGATCATATGGCGAACAAGTTTTGTGATGAAGATCCGATTCTATTCAAAATTGATATCTGGGGATTTTCGGGGTAGGAGATAATATGATTGTTTAGGCAAAATTGGAAAATCCAAGATGACGGATCCAATATGGCGAAGGACATTATAGTTCATATAATTATTACTCTATCACAAATAGAATATATGTTGGATGCAAGAGTGAAAATTAGGTGCCTATAAGTTATACTGCGTATACCTACTTGTTTGGTACTCTCATCAATAAATTATTTGAAAATGACTTTTTATTTAAGAGAGACGAAAGAATCATATGTATAACATGAGGGCGAAGTAAGTATATTCTATTCTTTATTTCCCTGCACATTTTACGTATTACTTATTTGTATCAGCCTACTTTTCGTCCTAGACGAAGTTTTATACATAATTGATATTAGTCACTCCATAAATTCTTCTTCGAGTTGGATTTCCGAAAATATATTTAGCACACATTACATGAGTACAGTAGTTGAGATATTCACATCGAGGTTCTCACCATTTCTCAATCATAAGGCTCAGCTCATTCAGCTCATAGATAAACTACTGATCAGTTTGAAATCAGAATTCATTCAGTCAATTCAGTCAACCGTTGTATACAGTCTGAGAACAGTCTCTTTTGGTGGTGTGGTATGGAGCTTTCAGTACAATTCATGTTTCCTTAGTTACCTCTCAAAAATTATGCTGGAGTTGAGTATACTCTAAAACTAGAGGATTGTTCATCTATATTTTGGTATAGTTGAATCAGGAATTCCATATGATACGCCAGTGACCTAAATATAACCTAAAAAAACAACAAATGTCAAAAATCTAGTGTTTATCCCCTGAAATGAATAAAGATGGAACTATATAACTGTTTCACAAACACTTCCCAGATAGCACAAGTACATCTTATGGATATACTATCATGGATATCGTGGATGTCCATAAGATATCCAAAAAGGCTCTGGTATATCCTATGGACGTCCATAGGATGTGATAGTGTGACCTTTTTGGATGTCTTGAAGATATTCATTATGGATATCCATAAGATATCAACTATGGACATGGATAAGAGATAGTATACCCTATCCTAAAAAATCACAAAAATTGGGAAAAGCACTAACGTCTCACTGCGTTCGAATAATGTATAGTTGTCAGTTCTTATGCATCATCAATTTTGGACAAATTCGTATAGGAATCACTTTCAAATTCACTTCAAATTAATGAAATATGAGAACAGATTAACATTATTTGACTATTCCCAGGTTGGTAGAATCGATGATCTATATATAATCATCAGTTCTACCAATCTTGGACTATTTGAGACGTTACGCCACCTCGCGCTGTTTTTGAAAACCGAATCAATAATAATAGCAGATAGTGCATCACAATGTGTGCTATCTTTTGGAAGACCCACGGTCAAGTAATACTTTTGTGGATCTCTTTTTATTTATTTATCATTTCATTCATTGTATATACTTGATTTGAAGTTTCTAGGTATTGATCTTTTGTCTCTGTATCTGATGGATATCCTATGGACGAATTAAGGACGTTTGTTTCGGATATCTCAAGTACATCCGTAATCGGATATCTTATGGATATACATTTTATGTCCACGGATATCCCGCCTTGAATAGGACTTGAAATGGATATCCATAAGATATCCTGTGTTAACTGGGTTTAGAGTGAGAGGAGACGAGGATCTGTCCGTACCCTATTTAGATGACAGATACGTCAATTTACATCAAGGGACCCTATATAGTTTTGCCCAAACAAGCATAGGCGATTCCTATATAGACCAATCAGAACAATCCAAGAAGCGCCTGCGTGTTGAGAAACGTCTAGGGTAAAACAAACATGAAACAAATTCGAGGTAGAAGAGATATGTGCTTGTGTCGATGAAATGTCTTTCATCGACTTGATGATGGAAATCAATTCATCATACACTATACAGAGAAGTGCATAAAAACGGTCAGGACTGTAACTTTCGAATCATTTGAGATAGGGTTGTGAAAATTGGTGGGCAGCTAGTATACCAAATTGCTCATCAATTGACGAAACAATTTTTGTTCTATCACTTCCGGCTTTACTGGAAACGACCCCAAATTTTGATTTTTAAATGGGACACCCTGTATTGTATTTCATAATCGGTTAGGGATTGTCATAACGAATTTAGCAATACCGGGTTTGATGGGGTTATTTCAAACGATTACGCAGATATTCGCGTTCTTAGTTTCCATATGTTCGATGAGTGTGACAGTGAAAGAAGTTCTGATATATTGAGCATATGGAAACTTCGAACGCAAATATCTTATTTGTAATCTAACTCGAAGAAGAATTTATGAAGTGACTAATATCAATAACTATGTATAAAACTTCGTCTAGGACGAAAAATAGGCTGATAAAAAGTAATACGTAAAATGTGCAGGGAAATAAAGAATAGAATATACTTCACCCCCGCATGTTATACATATGATTCTTCCGTCTCTCTTGAATAAAAAGTCATTTTCAAATAATTTATTGATGAAAGTAACAAACAAGTCCCAGCGAGCATGCACAAACATCCCTGGGATGTTTTGGGATGTTTTGAAAATGTTGGAATGAAGATGTTATTTTGAGACGTAAGGTCAAGGAGGTCTTTGAAGGATATTGAAGTATTGTTTTTGTTCTTCTGTGGCATTTCTTTGTTTGCCTACTGAGAGGTATCCCTGGGATATGTTTTGGGATGTTTTAGAAATTTAGGCATGAGGATGTTTTTTTGAGGCGTAATATGCACTTCCCAAAGAGGTATTAGAAGGATATTATATTGAAAGTATTGTTTTTGTTCTTTTGTGCCCTTTCTTTGTTTGCCCCACCACAATAACGTCTCATGCTTACGTCACAATACGATGAATTCTGATTTGTTTTCGATTATGTTCTTCTTGTTCGCAATTGGCATTCGCGTTTGCAGCGTGTCACGCTTACATCACGCTGCTAACGAACAGAAAGGAATTTGGTGAAGTTTATTGTGTTAGAAGACCTATTTAGTTTGTAATAAAATGACCATCAGATGCAAGATGTGTTGTTCGGTGCCTCAGTGTAATCAATATAATATAAATAAAGTACGAATTTATCAATACACTACGAAAGCACCCTGGTGTCACGCACACTTTTCTTTTTTTGAAAACTCATTATAATGACTTTTTTCTCATTATAATGAGTTTTTTCTCATTATAATAACTTTTTTCTCATTATATTGACTTTTTTCTCATTATAATGACTTTTTTCTCATTATATAGGTATAATGACTTTATTATTATTCGCCTTTATATTTTCTGTGTATAAACATGATTTCTTTGGTTTAGATTATCATTATTAATTAGATTTCTCATGATTTATATCAAAATGGATGTGGTGGCCAATTATATTGCATACTACTTTTTATTGGGTCTTAGTTGCGAAGAAATTATGGCTTTCCTGACGGTATATCATAAACAGTGTGTAAGTTTATCAACAGTTAAACGAATATTGAAGATAATGGGCCTCTACAGAAAGAAATATTTTACTCCCTTACCAGAAGTTTTGAATTTTATAGCCGAACAAGTTGAGAAGTACGGACAGTTACACGGCTATCGATGGATGCATTTGAAATGCATCCAGCAAGGATTTGTAATTACGAATAGAAGTGTGAGAATTTATATTGAAAGAATTGGACCCTATTGGTGTTAGTCTTAGAAGCAGGAGAAGACTCCGAAGAAAGAAAGTAAATTCATTATAATGAGAAAAAACTCATTTTCATGAGAAAAAACTCATTATAATGAAAAAAAAGTCAATATAATGAGAAAAAAGTCAATATAATGAGAAAAAACTCATTATAATGAGAAAAAAGTCATTATAATGAGTTTTCAAAATTAGAAAAGTGTGCGTGACACCAGGGTGCTTTCGTAATACACATCAGCTTCTCCGCAGTTGCAAAATTATGCATTGTGGAGAACATTTCAAAAATTGGGAAACCTATTTCCAATTATATGTCTGTGTGTAGTAAGCACTACTCAGAAACCGATTAAGAAGGTAATTTCAAGAAAATATTTTTATGTTCGATCTATTTTTAATGCATTTTTTCATTCAAGGGAAACGGAATCCTAATGCAAAAGTTCATTTTGACAAAAGGCTTCAGAAAAGTACCTCGAAAATGGTTTTTTACAGCGATTTAATGTGCGCAAGACGCGTTGAAAATGTTGTTGTTTTGACGAACAATCATTATCTCCTACCCCGAAAACCCCCAGATATCAATTTTGAATAGAATCGGATCTTCATCACAAAACTTGTTCGCCATATGATCTTCCTCAACAATTAAATACCCTGTACATACATATTATTAAAATTTTGAATGATTTTCCCATTTCAAAATCAAAAGTTGTGGTCGTTTTCGGTGAAACTGAAAGTGATAGAAGAAAAATTGTTCCATCAATTAATGAGAAATCTTTTATACTTGCTATACCCACCAATTTTCAGAACTTCTTTGTATATAAATTCTTTCTTCATACTAATTTTCAAGTATCTGAATGGCGCATAGTTCTCTGTGCGTTCGGCGACCCGGGTTCAATTCCTCTGCGCCTGTCGGCTTTTTTTTATTTTGTTTCATAAGTGATTTTCCGAAAAATAAACTTTGTAGTAAGTGGTTTCATTTATAGACCGAAGGTTATAGAATGTTTGAAAAAAGATGTATCTTTTTTTATTGAGAAGGGACATATCCCTTTCTCCCTGAAAAACGTACCTAATGTGGAGGCATTTACTGTTGAGGCTGATAGTAATTCGCTATATTAATGATGTTTTTTCAGTCGATCATAAATTTTCTGTAGACTTGATTTCATGTCAATTACAAGGGTATTGGCAGTATTGGCTATTATTTTCTATGATGTGAGAACATTCGTTATTCGAATTTACCGCCAATATCAGTGATTTGAAATTACCGCCACTGCCCAAATCACTCTCATTGGTCTCCTACACATATGTTTGGGCAAAACGGATTCGTGCTTTCACGATACTGCATATTAGGGTCCCTTGATGGAAATTGACGTTAAAGTCATCTTAACAGGGTACGGACTAGGGTCCCTTGATGGAAATTGACATTAAAGTCATCTTAACAGGGTACGGACAGATCATAGCTGCATTCTTTTTTAATGATCTAGAGACTTTAGTTTTGTCTACTGGCATCCCTGACATTGCTGTCACGTCACATCCATGGGCGCTACAGAAAATCATTCGAAATTTTAATAATAGGTATGTACAGGGTATTTAATTGTTGAGGAAGATCATGTGGCGAACAAGTTTTGTGATGAAGATCCGATTCTATTCAAAATTGATATCTGGCGGTTTTCGGGGTAAGAGATAATGATTGTTCCGTCAAAATTGAAAAATCCAAGATAACGGATCCATTAGTTTATATAACTACTACTCTATCACAAATAGAAAATATGTAGGATGCAAGAGTGAAAATAACATGCCTATAAGTCATACTGCGTATACCTACTTGTTTGTTACTTTCATCAATAAATTATTTGAAAATGACTTTTTATTGAAGGAAGACGGAAGAATCATATGTATAACATGGGGGTGAAGTATATTCTATTCCTTATTTCCCTGCACATTTTACGAATAACTTTTTATCAGCGTTCTTTTCGTCCTAGACGAAGTTTTATACATAGTTGATATTAGTCACTCCATAAATTCTTCGAGTTGTATTTCCGAAAATATATTTAGCACACATTACATTAGTACAGTAGTTTAGATATTCACATCGAGGTTTGCACCATTTCTCAATCATAAGGCTCAGCTCATTCAGCTCATAGATAAACTACTGCTCAGTTTGAAATCAGAATTCATTCAGTCAATTCAGTCAACCCTTGTATACAGCTTAAGAACAGTCTCTTTTGGTGAAATATATTGAGCTTTCAGTAAAATTCATAGGTTCCCTCAGCTACCTCTCAAAAATTATGCTGGAGTATAGTAAACTCTAAAGGGCGCCGTATATTATGCTATTTACCAGCAAGTTCGATGCAATTCAATTTTGAATCGATCAATGCGCATGCGTCTATAATATTTCACTGCAAGTTTCATGCAAGTTTCGTAATAGAACCAGTCCTATTTTTCCTGCAATTTCAAGGCAAGTTTAGTAAAATTTTTAGTAATATTCATCGTAGCATCTTGATGAAATACTAATTTTCTCCATAACGTGGCCTGAAACACCAAATAACCTCAAAAAGTACATTGAAGGCTCGAAAAACCTGGAAATAGTGAATATGAACAAGAAAATATGACAGAAATATCTCAATGTACGGCGACTCGCAATAAATTGAGAAAAACTGCGAGAAAATTGCATAGCCTCAAACTTGCCGAGAAATAGCATAATGTACGGCGCCCTCATAACTAGAGGATTGTTCATCTATATTTTGGTATAGTTGAATCATCAGGAATTCCATATGGAAATTACGTATGATACGCCAGTGACCCCAATATAACCTAAAAAACGACAAATGCCAAAAATCTAGTGTTTATCCCCAGAAATGAATAAAGATGGAACTATATAACTGTTTCACAAACACTTTAGAGTGAGAGGAGACGAGGATCTGTCCGTACCCTGTAGAGATGACAAATACGTCAGTTTACATTAAGGGACCCTAGTACGGACAGATCATAGCTGCATTCTTTTTTAATGATCTAGAGACTTTAGTTTTGTCTACTGGCATCCCTGACATTGCTGTCACGTCACATCCATGGGCGCTACAAATTTCAATAATAGGTATGTACAGGGTGTTTACTTGTTGAAGATCATATAGCGAACGAGTTTTGTAATTATGATCCGATTCTATTCAAAATTGGAAGATATCTGGGGTTTTCCGAGGTTGGAGATAATGATTGTTTCGTCAAACTTGGAAAATTCAAGATGACCAATCCAATATACAGGCTGATTCACGGTGGATGGCGCATTAGACGGTTCTGGAAAACGCAACTCAGGATTATTCTGAAAAGTTGGTGCCTTGAATAATTAGTTGTGTTCTATCGACCTGAAATATTCTCAGCGCTGCCACCGTGAATCAGCCCGTATAGCGAAAGAAATTTCTAATTATGATCTGATTCTATTTAAGATTGGTATCTGGGGGTTTTCGGGGTCGAACTTTATGATTTTTTGTCAATGGGGTCCGAGATTATAATTAATTCGTCAAAATTGGGATTTTCATGATGGCAGATCCATTATGGTGGACGAGTTTTGTAATGGAGATTCGATTCTATTCAAAATTGGTATCTGGGGGTTTCCGGGGTAGGGTAGAAAAATTCAAGATGGCGGGTTCGATATGGCGAAAGACATTAGTTTATATGATTATTACTCTACCACAAATAGAAAATATGTAGGATGCAAGAGTGAAAATAACGTGACTATAAGTTATACTGCGTATACCTACATCTTTGTTACTTTTATCAATCAATTGTTCGAAAATGACTTTTAATTTGATGGGGACGGAAAAATCATATGTATAACATGGGGGTAAAGTATATTCTATTCTTTATTTTCCTGCATATTTTACGTATTACTTTTTATCAGCCTACTTTTCGTCCTAGACAAAGTTTCATACATAATATACGTGATATTAGTCACTCCATAAATTCCTCACCGAGCTGGATTTCCAAAACTGTATTGAGCACACATGAATAAGTACAGTAGTTTCGGTTTCCATCATTTCTCAATCATAAGGCTCAGCTCATTAAGCTGATAGATAAACTTCTGCTCAGCTTGAAATCAGAATTCATTCCGTCAATGGGGGAGACCACTGATTTTTTGAAACGACATTATCGTGAACTCTATACTGAAAAACTACCAGTGAATTAATTTTGAATTTTTTCATTCATGCTAAGACGATGAAAAAAATAAATTAGAATATGTCCATTTCTAAACACACAATCCCTGCGCCATTTGAAATTTTGTCAATTCATTGGTGAGACTGGTGCGACGTCTTAGTCCCAACACGCCTATTGTCCTTGAACTCACCAATCACACTGCAACAATGCAGAATGACGAGGTATCAGAGAGAGATAGCTACAGTGCGGAACTAATACGTCACAGCTCCACCATCATATTTGGCTTTTCGAAATAACGAATGAAATATGCTTATTTCAAAACGATATAGATTCGATTCCCTTCAACTTCAACTCATAATATTGATTGTAGATCAAACGTAAATCATGATTCGTCGATTGAAAGAGGTTTGCACGGATTTCTTCCCTCAGTGGTCTTCCCCATTCAGTCAACCCTAGTATACAGTCTAAGAACAGTCTCTCTCTTAGTGAAATATATTAAGCTTTCAGTACAATTTATATGTTCCCTACCTCGCAAAGATTACGCTGGAGTAGTATACTCTAAATCTAGAGGACTGTTCATCTATATCTTGGTATAGTTGAATCGGGAATTCCATATGGAAATTACGTATGATACGCCAGTGACCTCAATATAACCTAAAAAACAACGAATGTCAAAAATCTAGTGTTTTTCCCTAGAATTGAATAAGGATGGAACTATATAACTGTTTCACAAACACTTTAGAGTGAGAGGAGACGAGGATCTGTCCGTACCCTGTTAGGATGACTTTAACGTCAATTTCCATCAAGGGACCCTACTGCATATGACACATTGCATGACACTTATGACTCTTCTCAAGTTTGATATCTTTCCCTTTCCTTTTTCTTTCACCGTAGCCAGACCGTAATCACAAATTAACAAACCTGTGCCGTAATGATCTAAGGTGGTATTTATGTGTGGACCGTGGGCGTCACCAGTAAATTTTTCAAGGGGGGGCTGGAATTGTACTTTCAGCAGGACATAGATCTGTGGAATTCAGAAACGAACAAAAAATGCGCCACAGGTAACTTTTTTTTTTATCAAAATCAGATGTCTTTATCGAAAATTAGTTTTTCTCATGGTTATCAACAGCTACTAACATATTTTTGTGCATTATATGTGCTGAAAAATAATCACCAACGATTCAAAATAGCTACCTACTTTTTTATAAACTTACACAGACGATAAATTCAGAATATCTTCATTCTTCAGAATTCATATAGGTACTTGATGCTATTACTGATACAAGAATGAGGTGCTATATTGAAAACTTACAGTGATTTACAGTGTCCAAACAAACACAGATCACAGAGATATCGCAGCGATGTAACTATTGTGACCTGCAATATCGCATAGACGTCGCTGCAATGATAAAGGGATGTTATTTTGTCCCACCTAATTTTCATCCATGCGATGTCGCTGCGATCAGTTCTCTGCCATATAACTGCGATATTTTTTTGTAATATAATTGCGATATGTTATTTGTGATGGAAAAGCGATGTGTTTTTGCGAAAGAACACGATGTGATCACACATGGTGTGATAATACACCACTGACCTCTGATGACATCTAATATATTGATTATGCATTGTTGTGACTGGTCGGTGGTCCCTCGGGTCACCTGTCCATTTTATATCGTCTCTTCAGCGGTGCTAGTGCCAACGCATCTCTAAAATGCAGTCTCTGTACGCATCTCCATCATTAGGATCCCCGATCCACGGTACGGGACATTATACTAATAACTCGGGTTGACTAAGCAGGGTGTTTCAGAGTTGTAGTGACAAAAGCATAGGGGAGATTCCTCTCAACAAAAAGTTAATATGAATATGGGTTCGAAAATGCTTCGTTTCCGAGATACAATAGGTTGTCCAAGTTAAAAAAAAAAATGGTTTTCATCAATATTTTGAAAACGCTTGGGCCGATTCGAATGAAATTCTCATGGTTTATTCACGAAATCATCAGCCATTTACTGGACCAATTAGATTTGTTCCAGAATTTCCAGGGGCGTACCCATCGAGCAAGTCGACGTTTTTTGTAGGAATAAAAGTCACTCTTGTGTTTTTAAGAGTTCTTCTTGAATATCCAGACGAACTCACTTAAAATAAAACATATCGGTCTCTTGCTATCATTTCGTATCTTGCTTCGTTTTCGAGAAGAACTGCATAAGGAAGAATACAAATTATCCAAAAATGTATTGCACATTATTATTTATGAGAACAAAAACTCAATAACCTCTCTAGAATGTATGCGATCCTAAAATGTTGGGATAAATATTTAAAAACTCATTTTTTGAACTTGGACACCCTTGGAAACGCTGCATTCTCGGACCCATTTCCATGTGAACTTTTTTTCATGTTTTGTTGAGAAAAATCTCCCCTATGTAGGCGTCCATCACCACAACTCTGGAACACCCTGTATAGGATAGATAGGGTTGCAGCGTAATGGTCCTCATATTTTGAAAGTCCACATATGGGGCTTGTGACTTCAAGAGTTCATCGTTTTGGGGGGTGGACATTTTTGAAAAGCATGACAATCCGCAGGGACTGACGTCTAGAATCTGATTTTTTTGTAGGGTTTACGTGACTTTTGGGCTCTGTTGATTTTTTGGAAAGTAGGAATCATAAAGATTTTGCATTACGTGAAATAATTACTATTCCTGTAATTTATTAATTGAGTTAGAATTTGTGATTGTTTCGGGCCAATCGCTATCCTCGGGTTGTGTTATATTTGTGCTTCGTATATAGTGTGATTCACCTGTCCAAAAGTTGGGTTATTGATCGTTTTGTGTCTCTCTGGCTGGGGTGTATAGAAGATGAAAAATGTTCGATTCGTATTTTCATTTGTTTATTTCAGCCCTGATTCTTGCTGAAAGAACAATTACGAACATAATTTCAGTTATGAAAAATTTATTAAAAGTAGGTATGTTTTGAATATTCGAAAAACAAACGATTTTTCTGTGGAGTGTTTTTTTGTAGCGGAAGTTAATAATTGTGAAAGTTATTTCAAACAAAACAGATAAATATCTATACCTAACACCATCAAATTTTGAAATTCATAATATTGACCTAGATTTTGATTTTCAGCAACTTTTATAATTCACTCCTGTTTGTATAATTTTTTCAAATTTTTAAAATATTTAATTATCATATAGTCGGCCGCCAAAATCAATAATGCACACATAAGAACGTAGAAAAATACTCAAAAAGGGATAGCTTCAGATTTTTTCATGCATGTTTATTGTGCATTGTTCAGGCCTGATTGAATATTATTTTTCAATACATGAACCATAAGCCAAGGGGGAGGCACGGTCCCCATTTTCTCTGCAGTGGCGACGCCCATGGTGTGGGTTTTGTGTGGGTTCTCGTCCACGACCAATCGGAACAATACAATACGGAAATCTCTCACACGTGTATACGGTGAAAATAAAGTGTTGCTTTTGACGTTCATTTGGTCTTCGATCTCCTTAAGAAAGTGACATTTATCATTTATTGAAGTATCCTTCTTCCAAGTTTATCTTTATTTATTATTATTTTTGTTCTTTATTTTCAAATTTTCTTGCAGTGATTGATTTTCATTTGGAAGTGAAAGTTATTAAAAACATCAAAATGCCAGTTTTCCACACGAAAACAATTGAATCTATTTTGGATCCAGTTGCACAACAGGTAAAAATAATTTTGTTTTTGGGATATTCAAATTTTCTGGAGTTGGATGTTATTCTTGGAGAATTGAATATTATTTTATATTTTCTTCATTTGAACGTCTATATTCTAACAAATAATTGTCAATTCACCAAATATCCTAGAAACAGGATATTATCATTATTCTCCTATCAGAGAATTGAGAATACCCTCGAGAATACCTATTTATCTTCAATTTTACATGTGAAGAGGATGTCATGTGAAGTAGTGATACCTAGTAGTAGGCGTTGTCCTAATTTCATATCAAATTTTAATCTTTTCAAAGAAACCTGAACGTCCTGGACTTAATGCCTGTCCAAAAGGTGTAATAATGAGTCATTCATATTTAAAATAATGCCAACATCTCTCTTTATTTTTAGTACAATTTTCATTTGTTTACCAAATTATTATGAAATCATCAACTTGGCTATAAACTATAAAGCTAGGAAAATCTTGGCAGTAATTCTGAAGTCAAGGAAAAACAGCTGATTACCTTGTTTCCAAGTCTATGGTTTCCACCAATCCTTATAAGGTTATGAGTTATATGAGTTACAATACTTCTCACCTAATGTTTATGATTTAAAATGTAATTTATGCAAAATGTTATTGCCCACGCCCCACTATTTCATGTTGAATATAAAGATTGGATTGCTGTGGAAAAATTAAATAATTCAAGACACCTACCTAATTATAGGTAGGTAAAACTTACCTACTCATTATTTGATATTGAAAATGTCACTTTAATATATTGTGATCATTTTATTATTTTTCAATTGGTTTGTTCTAAGAAGATTGAAAATATATTTGAAAATCGATTGTTCATTCATTATTGATTCCCAAGAATAATTGTAGGGTGTAGGGTTACTCAGTTACTAACAAGGAGATACAAAATCAAAAGTATTTCCTTCTTTGAAACCTCGTTTGAAACAAAACAAGTTATAAAAAATATTTGATCTTTTGAATTATTTTCAATCTATTGTGATATCACTACCACTACAGTTAATTACATCTATTTTTTTGAAAATTGAAATGTAATATGACACTTTTCAATACTGACGGAAGTTTTGAAACGTCCTACTTTAAATAACTAGTTGTTAGTGAAATAACTGGTGATGTAATGTAATAATAATAATGTAATAAAAGTATTCCTATTATTTCAATATATTTGTAGAGGGACAAATCAGATGATTTGCCCCAAAATGTCACTGGTTTTAACAAATTTTTCTGTCAGGGAGTCTAAAAGAAAAATCCAGTAGCTTGTCAGTGACAATTTGTTTGAAAAAATGTTTGAAGGAAGGAAATATAGATATATTAAAAAAATATCGAATTTTTACTTATCTTTGACGTTTCGGGACCGAATATGCTCCCGTTCTCAACATGTTAATCGAGGGGCAAACAACTCTCTATAAAAGTGTACATCATATTTAAAGTATGTGATATTTGTAAGTAATGAAAATATTTAGAAAATATTTTGAAGTAATTAATGTGATTAAGAAGTACTGAAGAGTAATCAAAAAGGATTTGAGAATTAATCAGAATACTTGAGATTCAAGATACTCTGAATGGAATTGAAAATAATCTAATGATATTATGAAGTAATTTGAATTATATTATGAAGGAAACTCGGAGTTCAACATAAAATAGTATATTTACCAGAGCTATTGAACATTCCAAAATTTGTAGTTAATATCATCAATTCACTATTTTTGCGAGGCTGAAAATAAAAAAAATTGAGCCAATTCTGTTGATTCGGAATGAGGTAATTTTGTGCATATGGAGGGTTGAAAGCATGACGAACAATATTATGGAGTTAGTTTTCTTGCAAAAAAAAATCCTAATGTAATTTCATAATAAACGACCCCTTTATATTTCAATAAAAAAGGAGGGCACTGTCCAAAAGGCTGTTAGTCACTGAAAAACTGATCATATTGATGGTTATTTATATCGGAATTGCACTACTATAATAGCTGAGATATAGGGGGGGCGGGGGCGGGTGCGTTTAAAGAGGCATGCTGTATAAAATAGATTTCATTTTTGTACATCATTTTTCTTTTTTGGTTGAAAATTCAAGGAATCCGCTTGCATTCTTCTAAACGGAGACAATAGCATTGCTTCCTGTTCAGTTGATATAGATAGAACATGATATTCACTACTGAAATCTGAACATGAAAATGGTAGATTCAAGATCAATTAATGGAAACATCTTGTAACTCATTTGTAGACTAAAATAACTCGATCATATGCCAACATCATATTTACATTTACATGTTGAGAACAGGAGCAGATTCGGTTCCGAAACGTCCAAAGAGAAGTAAAAATTCGATATTTTTTCAATAAATGTATCTATATTTCTTTCCTTCAAACATTTTTTCAAACAAATTCTCACTGACAAGCTACTGGAATTTTTTTTTAAGACTCCCTGATAGAAAAATTTGCTAAACGCAGTGACATTTGGGGCAAAACAACCGATTTGTTCCTCTACAAAAATATATTGAAATAATACGAATATTTTTATTTTATAGAAACGAGGAGAGAATATCCCAAAGAATCAAGTAAAATGAATGTACCACCTCCTCGATTAACATAATTGTTGTTATGACGGAAACAAAATCGTTGATATGCAATTTAGAAATACAAGTCCTCCATCATTTCATGCTGTTTCTAATCAATAGGGTGTCAACTACCCTTATCTTACTCTTATCACTCAGGCACTGTCACGGAAGTGACCTCATCTCTTTCAAATCAATAGTAGATTATGAACACATGGACTAGGGTGGCAGTTTTAATCCCCATGCGAAAAATTTACTGAGGGATTGAAAACAACTAGTCCAGTAGTAAATAATAGGTATTTGTGTATTTAGAGAAAATCTTTGGAGAGCGGCAATAACACTTTGTGCTCGAAATACACACAAGATTTTTTCTACTAACGCAGCTTTTGGAAATAACTACCCTGAAAGTATGAGCGATTGAAATAGTTGAGAAAGTTCTAATCCATATTATCCCATATGCCCAAAGGAAACAAAAAAAGAAAAATTGAAATAACTGACAAGCCAGAAAAAAATGTCGGGCCTACCGAGAATTGAAACTGGACCACCAGCGTGGCAACCTGAGCAATAAAATGAAGATACACTGTCTTTCTGATGACAACAAAGAGTTTAAATATAAAGTATAATTCATCGTGTTCAACAGATATGCTTCATCGGGAACTTCTTGTAGAAATTTGTTGGTATATATCTTCAGCGGTGAATGTTTTGGATTTTTCTCGCTTTATATCCAATAGATTGTTTCTTGAGAAATGCGATAAGTTTCAGATACTTATTGATTCCGATTTTATCTTCACAACATTCAAGCATGTATACGTACCATCGAATATATAGACTTCAAAGTCTTTGATTTTTTACCAAAATAAGCCAGTAAAACGTTTTATGAATACATATTCACCATCTCGGAGTGGCACCAATTTATGAATGTATCATATTATAATTCATATTTCTTCCTTGATTTCTCCGGTAAGAGATTCAAACTCTTGCGCTTTCTGCTATATAATCAGGAAAGAGGTGTGTTTGATGATTCACTGTCACTATTTTCCATCATGAAAGAATTGGGGGTTTTCAAGAATAGATAAGTATAGGTTACAGAGATAAGCGAGCGTTTTTTCAATATTTCCGCTCACGAGCGCAAATGCTGTCAAAGAATGACATTTCTGGGAAAACGTCAACTTTGTGCTGGCATTTGAAAGCATCAAAGGCTACTTTGTTAAGCGTTTGTAGAAAAATTATTTCATGCACGACTGGGCGTTAAGTAACACTTTACCGCCCGGTTTTGCTGGCGAAAAGTAGAACTTTAGCACTCCTGAATAATTCAGCACATGTATGTCTTAGTTGTGATAGTACATCATATGAAATCACAGTTCTATTTATATTTCTGTGATGCAAATAATGATATGATCCAAAATGAGTTATCTGTGGTGACATAAATTGACAAGAAAATAATAGTCTACTCCTATTTCGAAATATTCAATGAGTTACGATGGTAACGTTGATTCCATCAATGATATTCCTCACTGCAATCATAAGGTACCTAAAATAAGCCATAAGGCCGAAAAATATGCTTCTATCGACCGTAGCGTGTAAGTAAGACAGTAAGTAACACACCAAGGTCCAACTACCAAGTGCTAATTTACGCCCGGTTGTGCGTAAACAATGAAAAAGTATTATTATTAATATTATTATTATTATTATTACTACTATTGACAATGAAAAATGTTGTATGTATGTCGGACGTAACTTGTTTTTATGGACCTAGGCGTGTCGCTCGGGCTCTCACATTATTATTATTATTATTATTATTATTATTATTAATGGTCCGATGGCCATTAAAAGCCAAAGGCTATAAACACATTTTTCTGCAACCGACACAAAAGTCGTCCATTTTGACACCAAAATTAGCTCTTAAATTGACGTTTCTATTACTGACACAAAAATAGGTATGTTACTAGGCAACATATTTAGTTCCTAGGAGCTAAAGTTGAATTTTAGTTCCTAGGAGCTAAAGTTAAACTTTAGCTCCTAGGAACTAAAGAGGATGTACTGGATGTCATCAAGAATAAACAACATTGTGACGGTTGGTTATTTGGGTTAAGACGCATACCTGATTTGTTTCCGATTTCAGCAGATTTGGCATTTCATACCCATGCTGCAGATATAAATACACCTTATTGGAATTATAAACATCTCAGTTAAGTATTTTTGTTTTGATCAGGGAAGCCTTCAAGATTCAAATACTTGCTTGATCTGTATTTCATTCGTTATTCTCGGGATGGATAACTTGTCTTTGAATAATCACGGCAAGCAATAGTTTTTTTGTCTCAAACAACGATATTGTTTAGCTTCATTTGATTATCAAGTCAAACACAGTGTAGTATGGAGAGGAATAAATAATCACTATTATCATTGTTGATATGCTCACTAACCTAACATTTTCCACGTCTTGTTCCTATAGCTGGCACTGGCGCAGTATTTGCCATTAGAGCACCTGGTCCACACACAAATATGTCACTCTGTGGTTGTATTTATATTGAAACTACAATTCGAACATCCTAGAGAACCTAACCTGCTGTTAATGCAGGTAGAATATTTTCACCACATGGATTATTTGTCAATATTTGTTGCATTGCATACATTTGGCAAGGCATTGGTGGTTACTTCACATGTTTATTTGAGTTAATTGTTTCGGTTGCAGAAAAAATAGCATGTTTCATTCGGATCAAAAGTGACTTTGTTCGACTCGCAAATTTTGCTTTCGCTCGGCTTCGCTAAACGCTCCGCCTCGCAAATGCAAAATTCGCTTGTCAAACAAAGTGTCACTTTTGATTCTAATAAAACAGTCTACCATTTTCCCGGATATATATCACATATATATATACACTGTTGATGGCTTTTGTTGTGCTATAGTTTCGAAAAATGAGTCAATGAGAAAGAACTGCAAGTCTTTTTATCTTCCATTCGATTTCACGGTTACGTATATTACTAAACAACCACTGAAATCGCAATTTTTTGAAATCAAATCACAGAATTAGACTGACAGAAGTGACATCAGATATTTGATTACTTCAAAAGAATGATGAAGATGCCTACAACTTAGGTGTCCCTACTGTTAAAAACTCGAACATTTCAAGTCGATAATTTTCATATTTCAGAATAATGTAATATCTTCTCAATATTGATTCATCCTTTCTTCTGTCACAGAAAAAAATACACGGGAAAAATATTAGCTCACGGTTTTTTGTCTGGAGCTAAAATCTACTACTTTTTTCCCTTGTATAATAAATAACTATTTCTCTATTTGGAAACAATTCAGCAAATTTTGTAAACAACGAAACTTGGGAACCAAACAGTCAGTGAAAATGCAGTGCAAGAATATTGATGAACTGGGGCTTCAATAAGAAGAAACAGAGTGGGGAAGATTATAATTAAGAATACGTAGTGAAAACAATGTACGCTCTGATGGTGATTTTTTCAGAACAGCTCTTGTAAAGTTGCCAAAGAAAGTATTCGAAAACAACCTCGAAAAATATCCGGCTAGATCTGAGCTCTCGTGGTATTATCCCTGATAAAATCGTGCGGAAAAAAAGAAATCGTGCGAAAAAGTAAAATCGTACGGAAAAGTACAACTTTCTTGCGGAAGAGTTACTTTTCTGAACGCTCGGAGGAAATAGTTATTTACCTAACAAGTGCAGAAAGTAGTCTTTTCCGCACGCGACGGCAGTTGCACGGACTACGCAGAGCGAAGTTCGGGCAAGCCGTCAAGGGTGGAAAATTCATTTTCCGCAGGAGTTACTCACAATGTTTTCCCTACGAGTGTTTTTGTTCATATTATTTATGAAAAAATAGGTTTTTAATAAACAAGATTTCATAATAATGCTACAAAATGACACATAAGACAAAATAGTTACATAGATCATTAAGTTAGTCCTAAATATCCTCATTTTCAACTATACAAAAATCATGCGGAAAAGTAACTTTTCAGCACTAGTACGGTATAGTATATTACATAACTAGTGTGGAAAGTGACATATTTCGCGCGAGTGGACGTTTAGCACAAGCCGCAGAGCGGCGAGTGCGGAAACGAAACGAACGCAGGAAATGCACTTTCCAACGAGTTTTGTACACTATTTTTCCTACGACCACAAATATTTTTATTATATGTCATGACTGTTTATAAGACCAGAGTAGGGATCATGTTTAAAATCATATTCGATCACATGAAGATGATATCATTATCATTATTATTTAATTTTACTTCAATATTTAAATGACATCATTAGTTTAACGTTAACTTGACATTAACTTAATATGAACTTAACATTAACTCAACATCAACTTAACATCAACTTAACATAAATTTAACAGTTTCTTAACATTAACTTGAAATTAACTTAACATCAACTCAACACCAACTCAACATTAACTTAAAATTAACCTAACATTGACTCAACATCAACTTAACATTAACTCAAAATTAACTTGACATTACCTTAAAATCAAATTAACATCAACCCAATATCAAATTGACATTAACTTCACATTAATCACTAAATTGCCAATACATTGACATCAATTCAACTTTCAATTGAAATTAACTTGATTTCAACTTTTCATCAACTTAACATTACGTCAACATTAACGACAATAACTCATGTTAAGTCGACACTAACTTTCCATTAACTTGACCATAACTTAACTTACCATAATTCAGCATAATAATTATTCCCTGTAACTGTGCGATTTTCGAATATTTCCACCCATGTGAGTTTTACTTTCGAACTTTCTAACTGTTATATGTTGTCATAGTGAAACGAGTCACTTTCTCAATAACAAATCAATGTGTTTTGTGCTGTTTTCATAGGTGGTCGTAGGAAAAAGTAATTTGCCCACACGATTTCATCGAAAATTTCACTAAAATAGGAAGAAAAAGAAAGCAAATGGATTTAAAAATCGGATAAATTACATTACCATTGCAACGCTAGCATTTACTGTTCGTTTATCAAGTGTTGCGCGTCGCATCAGTTTGGAGATAAGAATGTAGAGATTCGAAAATATTTGCGAGGCAGAAATAATAAAGGAGATTAAAAAATCAACTCTAGATAATACAAACAAGTAATTTCTCCATTTCGAACGAATTTAGCGAATTTTGTAACGAAACATGGAAACCGAAAATTCAGTAAAAAATGTGGCAGGAATATTGAACTGGGGCTTCAATATGAAGATACAGAATGGGAAAGATTATAAATACATACGTGGTGAAAAGAATATACGCTCTCGTGTTTTTTCAGAACAGTTCTCGTTGAATTGCCAATAAAAGTAAGTACTCGAAAGCAACCCAAAAAATATCCAGCTAGATCTGAGTTCTCGTGGTATTATCCCGTTACCATCGAGACAATATCGATGGTAACGATTACCCCCGATGAAAAGGTGCTGAAAAGTAAAATCGTGCTTAAATGTAAAATCGTACAGAGAAGTACAATTTTCAGAACGAAAGATCGTGCAGGAAAGTTACTTTTTGGCACGCTCGTAGAAATAGTAGGTTACCTCACAAGTGCGGAAAGTGATACTTTTCCGCATGTATTTTTCAATAATTTTTTTGTCACTACCGGTTTCGCCGGTGGTGATACCAACTTTCGATTTTCAAATGGAACACCCTGTATATTATTACATTTCTGAAAACTGCATAATTTTCTGAATCCAATACCACATCAGTGACATTTCAAACGTAAACATTTTTGATAATTCATCATTTGTTTCGATTTATTCCAATAGGGTATACGCGTGTGAAAATTTTACACTGGAATATATTTTTGTTCCATTATTCATATGTAAAGATGTCGAATTATACATCCGAAAAACATTATTAAGCATAAGCACCGAATATTTAATAATTTCTGATTGAAAATCATAATATTTGCAACTTTCCGACCAACAGCCGAACTTCAGCGATGATTTCCGACTGGATGTGGCTGTTTTTATTTGTCATGTCAAACATTCATGTCCGAAAGATTGAAAATAATATAAGAAGAGAAAGTGAGGTTATGATTATCTGAGCTTGTAGTTTCTATAATCTATCTCAATTATATGATCTCAATATTCTGAATAATAATAACTGAATAATAAGCTAATATCTACAATAAGAATGATCAAACAGGACTTCTTTTTGCATGTTGTTTCAAATATATATTACCACCTATCAATTTATATCTCATATAGTTTTCCATATCTTCTTCAAGCTGAAAACGAAATTACATATTATATTATTCTCCTAATAACATGAGGAACATAATCATTGATAATCTATGGTAAAAGTCCATGGTATCTCAAAGTGGAGTGAATAGATTCATAAACAAGACAGATGAGATGACTTTGTGTGTCTTGTTTAGGAATAATCATTGATATATAATGGGTTTCACTAGGACATACTTGAACGTATACTCACTTCGAAATGGTCTTCACAAACAAATCCCCTGTTTTTTTCGGATAAATCATTTCTATTTATGGCTTGCAACCATAATTTTCTTTTCTCTTTATTTTTATCACTCGATCCCACTGGCAATAAAAGGAATATTTTTCCTGGTGATACTTTTGTTGAGGAAAGGCATTGCGGTTGCGGCACTAAACAGTATATTATCATTTTCCATTTTCAAATTTCTGGCGTTAAAAACTGTTTTCATCTCCTACCTCTTCTTCTTTTTTTTTTCAATCTGAATCTTGTCATTCTGTCGCGCTAGTCTATGGCTGTGCGGCCTAATACTATGACGTCATAATATTAGTGATGGCCACTAACCCGTTTTCCTGTGACTTCATATTTAGCCTCATTTAAATGAATTTTTTTAGATTCACAAGCAAATTTGAGATTAATGAATGATATCCGTTATTATAAGTAAGAAGGAATATAATTTCGATTAAACAAAAAATCATGCGTATTCCTTATTAAATAAAGTTTCATCGTAATCGATTTTGGGATACAACTCAACTTTTTCAAATGGAATCATATTGATACCGTGGTACCATTTATTAGTACTCTGGAGTACATTAGCCAGTTTTCAACTGATCTTCGTCACAAATCTGGTTCAGATGTAGCAGATGATTTATCACGGATATCCAGTATTAGTTTTAAAGATTTTAATGACTGAGAAAAAGAACAATCAGATGATGATGAGCTAAGAACATTATTGAATGGAAAAACCGCTCTGAATTTGAAGAAAATCGAAATTCCACATTCGATTACTCAAATATTTTGCGATGTTTCAGGAGACAAGATTCGACCATAATTATGTTCCTAATAATCTAAGACGTTCAATTTTTAATTAACGATATGTCTCATCCTGGAGTGAGATCTTCTGTCAAGCCATTGTCGTTCTAGATGACAACCTAGTTAGGTAGTTAGTAGGCAGGAGCCGAGGCAGGAGCAATAATACCTCACACCAGGTCGCCTACTAGGTTTTCATTTAGATCGACAATGGTCAAGCTCATCAAGAGCAAATATGTTTGGCATAAAAAGGAGAAAATTATCACACATATTATGTCAAAAATCTGAAATCACTCAACATACTATATCCCCTGTAGGAAAATTTATAGTTCCTGAAAGCCGTTTTGAGCTTTTACATATAGACATTATTGGTCCCCTTCCTCCTTCGCATGGTTTCACTCACTGCCTCACCTGTATTGATCGTTTTTCAAGATGTACAGAAGCGACAAAGGCAGGTTAATTGATTTTGTGCGATTTTATTGTACAGTGTGTCCAGTTTTCGCGGTCCTGTGCCACATTTTTTAAAGCTAAAGATGGCCTAATCAGATATTGCTTCAGTTTTATCTCAAAAAGGGCGCTTTTGAAAATTTATACTTTTAGAAACCCCTCTATATCTACGAAGTTTCTCAGCGAAAATGTCAAATCAAAATCTCAGCCGATAGAGAATTTTACGCGGAATCCAGTATCGCACTCAATTCTTTTTTCGGGGTATGGTTTTGGAGATACGAGTCAAACTTATGATTTTTTAAATGGAACACCCTGTATTCTATCAGCTTATTAAATTCCTTTTTTTTTCCTTCAAAATGATATATAATGAATCAATATAAGTATTTCAAAAATGCTCCAAAATCACTAAAACATTGAATTTCAAACGGATTGGATGGTTTTTTCATGTAAAAAAAGTCCCAATTGAAGAAATATTCCCTCTGATTTTTCATGAAGAAGACAAAAACAATACCAACACTAATTAACTAGCAAAACACAAAACTTTGTTACCTGATAGCAACAAATAAATAGTAATAAAAAGTTCATGATTTAGAATAAACAACTGATTAAATATTTACTGAAACAATTGATGTAAAAACTTCACAATCAAAGATTTCCACAAATTTCTCAAACACACCACATGTTTCGCTAACACAGTAGCTTCGTCAGGTGATATACTGGTACGATGAACTAAACTAACATTTAATGTATATGACAAACAAGCCAACGGCTATAGTACATAGACTACAATCATTAAAATCAAATCTCGAACGTTTTCGGCAACATTGCCATCATCAGGAGATTTCTGAAAAGTGGAATTTAATTTTTAGTAACATGTGCTTGAAAATTTTTATTTGAGGTTAGGAAAGTAAAGAAATTTTGAAAACTCACTTGTCAGAAATCTGTACAAAAGATTACATAAGAGGTGATCATTTCGTCAATATTTGTTGTTATCCAGTTTAATATACTATAAATTACCGTGTAATTATAAAACCAAATGGCAGCCAAGCTGCCTCCACTGTAAAACGGGAATGACTGAATTTAAGAAATGACGTTTGAAAGATGACATTGATAGGCAAATTGAATGACTTACTGTTGACATATGTTGACAGACTACATGGAACATGAAGGTAAATTCAAAATTTCTTTACTTTCCTAACCTCAAATAAAAATTTTCAAGCACATGTTACTAAAAATTAAATTCCACTTTTCAGAAATCTCCTGATGATGGCAATGTTGCCGAAAACGTTCGAGATTTGATTTTAATGATTGTAGTCTATGTACTATAGCCGTTGGCTTGTTTGTCATATACATTAAATATTACAAGTACATACAACCTTTCTTTGGATAAACTAACATTGCCTTGCTACAATATTTCTCCTTCTTCTGAAGATAATATCCGATGGACTAATGTAAAACTCAACATGTGGATTAGAATACTTGTAGTGTGAGCACCACATGAGTTTCACACAGGTCCATCGGATATTATCTTTCGACGAGGGCGAAATATTCACGGAAAAAGTGATGCTCTACCACTAATTCAAATCAGTTTGAATCACGGCGACATTTTTCCCTTTCATTTGCTTTTTGTTTCAACTCGTTATCACATGACGGAAGTATGTCCGGAATAATAGGAGCAAATAAATCGCTGTGCCGTCGACTTGGCTCAGACTGAAGGGTGCCACTGGTAGGTTTCTGAGATCTACCATCAAGTTGGTATCGGATGGCATAATTCTTATCTCGTTATCAGATCGCGAAATTGAGTGCTAACTGTTTAAGTCTTGCGAGTATGAACAACAAATATGGCGACCATTGTTTAGGATTTCATAAATATGTGTTTTATTTGAAAATAATTTATTTGTTGAAGTGCATATTCCAGAACCTCATTTCTCCCTGATGAAAAAACTCGAATTATTGCATGAACTTTTATTGTTTACAATGAAGAAACCAGTACCTATCTTATAATAATATAATATACATTTTCTGAAGCACAATTAGAATCATTGTATAAATGTTGGTTGCAATGATTCGATCTTGAGACTAACTTCAAGTCCTCAATTGCTGGAGATCCTTGTTTATGTAAATCGATGATATTGTTCATTCTGAGCAGCCTCTCCAACCATATTTTCTTTCCCAACCCCTTCACTAGAATTCCATCTCCTTCATAAAAGCCAGTGATATTTCTTGATGAATTCAATTATTTCTTCATATCTATACCATATTGTTGTAATAGCTGATTGCTTGTATGGTTCCATTCCAGTCCATGCAAGTGTTGAGTGGACCATTCCGATCGTTCCATATGTTTGAAAACTGTGGGATTGTAGTGTGATATCAATGATGAATACCACCATTGTCCACATCAAAATGGCAATTTCTCTGCACAAAAAGTAATTTTTTCCATACTGGAAACCTTACGTATTTCAAGAAGTCAACTTAGAGAGAGAGAACATCTTTATTAGGGATATACCCCAAAAGGCCATTGACCGAAGTCTTTCAGCCCGAAGTCAACTTATTATTCACTATTTTGCAAAATGATTTGGAAATAACCAATTTGCAATGAGTGCATACGGCAATGTTTTTGTTGTTCATACTCAGTTGGAAATTTGACGTTGATTTGACATATAATAGAGCCATCTATTGGTTCGTGATTTTCGCGAATATGTGGTTCTAAAATCAACGATATGTACCTTTCAGCTGTAAGGCTTCCATTTATCATCACATGTTCCATGCGACCACCGACCAGTCAAAGAAATGCCTTCACAGAAAATAGCCTGCTACTTGCCTGCTTATAATGCCAATTGAATTCAAAAAAATCATGTTATGCTATAACATTGTGTTTCTGGAGTAATAGGAAAGATAATGGAAATCCAAAATTTCTTGGAGAAGTGAATATACAGGGTGATTCAAAATTCGATGTAAATATTTCAAGGACATATTGTTGGGATCAAAATAAGATTTTTTCTTCATATGAACATGTGTCCTAAAATACACCCCAAACTATCCCGAACTTACTCAAACTTTCATGAACTTCCTGAACAGCCTCGAACTTCCTAAACTTCCTCGAACTTCCCAAATTTCCTCGAACTTCCCAGACTTCATCGAACTTCCTAAACTTCTCGAAACCTTTCAGACTTCACAAACCAAGTATAAGCAATTCAATATTTTTATCGATTCAAAATTTGTTCCTTTCTTTATGGTAGGTAGGTATCTCGGTAGGTATATGCAGGGTATTCCGGTTTGTAATACAAAAAATTCAACAGTGTGTTGTACTCGTTGAGATAATGAAATACTTTTAATCGCGTCGTTTTCGAGATATAGGGTGCTGAAAATACGAGTCTGAACGAGCCTGAATATTGTTTTTTGATGGAAAGTTCGAAACGGTCTGAGATAAATCAACAAAATTTCTAACAGATTCTAAACTTTTTATGCTCTATAAGATTGAATAAAAATTATTTAATTAAGTAATTCAGTGGCGGCTGAGTCTGGGCGTGGTGAAGGAAAAAAATCACCCCAATTATTTTGTGCATTCAATTTTTCATTTTTGACTACACAATGTGAGAACAGATAGATTTCTGCGTATAATAGACCTATTGTATTTTCTCAACGCGTTACAACGCTTACGAATTGAACCTTATTTACAAAAATATGATAAATCAGATTTTGAACTACAAATTGAGAAAGAAATGCACAAACAAAAATTGGGGTGATTTTTTTCTTCACCACCCCCAGATTCAGCCGCCACTGAATTACATTATGAAATAATCTTTTTCTCCAAGCGGCAAGGATAGTGGCTTTTTCCTGCCGCTTAACAGGCAGAAAAGGTGTACTTTTACTACCTAGGCAGAAAAAGTTTGTTGCTATGCAACGTTCCAAGGAATTCTGATGAAATTAGTTATCAAAATTGACACTGACATTGAGTGAACACAAAATGATGGAGTTTTAATAAAGAAATTACACAAAATTGGTTTTATATCACTTGGAGAAAAAATCTATGTTTCACACGGCAGCAAATGTAGATTGACTGCCGCGGCTGATAGTTCATAGTCGAGAGTAGCGAGGCTAGGAATTCAGCCAATCGACTACTGTTCTGCCTAGTAAAACAAATAACTATTATTTCATCTCATAGAGAAAAGTTTAGTATCTGTGGGATTTTTTGTTGATTTATCTCAAACCGTTTCGAACTTATCATCAAAAAACAATATTCAGACTCGTATTTTCAACACCAGGCTTCATCTGATTATTCAGTAGGCTTCATCCAAATTCCACATTACGTGGGTTATAATCAAGACCTGGACTACCAAACACTGCTGCTCGGACCTAAAACTGAGTATCAATTTGAAATTCGAATCGTGAGATGAACATGGAAAGAAGAGTCTGCATATTGTTTTCAACATTCGTAACTGATTGTTTTCAACATTCGTAACTGAAATGCGATATACTTTTGTAATTTATTAATTAATCAACTATCCCAATGAATACGAGGCAGGCAGATAAGTAACAATTTTCTCTGCGATGAAAAACACTGTATATACCTAACCCATCTAGCGTCTGCCTCCTTTGCAGAGAGGGTTTATGAACGCAAACTTGGTACTCCCCCCTCGTAAGGGTACCTGTCGTGTTTCCATAGAGACATAAGGGTGGATATCTGTCTATCTGTCTATCTGTTTGCTTGAGAATCTGTTCCGTACGAACATGATGATCTGAATTTAGAGAAGTATACTCTGGTCATTTTTCTTTGTGGATCGTTTCTTAGATTCGGCTTGACTGGAAGGTTTCCTCGGATTTTGTGTCAAGTATCAAACACTGTGCTTCTTGGATCTGCAACTTAACATCACATATCAAATATCGAATTGTATGAATCAAAAATGATTATTATTGAATGCGGTTCATGGATGTTGAATTAGAAACTTACCTGAATAGTTTTTGCAACGTTCGTAGTTGGATTGCAACAAATAAATTTTGTTTCCGAATAGAATTTTCCTCAGTAGACTTCATCCACATATCCACATTACGTGGGTTATAATCAAGACCTGGAATGCCGAACACTGTGCTGCTCGGATCTAAAACTAAGTATCAATTCGAAATTTGAATCGTGAGACGAACATGGAAGAAGAGGGTGCATATTGTTTTCAACATTCGTAACTGGAATGCGATATATTTTCGCAATTTATCAATTAATCAACTATCTCAATGATTACGAGGCAGGCAGATGAGCAACAATTTTCTCTGCGATGAAAAACACTGTATATACCTAACCCATCTAGCGTCTACCTCCTTTGCAGAGAGGGTTCACGAACGCAAAGTTGGTACTCTCCCCTCGTAAGGGTACCTGTCGTGTTTCCATAGAGACATAAAGGTGAATATCTGTCTATCTGTTTGCTTGAGAATCTGTAAAAAAAAATCAATATATCGCCTTCCGTACGAGCATGGTGATCTGAATTTAAAGAAGTATACTCTGGTCATTTTTCTTTGTGGATCGTTCGTTCGGTTCGGCTTGACTGGGTGGCTTCCTCTGAGTTTGTTTCAAGTATCAAACACTGTGCTTCTCGGATCTGCAACTCACCATCACATATCAAATATCGAATCATATGAAACAAAAATGATTATCATTAGATGCGGTACATGGATGTTGAATTAGAACATTACCTAAATATTTTTTTTCTGTGACGGGAAAAAAGTTTGGAATTTCATCTCTGTTGGCAGGTTATAAAATGTCACTTTTCATAAATTACTTTTTTCCCGTGGGAAAAAGGTGAGTACTTTTTTCCCGAATATATATCACATATGTATACACTGTTGATGGCTTTTGTTGTGCTATAGTTCCGAAAAATGAGTCAATAATACCGTCTTCGAGAAAGAACTGCAAGTACTTCTATCTTCCATTCGACTTCGCGGTTACGTATATCACAGAATTAGACTCGCAGAAGTGATATCAGATATATGATTACTTCAAAAGAATGATAAAGATGCCTACAACGCAGGTGTCCCTACTGTTGAAAACTAAAATTTCACGTCGATACTTTTCAGATTTCAAAATAATGTAATATCATCTCAATATTGATTCGTCCTTCCTTCCTTCACAGAAAAAAATAGTGTATTATACACGGGAAAAATATTAGATTTTAGCTCAAGGTTTTTTGTCTCCCTCCGCTATGCGTCGGGAGACAACACAACCTGGAGCTAAAATCTACTACTTTTTTCCCTTGTATAATAAATAACTACAGTTCTCAACACACTAAATGGACCACTCATAATTTGACTCTATTTCGAAGACCTGTATTTCTTGAAAAAATTGACCGATCTTCATGCGGTTTTCGATATCAGATGTGATATTTCATCGGCTTCAAAGAGAGCTAGAACACTCTGAAAAAGTTCGCAGAACAAAACTTACACAGGGTGTAAAGTGGAACCATTACACTATTGTGTACATTTCCAATGCTGCCAGAACTCGAGAAATTTTTCTCTGATCAAAAATCAGTCATCCATTAGAAAAAATTGTCGTGGTTGCCTTAACTCAAACGTGGATCACCCTGTATATGCAATTTTCCGTTCTGAATGTGGCAAATTGAAAATAAAAATTGACCTGTTTCAGGAGATTCCTCAGAAATGGATAGTTTGGCTTAAATAGTTATTTATGTACCAAGGACGAAAAACTGTCTATTATAGTCGAATCTGCAGTAATCAGGCGAGACAATATACAGTTTCTCGCCGAGGTGCATATTACATTCTTTCGTCGACCTCAAATACTTAGTTTTCCGTGAATAATCGATTTGACAACAGCAAATGACAGTTGTTGTCAAATCACTCTATGCGTTGACCAGGGTTGCCAGTTTTTATTTCATATGTGAACACCTTGTAGAAAATTTAGGTATATTTTTTGCTATACGAGTTCCAAGCAAGGATAATGAAATGAACCTATAACATGACGTCACAACATTATGTACATTTAGTATACAGAAAAGAATCCTATTTCCAACAAAATAGAAACAAACTAAAGAAACATTCTCATAAAAAATATTCTCAATTTAAAAATACTAACAATTATCACAAAATACAGTAACATAGGTACTTGAAATTAATTTTTGAGTACCTTTATAAAAAATAGGAACGTATAGTGGAAATGAAAAACAAGAATACAAAAACAAATAGAAAAAATAAACGTAAGAAACAAACTGTTATAACAAAGGTATATAAATAATTGAATTTGATTTGAATCAGATGAAGTATTGTCCTTTTCTGATTTATACATATTTATCATAAGTACCTATATGTACATTTATTACTTATTTTGTAGAATTAATTTAAACAGAGCCTGCCAAAATATCATGCAATTTTATGTGAATACTAAAAATTAATAATAATATAGGTAATTATAATAATAAATAAGTGTCAAAATATTTATCAGTAGGTTATGAAATGTTCCAGTAGATCAGTAGATCAATATGCAAATCAGGAAATTTACTGAAAATTCAGTAGAACTGGCAACCCTGCAGCGGACACAAAGTGTTCGTGGACGAAAAGTTAGTGTCTGCGGACGAAAAGTACTTGCTTTCGGAAAAAGTCGGTTTTTCGTTCGAAAATTAGAACGTAAAATATGATTTTCTGTAGAGGTGGACGGAAAAAGAATTCATTGAGTACTTTGGGAAAGCACTGTATACTCATTTCTCAGTAAACAATCCCTTGGGAATGACAATTACGAGGATAATCAATTTCTTCTGTGTATTTTTCAATGCCAATCACAAAATTCGACCGTACGTGATGACATCTAATATGGGACTGTCTTGATTCACCACTGGTCCCGAATGAATAACTTATAGGTTGAATCATGCTACTAACCGATTAATTTCCGAACAAACGATTCATCTATAACTAATGATCATGATGAAATTATACGGGGGAGAAATATATACAGGGTTTTTCACGATGAGGGTTAATCAGACGTTTCTGGCAAACCAAGCAGAATTTCAATATGAAAATTTGATGGTATGTATACATTGGCATGACCTAAACGTATACAATATTTTAATCGATGCTGCGTTGTCGATTCTACTAGGAAGTAGCAGCAACTATGATTTTTCAAATGGAACACCCTGTTTTCCATTGAATTTTTAGATTATTCAATGTACCGCACTTGAAGTCTAGTAGGGGTGAATACAAAAATAAAGGGGGTTCAAAATAGAGATTTTTCAATTTTAGGATATTTTTGTGTCGAAACTATTCATTATCGGTCAAAACGGCTTTCGTGTTCCTTTTATAACTATTGATCCACTATATCCACTGACATTTAATTTGAACAAATACTGGGTGTTTGGAGATTCAGAATTCTGATCACCCTGTATCTGTTCCAATTAAATGTCAGTAAATAGTGAATAAAAAGTTAATACAGGGACATGGAAGCCCCTTTGACACAAAAGAATCTTAAAATTGAGGAATCTCGATTTTGACCCCAAAAGTGATGCATTGATGAAATAAGATATTCATGGAGAATATAAAAATGCAATACAGGGTAGGGTGTTTCATTTGAAAATTCGAAGTTGCTGCAACGCCGCATCGTTAAAAATATATCAGACGTGTAGATCATGTGAATTCATACATATAATCAAATTTTTAGACCCGTCTAAATAACGCTTATCGTGAAAACAGGGAAACTGGACGATGAAAAAAATTCCTAAAATTTGATAAGGTGCCCTCTAGTGAGCAAATTCGATTTTTCAAATTTTAGGAATATAGCTAGAAAAAGGAAGGAGAAATGGGGTTATACCATGACTCAGTGTCAGTATATCACTCAAAATAAAATAATGGAAATAACACTCACCAATGTGGAAACAAAATTAATTTGTATAAAATAGTCCACTTCTGCTATTTCATTTTTAAAAATTTTTTATTTTCCACAGTAGGAAACACCAGAACAACACACGATCGCGATTATGTAATCACTGATTTGAATGTTAAACACAAAAACACGATACTATCACTCATTTTTTAGTGAACACTCTGTTCGGAATGATTAATCATCATTCCTTTCGCGTATTTTTCAATGCCTGTCACATAATTTGACCGTACGTGATGACATCTAATATGAGACTGTCTTGATTGACCACTAATCCCGAATGAATGACTAATAAGTTGAATCATGCTGCAAACCGATTAATTTCCGAACACATGATTCATCTATGACCGAGTCTATGACTAATGATGATTCTGAAAATATTCAAACATATTTTCTGTTATACAAAGTGTTACATTTTCACAGAAATCATCGCTATAAATAATTTGAAGTTGTATGTTACAGAAACTCGTTTTCAAAATTCTGACGAGCCAAAAAATTTTTTATCACATTACTTGTTCTATGAAAATCGTATTCAACTCTTGAAAAAGGAGAAGTTACAATCAGATGAAATGTTTGACCAAACGGAGATATCTCAAAGTTCGTAACACTTTGTATAATATTTCATATGGTTAAATATATTCGAAATGTTGTTACCTATCAGTCCCTTTTAGTTATACGTCGGTGAACCAAACACCCTGTATAGTATACGAAATACCAGATGAAGAATTGAACACGGAGAGTGGTGGATTTTTTTTAGAAAATCTCCCAAGTTATTATGAAAGAATTCACATCAAACATTCCATGGGTCAATACTTCCCAAACTTCCTCAAACTTCCTCGAACATCCTCAAACTTCCCCAAACTTCCTCAAAATTTCCCGAATTTCCTCAAACTTTCTTGAACTACCCAAACTACCTCGAACTTCCCCGAACTTACTCAAACTTCTCCGAACTTCCTAAACTTCCTCGAACTGCCCAAACATCATCGAACTTCCTAAACTACTCGAAACGTTTCAGACTACACAAAACAAGTATAAGCAATTCAATGTTTATCGATTCAAAATTTGTTACTTTCCCTATGGTAGGTAGGTATCTCGGTAGGTATATACAGGGTAGTCCGGTTTGTAATACAAAAAAATCAACAGCGTGTTGTACTCGTTGAGATAATGAAATACTTTCAAACGCGTCGTGTTCGAGGTATAGGGTGTTGAAAATACGAGTCTGAACGAGTCTGAATATTGTTTTTTGATGAAAAGTTCGAAACGGTCTGAGACAAATCTACAACATTTCTAACAGATACTAGACTTTTTACGCTCTATAAGATGGAATGAAAATTATTTCATAAAGTAATTCAGTGGCGGCTGAATCTGGGGGTGGTGAAGGAAAAAAATCACCTGAATTTTTTTGTGCATTCAATTTTTCATTTTCGAGTACAAAATGTGAGACCCTGATTTCTGCGTATAATAGTCCTGCTGTATTTTCTCAACGCGTTACAACGCTTTCGAATTGAACCGGATTAACAATATGAGAAATCAGATTTTGAACTACAAATTGAGAAAGAAATGCACGAATAAAAATTGGCCGCCACTGAATTACACATTATGAAATAATCTTTATTTCATCTTATAGAGCGTAAAAAGTTTAGTATCTGTGGGATAGTTTGTTGATTTATCTCATAGTTTATCTCAAACCGTTTTGAACTTTTCATCAAAAAACAATATTCAGACTCGTATTTTCAACACCCAATAAGTACTATTGACTTATCTAACAGCATCTGTTGAGAATTTCGAAGACCACAACAATGAACTCCTTGAATTTATGTGAAATATTATTTATACACAGGGTGTTTCAGAGTTGTGGTGACAAGAGCCTCGACAGAAGCCGTGAGCAATAATGAAAAACCGTGAAAAACCCATTATTTTTCAAACTGGGACACCCTGTATCTCGGAAACGAAGCATTTCCGGAAACATGTTCATATATTGTTGGGAGGAATTTTCCCTAGGCTCTTGTTACCACAGCTCTGAAACACCCTGTATATCCTGAGATAATAAGTTTCTTGGTTTATCTAGCCAAAGATTTTTTCCGACCGGCTCCGCCCAAACGTTCACAGATATCCTCCAGCTTGCTTGGACTTTCGGAAACTCCCCAAACATCCTCGAACCACCTAAACAACCTAAAAATCACAAAATGTTTCAGACTTCACCGAACTGCCCAAACTTCCTCAAATCTCCCGAATTTCCTCGACCTTCCCCAAACTTCCTCGAACTTCCCAAAACTTTCTGGAACTTCCCAAACTTCCTCGAACTTCCCAAACTTCCTAGAACTTCCCCAAACTTCCTCGAACTTCCCAAACTTTCTCGAACTTCCTCGAACTTCCTGAAACTTCCTCGAACTTCCCAAACATTCTCGAACTTCCGAAACTTCCTCGAACTTCCCAAACTTCCTCGAACTTCCCAAACTTCCTCGAACTTCCTAAACTTCCTCGAACTTCCCAAACTTCCTCGAACTTCCTAAACTTCCTCGAACTTCCCAAACTTCCTCGAACTTCCCAAACTTCCTCGAACTTCCTCGAACTTCCCAAACTTCCTCGAACTTCCCCCAAACTTCATAGAACTTCCTCGTGTCTGTACACGAAACTTCCCACGTGATTTACCCCTCGATTGTGACTAAAATAACCAAATCTTCTGAAATTGGCATGCTCCTGTCTTTTTAAACAGTTCATTTTCTTCTTGCTCCACAAATGATGTAAACCCAGTTTTGAGGGAGTTGGAGGGACGTCCACACTTTCATTGGCCCAAATTTTATTTAAAAAAATAGACACTCTAACTTTGAATAAGATGATCCTGTGGGCCATAAAAAAATGGAAGAATTCGATCTGCATTTTTTTCATACAACATAATTTCAGATATTCTTTTTTTTAGCCAACTTGCAGTGGCTGTAGCTCAGAGGAGGGGCATTTTAGGACACATGTCTTTGAGAAGAAAAAGTCTTATTTTGATCCAAACAATACGTCCTTGAAATATTTAAATCGAATTTAGATTCACCCTGTGAACTAAAAATACTAATTTGCCTTAAGTGTTTCGTGTATCAAATATCATTTTTTAATGCGTAGTTTTAAAATACTCTTGCATTTTTTTCATACAACTAACCGTTTGCCAGAAAATCGTTATCAACGAAAGGAGTCACGTCATCGTCTTCGAACGTAATGGGTTAAACGCTTGCATTCGCAGGTGATCGTATGTCGCATGTCGGAACGCATTTGAAACTGCTATTTTAGAGGCGTGCAATAGTGGAATACTTGCTCTTGATTCGTTATTATGATCATAATTTCAGATATTCTTTTTTTTTTTTCAAATTACAGTTGCTGTAGCTCGGAAGGGGACGGGGCATTTTAGGATACATGATGTTTATAAGAATAAAAAGTTGAATCATTCAGTTATTCAAAGAAGAATCAGTTGAATCTCTCATTATTGTTATATTATATCAGTTTATGATTTATTGGGAATAAAAAAAATTGATTCATAATAACCACATTTATATAAAATCTCCATCTCTGTATGCATTAATATGTTTAATAAAGAAGACCCAAGCTATATGTTTTGCTAATGTTTCAGTATCAGTGAAATCTGATTTGAAAATTGAAATTGCTACTGTTAGAGTAGAGCCCTGTGATGTACTGAAAAGTCTGAAAATTCTCATTGATTGTAAGCTGAGATTCAAGGCACAGGTTAAATCTATTGTTAGTAAGTGTTACTCTTCATTGAAGAATCTATATCGCAGTAGGTCTTTCATCAATGTACCCTTGAGAAAGCAACTATGTGAATCACTAGTATTGAGTCATACTAATTATGCTGATTTAGTATATGGTCCATGCTTGGATGCAGTTTCATCAGCGAGAATTCAAAGAATTCAGAATTCCTGTATCAGATTCATTTACTCACTCAGAACCAGAGACCACATTTCTCATAAACTTAGAGAATTGGGATGGCTCAATATGTTCAATAGGCGTAAATTGCATATTGCCTGCTTGGTTCACAAAATATTAAAAGAAAAAAATCCTATTTACATTCATCATCGATAAACATTCACTTCGGAAATTCATAATCGTTCCACTCGAAATACAGGTCTTCTCGTGATGCCTATGCATAGAACAGCTTTATATGAGAGATGCTTCTCCTATAATGCAGTTAAAATATACAATTCTCTCCCACAAGAGCTCAAGAATAAATCAATGTTTCACTTCAAAATGTCAACAAAATTATTTTTCTTTCGCTAATAAGCCGTATTTTAGAATAGATAATAATGTTATACTTATATTTGGTAGATAAGTTGGTTTTATATTCAAGCTACTATGTAGGTAGTTATTCAATTCAAATTTGTTAAGTAGAACCCTATTATTATTATTTAGAAAGAGAGAGAAACTCAAAGTCATTACCACAATAGTTTATAAAATAAACGAAAATGGTAGAACACGAGAGAAAAACACTTTCCTGGCTATATGCCACGCAGAACATTTGAATACATCCTCCCGAAATCTATGCAATAATTTGTATAGACGAATAAAATCGCAAGTGTTTCCTTCCTAAACGCCGAGCTGAACTATTGTGGTAATGACTTTGTGTTTCTCTCCCTTTGTAACCATTGCATTCCACTTTGAGTATTTGGCTTTTTCCTAGTTCATTAATATGTTCATGTTTTAGGTTTCGAAACTAGTGATACTCCATGAAGAGGCCGAGGATGGGATTCCCATGCCTGATCTTCAACAACCGGTTAGATCTGTCAGCAATGCTGTCTCGAATTTGGTCAAGGTAAGCAAGCATATAGGGTGCTTACGAAGGGATGTTTGAAGCTCTAGCCTCCTCCTCCCTAAGCAATGTAGGAAAAAAATTAAATTTCTATAAGTACGTAATGTGACTTCTTCGAATAATATTTTTGTAAATTTAATAAAATTAGCTTCTGTTTCACGAAATAAGCAGGCAAGACATAAACATTTTAAATGAGGCACATACAATATTACCGATTTCTAATTTCGCCTATGAAAGTCTTAAAAAATTGATAGTCAACCAAAAAAATGGCATAGGGTGCTACATAATTGGTTATTAAAGGACACCGCACGTTTTATAGGGAAAATTGGCCTCCTGTCGAATTGGCTGAATTTTTGATATGTTATAGTTCAAGATATTCTGAACAAAATGTCCAAATACCAAACCGTTCTAATGGCTAGTTTTGGCGCTAGAGGCCGCTGAAGTCTCAATCTTGATTTCTTTTCTCCTGATGAATAATGCTCTTCGAGCCATTATTATATTTTATTTTGATAGGACTAGTCACTATCAATATTTTTGCTACTGGTCAACAATTATACAATGTGTTCCAGCTATTATTGTTCAAGGCAATAATGATATTCATTAATTTTATAGGAAAGGATATCGAGAAATGAGAAATCGAGAAATGTCCTATTCCAATTACAAAATAGGTTAATTCGAATTCCATGTTCACCCTTTGTATATCGAGAAGATGCACGAAGATATCAACCCGTTCCATATAACAGCAGCTAAATGATATTCGAATCAAAAAAATATTTTAATATTCAATATTAATGTGATGATGTTTTTTCTTGTATTAATCTCCTATTTGTGGAAGGAATGTTATTTTGCGTTTTCCCTCCTGAAACAGTTCGTATATATAGCATCAATAAATCAGCACAAGTAACAAAGTTCACAAACTATTCAATATCTGCGATCCTGCCTCATCAACTTAGGATGATCAATTGATGATTTTTGAAAGAATAGTACGATTTTCGAGGGCGTGATATCTGAAATATATTGACATGCATTTGAAAAAATATACTAGGTATAATCAGAATTTTTTGACGAAGTTACAAGGAATATTCATCTAAAGATGCAAATGAATACTGATGATATTACTGATAATATCTGCTACTGTTATAGAACGAGTTGTTAACGTATATCTCCTCTTTATATACTAGGTGAACATTGAATAATAATAATAAACGTTTTTATTGGAAAAACTGTTTTATAATTGAAATGCGACACGTGACACTATCCTTTTTTATTGAATTATTGGATATTATCATATTTTATCTCCCCCATAATTGCTGGAACACACTGTATAATTCTTGACCAACAGCAACAATATTGAAGAAAACTTCTTGTAGTGACTTATCCTATCGAAAAATAATATAATAATAGCTCAAATTGAAAAATTTGTCAGGAGAAAAAAAAAACAACATTGAGACTTCAGCGGCCTCTAGCGCCAAAACTAGCCATTAGAACAGTTCATAACATATCAAAAATTCAGCCAATTGGACAGGAGGCCAATTTTCCCTATAAAAGGTGCGGTGTCCTTTCCTATTGGAATAAAAATTATCCAGTATTCAGAACTTGCACCATTCTCGTCATTAAGAATAGAGATATTGAGCATAAAAAATATATGTACATATATTTTTCATTAAGAAGATTTATTTCGTTTCATGATTTTTTTCCGCAAAATATAGACTTCTTGAATTGATTGACTCTAACAAAAGTGTCTGAGCCAGTGTATGGAAACCCTTGCCATTACCATAATATACATTCCATCAAATTTGAATTAGGCCTAAGGCAATACACTGGATGAATTGGGTAAAGATGTTATCGGCATCACTTACATTTCTTCCATATGCAATAGGTACCTCACATACCCATTTTGTATAGGTTTTGTAGCGTTGACAAACGAGTACGAAAATATTGGTGAAATACTCTTCCATAATAATGCTAGACGGCAGAAATCACAAATGTGTCAAAGTATTTATACAATAGGGTCATTGCAGTCAATTCGCGGTAGTCAAGGTCATTATCTGACGTTGTGATGACATGAAAAGTACGGGAAAACATGTCTAACTTTCATTATAAGCCATAAGTTAGGAATGTTTTCTCGTAGTTTTCATGTAATTTCAACGTCATATGATGACCTTGATTACCGCGATCCAGCGAAATCGCATTTTAGCTCTTCGTGAACATGGCAGTTCACCAGTGACGTCAGCAGAGTTGTGAAAGTGCCCGAACTAATACTTCCATTTTATTTTCTTAAGCCCAAGCTGAGCCTATACATATAGAAAAAACAAATGATTAACTTCATGTAGAATTGAAACTCCCAATGTAGGAAACCTCCCCATTGTAGGGTATATACAAAATGAGGTTTGTTGAAATGAAACAATGAAAAGTAAAACGGCTATCCAGCAAAATTCTGCACTAACTGGCGATCTCGAAAATGGTCATTAAATCATATTTTTTCATTTCAGGTTGGTAGAGATACTATCAACAGTTCCGATGATCCTATCCTACGTCAGGACATGCCAGCGGCACTGGTTAGAGTTGAAAGGTCCTCCAAGCTCCTTGAGGAGGCCAGCGATATGCTTAAACATGATCCGTTCTCATCTCCAGCAAGAAAAAGGTTGATTGAAGGCAGTGGCGGCATTTTACAAGTAAGCAAAACCACAGGCGAAAAATTGTACAAGTAGTAGGAGAGATGGCTGCAGATTTCTACCATCATCTGATAACGAAATGATACATCTCCCAAAGAAAAGTAAAAGTAAAAAATGTCCCTTTTGCGAATATCCAAACATGCCGCGATTCAAATTGATCTAGGTTAGTGGCAGAGCGTCAATGTTTTCGTAAATATTTCGCCCTCGTCGAAAGATAATATCCGATTGACCCGTGTGAAACTCATGTGGTGCTCACACTACAAGTATTCTAATCCACATGTTGAGTTTCACACTGGTCCATCGGATATTATCTTCAGAGGGAGGCGAAATATTCTAGGAAGTATTGACGCTCTGCCACTAAGTTGGATCAGTTTGAGTCGCGACTCGTTTGGATATTCGCAAAGGCGACATCATCCCCTTTTAGTTGCTACTTGTTTCAACTTGATATCACATGACGGAAGTATGTCCGGAACAATGGGAGCAATCACTGTGGCGTGAATTTTGCTCAGACTGAGGGGTGGCACAAATAGGTTTTTGAAATCTATCATTCAATTGGTATCGGATGGCATAATTCTTATCTCGTTATCAAATCGCGAAATCGAATGCGAATTTCCGCACAGTAAAGTGCCATTTTTCAATCATTCTGCTCAGGATAGTGATTAGCACAGGTGCCGTTCGATAAACTACAATGGTTTCACATGCCTTTGGGACACATACATTTCGTTATCGGATTACGGCCGACATTTGCAGCCAGCTCTTGGACTAAAGTGAGTCATTCCATTTCATAAGTTCCAAAACTCACCGATCGAATTGGCCATATTATGGTCCTGATATTATTACCAAAGATGTTTGAAGATAACATCATTCGTTTCATGGGCGCTCAGTCGTGGTCGGCGCAATATTTGTTTGATATGCGCTGTCTTACTTGGCGCAACAACGAGGCAAAAATAACTTCACAAGTGATTTTTATTTGCTGTCTCAATTCTTCCACATTTTTCACTTCTCCGTCACAATATACCAAGTTTTTGAAATTGCTCCAAAGAGCGTTCCAGGCAAGAAATTGGTCCATTATGCTCTATACACCAGGCATGTTATTTTGTATACCACATTTTCATCATTGATGGAAGTGACGTCACTCTCTGATGCATCGAATTGTTGGAGTCATCAGTGTTGAGAACAAAGTGCAGTTATTCGACATGACAATCACAACTGTTTTTTATTCCTTTATTTATTTTTATTTTCGTGATTTGATAAAGATTTAGATTGTTTTCAATTAGAAGTTCAGAATTGGCGAAAACTGATGTTAAATGGAAAATGATGTATTAAAAGTATTATTGGAGTCCTTGTCTCCAGATCCAAAAGTTTTAGCAGTTCTTCTGATAGTTCCGAGGATGAAATATTGTTTATGTTGGGGAGTAGACGAGATAGGTTGAAAATTATGTATAGAGTCATCAATAAGAATTCTCTGTTGGTACTCAATTTTCCTGAATGTTTGCACTAATTTCTTGAAATTCATGATGGAAATGAAAAAAGTACCTATCACTCGAAATTTCTTCAATTTCTGTTGGTGTCAATAATGCAGCTATTCTTTTATTTCCATATGCTAGGCTGATTTACATTAATTCGTCCATATTTTGTCTTAGGCAAATAGCAAACAAATTTCAAATCCAATATTTTGTTTTTAGTTTTTGAGGTTATGCTGTCGCTGTCATTTCGAAATCCACCAAAATTCGTCCACCATCTCTGTACATCGTTGGAGTGGTTTGCAATTTTGGTTGACACAACAGTAAAAATAGAACGCGTGGTTACGTCAAACAGGTCAAACTGGAATGCACCAAAGAATAAATGAACGCAGTTGGTGGATTGATGGAGCCACCGGTGAATAAAAGAACGTCCCTACCTTTTGGGAAACACATCCAAATGTCGCGAACCACATTGCCTGTCTTACATTCAAAGCCACATCTTTAAGTAATTCGTGCAAATAGTTTTTGTAAAATTTCCAAATAATTTTCACCTGATAATCGGGGTGGAAGAAAGAATGGCCCGATAAGCAGGCCATTGGCATGCCCCTCCTAAATATTCGCCTAAAATCTTCGCTGGAAATGATTGTGTTCTGCATACGGCGTGAGAATTTTCTATTGACCAAGTTTGAGAATTATGAATCTCATTCACCCCTTTTCATGTAATTGTGCCTTCGTCTGTAGCCAAAATGAACTCTGTGAATTGTCCGTTGTCAAGGTGCTGATTCAGAGCCACAGACAAAATTTGACCCGGCAGGATGATCTTGAAGTAGTAACGATTATACTCTTCGATAATTGTATGTCTTCTTTGGCAAAACACCTTCAAATCAATTAACATTCGCGGTGTTGGAAGATTTCTCAATGCAAGTCTTTCCGTGTACATACAAACGAAATGATGCTGCTGCTGCACTTTGGCGACACTCACCATTAAACTAAAGTATGTCAACCAGCTCATTATTTTCATAACCGTGCTCTATTATTAAACAATTCACAGAAATACAATCGATAAAGCTGATCTGATGACTGGCGATAGACATAAAATTTCTAGTGTGGACGGTAGTAGGGGTACAGAGGATTAGTCACTTTGTGGAACTTTGATACACTTATTTAAGAGTTGGATTGTTTGTGTATCGCTGAAATCCCAAGTTTGAACTTGTGCGTAGTTGAGAAATGCAGGACCTCTACAGCTTATGGTGGCTTTCAAAAACCACCAACCCTCTAGCAATGTGAACGGCGATCTATAGTGATAGTCGAGCGCTGAAATCTGTACAGCCATATTATGGTTTCTTGTTCTGTATGTCTTGGAAAATCTTTATCATTCATCTTAACTGAAGTATCATGAATCAATCATACTATTCCTCAATATTTATATGTATCTATTATACTGTTATTTGTTGCCATATCATTTGATCATTCAACTACTTATTACCTAACGGTCTTTTTCAAGCGAAAATGTTCCATCTGATATAACAGTATGTTTCATTAGTCGTAATTAATCTATTTTTACCTCATTCTGAACTTTTGTGCTACAAACATTATTGAACTGAACCACTGAACGTACGGATACTTTCCGCTGTTTTATTTTTATTAGTAATAGTATACAGAGAAGTGCACAAAACACGGCCAGGACTGTACCTATTGAATTATTCGAGATAGGGGTTTGAAAATTGGTGGGCAGCTAGTATACCGAATTGCTCATTAATTGACGAAACAATTTTTGTCTTATCACTTCCGGTTTTACTGGAAACGACCCCAACTTTTGATTTTTAAATGGGACACCCTGTATTGTATTCCATAATCAGTTAGAGATTGTCATAACGAATTCATCGATAACGGGTTTGATAGGGTTATTTCATAGTGTGACAGAGAAAGAAGTCACACCCATTGAACATATGGAAACTTCGAACGCAAATATCTTTGTAATTGTTTGAAATAACCCTATCAAAGCCGGTATCGTTGAATTCGTCATGATAATCCCTAACCGATTATGGAATACAATACAGGGTGTCCCATTTGAAAATAAAAAATTGGGGTCATTTCCGATGAAACTGGAAGTGATGGAAGAAAAATTGTTTCATCAATTAATGAGCAATTTGGAATACTTGCTACCCACCAATTTTCAGAACCCTATCTAGAATAATTCAAAAGTTACAATCCAGGCCGTTTTTTGTGCACTTCTCTGTATTTACTTCGTTGGTATATACGTAACCAACTTGCCTTCGACCTCCATTGAGGTCCTTCAGCATTATCATTCCATATTTCAAGAAGAAATAATTTTCTAATTAATTTTTCGTACCCTTTCATCCACACGAGGAGGCGATATGCACTCTCATTCGAAAATGAGAGACAAAGAAAGAAAGATATATGGATGTACCCCGAACATGTAAAGAAAAGAAGATGCGAGAAGCCTTTATCCAAGCGAAAAACATATTCTTGTCCTTCTTTGACAAGTTATAGTTATAATCAGTATTATAAATGTTGGCAAAGCAATTGTGATAATTAACAATACTTCTTTTTGTACATGTATTCTATATTTTATTCATGTTTGCTGTTGTTGACCCTTACGGTAAAAATATTGTACCAAACTTTATTTAATGACTTTTTGCCTATCGTGAACTATTTATACATACTATCCAGTTTTTGGTTATGTCTCACTGTCACTGCTTGTCGTGTGTCCGTACTCTATATATACAAAAACGTCAAAACAGCAGTGTCAAGTACATTAAGGAACTCTATTACAGGCAGGACTGTAGTAAAATTCTTTTAAAATTCATGAAATTTTCATTTGTGTCAAAAAATCGGTTCATTATTTGGAAGATGCAATCTTTAATGACCCATTTTATAATTTTCAGACAACTTCAGCGCTTTTATTGTGTTTTGATGAATCAGAAGTGAGGAAGATCATCCGAGAGTGTCACAGGGTTCTCGATTATCTCGCGGTTGCTGAGGTGATTGAAACTCTGGATGAACTGGTGCAATTCTTGAGAGATCTGAGTCCTTGTCTCAGCCGAGTTTCCAGGGAAATCAGCGCCAGAGAAAAAGAACTCACACACCAGGTAACTCAGCAATACAATAATAATTAGTACATATTTTTTCGAATAATCAATTGTGATCTGTGTGCTTCCTTGCTTTTTTATCTCGAATTCAGGAAATTAGCCTACTTACTTAAAAATATCTCTAGGATGATAAGAAAAATATTCACAAGAAGTTTAAGCAGGAATTTCTGATTATTTGAGTTTTTTTCTGAGGCTTGAAATTGATGTAAAGTATGTAGTAACTTGATCATTCTTGTTACAAATGTCAATTGGAAATATAGAAAAAATCATACATTGAAATCCTGAATTATTATTCTAGTCTAGAGCATAGTAATTTAATGCATATGCACATTCATTGTGAGATGGTTTGGTGAATTTCTTCACAAAGCACATCTCTAGATTCTTCACCTCATGGTGAAGAACTGATAGGTACATGATTAAACAGGGTGTTTAATGCAGGCCACCACACAAGAAATTACTACTAGTACTGTTTCGGCCCGCCAGGTCGCATCAGCCGCTCTCGGTCTTCTGAGAACTAGGACAACTCAACGCTTAGGGTATATCACCCATCCCATTTCGAAGACGACGTACACTGCATGATGATCTAGGCATGCTATCGCCATCTAGTGGCGTTAGTTTCGAGGTAGGGCCTTGCGGCTACGTCATACACAGCACGACGCTGCCATCTATAGTCAACATATGGAGACACTTACGTCTACACATTACAGAGTGCTACTACAAGTATAAACGCAACTGACAGATGGCACCACCTGAATACTTTGGTGGTAACCCACCAGTCCTATTCACTGAACTAAATCTCATAACTGAGAGATCGAGGATTAACAGAGTTGCCCCAATTGTCAGCAGGAGATGACAGCGTCATGCTGTGTATGATGTGGCCCTACCTCAGAACTAACGCCACTAGATGGCGATAGCATGACTATATCATCATGCAGTATCCGGCGTCTTCGACATTAGTGATATATCCGAAGCGTTGAGTTGTCCCCGTAGTTAGCAGACCGAGAGCGGCTGATAAGGCCTGGTGGGCCGAAACAGTACTGTCTCGATCCTGCTGACAATTGGGACAACTGTGTTCATCCTAGATTTCTTAGTTATGAGATCTAATTCAGGGAATAGGACTGGTGGGTTACCACTCAAGTATTCAATTCAGGTGGTGCCATCGGTCAGCAGAGTGTTTTACTTGTAGTAGCACTCTGTAATGTGAAGACGTAAGGGTCTCCACATGTTTAACTGTAGTGTATGACGTGGTCGCAAGGCCACTAGACGGCCATAGCATGATTAGATCATCATGCAGTATCGGGCGAATTTGAAAATTGGTATGCTGTTATAATAAATCATTTCCAATTTACCGGAAATATTTTTAGTCCCCCAGCATTACAGGGTGTGCCAAAAGTCGGCCCCAACTTTCTTATTTTGAATGGAAACCTACATTATCTCACACAGTAGGTACGATTGGCTTCCTGATTTTGAGTTTAGCCGACCTCATTCATGTCAATTCATCTATCGCAGTTTTCGAGATATGTCGATTTTTCTGAAAACAATTTCCGCCGTACTAGTTTATCTCTCCCATTTTTATTTTTTGTTAAAGCCATTTTATTAGAGACTTCGGTCGATAGCTTATAGGACAATTCCCCTGATGTTGATTTTCTCTCTCTCTCAATCCCTCATAATGAGGGCTAACATTATTCATTGTCCACCAAATCGCGCCACTGAAACGTGAGGTATATATCTATGAACTAGCAGTTTATATTTACAGTAATAGGAACGATTTCAAATCAAATAAGGATTTGCACAATATCAATACTCGTAGGAAGAATGAAATTCACACCCTTGCTGCCAGGTATAAAATAACACCGATTTTTCTGAAATATATAGGCCCCAGAATATTTAATGATCTACCACATGATATCAAAATATATTTTGATATTAAACAATTCAAATTTGGTTTGAAATCGTTTCTGTTAGAACATTGTTTTTACTCCATTGATGAATTTAATTCAGTCAGAACTGTTCAGTATACTGGATAGCTTTTATTTCACTGTCTCTATATGATTTATTACTTTGTACTGTATCCTTCTAGACTGACTATTTCCATACAAAATTTACTTTTGTCGTTCAAAGGAAAATAAATGACAAAAAAAATAGCTCGTAAGTCATAATTGGTGGAGATGTTGAAGGGGTAGTGGGTGTTATTCTCCCCAATTTCTACACCACTGGAAAAAGTACAGTTTTGAACCGCCAATGATTTCTACACAAAACACGTAACCTAGGCCATAAGCTCTAAAGTTGATAGTTTTCGAGAAAAGTTTTTTGAAATATTTTTTTGCTGCGTGCATTGAAGCTAGCGGCGGGCATTAACAACAATTAATTTAACTGAGTATTTTGCAATTATAAAGTTAACGTTTGGTTTTGTTACTTGCCAACGTTTAAATGAAATTTGTGCAATTATTTGTAAGAAACATTATTTCAATAAATTGACCATGTTTTTCAACATAAAAGTTGATTTTTCTCGAAAACGATCAACTCTTTTGACTTAAAGTGCCTTTTTGTGTTGAAAACATTAGTGGTTCATGAGGGTGTTCAAAACTTTACTTTTCCAGTGGCGTAGAAGTTAGGGAGAAAAACACCCACTATATCTTCAAAATCTTCACCAATTATGACTAAAAAACAAAACATAGCTTATTGTGACTAGACAATGATCATGAAAGCTGTTTTCTGTGCGATAAACGGTACCAGAGATATTCGCAAAAACCGATTTTTTGTTTAAATTTCAACATCCTGAGCTATAATATTCTGAAGTCCGGCGCATATATTATGAAACACCCTTTATATGCTCTATATGGAGTAGGCTGGCTCAAAAAAATAATAACTTATTGAATCCATTATAGAATTTGTGATTTGAAATGTTTCTATTTCCAGGTGCATTCAGAGATTTTGATGAGATGTCTCGAACAAGTGAAGACCTTAGCGCCAATTTTGATTTGTTCGATGAAAATCTACATCCACATCGTTTCCCAAGGGGGCAAAGGTGCCGAAGAGGCTGCCGAAAACAGGAACTATTTGGCACGCAGAATGACCGACGAGATCAACGAAATCATCAGAGTGCTGCAGCTGACGAGCTATGATGAAGAGCAATCCGATTTAGATAACCTGACGGTCTTGAAGAAATTGCAGAATGCCATCACCAACAAAGTCAATGCGGCGAATGACTGGTTGTTCGTGAGTTATCAGTCGCTAAATAATTTTCTATTCTATTGAAATGTGTCACATTTCTCAACGAGCTCAATTTATTTCAGGATCCAAATGCCGTCAGGGGAGGAGTCGGAGAAAAATCGTTGAGGCAGATCATCGATGCTGCTCACAAAGTAGCTGAAAGGTACGATTTCATACAAGGTTTCTCATAATGATACTGTGAACAATTCATCAAAAATTGAGGGATCCATATTTGTTCTCGTATTTGTTTATTTGTTTTTTTTTTAAGATTTGTCAGGATGTTCGGTTTACGCCTGATGGGTGATGCCCCACTCATTAATCCTTCGACCTCATTAGACTTCCATGGGAAATTTTCTTCAGAAATCTCTGCCATCATTTTATCACTTACAGAAACATCAGAGGTTTGACCAATATAAAAGCCATTAAACTGCTGTACTTTACATTCATTAGACTTCCATGGGAAATGTTCTTCAGAAATCTCTGCCATCATTCCATCACTTACAGAAACAGCAGAGGTTTGACCAATATAAAATCCATTATACTGCTGTACTTTACATTTGTATGGACAAAACTTGAATATGCAAGTATAATATGGTCTCCATTTTATGAAGTTCATGTTCATGTAGAGAAGGTGCAGCGTAAATTTTAAAGTATTTGCTTTTCGAAATTGATGGTACCTATCCTCGAAGGCGTATGGATTACAAAGAACTATGTGATCTTCTAGATTTTACGACTTCTTTAAAAATAAGGAGAGTTTGTGCCTCTCTCATATTCTTATGCAAAGTTCTACACAATTCGACTTAATTGACTGTGGTGATAAATTGGAACAGCTGATCTTTAGCATTGCAAACATATGTGACATCAAACGTACTTACCGAAGTTACTCTATTTCGCATCATATTCTGTAATATCAGCATGTAAATGGGTAACTGTTGGACAATAAAGCTACTACACTACACTGTTTTACCACTAACCAAACCGATTTTTTAAACGCCTCGACACGTTCTTCTCCTGAAGATGCTAACATAGTTAGCAAAACACATGTCGAGGCGTTAAAAAAATCGGTTTGGTTAGTGGTACAACAGTGTAGTGTATTATCGTGCCAAGGGTTCCAGTCTTCGATATATCAAAATAAAGCTACTATTATCATTATTACTATTATTATTAATATAACTATTATTATTACTATCATAATATTTACTAGCAATACCAGTCAGACGAACTCGACAGGCCCAGTATGCACATCCTTTCGTTGTCAACCTTGAAATATGTCGAACTACACACCAAAACTCGTTCGTCTATAGAAAGAAAAAGCTTTGAAATTGTTTGCCAATGAAAGTATTTCCAAAAACTTATAGCCTTCAAAATAAAAAAAATCCAACACTTACCTTCTCTCCCTATCCCCTTAAGTACGAACGATACTCTTCGAACATGAGAAGAACTAAAAAAATGCGTCGAGTAAAATTGAAAATCCATGTTCTGTTGAAAAACTGAAAACCATTCAGGAGATGAAGCTGATCTTAAGCGACGGCTAAAATTTGGCTTTGAAGTCGTATATCAAATAACAATTTTCTTTTTGAACTCCAATGATCGCATATAACAAAAGGAATGTTCGCCTCATAATGGAGCATTTTTTTATTGCTCGGAGCGCACGAAACGGAATCCCTATAATATTCGTTTTTCCTTAGGATAGAGCTGAGGCAAGTGTGGTTAATTAGTTTACCTGAATGTTCATTTGATTTCAGATGCCTTCCTCATGACACCGACATCATCCACAAGATATGTTCTGATCTTGCCACAATGACCGATGCCCTGTGCGAATTGAGGCAAGACGGCAAAGGGGCTACTCCTCAGGCAGAGTCATTGGCCAGGGGTATCAGAGAGAAGTTGGGAGATCTCCAACAGTCCATCATGAATGCTGTGGTCGCGGTCGACAAAGCCGGACTACAACAAACTGCGCACACCATACAAGGAAGGTAAGAATGGTGAAGCCGATTAATTTTTGTTTTTTCGGGTTACTTTCATTTATTTATTTTATTTATCAAACATATCTTCCAGAAAGAACAAGTTCTGGTATGAAGAAGAACATGATTATAAAATAATGAGTAATAAATATCTGTGAACTACTACACAAACATGAATAGAAGTGAACATGAATAATAAATCATAATAAATCAGGATATCACAATGAATCACAATAAAACAAAACAATCAATGAACAAAGAAAATAATTCTAGTCAAGGACATAACTTACTGATTAATTTTAAACATTTCTCTCAGAAATGTTCAGTTTTTTTTATTTCTTTTTAAATGTACCTATATTTCTGCAGTTTCTAATTTCATCTGGTATTGAACTCAGATAAGGCTACATGAGTGGCTCTTTTTTATCCGAGTGTAGAACTAGCAGCATCAAGGTGAAATAAGTTATATTGTCTAGTTTGATGACTATGAATTTCAACATTTCTTGTCAAAATAATATTGGATTTCAATTTTTTATTTATGATATTGTCACTAATCTGTAATGTTCTTTTAAAGAATATGTTTTTGTTAAAGCATACAGTTCAGTTGTTGGTGTATCATATGAAAGACAATACAGTACTTTTAATGATTTCCTATATAATATTGATATTTTATTAAAATTATTTTCAGAACAAGATCCCCAAACATTTATTAAATAGTTGATTCGACTTAGTATATGTGAATAGAGTACTATATTTGCAATTTTCATATTGAGTTTGGGACATCTTCTCAATGCACCAATAATAGGAGATATTTTCTTTGTCAGAACCTCAATATGTTTGTCCCACTTCAATTTTTCACCAAATCAAAAACCTAAATACTTCATCTGGTCGTTTTGTTTCAAGAATTCATTCTTTATTTGACGATTGAGCTGAATTTTCTGTTTATTTTTTTGTTGAAAAATCATGTATCCAGTTTTTCTGTTATTTATTGATAAAAGGTTAGAGTGGAGCCATTTTTCAAACAATTTCAGTTCGTTATTCATCACAGTTTCTAAAATTGAAGGATTTTTGTTTTCATATGAAAGCACTGTATCGTCTGCATATAATAATATGGTATAAATACTCGCTAAACCAACTTTCCTGATATTTTGAATATAAAGCAGATACAGTATTGATCCTAAAACAGATCCTTGTGGAACACCCTTATTCATTGACAGTTCATGAGACTCAGAATTTGCAGATTTGGTAGTGATTGTCCTATTTTCAAGATATGAAGCTAAAATATTTCTCACAATGCGTCTGAGTCCAATGAATTCCAAGTTATACAGAAGTATTGTGTGGTCCACTGTATCAAAACCCTTCTTTAGATCAATGAAAATAGCTAATATGTAATTTCCTTTATCAATTCCTTTTTGAATTGCTTGTATCACTTGTAATACTGCCGCTTGAGTGCCACTATTTTCTTGAAAACCAAACTGATTTATATCGAAGCTATATCTTATGTTGATGAAATTCACAATTCGTTTCTTCAAAATTTAAATATTTCTTCAAAGGTCAGCTTCATCCAGGGCTTCGCACTGACGTCAGGAATCAATCATTACAATATTCAATTCGTGCTAACCCTATTGACGAGTCTACCAACTTTTTTATTTGCCTTGTGCCGTACCGAGTCAAATGCCTTTCTGATATCTAGGAATATTCCGGCTACTTGTTTTCCATGAGTCCCATTGCTTGTACATTCGATATAACTACTGATAAGGGATGTAATGTGATAGCGTTTTCCTTGAATCTGAACTGATATATGGAATCTTATTCTTGAGTTCCACTAGAAGCCTATTTTTGGTGATTTTTTCCATGTTATTTTCTATGAATGGTGATAAAGTAATGAGATAAGAAAAAACAATGAAAGTCCCAAAGTCTGTCATTGTTTTTTCTTATAAAAATCAATTGGACCACTTTGAGAAATATGGATGATTTCCATGATTTAAAGTAATGAGAGCCTAGTTCCCTTTTTGTTAATTTCAAGTTTTCTTGAAAATATTGACAATTGATATTCTCATTCTCCTGCTAGAAGTAATCCTATATTCGGAAGTTCGGAATCAATAGGAAATACTATTCATAACTAGGCAATGAGAAATACTCATTGCCCATTCAAATATTCCACTTGGCAACTGGATATGCAAAGTGAGGCGTAATTTCAATATATTGATTTTCCTAATGTTATAAATTGATGGCGCTATCTACACTGACATTTACATAGCTTTTAGTCTGGATTTGATTTTTTTAAAGATTGGAACAAGCAAGAAAATGGCTATCTAACCCAGGCCATGACGACAAAGGTCTTGGACATAGAGCAATTCATGCCATTATTGAGGAAGGAAGAAAGGTATGAATACCATTTTTTTTGAGACCTCATTATATACGGGTGCGAATCAGAAGATATATTTCACCTCATTTTTTTCAATCTAATTTTATCATGATACTAAACTGAATCAATCACCTGAATTTGATTAATCCTATCATACATCATTGTTCTTAAAATTGTGATATTCTAAAGGTATGAACATTATTACATGTTGAATTTGTGGCAGAAACTATAGTATATTCCAGTTAAGAATAAAGTAGATGACATGGATAGCACTGATAGCAGAGTCCGCTTCACACTAGTGAACCTGTCAATTACAAATATCGGAGAATGATCGCAGAGTTTAATGGTGAACCAATGATATATTTCTATAGTTTGGATCGATAGTATATTTTGCAAAGCACCAAATCAAATGAAATCAGTTTTTGATTGGATAATAACAATAATGATAACATTGTTCGAAATTGAAGTTAAACTATCTTGATGTTTGTAGCTGGCTGACGATGGATGCCAAAGACAATCAAAGCCGTGTATACGATTATTGCAGTTAGAATGACACTCACGGTAGACCACCACATATTATTAAACATTGTTGGTCAACCAATTCAACTTTTGACTTCATAATAGACTAACCACTGCCATTGTTCATGATCGATAACGATATCGTCTGGCATCTAGACTAATGAATAGCAAGGTTAGACAATCCCTATGGGTTGCGTGCAAGAACTGTCAGATGACCGACGCTGGAGGCAAAACATTGAAACACAATTTCACTTTTCTTATTTGTTCACAAGTGATCGAAATAGTTTTTCACAATTATTTTGGCATACGAATCGTATTTTTCCGCTATTCATCAATTCGCTCATGCCATCACATTGTGCTGTTGTAAAATGCACAAAAACTGCAGCGGAAGATGAAGGAATCCGCATGGTACATTATGATTTAAAAGTAAGTACCTACTATAGTCACTCACCTATAGTTTTCATTTTTGAAATTTGGTAATTTCTCTGATTTCTCATCGGAATTCCTTCTGCGATAGGAGCTAATAGAAATACACCTGAAATTTCTAAAATAATGCAAGAAGATTGGATTCATGCAATCAATCGGGAGGACTGGTCTGACATGCTGACGATCGTGTGTGTTGTAGACATTTTCAATCTATTAGCAGTATTAGCTTGTATTGCAGGAGTGGCAGAAGGCAGAAGGAATTTTAATAAGGAATGACAACATTTCATAATGATAACTATGTGAGATTACTATTCACCTGAAAAATCATATTCCTTAGTCTCTTGCTGCATTTTTTGTGCATTGTACAACAGCACAATGCGAAGGCATGCTTGAATTAATGAATAGCGCAAAAAACACGATCCGTATGCCAAAATATTGTGAAAAACTATTTCCATCCTTTGATTCTTCTGTAACCAAATAAAAAAGTGAGGTTGTATTTCAATAATTCACAGAAGAATGAGGTTGTGTTTCAATATTTTGCCTCCAGGGTCGGTCATCGTGCACGCGACCTATACCGTTTATAGGTTATATTTGGACGTTTCGGGGACGAATCCGCTATTGAATGGATATTAATTCTTGATAAAAGACGGCGTTGTTTTTGTGTTTCGACTCTTGTCATCAAAATCTGTGAGTTATGTTCTATCCCGTGTTTTATTCAACGACAGGAGTTGCAACACATCTTTTTGATAACTTGGTGACTTGACAATCTTGCATCATTAGTGGGAATGGAATATTATCTTACCAATAACGAAACAGCATAAAAGCTGACATCACCATTTATTCGACGTATCGCCAGATGGCAGCCATGACGGTACGTTTGAAATGAGCTCTGAAATTCAACAATAATTCATTATCAGTCCACTCGCCCATTTTTTGTGGCCAACCAACTTTGAGGTTTTCATTTGTTCTTATTAAATCATCCTCCGCAACATAATTAGCATACTTATTCATTTTGGAAAAAAAAGTTAGCTTCATTTGCATTCAATTTTCTCCAGACCGTTCATTTGAGTTCGATATTTGCTTGATCCGGTGGTAACTACGCAGATAGAAACTTTCATTTATATATCAATTCAAGCATATGTGAATTTTTTTCATTAACGCTTATGATCAATACTCATTGAGAAGAAAATAAATAAACGGAGTTTTTCTGATTTTCTTCAACATTTTTCATAATACTAGGTTGCCCAAGGCTTACCTGGCGTACAGAAAGCGGAAGTCCTTCAACTATGTGAAGAAACTGACTCTCTGTCTCGCCAACTAGCCCAACTAGTCAAAGAAGGAAAGGGTAATTCTCCTCAAGCACAGGAAATAGCTCGCAGATTGTCCCAGAAATTACACGAACTCAAGGAGAAAATAAACCAAGCTGTCGTGAATCGAGTGGTGGAAGATTTCATTGATATAGTGACCCCCTTGAAACAATTTACTGAAGCTGCTCTGGCTCCCGAAGGCACTCCAAACAGAGACAGGAACTTTGCTGATAAAGCTTCTAATTTACAGCAGTTTTCTGACAGAGCGGTCATTACTGCCAAAATGGTTGCAGCCGGTAAGTAGGAGTAGTTTTTTTGCTACAGTACTAAAATATGTTGTTTTATTCATTTTGCCAGGAATAAATTGAAAATATGAAATTTACCTTTTACTGAAGGCAATACAGTCCATAGTTATGGGACTAGACAACTGAATTACTTGATAGCGAATACATTCAAGTCAAAGATTGGCAAACAATCTATATATCAAAATGGTATAATTTTATACAATTCATTACTGAATGAATTGAAAAATATTTATGTTGCAAGAAGATTTAAAATCAATCTTAAAAAATACCTGCTCAGGACCATTTGATTGAAACATAGAAGTGAACATGAAAAGTATGAAAATTCAATAACACATGAATTCTTAACAAGCAGTTGAGCCTCCTGTTGATCGTAGAAGAGATTAAGCTCTATTGGGCATGCTTCCAACTTCCATCATTCATTCATTCGTAAACATACTGTATATTTGTGTCTGTTGTATGTCAGTGTCAATCAACTGAGCTCTGCTGACATTTCAAAGTACCTATCACTTTTGCATGGTATGTCTCGACAGCAACTTTTTTTATGTAGAGGACATCCTGTATATTTCTTCAGTCTCTCTCATTTGCCTTGAAATCATCTTCTAACGAAGCTCTGAAAATCCGGTGTTTCTAACAGTGGTGATTTGATCTTGCAATAGATTCTAAAGCAACTTGACATGGTGATGATAACCTCTCCTACACGCTTTGATCGCCAGAAAACTTCTCGATCGGTTTCCTGCTCCGAAATTTTCTTGCTCGTCAAAACAAGATTTTTTTTCAATACTTGGTGGCATAATTGTTGTTCGAGGACTACCCTGTATATAAGAATAGGTTGATCATGCATCATTTCAAGATTTTTGACCACCGTTCGAACCAGATTGAAGGAACACAGCCAATAGAAATTAGAGCATCAAATTATGCATTACCTTAATAAAACATTCATATTTCAGAAACGCGTGTGACAATTCCAAAATGTTTTTTACAGTATTGAGAAAACATATGAAGCAATATGTTTTTGACCCCAAAAAATGATAAAAACATTTTTCTTTCAAACTGGAGGCGTTCGAAATTTTTTGAAAAATGCACAGCTTTGATTATCATCCTGTAGAATCTCATCTGGAAAAGATGAATTAGTCATATCCATAGGTTCGATAGTCAATGAAACGAGCTTTCAGAAACTGAGAAATAATTGAAAATCGGTTGAGGAAATCGAAAGTTATGATGATTCAAATTTGATAAAAAAAAACGATTTTAGTTTCATGTCATATTAGTTTGTATTACAATAACTTTTGTAGTCTCAATATTATAGTTTCTTCTTTTCAAATTGTAGGGGGTAGCTCGGGCAATAAGAAAATTGCCGAGGCGCTCCAAATCGCCGCCAACCAAGTGGACAGCCTTACGCCCCAGTTGATATCTGCGGGAAGCATTCGCATCGACTATCCATCTTCCAAAGCGGCCGACGAGCATTTCGAGAACTTGCGTCAGCAATACGCCGACACTCTAATCAAAGTCAGGAACCTTTGTGACGAGGCGACGGATTCCGGAGATTTCATCAAAGCATCCGGTGAGTTTTCTTTTGTAGTTAGATATAGAGTGTGATTCATCTGATTGATTCGTTAGAGGTTAATATAGAGCTAAAAGAGACATCAGAGTGAAATTTTGGTTGTCTCTGTAGCGCGATGGTTTCTATTTGTCCTAGCAGACCTCGCAAACGTTGTTTTGCTATATATTATTTCTATAATAGTTATTTATTATACAAGGGAAAAAAGTAGTAGATTTTAGCTCCAGGTTGTGTTGTCTCCCGACGCGTAGCGGAGGGAGAGAAAAAACCGTGAGCTAAAATCTAATATTTTTCCCGTGTGTAATACACTATTTTTTTCAGTGACAGAAGGAAGGACGAATCAATATTGAGAAGATATTACATTATTTCGAAATCTGAAAATTATCGACGTGAAATTTCAAGTTTTTAACAGTAGGGACACCTGCGTTTTATAGGCATCTTTATCATTCTTTTGAAGTAATCAAATATCTGATGTCACTTCTGTCAGTTCAATTTTGTGATTTGATTTCAAAAAATTGCGAATTCAGTAGTTGTTTAGTAATATACGAAACCGCGAAGTGGAATGGAAGATAAAAGGACTTGCAGTTCTTTCTCGGAGATGGTATTATTGACTCATTTTTCGGAACTATAGCACAACAAAAGCCATTAACAGCGTATATATATATGTGATATATATCCGGGAAAAAAGTACTCACTTTTTTCCCACGGGAAAAAAGTAATTTATGAAAAGTGACATTTTATAACCTGTCAACAGAGATGAAATGCCAAACTTTTTTCCCGTCACAGAAAAAAAAATTTTTTCCAGTTCAATATTCATCAAGACACTATTATTATTTTATTTTCTACTTCTCTTTAGTTTCGCTATCTATAAAAGCGTGTTTCTTTAGTTTTTTTTTCCCAATTTCGACGAAAGAATTATAATATATGACTCCTAAAACCCCAGATGAAAATGTTGAATAGAATCGGAACATAATTACAAAACTCGTCCGCAATATTAGATCTACCATCTTGAATCCCCTAATTTTGACGAAAGAATCATAATTTTTGATCCCGAAAAAGCCCACTTACAAATTTTGAATAGAATCGGTATATAATTACAAAACTCGTCCAGTATATTGGTTCCACCGTCTTGAATTTCCAAATCCCGCACTCCAAATTTTGACACAAGAATCATAATCTCCGACCCCGAAAACACCCAGATAACAATTTTGAAGAGAGTCGGATCATAATTACCATATTCGTCCGCCATCTTGAATTTCCCAGCTTTGACGAAATAATCATAATCTCCGACCCCGAGAACCACCAGATACCAAATTTGAATAAAATCGGATCCTAATTACAAAATCCGTCATTTTGGATCCGCCATCTTGAATTTCTTGATGTTGACGAAGGAGTCATAATCCCCGATCACGAAAACCCCTAGGTACCAATTTTCAAAAGAATCGGATTATAATTACAAAACTCGACCGCCATATTGGTTCCGCCATTTTGAATTTCCAAATTCCGCCCGAATTTTTAAGTTCTGACAAAAGAATCATAATCTCCGACACCGAAATCTCTCAGACACCAATTTTGAATAGAATCGGACCATAATTACAAAACTCGTCCGATATATTAGATCCAACCTTCTCCTGGTTCTAAGCTACCTCCCTACCAATTTTCAGCCAAATCGATCCAGTAGTTTCGGAGCCTATTCAATACATACAAACAAACAAGCAATCAAATCTTTCCTCTTTATAATATTAGTATAGATGAGAATTAATTGAAGACACATATTTTTATTATTGTCGTGCGATCTTTGAGTTCAGAAAAGTTCGTTAAGATAAAGTTTCGGTTCCTCCACCATTTTCATGACTTACTACTTACAGACCTGGAGCTAGTGACAGATTTTTGGGCTTGATTTCATCCAGAATGCCATTTGGAGGGTATCATTATGTATATATTCTGATGTTTAAAAATGATCCTTGCTTTGCTCGCACGCAAATATTTATATCGATCATTAATACACTAGTTGGTTAAATAACTATTAGACTGAAAGAAATCTTTCCTTTCATAACAGGCTTCAAACTATTTCCCTATTCAATTTCCAACTAATGATTCCACTATTATATCACTATCATTGTTCTATTTTGTATGATGAAACAAATAGTCGTTATTATTTCAAATTAATAAAATTGTAATCATGTATTTTTTTCAGAGGAGCAGATGAGGAAACATACATTCTTGTGTGACGATGCTATCAAGAATAAACAGTCTCAAAAAATGGTGGATAACACATCAGCTATTGCTAGACTTGCCAACAGAGTGCTATTAGTTGCTAAACAGGAAAGTGACAATTCAGAAGACCCAAATTTCATTGATAATGTCAGTAGAACTTCGGAACTGCTCCAAAACAGTGAGTTTAAATTTACATTTTCCATTATGTAAAAAGTTTGTAAGTGTAATATGCAGTGTATTTCAATTTGAGTGTTTTTTTTCTGGGATCTTGATATGTATACCTTCTTCATAGGAATTGTCTGGTGATCAGAAAAATATATGAAGTAGTATATTAAAGCATAAGTAGATATTAAGGTCTTTCCAACACTCGCGATTTTTCGAAAACCATGGCCTAGGCAGGCTCGGCTAGAGAAAGTGTTGAATGATCAGTTATCCACAAATACTTTACGCTATTTTTTTTATTGCTACACTTTGAGATTATGAATATGGAACTGATAATATAAGATGGTTGAATATTTGTTATTGATATTTTATTCGACGCTACATATGGTTCTGCTGTCACTTCACGTTTCTCGGTCGTTGATGTTACCGTGTGTTACCGTGTTAACTTCATTAAAAAATGCGCCTTTTTGAAAATTCGATTGCTGAGGCGGTCTTTGAATAAGCATAGTAGGGGTACCATTAAAAAAAGAAATTGGTTGCTTTAGATTTATTTTTGCTTGTGTTATGTGACCACGGTATATACGTCCGGATTCATGCATTATTCCTATTAAATAGGTATTTTTTGTTGTTTACCGTATCGATTGTATCTGAGTGTTAATTTTCTAGGTATACCATCAATGGTGCAAGAGGCGAAATCAGTAGCACTCAATCCTTCAGATCAGAATGCTATTTCCAGGTGGCGAGATGCGAATAAAGCTGTGAGTACATTATGATGTGTGTTATAAAAAACCACTTGTCACCAACACTTTTTGACTCATAAAAGCAAAGCGTAGAGAAGTTAACAAATGAATTACTATAATTTCCATATGAATCATCTATTGACTGGGACGCCATAACAAATTCAAAGTGAATTCAAGCTAATCGCTTGGCTGACTTCTCCATTTGATATATGACACAATTCAACTGCAACATAATGAAGTGATCAAAAATAGAAGCAGGACACCAGGGTTATTTTATTATGATAGTGAATGGGAATTGTCGACTAAATGGGAAAAATAATCAAGTTGTCTGGATAGATATATTTGTTATGCTTTGTCATTTTTAGGGTATTATTTGTTATGGTAGTAGGCTATAGAAACGGTGAATCTTGAAATTAGGCATACTTCTCAGTACTATGACAGCTAGGCAGTTAAATATCATGTATGTTGACAAACCCAATGGCTGATTGAATCCAAATGATTAGTTTAATGGACTGAAAATTCAAGTTGACATATTATTCCATCATCGATATTCCATGATAACCCAAACTATTTTGTAAACTTCTGAAGGCTGAGAGGAGCTGAAGAAAAACAACAAAAAGAAAGTACTTAATCGCAAATATCGCTGTATTAGTTTATTTCATCTTGTATCTGGTGTATTTCATAGTAGAGAACAAAATATCTAGTGAATAAGTATCTGAATCAGTTATAAATTGAATTAAGATTAACGTATCTTCGTAACAACCGAAACGAATTTCTTGAATATTTCTTCTTTTTCACCTCAATTTGTTTGCCTGAAAATTATTTATTATTCATGTGCCAAACAAAGAATAGTGTCGCTCAATTCAAAATCATTAATCTGACAGTAATAAAAAAAGGGAGTCGATTCCGATATTCATTGTTTCATTGAATTGATAGACGGCTCCTTGAATCACAATTTGTCTAAGATAATTTGCTATTACGGGAACTATGATTGAAATTGAAATAGTGGAGTTTGATCAATGTTTCAGTTGCTGAATGCCGTCGGCCAAGTAAGGCAAGCCGTGCAAATACATCCAGAACTTCCACCTTTACCAGATATAAACTCTCTCAATTTGGGTAAGTTAAAAAATAATAGATATGTCATTCAAAAGTGAATTGTTCATTTTTTCATATTCTATATTCCTTATAATGATATTCAATTTTCCTGATAGTTCTTTATATCGTAAAATAGTATAGTGGTACTTTTTTCACTAGTGTAGAGTACCTGGATGGATTAATTCGTATCAGAGTATCGACACTAGGCAAACAGTGACAATCAGACATAACCACAAATAATCATATAGATCGCGTGCACATCTGTCAATGACCGACCCTGGAGGTAAAACAACCTCACTCGAATGGTGTTTTTTGGGATATATTATTAATTCAAGCATGCCATCACATTCTGCCGTTCCGAAGTTCAGTAGGTACAGTGAAATTACTTGTGCTGAAATTCCATCTACCAGCAGTGAGCTTTGTGGAACAAAATAAGATAATTCGTACATTGGCCAGCAACTATAATCATTTTAGAAGTTTCCATCATGATGGCAAATTGATGACAAATCGAGCAAACCAGCTTCAAGATTTAATGAGCAGAATGTATAAAATAACTTGATTTTCAAAGCAGGTTTCACATTTATCTCCTCTCACACTCACACTATAGCGTTATACTTGAACCTACCCCTCCCCAGGTTAGTTACCTTGCTTATAGTAATGTTTATGCATTTCTCTTCTACCAGATAGAGGATGAAGGTAACCTGGAGCAGAAATATTTCAACGCAACAAGAGAACACAAGAACAAAAAAATTAATATAATAAAATGTTGTGGAAAGTAATGTGGCAACCAGGACCTAAATACGTCTCCATAAAATGTTGTGGAAAGTAATGTGGCAACTACGACCTAAATACGTCTCCAAGTCCAAGCGATCTAACAGCCGTTCAATTTCTCGCATATTAACAAACTTTACATAAGCTCTATAAGAAATTTCATACTCTTTCAATTTGCGCATGATTCGTTCTGTCAATAAATACGTAGATAATAAATTATCTGCGAAAACGAAGAATGCTATTTTTTCCAAAGTACCCAAATTTGGTCAATCCATAACTTGCTCTAAATCCTTTCCAATTTGTCCTTAATTCATGAGCAAGAACAATATATAGTGTTTTTCTTTAATGTCCTTCCCATTTATTTTTCTAAACGGTTCGACTGAAAAAATTGAAACTTGAGGTAATGAAACTGATGCATGAATACTATAGTTCGGAGTGAAATTGACAGATCAAAATTTTATGATGGCGACGTTAACTTCCTAATTTGTGGAAATAAGCTGAGTTCAGTTCAGAAGATACTTGAAATGGTCGCCTTGAACTTCTTGACATAAGAACAGCATATCCGATATTTCACGCCGAACACTTTCGAACGCAAATACGTCGATATTTCTACAAATATTCATCATTCTTTTCATATATCTGATAATGAGGCAGGTACAGTTTCGTACACATTTTGCTTCAAATAGCCCCATAAAAAACGTCTAAAGGTGTCAAATCTGGCGAGCGGGCTGGCCATTCCGTAGGACCTTATAAAATACTCTGTTGAAATTTATCTATTCATCAAATTCATCTATCTACCTCGACGGCCAATCCAACGACGGGAAAAAGTATTATCCAAATGTTTCCAACTTGTCTGGAGTAATGTAGTGGTGCTCCATCTTGTTAGAATACAATATCCATATTGATGTGTTCGTATTACGGCAACTATTAAATGTTCCGCCATTTTGTAGTAGGTTGTGAAGTATTCGTCAGGAGCTTCAAAAATATGTGTCACAAGACCCCCCTTTCCATTTATTTTTTTCCCAGATGGCGCCAAGTCGCCATCTTGAAATTTTACTTCGAAATATAGTATGTATGCATCAATTTCATTATATAAGTTTAAATTTTTTCAGTTAACCCATTCAAAAAATAAAAGGGGGCATCAAAGAAAAGCACTGTACAGAAAATTTTATTTTCTTCAGGTTTCCATAGGTTGGTCTTTTCGATAAAATTCATAGTTTCTGAGTTACGGCAAAAAATCTGAAAAAAGTGCAAACATTCTGCTGTTTTTTGCGAATATCTCGGAACGTTCCTGGAAATTTTGTTCGCAAACTTCAGATTCGGATTCATCAACCCCAAAAACATATCAAACTGTAGAGAAACCAACTACTTTAATTTTTTCCACGAGATGATATTCCTCTCAACTTGTACTATCAGTTTTCTCTTTTTTTTGCTATATCTGATTGTCACTGTGTCCGTACTATGTATGATGAAATAACATTAAAAATCGTCAAATCCTTATAGGTATTCTATATAGTTTCAACTATATCAATCAATTCACTTGTTGCATACAATTTTTTTTCTCCAACTGGAGATACAACTTCTGTCACTGTTAATAAATATCTCACTCTCACTCACTCTAGTAAATGAAATTGTCAATGACATGTTTTTTTCACTATTCCTTTAGAGTTTTAAGAATAACACCTCATGTGCGTTAACTTATAGTATACAGGTTGATTATCGAAAGCAACATCGCAAGAGACTGATGTGGCTATCGCACGTCTTCGCTATAGTCGCCTTCTCAATGTTGCCAAATGCTATCGTTTATTCTTTATACCTATATTATTATGTAACTATTCGATAAATAGCAGTTCACATGATAGTATGATGTTTGCAGGAAAAGGTATTCTTCCATTTTCTTGTGAACTAACACTTGATTTTTTTACCTAATACAATTGATCAACATTCATAAAGGGTATTTGATTGGGGTTGGCATACAAATAAAACATTATCATGATGTAAGTGCAAATAATATAACTCATATTCTAACAAATCACATGTAATATTCTGTACATAGTTTTCGAAATACATATCAATGATTTTAGTACTAACAAATAATCATTTATCTTTTTCAGAATCTACACCAAGCAATTACTTTATTGACAAAGGTATACTATACTCTTGGGGCTTATTCCATTATTTTGAAAAAAGCATTCAATTGTTAATTGTTTTTGACAGCTATGTGATTATGCTCTTGTGGTGAACAATAATCATATCTTGAGAGAAATTTAGGATGATGCTAATTTGAAAAATGTATAGTGTCTGTAAAGTCTATCATATCTTACAAAAAAAGTTAATATTTGATTTAGCAAAATCTATTATTCTATTATCAAAATTGCTCCGGCTAGTGATTTACTAATTATTATAATATACAGTATGATGCAAATGTATGGAATAAATTCATTATTTCAGAAATGGGCGACATTTTAAAAAAATCCAAAAACACGTGAGGTTTCATTTTTGAAGCCTCATCTCATGATATCCATATGAGAGATGTTACGTCACCGGTGTTGGAGTAATGACGTAATGAACGACTTTTTCAAATGAAAACAGGGGTCACGTGACACCTCGTTTGAAAGGTCTACTGATCGTCTATTCAACAGTCAAAATTTTGCAAAAGAAAATTGAAATTAAAATGGATTATCATCTGATTAACTGAATCTTGCAGATGTCTGCTACTGAGAATTGAACAACGAAGGGTCGTCTATTTAAAAAAATACATCAATTAAGAGGAATGCACAGTTGCACCCGACTCGTAGAACAGCAGTAACCTCAAAATTTCTAGCAAAATAGTAGGCGGACCTTTGTATGTGCAAGAGAAATAAGTAAAGACTAACGCATCGAACGGCTTCTCTCAATTCCTTGACGATATCCACTACTTACAGACGGACGGGCATGTCGCCGAGCAATCTTTGCGTTCACTTTTCCCCTATACCGCTCATTGCCCAGGGTCGGAGCACAGAATGGAGCGTCAGTGGTTTTATGTAAAATTTTGTATAGTCTATTTGTAATAATCGGTAATGATATGAAATTTTACTGGGTTCGTTGAAAATATCATCATGAAAAAACACAATAATATCAGTAACATTTTCATGGTGTTGCTGATAGGTAGAGTTACTCATAAACGGGACATTCAAAACAGAGAGTATTTCATTTAATGTAGAGTAGCCACTACCAGTTGAAACTGTGGCCAACGCTAAAATGCTATTGATGTCCATTTCATTGTCGGTTTCTTCTATAAGATCAATGCTGTTTTCAATATTGCACATTTTGCAAATGAAAAAAATTTTTGTTTTCAAACCCATTCTAATTTCACGAACTGGATACATATCACTGAATGTACAATCGAATGGTGGGTGCTTGGATATTTCTGCTATTTGCTTCAATAATTATCCAATATCTGCCAAACGTCGCCCGTGTTTAGATATGCCTCTAAAAGGGACACTGAAAATAATGCAGATGTAAGTACAAGCAAGATCAGAACGAATATATTTGTACCACTGAGGAATATCATCAGTTGTTTCCAGATTCTCAACTGATGGTGAAACTTGGGAAGATTCATTTATCCTACACATTGGACGTACATCATCACTGAAAAATAAATATTTTGTTGAATCAACGTCCAGTTCGAATTTCAGCATATTCGGAAAGAAGTATTACTCAACAGAGGATTTTGGTGATTTAAATATGCATAAGAATCATCACATGATGTTTGAAAATCATTGGCAAACTTCAAATTTTGAAGCACTTTATTTTTATTATCTCAAATTAGAGCCCTTGTATATTTTCATGTAATTCAATGCATACATGGAAAACAATCATTTCTCTAATTATAATCCTGTCGCAATTCCTTACGTTTTCAGAGTTAGGTATCTGCAGAAAACACGTTTTATCAGTCATTCCAATACTTATGACTTGCCTCTTCAGTAATGATTTCTTTTGGGCTCTTCTACGGCTACGTCTTTTCTCACTTGCAAATAATCTTTTTCCCTCCGCAGCGCCTTTCATTTCTTTCACTTTTCCCATGATTACGAAAACACGAACTCGAAAAAGTACGAACTCACACTGACTACCTGAGCGAATTAAAACTAGTCTAGTTAAAAATCCGTGCGCCCTTGGGTCGCCTGCAGATTGGCTAGCGGCTGCCTTTGCGAAAGAGCGACAGGAAATCGCGTGATCAGAGGGCGCCACGAATCGGTTGCCGTAAAGGCATTTTCTATTTTTCTTCTCACAGGTTCAATTTTCAATCTTCCGAAATAAAATTGATACCTGATTTCAAAAAACCTACATCCACTTGAGGGAAACCCCCATTTGTTATGATTACAAAGAAATTAAGTGTACTTATTTTTTTTTCTGTCGAAAATTTCATAAATAAATACTTTCCCTTATGTAGAATATTTTATTGAAGCGATTGGTATGAACTGCATGAAAATCGGATCATTCGTTTAGAAACTAGAAGAAAATTCGTTTCAAGTGGGCATGGATTCCTCTTAATAAAGTTCTGAAGTCTAGTTTTTGGATTTTTTCCGGAAGTCGTCTTGTTTTGAAATGAATTTATTCCATACATTTGCATCATACTGTATAATATATATATATAAAATAATGCTGCAACATAATTTGTCAGAGAATAGATTTCCGTTAGATCAGCCATGTCATGTCAAAGCATACGTGATTCATAGGACTGCAATATTTTTCCTTCATGTACAGGGTGAGTCATAACTTCATCAATTGGACGTCCTAAACACCGACATGCCATAGCCAACAATATGAACCGCCAATGTCATTAGATAATTTTTTTATCCATTAACGAAGTAGAATTGTATCCCATGGAGCATACGCATTTAGTTTCCGTAATGTATATTTTTAGAGTCTAGATTCTTTCAACATCAGAAGCCCAATATTGAGTTGAAAATGGCACTCAACGTCTTAGTGCATAAGTGTCATGAGATGACAGCTCAATTATGAAACTGTATTTCTAACTACATGAGCCATTATAAGTTCCGCCCTGTTGTAATATATTTTTTATCGTATACAATCTGGTATTACGTTTCTACGTTTATCAATTATTGCGAAACGCGAGGTTGAATAGTTTGAATATATTTCGGAAACATTTTTATTCAACTAATGAGTGAAAAAATGTGGACAAAAAATAATGACTCACCCTGTACAGTTGTAGCTTATATCTTATTACTATGCACCAATAGTGGCCTGGCTTTATACAAATTTTGTAGAATGTCTTGAAGGTTAATTTTTGTAAATATCACTTCTGCTATGTAGTTTAATGCGTCCTAATGCTAAATAATTGTAGTTGGCGAACCTTTGAGAAATACACCAACACCCGGAAGGGAACATGGGACGCTTAGCCCCACACAGCATCTGCAAGGCCGAATTAGCCCCTTGCCAAAATGGGCGAGAGGTACTAATTTATTTAGAAAAAAAGTTGAGGAATGCAACTTGATTTTTCGTTACTTTTGATCGTTTTCTACAAAGAAGTTTTTGTTTTTCTTATCAACAGAATAATATAGAGTATCTGTTGCAAGCTAACTTATTTTATTCGCGGAATTTGAAGCATTTCCTCTTGTTATAAACGTCTGATAGTTTTCTTAGAGATGGACTAATGTTTCAAAGGACTCCGCTCCGCATCAATGGGAAATTGGATTTCGGTGTATTGACTAGAATTTTCGATATATTGTAGAACTCGTGGTGTTATCAAATGTCTGCATTGCACCAACGCTCTAAAATCAACAGGTAAGATTATGTGGGGTGATAAAGTTGACTTTTCCAAAATTTTAGATAGAAATTGTGAAGACACCTTTCATAATTTCAAAACCAAATCAACTGTGCTTGATAATAATTCCTGCAGGTACTAACAATATACAGGGTGGGTCGGAACATAGCGAATAGTTCAGTGGTTTTCGGAAAAGTGGACGGTGTAATTTCATTTAAATTCTGTAGTAGGTATACAAATATCATCACAAATTCGTGATATTAGCATATCCTAATCAGACATATTGAATACAAGATGTTTCATTTTTGATATAGTGAAATGAGGAGATGGTTATGTCCTGGTGATATTTTATTGTTGATAGGGGCTACCGAGATGCACTTCTTTTTCTTCAAAATATTGGCATTCATTGTGAAATGTCTCCAGCTTTGCCTCGAGGACAACATCAGCTATCAACTGACGAGGCCAACAAGTCTAGAATAATCAACAAAAACTAGGTGGATTGTCGAAGCACGTAATGATCATTTGAAAACGATGTTCAAATTCTTTTATCACAAGATAGATACACCCGATGTTATGTGAAATATTCCTTAAGAATAGCAGGTTCAATAATAAATAAGGACCATCCGCTCATTGAAATGACAGACGCCAATCTAGAATTAGCCAATTCAATTTTAGAAATTGCAAATAGAGTAAATGTAGTACAAGCCAGAGTAGAAGCAGAAAACTTGAACTTGATACGTGGTCAGTGAACATTACTCACGCAGGATCATTTCAATGATTTTCCCATATTAGATTTGCAAATGGTAAGAGATGTAACTATTGGGATATACCAGGTAGAATTGTCACCATCGTATATACAAGATACTGTATAACATCACGATGAAAATGAGTTTCAGATGGATTCGAATACGAATGAACGTGGATTTTTACGAAATGCCACGAAATATCAATTGTGGATCGCATTCGATGCCGCTGTGGAAGACATTGACCAAATCAATAGTGTTGATGACATTATTGGATATTATTGCACATGTAAAACTGGAGCAAGGACCCTTGGATGCTGTGCTCTTGTAGCCAGTGTCATCTGGTACCTTGGCTACGCACGTTATGAACAAAACATAAAGTATCCATCAAATGCCCTTCTCATTCATATAGAGGACGCTGCACATCGAGAGGATTGGGTTGATCACATGCTCTGACTCTATCACCCGTTGATCATTTCATAATTATTTCCAGTTTCTGTCAACCCGTCGAAACTTGTTCTTTCATCAAAGAATTTCATTATTTCCATTTCTTCATTTATTTAGGTACATATGTAAGAATGAATTTGCATTTCTTCTACATATATGGTACTTTTATTTTTGTTTGAGGGTTGAAGTATTCTCGAATTGAGTATGACGAGTTGTATTCTGGAAACTGATCAAGAAGTTGAATAAATTCAACTACTTTATTTCGAGAAACGAATTCGTCTTATGAAATAGTGATGGAGGAAATATAATTGCTTGTCATAACACGAAGATAATACACTATGTAAGGTACAGAACTTCTGTTGTGATTGAATATGAGAATATTTAGTTACCCATAATGATTGTATATTCATTGTTCTTGTTTCCTATTGTTGAACTATCACCTGAAAAACCTATTATGATACCTGCAGTACGTTCTTACATATCATTCAAAATATACTACATCGAATGGTTCAAATTATTTTTATGGAATATAATGTCGTTATGAAACAGGGATGAAACAGGGTCAATAAAATGGGTCACAAGAATCTGTACAAACTACACTTGAGAAGTTCTTAGCAAAGACCATTGATTTTTCATCCCCTCCGTATATTTCACGTATTTGCAGAGGGGACATTCATCATGGAATGAAGATTCCCAATAGGTTGTTCAAGTTGTAAGTCATAATATGGATGCCAATAATGAGTACCTAACATGGATGTGACTTGATCAAAAATAAAACATCTTGTATATAATATGTCTGATTAGGAGATGCTAATATCAGAAATTGGGGATGATATATAACAGAATTTAAATGAAATTCCACCGCTCACTTTTCCGAAAATCACTGAATTATTCGCTATGTTCCGACCCAACATGTATATTGTTAGTACCTGTAGGAATTATTATCAATGCACAGTTGATTTGGTTTTGAAATTATGAAAGGTGTCTTCACAATTTTTATCTTAAATTTTGGAAAAGTCAACTTTATCACCCTATATAATTTTAACTGTTGATTTAAAAGCGTTGGTGCAATGAAGACATTTGATCAGCACCACGAGTTCTACAATATATAGAAAATTCGAGTAAATTCACCGAAAGCCGATTTCCCATTGATGCGATGCGAGGTTCTTTGATTTGTGAATTGACTAAAAATTCCAACAAACTTTTGGTAATCGAACGAAAATGGTATTCCGAAATCGGTTTGCAGGTGGTTAAGTGTGCCTGTCTTAATTAAAGCACAATAATTGGGCATTTCAGAAAAGAAATACTTGCAATCAGTATTCGTACGGATCATAGTATGTATTTTGGGAAGATGTTATTCAATGTTTTGTTGTTGTTTTCTATAGCTAGGGAAGTTGTTATTTTTGTCTACCATTGTCATTTGATTCATCAAACGTTTGTGGAATATACTCTGAGTTTGCTCTCTTTGTTACAGCTATCCCATTTTTCTTATATGAATACATTGATACAGATAAATACTAATACTAAACCCTGAAAGTTGAAATAATCTGCTTAAAATCTAGTAAGAAATCTATAAAGTTAACAACTTTCCTTTTCAATTCCGGATTACGAACGTAGAATTATACCTGATTTCATTAGTTGAGGTTTTACAATCGATTCAGTAGTTCGAAATATTAACGTAGAAATAATTCAGCCAAATTCACAAAAGTAGGTATATGATTTCTATTCCTTTGTGTTAATATTTGGTGTTTAGTACTAATTGAAACATCGAAAGTTTCATTCGATGTTTCAAAAACGAATAATTCATATTACCTACCATTAATGTAAAGGTTTCAGGAGAGAATGCTTGTGCAACCTGTTCACTATACAAATAGTCGAAAGCGTATTGTAATAAGCATTTAGTAAAAAATCCACAAAAGAGACTCGTCTTCCTGCAAATCTCATGAAACGTGATTTATAGCAACATTCCCAAAAAACTATTCTATATTTCCATGTGGAAAACCTTCATTGAAGCTAATTTATATTTGTTTGCCTTTAAACTTACAAAAATACACCGTTATCGAGTTATCGTCTGGGATTGCCTTGAAGAAATGTTAATTCCTGTATTGTATACGTTAACTCACATTTCTAAACATGCATTTACGGTTCGAATTGAAAAAATGTAATGCTTCCTTAGTAAACAAATATTCCACTACTAGTCGACGATTCCATAAAATCATGTTTTTCCCCGGTAGCATTGCTGTCACTTGGTCTGAAAATATTCGGATTGTTTTCTATTATCCATTTTTCTAGTTTCTGGTGGAAATAACCTACTCAATGATTCCATATGTTTATATAACTCATGTTACATAGAAATGCAATTATCTGAAAAATTTTAAAAATTTGTTTCTATATACTTAATCAAACATTGATAATATCTAAAAATTATGAGAGTATCTGAAAAATATGCCCAAACTCTGAATATCTGTAGTCCGCCTTGCATGGAGGTGTTTAAATTAGACTACTCTAATTCAAAATTATATCCATATTTGAGTATTTTCACACTCTATCAAAATCTTCACTTTCACCTTTTATTTTGGGTTACAAGAAAATATGTTAGCTAGCTATGTAAACCATAATGATATTTATATTTTTATTTTGTTCTGGTACTAATTTGTAAATCGTCATCTTTTAGGCGATAATTCTGATATGCTATGCCAAGAACTTGCACCTAATTATCATGAACCAGGTAATTCCTCAGAATCCATTGGAATATCATTTTTAATTTGCTGAGATGGCTGTCAAAAATGTTATGGCCTATTGTGAAGTTGCATGTTGGATGAATGATTGTTTTTTTATTCCCGGGACTAAGGTGTGTCCTTGAGTCTCTAAGCAGTAACTAAAATGGCCCAAAAGTTCAAAAAAAATTCCAATACCTACCTCCTGTCCCTATCCTCCCTAGGAACGCACGATGTTCTTTGAACATTATAGGGATTCCCTTTCGTGCGCTCCAAGCGATAAAAAAAAATTAAAATGTTAGGGACTAAAGTAAACCGTTGCTAATTTATTTTATAAATTCCAAAAAAGCGACAATACAACAGTTACTTGGCAAATTAACTGCACTTCCCCATGATACTCGTCCGATTTGGACGTTTTCTGTTTCGAATGACAGGATATCTCTTTCTGAACATTGGCACGGAAACCCTTATTCGCATAAAAACCTCTTGTTCATAGAAACCGAGTGTAGTAATTATAGCGCTTTTTTTCTGCATGAGATATGTAATACCCTGTTAAGTGTAACAGTAACATAATCAAGTTAGAATTGAAATTGCACTTGAGCCTTATCTTTCTTCAACATTTCTTTTTTGAATGCACTCTCCTACTACTCAAGAAACACCATTTTATAGCGTAACATGATTTTATGGAGAATTAATATCCAAATCAAACAATTAAAAAAACGAAACAGAATTTTGGTACATGTCTTCACAAATTTGAATCAGTCTCTGCCTCGCGTCTTGTTCGTTCGTTCCTCTTGTAATCATGTCCCAATAATGTTCTCAATGGGATTCAAATCCAAGCTCCGAGCTGGCCATACCACGGTATCGTTACCGACTTGCTCTAGATAATTTCTCACAACTCGGGCGACGTGAGGCCTGGCATTATCTTGCATCAACAAAAATCCTTACACTATTATATTTTGTGGTTCTAAAATCTCCAATATTTACCTTTCAGCTGTAGGTCTTCAGTCAAAGAAATGCTTTCTCAGACCTTAGCCTGCTACTTACGTGCTCATAATGCTAATTGAATTCAATAAAATCATGTTATGCTAAGAACTTGTGTCTCTGGATTGATAGGAAATATAATGGAGCAAATCCAAACAAGGAATGGTGAAAAAATACACGGCTAAAGTGTAATTTCAATTCTATCTTGATTATGTATGTATCTGAAACTTCTGGATACTTTTTGGTGGTGCATTAATTTTTTTCGGGAAGTATCAGTATTGTTTCAATATACTTGTAGTTAGGATAAATCAGATGATTTGCCACTGCTCTTGAAATATCACATTAGAAACCTAAAAGAGAAGTATAAAGTTTCACTTATCTTTAGACGTCTTGGGGGCGAATTTGCTCCCTCTTTCAACATAACAATGTAAAATAATTCCGGAGATGGATCTTTTCGCCTTCGTCTCTTGACACTCCTGACAGAAATTGCAAGAAAAATGTTTGATACAAGATGTTTTCATAATTGATCTAGAATATACCATTTTCATGGAGTGAATACCATGTTCTATCTATATCCACAAGCAATGTCTCTGTTCAGAGGAATGCAAGCGGATTCTTCGTTTTTTTTTTATAAAAGTAAGACATATGGACAAATCGAAATTAGCTGAACATTACCTTACTGAAAATGAACAACATATGACATATGGGAATGAGTGGAATGCTAAAGAGAAATCAAAGATTCCGCTTGCAATAGAGGTATACTTGATTTATCATTTAAATTAATTTGCTAATTTTGCATATGCATAGCTTCGAAGAGCTTCTGCTAAACTCCATTTTAAGTAAATGGAGCAAAAATTCCAACAGATAATCAATAATGAGTAATATACAGGGTGTCCCCAAAAAGGTCTTTACAAAAACTCTCCACATTCCTCAGACCAAAACAATTCGATCTAAGCAAACTGACCTTAGTACAAAGTTGCTTAGTTTGGGCACTAGACCGCTCTGCAGTTGATGTTGACTGGTGCTTTGAACTACTAAAATTCAAATTCTGTAGAAACCATGAGAGTGATCGAATTATATCAAGAGTACCATTTTTGTAGTAAACGAGTTACGCAATCCAAATTTCATATTCAAACCCATTTCTTCCCATTGGCGTAGACATTTTAGTTGTTATTTAAAAAATATCAAGTTCTACACCCATGGAATGATATTCATCATAATTATTATATCGGTTTTATTGTCCAATAAAGCTATGCCAACGTACCAAGTTTGATTAAAATCTCATGACCCGTTTCAACTTTGTACTGAGGTAAGTTTGATGTATCGAATTGTTTTGGTCTGAAAAATATGTGGTAAGTTTTTGGAAAGACCTTTTAGGGACATAACGTGTCTAACGGAAATATTCAATTCTCTTCAATTTAAGGACAATTTACCTGAATCCCCAAAAAAGAGATATATGCCACTTCAGAATTTTATTCACTTAACGCTTCTGTAAATATATGCTTGTACATTTTTTATCAACAATTAACCTTAACAATTTGATATTTATTAATAGAGCTTCATAATTAATAACAACTTTACTTTACATGCATACAGGACGTATTAGTTTCATTCCTGAATATGTCATTGAAGATGGTAATTTTTTATTGTTTTAAATACACCAGCTTCGAGGAAAATCAGTGTTCTTGTCATTTACTGGAATAGGAAGTTTTACTTTCGCAAGTAGAAATTTAGATTTTTAAAATGCCGGTGAATGATGATGAAGTTATCAGTGCATGAAATTATACGTAGGTATTTCGATGATCAATTGTGAAATGTTTGTTTTTTTAATATTTCTCTATCAGGTCTCATAAATGCATCGTTGATCACCGAAATATCATTATCATTATAATTATGTTTTGAGGGATCTGTTCTGGCTGATATTTTTGAGTTTATGGAACACAATGTGTCGAAGTTTCTCAATTGACTTTGCTTGGTTGCTTCTTTGTCATGAATGTTGCAATGCAATCAATTCCACAGCGATTGGAAACAACAGTTATTCGAATTTGACCGTAATAAATGTCGAGAATGTTGAATAAGATAAGAAATCCATCTCATCTTGTTCTATTTAGAAATATTCTATTTTTAAATATATTTGTCTCTGTATACAGGGTGATACATTGAGAAATGCGTATACAGGAAGGATAGATGAAGGACACCAAGGTGCTTCTGAATAATTTATATTTCATGGGTCTATCATTCTTCATAATCAAGATACGCGCTTGTCAAACAAAGTGTCACATTTGATCCTAATATAACAATGTACTCGTCTGATTATTCTTTAGCTTGAGCATCATCATTTCTCGACTCTTCTAATGAAGCAGTCTATACGAACACTTTGGGTTTGATATCCCAAATCGTTGTAATTGTCAAGTTGGCTGATGTTAGAGTACAATTTTGACGAAACTTGATGAGTTCGAACTATGTACTTGTGTTTTGTGTTGTAACGTTCATAATATTTATTGCTCACTCAATGACACACAAATTTGATAATAATGATCATGTTGTATGTCTATGGATTTAACTCAATACATACGATTTGTTGCAACGACATTTTTGTTTGAAATAAAATTACGCTTTTTACGGAATGGTAATTATTCAACATTTTCATAATCGTTGTTTTAAATGTAGTACAATAAACAAATATTATGATAATTGTATGATAATTTTCTTACACATACAAGTTAGTCATTATAATAACAATTTGTCCCAAATACGGACATGTCCTCCCTGTCAATTAGGTTGGGATCCAAAAATTAGGAGAATGAGATATAGTTGATGATTTTATGGATTTTAAATGGAAAAGTACCATTTGGGACCACACATATGTTTTTTAAGATGTAGTGCCACCTCATTATTGAAACCTCTAGATTTGACTCATGTTAATAGGTAAAAAAAATCTATGCAGAAATACCAAATACATTCAGTCTCACTCATTTTGTCCTGCTCTTTGCAAATTTGTAAACCACTGTGGACAAAGAATGTACACACCAAATATTTGAAAAATGTATACGGTGGTTCATAAGTTATGATTAATTGAAAAAATGGGGGAATCAATAATAAATCTTGGTTATGAAAAATGATAGACCCATGAAATATAGATTATTCAGAAGATGCGCATTTCTCAATGAATCACCCTGTATTATTGCATTTTTGAACTCTGCATAATTATTTTTCGACAAATAAAACGATATGTGACATTTCAAACATCAATATCTATTTCAATTCCTTGTGCAGTTCTCACCTGACTGTTCTGATTTACTCTAGTACTTGTATCCCAAGAATGTATGGATACAAGAATCAACTTCAATCACATAATCCATCCAGTGATTCGAGATTATGAGAATCACACCGTCCCCTACTACTACTGGTACTGGTGGGGGACGTTTGCACGTCAGCAACTAGTCCCTAATGGGACCTTTTTGCAAACCCCAAGGTGTTTTTCAATGACTGATGTGGTTCGCTTAAGAGAGCTGGCTAACATCCTGTCCAGGCACCGCCCATCAGCTCTCTTTCAGAGTTTTTCGGATGTGTTTTGTAGGCCAGTAATGTACTCACTACCATATGCTGCAGTGGCAGGCCTACTAGCTATTCTGGTTAACCTCCGTTAGAGACAGAGGTCCACTAAGCAGCTGGCCCGCTCTCACGCTCAGCTGGTAGTTTTCCACACCCACCTACATACACCGTCCTACTTCTTCTCTGATGCTCACACCCACATCATCATATCTTTCTGCGTGTTCTGTGTAGGCTTTGTTACTAACTCCATGCGCCACTTTAGGAGCAGCACTGTTGATTGGAACGCAACAGCGAATCATGCAGGACTATCCCCAGCCGATGCTCCGAAACTTTACAATATTTAATTCGTAAATAACATATTGAAAAAAGTCGCTTGCCCGTGCTGGGAATCGAACCCACGACCTTGACGCTCTTCCACTGCGCCAATCCCGGCCCGCACCGTCCCCTAAACGCGGTTCTGAAAATTCGAGCTCGGCCGAGTCAACGAACATCAACTTTCAGCGATTGTCGAGCTTGTTAGCAAGCCAGTGACAATCATTTCTCGACATCGGCTCGTTCTTGAAATTTACAGTTGAAATCGCAGAACACGATCAGTTCGTAAAAAGTCTGAACAAGTGCGACAAGTGGAAAACGGTACCAAATTATATGATTTATGAGCAAATGATTAATGAGGCAAGATACATTTTTTTGTTAAACCACATTGGTACTACCGTGTACTAATTAAAAATTAAATCCAATCTGCCGTATAAAAATGTGCGATGAATTCAAGCGAAATTCTATTGAAAAATAAGTAGAAAATTATCATGAGTCCAGCCAATAATTCGGTATCATACTGACGAAAATACCGCTTTTCGTCGAGCTCTACAAAAAATCACATTTTACGTTCTAATTTCCGAACGAAGGGCCTACTTTAATCTTCATTTAATCACATACAGTTATAAATGGCATGATATTTCGGCACACTCTGTTTGAATTAATTTTACAAAATAAGTAAGTAATAAATTCACATATAGGTACTAATGATATGTATAAACCAAAAAAGGACAATAGTTCATCTGATTCAGATCAAATTCAATTTTTTATATACCTCTGTTATAACAGTTTGTTTTTGACATTTAGTTTTATTGATTGGTTTTGTATCTTTGTTGTTAATTTTCACTATTCGTTCCATATGTTTTTTATATACTCAAATCTGATTAGTACGTATGTAACTGTATTTTATGATATTTGTGAGTATTTTTGAATTGAGAATTAGATTAGAATAGTATGAGAATGTTTGTTTTGTTTGTTTCTATTTTGTTGAAAATAGGTTACTTTTCTGTTTACTAAAAGTACATAATGTTTTGACACATTTATTTCTTAAAAACACACCACGTCGTCATAGCAACCACGAATCTAAATAAAACAGCATCTTCTCGTGATACTATCGAAAATTCTATCAGAAATTCTATCGATAGAATTGTGAGCACTCATGAACTTCTGTATCTGAGGCAAACCCATTGGAACAAACCGAATTATCAGTCGGCTTGTTGAATTGAATTTAATTTCTATCAGATGTAAATTAGAATTCATCGCACATTTCAATTCGACGTACGGATAAATTCTTCATTATTATCACTGTGATGAACTCGCACTATTTGACATTTTCGAAGGTATTTCATTATTTTAAGCATCACTAAGAAAACGGAATGTTCGAAAAGTCACTCAATGATTATTGGATTCAGAAAATCATACAGAATTCAAAAATGCATTAATTTACAGGGTGTTACAGGGTGTTCCATTTGAAAAAAGCATTAATCAGTCTAAAATGTACGTTTATTACCTTCAAAACTGCAGGAAAAAAGGATGTTCACCTCATGTATCAACCGGTTAAAAAGGATTTTGGACTTATTGTCAATATTATTCAGCATCGAATTCAACAATGTTTCTTCAATTTAACTACTCGCGGTGCTCGATACCGCAACGATGGCAGTCGAATTCGAATAACCCTTATCATCTTAATTCGCAATCCTATGGTAATTTCGTTTTGGTATTCAGATCAGGCACCTCCCCGTCCTCCACTACCCTATGATAATGCTCCAATGAGGCCCCCGCCTCCTCCAGAAACTGATGACGAAGATGAGGTGTTCAAAACGGCGCCTTTACCCAGTCAACCTATCATGGTAAGAATGAAAATAGCTATTTGTGATATATAAACTGCTCCACATTTGAAGTGAGACAAACGAATATTTTGTTTGTTTTCGAACTGTAATAACTCTAGATGGGATCAACCAATTTTTGATTTTTTTGGGATTCGAATTGCTCAGTCAATTGGGTATAACATAATTCATCTTACGTTTCTCCACTTTTTCGGAATCATGACCTACAGGATGATATCTGAAAGTGTGATAATTTTAGAAAAGTTTAAGGTCGCCCCGTTAGTAGGATAATTTTTAAAATGTTTTTCTGACTGCAAAAACATGAAGCCTGATGTGTTTTCTCGAAATGGTTTCGGATTCATGAAGATCCATACAGGATGTTTTGAGATGAGCAATTTTGAACAACATATAATAATAATAATAATAATAATAGGACTTTATTAGGCGAAAGTTTAGCTACAAAGAGCTATTCTTACACTTTAACCTAGGTACATATATGTATAAATAGTAGGTATTACAAGGTATTTTCCAAGAAAACAAACTAAATCATATTTCTATTCTTAGATATAAGTCTTCACTTTTCTACTTTTTGAATTGTGGAAATATTAGATAAATGTAGAAGTAATCTGTGCAGCTAGGTAGACTGTGTTCTTTGTTCATCAAGGATTTTATTTTTCAGCTTCATTCTGAATGACTTCATACTCAGTTTTTTAACATTGTCATCTAAAGCATTATAAATAAGTGGTAGTTGGTAGGAGAAAGATGCTTTAAATTTACTGGTGGAGTAGTGTGGGATGTTCACAGTAGCAAGATTCCTTATATTGAGGTTATGCAATTGATGACGAAATATTATTTTTTCATAAAGGTAATATGGACGTTTCTCGTTGATAATTTTATGGAAGGCAGTAGTGGCATGTAGAAGACGACGTTTTTTCATGCAAAGCCAGCCAAGAGATGAAATATATTCAGTGATATGATCAGATCTTCGCAAGCCCCAAATCAGTCTAGTGCAGTTATTTTGCATTTTTTGAATTCGATAACAGTCAAAGGAGTCGATACATGGACCATATACTATATCGCAATAGTTGAAATTAGATAAAACTAGTTGATCACACAGTTTCTTCTTTAAATCAAAAGACAGAAATTGTCGACTTGAGTACAGCAATTTAAGACACCCGTAAGCACGCTGAATAGATTTGCTGACGTGTTCCGAGAATTTCAAATTAGAGTCAATAATTAAACCTAAGTTTTTGGTTGCTGATACTAGTGTTAAAGTGACACCTCCTATGACTATGTTGATATCATTCTTCACACGATTAATTCGACATTCATTGCCAAATAATAAATAAGTGGATTTTGTGGGATTAATATGAAGATTATGTTGCTTAGAGAGGTTGATAATTCTTTGTAAATCTTTGTTGACGAAATAGTTAGCTAAATAGGCATCTTCGGAATAAAAACTATAATATAATTGGCTATCATCAGCATAGAAGTGGCTTCTACAATCTGAAAGGCTATTAGATAATTCAGCAGTATATATAAGGAATAAAAGTGGTCCCAGAATCGATCCCTGAGGTACACCATTATGTAATCTGAGTGATTGAGATTCGCTATTATTATTTTTGACTATTTGACTTCTTCCACTCAGGTAACTTCGAAAGAAGTTTTGTGCTGTCAAGTTCAACCCATAATATTTCAGCTTAGAAAGTAGAAGTTGGTGGTTTAAAGTATCAAATGCTTTCGTGAAATCTAACATTACCAAGGCTGTAACTTTATGGTTATCCCATTCTCTGATAATATCATCACATATATTTAGCATTGCCGTGGCAGTGCTGTATCCCTCCCTGAACCCTGACTATGGCTTCTCGAATTGTTTGAATAACTTAAATTCATTGATTAACCCCTCGGTATAGTCTCATGTTGTCTGTCTAGCACCTTGAAATCCACCGAACAATTCTAAAAAAATATGAAATTGAAAGGTATTCGAGTGATGATTCTGTTTAAGAAATAAAAAAAGTAGTCCACTCGTCCATTGTAATCAACCGCGAATACCTGAATAGAGCGAACCATAGATTACATAATTTCCATTGCAGTATTCTTAATTTTTGATATACTAGTAGTGGGTACTAATATGACAAGTGAACTCTTCAATAGATCAATTTTTTGATGATGAATTTCAGGTTGCTGCCCATCACTTGTACAGAGAAGTTAGGCAATGGTCTGCCAAGGATAACGATCTCATCAAAGCTGCACAACGGATGGCTAAATTGATGGCTAGTCTTTCTGAACTTGTACACACTGATGACAAAAGTTAGTAATGGCTAAGTATTTTCCAGATGAGAATAAAGTAGGTTGCCTGGATAGCTGTGAACCGATAGTGGCTGACTATGGAAACAGTCAAATGTCAATGGAAATAGAATTCATGTATTTGCAGTTTTACCGCTTAATTACCGGCACTTATATAGTAGTAGTCAATCATTTCGAATTTTGAATCAATTTCAGACGGTTATTGGACAGCAACAGCAACAACAACCACTTATCATCAACCATCAGTTACATTTTCATATTTTGAAATGGTGGAATTCAAAAATAGTATATAGTGAGAGATAGAGACAATCATTAATACTTGATTGGTGTTCACACTGCTCTCGGATCAATAATTCTTCAAATTATTCTTGAAAGTCATTTTATCGAAATTCTATAACAGACGAAAATTCCAAAATGATTGATTATCTTAAACAAAATGGCTGGGGAGTCACTGGCGCAAGTTGGTATTGTGAAACAGCTGGGGTCAGTAGAAACAGGACCCCTTCTATTTTCATTATTTGACTATGTTTCTCTCAAAAGATGTTACTCATTACATCAAAGCACTGTTTCAAATTATTTGAAATCAATGTATTATTCAACTCATTGAATAGAAGTTTCAAATGTTGAACATGAGGTCCTATAAATGTCATGCTATTTCTGCTCAAGGAAACGAAATAACTATCTCTTATGAACAACAAATTCTCTGTATCATCACTGCCACTTATCTTAGTTTCTATATAAGATGGCCGTACTGTCAATCTGTTATTGATGTGTGATATCAGTTCAATCAACGAACGCCAAAAAAAGGTCGAATAGGAAAAAAATCGTGTAGCCGAAAATGTTCATAGAGTGGTAAAGGGAAGTGCCATGAACAATATACCTCCTAAAAGTCCTGACCCGTAAGGGATGAGCAGGTTGGTAGGGGAGCGTTATAGGTATACATTTCAATTTTTATTTCAATATACTGAACATATTGGTAAGTTATATTTTTATATCATAATACATCATATTATTCTATTCGATTTGAGAGATAATGTCAATTCTCAATTTCAGAGGATTTTGATTTTTCATGTTCTCTTTTTGGATATTCAACAGATATAATTCAATGTTCGACGTGGCAAATAGCCAGGAGAGTAGTTGTTTTCTGTTGAATAAAATGAGAAAGAATTGATATTTTCATCACATAGATAATGCGAATTCTCAATGTACTTCTTTGATATTTCTCGAATTTTTAATTACCTGTATCTCAGAAACCATTCATTGTAGACTAAAAATGAATAGAACCAATTCAATAGGAAATTTCATGTTCTTCTTGTTTACCTACATTTTTTCACTAGAGGTCGCGATTTTCGAGTTATATAAGAATAAATCCACTTGTATAAATTGTAGATTTCTCATTACCTAAATTTGCTCAAGCCCTCTGAGTGTTATTTCGACAACCAAGGTAATGAGTTACAACTTTTAATGCAAATTTCTCAATTCCATCGCGAAGATATACTTTTTTATGGCATTGTTCTATGACTATACTTATGTTGAACTGTTACATCTAAAGGTTCAAAGAGGGAATTGATAGCCACAGCCAAAGCTATCGCAGATGCCAGTGCTGACGTAACTCGTATCGCTAAACAGCTGGCCAGAGAATGCACCGATAAGAGGATCAGAACTAACCTGCTCCAAGTTTGTGAGAGGATTCCGACCATCGCCACCCAGTTGAAGATCCTCAGTACTGTGAAAGCCACAATGTTAGGATCTCAAGGTAAGACTTTTTTTCACATGAAAATATAGTTTTGTTTATTCAACACCCTGTTAGTGTATATACACATTTTTCATCATATACAGTGTGTCAATTTGACAACTTTGTAAGGTCCTTGGAACAGTGTGGCTTTTTATTCAGTGACTTTTACTTTGGCGCTGTTCGGACAGAGACTACTCTGATACTCGTTTCGGATAGGGTATTTTGATGCAAATAGACGTATTTGTCATCTTAAGAGGGTTCGTACAGATCCTCGTCTCCTCTCACTCTAAAGTGTTTGTGAAACAGTTATATAGTTCCATCCTTATTCAATTCTGGGGAAACACTAGATTTCTGACATTTGTTGTTTTTTAGGACATTGGTGTATCATACGTAATTTCCACATGGAATTCCTGATTGAACTCTATATATTATATCCAAATGATGATCAATAATTTTTGAGCTTTTGATCTTTCAACTCCAGCATAATCTATGTGAGGCATTGAGCATATTTTCTTTAAAAGTTTAATATGTTTCACGAAGTGGGACTGTTCTTATGCTGTACCTATAAATTAATGAATTTTGATTTCAGACTGAAAAATGGTAAAAACTTTGGTGTAGGTAATGTGCTCATGAGTCATGTGTGCTGTTTATCTATATATTCATGTTGGGTATCATTTTTGCAGTTTTTTACGAACACTTAATATTTTATGAATGTAGGTATAATTTTTTAAATGCTAGGGCAAATGCCTCTTCTTTTTATCCTCCGTTTTAATCCAAACTGTTTCTACTAAAATAAATTCAAGAACTTGGGAGTGGATAATTAGGCACAATGAGAATATATATTATATGTGATTTCGTATTAGTTTTACCTCGCATTTTTTGCTGATGCATTTACCGATTTTCCCAATTCGGTTTCTTCACTTTTCATATTCTAAGTTCATTTGCATTTGTTGGAATGCTGACGAATTCAAATTTGCCATCCAACTGATACATCCTAACGCAGCACATTTTACCATCTTTCCAAAACAAAATTGAATACTGTCGTTTTAAGATTAAGTACTAATTAAAATTTTGTAAGATTTTTTTAACGCCCATGAATGTGATGTGACAGCAATGTCATGTCAGGGTTGCCAATACACAAAACAAAAGTCACTAGATCATTAAAAGAGAAAGGAGCCATGATCTGTCCATACCCTGTTAAGATGACAAATACGTCAATTTACCTCATGGGACCCTAGTTTCGGATGTTTCGGGCGCCAGAATTTTTTCAAAGGTGATTCACTTCACCTGTTCCTATACAAACTGAATGTGGAAAGAAGGCCAGGGCAGCAATAGCGAAGAAGGCACAGACGGTGCCTATTGTAAACCAGGGGTCAATGTTATTGAATTGACCTGGAATTAAGGATCCAAGGGAGTGTATACTTTAATTACAAACCCTGGGTCTAGCCTGGAATACTGGTTGCTATCTTTATTTGGGATAATTACAGAAATCAAAACAAATCTGTCGAAAACAGTATCTGGTATTCTCAGGTTAGGCCTGGAAAATTATTTATTCAAACTATTTCATTAAGTTTACCTGGAGAATCAGAAATAAAGTTCCAAACGAATGGAACAGATTTAATTCTCATTTATTTTTCCTTCAATTTTCTAATTTTTGCAATATTGGACTTTTAGTGAGGTTAATTATCTTTTTCCATCCATGTCGAAATTGCATTAACCACAGGCTCAAGAAAAAAAGGAAGAAGAAGAATTGACAACTGGCTATGTCAGCCGTCAGTCGATAGTAATGATCAATTGAAGACCTCAGTGCAAGAACCGGGCAACTCCAATTTTTTAAAATGTTGGAGAATGGAAAAAAACTTGATATTTTTGAGAAACTCCAAGAAAAGTATGCTAAATGGTATGAATTCTTTAGAGTAACGTTAGACAAGCTGTATTTACCTAGATACTAATTCTCATTTACACTGTAGAGGCTAAAAAAGAAGTTTGAAAAAATGGAGATGCCTGTTTCTTTCCCCAAATAGACAAAATTCTGCAAATATAGTCAAACTCGTGTAATAGTTTCAATTTTTTACTGAAAATGAAATATATTACGAAAAATATTGTAAACATTATCTATCAGTATTCTGAACATAGGAAGAATCGCTGACGTTTCCTGAGTCTTGATCTTCGTTAACATTGCCAGAATGTGGGTCCTCTTCGTCAACAGTCATGTTTTTGGAACATATCCACTCCCTGAATCTAGAAAGGGCTCACTCTCACTTCCCGATGACATTACATTGTATAGCGTGAAACAAATGATCAAACTAATCACGCCACACACGATGGAAGACGCGGGAAGGGTTGCCGCTAATAAACTCACTCCGATATTTCCCACTACACGCGTACATTTCGGTGCTAAAATCGGGTAACTCCTGGAGTTGCCCGACTCTTGCACCTCAATGGCTCATCACGTAAATCCTTTCCCGTGCTAACTTGATAGGAAATTGTTGGATTTGCTTGATACTTGCAACAAAAGATGCACAAGAAAAAATTCTATATGTTGAATGCAATAACCCAATTTCGGCATAAAATGGAGATGCCCGGTTCTTCCACCGAGGTCTTCAATTTGACAAATGAAAATATTGAAAATCATTAAATGAATGATCGGAACTCAACTGGAACTGAAAACAATGACAACAGAGAAAGAACTATGAAATATGCAACCATGAAAAAAAAACTATATTTTCAGAATACAACAATACAACAAGAATGAAATTGATCTATATACAGGATGAATGATAATTCCTTAGCTGTGTTTCGTATTTATACACCCCATCAGCGTCGGTGCACGGGCAGCTCAATCCTAAATTCTGATTGGTCGGAATCCTCAACTATGTATGCAGGAACTAGCTTCCAGAAGTACATATTCTTGAACCCACAAAAATGCGAAAAAAAATCTTTAACCCTAAGTGGGCACAGGAACAGAATTTACTACCCTTGCTTAGGCTACTGAATGAATTTGACTGGAAAATATTCAATAACAAGAAAGTTATGACCAGGTAAACATCCATCATTTCAATAGATAAATAATTCATCCAAACCTGAAAGCCATGCATCTCAGTGCAGGCGAATTTTAATTACTTCTGTAAGTTCAGAACAGTATTTTTCGGAAACTGCTCATCAAAAAATAATAAACTAAGGTAGGTACCGTTAGATTAGATTGATATGGGGCTCATGTGCTACTAGGAGCCTCTCCACTGCGACCTTTACAGATCTATTGTGTGTGCCCTCATGTTATGTTAGAGTTCCTTGTCTAAACCCGTCCTTATTACTAGACTCCATAGGCCAGACCTCAGGTCCTCCATATATTGAGGGGGCTGTGGTTTTTCCTCCCCTATCGTCGAAAACCTTAGCCTAGTCAGGCCTTCGCAGTAGCACAGTATGTGTGCTGAGGTTTCCTCATCTTCTTGGCAAAACCTGCATATGGTTGTGTCCGCCAATCCGATGTTATTCATGTGTTTGTTGAGTCTACAGTGCCCTGTCAGGAGCCCAACCAAGATCCTTGTTGTTCTCCTATTCTGGCTTAGTAGGTACTCCGTGAATTTTGGCAATGGTTCTTTAATGAACTCTTTGGCCTGTCTCATTCCCGGCGCCTTGTTCCACCATTTTCGAGACTGCTTCTTCATCCAAGTACTGTTATTTGTTCTTTGCAGCGCTTTCGCTATACCACAGAAAGGTTCTGGACCGATAGGAGCACATCTTGCTCCTTCTCGGGCTAGTGAGTCAGTCTCTTCGTTGCCCTTGTAGCCTGTGTGGCCTGGTACCCAGGCTAAGTACAGTCTGTTTTGACTGCCCAGCTCTTGTAGGGTTTCCAAGCAGTCCCAGACGAGTTTGGAATTGATCTGCATGGAGCTGATTGCTTTTATAGCCGCTTGGCTGTCGGAGTAAATGGCGATGGTCTTTTCCTTAAACTCTTGTCTTATTAACTCTCCTGCACACTGATGTATTGCTGCAACTTCTGCCTGGAATATCGTCACGTGTTTACCTAAGCTCAGTGAGACTCTTGTCTTTGGCTTGGCTATATATATTCCTGCTCCTACACCTTCATCGGTTTTTGAGCCGTCTGTATAACAGGCCATTTCTGCATCAATTGGAGGACCTCCCTTCCATGCCTCTCTGTCTGTTATAACAGTTTTAAATTGTTTACCGAAGCTATACTTGGGAAGCATCTCGTCCGATGGCATTCCCATTATCGGGTCGGTTTCCAACTCTTTGTATAGTTCGTTGTACATCTTACCGTGCAGTCTGCTTATGGGCGTTTGCCCTCTGGTCAATCTATTGGTGACTGACCTGGCTTCGCCTTGTATGTAGACGTGAAGTGGCGGTAGGTTCAGCAAGACTTCTAAGGCGGCTGTTGGGGTTGTCCTCATAGCTCCCGTGGCTGCCAGGCAGGCTTGCCTTTGAATGCCACTTAGCCTTTGGGTCGCCCCAGCCTGCCGAGTCTTTGGCCACCATACCACCGAACCATATGCTATCATAATAAACTAAGGTAGGTACCGTAAGATGATGTGCCACTTATTCTGGATTCTAAGGGATGAACCATGAGGGCTAAAAATATGTGTTTGAAGTATCCCCCTCGAAAACAAAATTGACCTGTCTCTTCGATTTTCCATAATATAATTTACGGGAAAGGGGATATTGAGGGTGGAAAGTTTTCAAATTGACACCCTGTATATTTTTTATGAAAGTACGTCAAACATTGAGATTATACAGTTTCTATGACACAAAAAGTTTTTACTTGTTCAAATGTACAATACGTCTTTTACTGAGACCACTCAGGATCTTGCTTCGCTTAAATTTACTGCCATTCGCCTATTAACAATTTGTGGAAAATACACCAACATTAAATGAAAAGAGCTTTATCATCATATGAGTTATTTAAAAAGAAAACAAATTCAACATTCGTTAACCATATACCGGGTGGCTACGGAAGTTTTGCCTACGGAATATCTCAGTTATTGTATGAAGTAGGTTTGTGAAATTTGGAGCGTCGATATAATGACATAAGAGCTAGAATTTGAGCATATTGACATGTCGAAGTTAACTTCCAGTCTGACCGGAAGTAACATCAACTTTCTTATTTTAAATGGAAACCCTGTTTTTTTTCTTTTCGCTTTATTCAGCATTCAATTCCCTTTCTAATGACATATCACAAGTTGGTATCTAAACAGAAACTAGATCAGAAAAAAATTATTATTGAAATTCACCGAGTAGGTCGTGGAAGCAAAATGAAAGCCAAAAATTGAAAAGTTGGCTATGGAAACCATACGTCACTTGATAACAGTTGCTACTACTGTGATATTTTGTTTTCATTCGTCGGCGTTATAAAAAGCCGCAAAAAAAAATATTGGAAAAATTGGGAAAAAACAATACTCTGTAGGTCCATAACTTGAATAGGAACATACAACTTCTTCTTGCCTGTACTATTCAGCATAACCATTCCTTTCTAATGATATAATAGAAAGTCATTTTTTGGCTTTCATTTTGCTTCCACGGCCTACTCGGTGAATTTCAATAATAGTTTTTTTCTGATCTAGTTTCTGGTTAGATACCTACTTGTGATATGTCATTAGAAAGGGAATTGAATGCTGAATAAAGCGAAAAGAAAAAAAATAGGGTTTCCATTTAAAATAAGAAAGTTGATGTTACTTCCGGTCAGACCGGAAGTTAACTTCGACATGTCAATATGCTCAAATTCTAGCTCTTATGTCATTATATCGACGCTCCAAATTTCACAAACCTACTTCATACAATAACTGAGATATTCCGTAGGCAATACTTCCGTAGCCACCCGGTATATCAGAAGGAAATCATAGTTTTGATGATAATTTCGAAACAATCATTGGGAAACATTAGAAATGAACAAATGCAAAAATGGGCTAGTGGACTAGTAGTGAATAATAGGCATTCAATTATTTTACTATTAGGGACCTGAATAAATTTTTTCAACACTTCTTACGCGTTTTTGATGTAGATACTATGCGTTGTTCGAAGTTTTTGAATTTCAGAGGTCATTACAAACGTTCCGTCATGGCCGCCATTTTGCCATGTTCTTCGATACGTCGGATATATATGGTGACGTCAGTTCATATGCTGTTTTATTATTGGTCATAAAGCAAGATTGTCAAGTCACCAATAATTATATAAGTTATTAAAATGTTGTTCGATTGAGTCCTGTCGTTGAGTAAAACTATATCCAAATTAAATAACGCCCACAATCATGTGTTGTCACGTTAACCAGATCAAATCTCCTCTAGTATAAATTAATATAATTATTATTAACCTAAATTCATCATATTATGCAATTAGACACAACATATAGGAGGGACAATTACAAGACTATGTGCATTCTGATAATTAAGAATATTACCAATAAATAATTGAGAATGCATGAATTATCAAATAAATAATATTTCTGATATTCCCATTCGTATTTCAACATATGATAACTGTGCTATGGTCTGTCCCCATTTACGTAATCGTTACCTTAGTTTTTATTTGCCGAAAATTTCTAGCCGATTGAAAATTACCGTGGCGATATTGATCATTTCAGCATCTTACAATCAACCGATAAACAGAACGAAACAGAGATTTATTAAGTTTGAACGAAATAAGATGGTTATGAATGAAATAGTATACGAACCTCGGTAGGAAGTTTTATTCCTGTTTCGAGATCATAGCTAACCTCGACGCTTTGCGTCTCGGTTAACTAACTAATCTCACGACAGGAATGAATCTCTTCCCACCTCTTTTGTAATATACTATTATAAGAATTTCTTGTAAATCTCATTGTTTGTGAAATTGTTCACATGTAATGAATATGTTGTATCAAGCTGTATATTTGCCTGTGCTTACTTCGTTGAAGGAAACCGAGTTGAAGGTAAATTATTTCATTTCTGATGATTTTATTATGTATTGATTTCATGCATGTATAAATAAAGTCTATAAACTGTGTTGATCTCGTTTGAACTGTTTCAGGGAATTGATTCTGATATTATTTCAAACCATCTCGATGACAATAACTTTTTAATGTGAGAATAACGTCAATAAACAGGGGTGCTTGTGTTTGACATATATATGTGTCCATCATTAGCTATCCATTAGGAAATTTGCCCAACAATAAAACTAAATCAACTCATAAAAAATACGTGAATTGATTGATAGGTGTCGTTTTCAACAAAGGAAGGAACTCCAAACAGACCCCGGCCTCAATATATTGTCATGGAGATGAAACTTGGGATTTATTGGTTCCAGATGTGCTATGTATACATTTTTCAAAAAAAAATCGAAAATCTGGAAATCTGCCGACCTATCACGAAATAATAAATTGTCGCCACATTGTAGGAACACATTGAAGAAAATTTGTCTTATTCAAATTTGACCATGAATAATTTTATGCAACAGTCTACAGTAATGAAATTCCAGAGAATACTTCACATTCTGAATTAATTCGTCATGCAAAATAATCTAACCATTTTTTGAAAGTGGAAATTATTAAATACGGAAAATGTTAATTTTGCTTTCCTCTCCATCTTCAAATAATATAAACAGGAGGATAATCAGGCATTTATAATTCCACAAAACATAACAGCTAAGTGACTGTATTTTTATTTGTTTCATAATTTCATTTGTACATGATACTGATTTTTTACTGTGAATTCTCGTACCTGCCTTGTAGTTTGTTTTGTTTCAATAAGTACTGCATGCAAACAGCATGAAATGGCATGCACTATACAGAGAGTTCCTGAATTCAAGTGACGACGATAGCTTAGGGTATATAGATTCCATCCATAAAAATAAGATAAAATAGATCCTATATACTGATGTCCAGAATCGGCTCTTTTTTGAGATACAGAGTGTAACACCTAACAAAAAGAATTTTTATGTGAGAAACGGTTTTTGCCAATCAGAATATTTTTTTCAGTTTGTTGAAAACTTTATGAGGTATTTTTTGGGCCTCTCAGAGTTTACCCAAATGGGTTAGTTTGGTGCATGAAAAATAGTATAATGTAGATGTATTCAACTTTCTATTGTGTTTTCAGATGGAACAACTAAAGACATATGACTTTTAGGGTACAAACATACTGGAGCACATACGTACTATCGTTTGCTAGCACATACGTAAGACAAAACTTGCGATTGTGGTTCGAGTCAGCAGTGACAATGAGGATGAGTTTCTGTTGGATAGTCCTCCAGACTCATGGCGCCGGAGTTTCAAGATATCAGAAACTTTGCTGTACATCCGAAAATGAATTACGTTAACGGTTGGACCAATACCATACTTCGTTTTATGAACTGAAAGTTCATCTCGAATGATTCAATATATTATAGCAAAGTTGGGTCCTCATTTGCGCCTGAACTGGACTAACTTTTTTTATGTTCTGGTTCCCATGAAAAGGGATATCCTGTAATGTTCAGAGAACATCGTGAGGACCAAGGGAAATAAGGTAGGAATTAGTGTTCTTCTTAAATTTCTGGAGGTTTTATGCCTCGGGAAACACCTCCCTTGGCAATGTGTTTCAGTACCCCGCTGTTCGTTGGATGAACGAGTCTTTGGAAAGAGATGTTCTGCAGGTCTCCAAAGTGAACACGAAGGGGTGCGTAGCCTCAACTCGATGGGTTAATCTCGCGGGGATTGCCAAGGGAGAAACAATTGTTGATATTTCACAAGAGCATCGTCCATGAAAATATCTATTCGCGGGAATCAATGTCACCAGGTGGCCCTCGGTTTTCATCGTTCCATGTCAAAACCACGTCAAAAATGGGGGAAAACAAACTCATTCCTCACTCAATTGACTCAATCCCATTAGTGCCATTAGCTTGTGTACTGTGTACTGATAAGAGTGATGTTTTTAAATTTCTTGACATTAATTGTCAATATTCCATGGAAAACGCTGATAATGCCTGTTGTAGATGTTTTTTTGGCAGATATTTTGCTCTATTTAGATGGAAAAAGCTGACCAGTAGTGGAAGGAGAAGCAGTTCTCCGTGCTAATCATGTGGTTTTGTGTGAGGCAGAAGACTTCAACAAAAGGCATATTTTTGCACTTTGTCTACAAACTTCGGCGATGAAATCTTCTCCACATGAAGTTAAATTGAAGTTGGGGTCCACATGAACTCCTGTAGAACAATGGATTTGTTTGTTGTTTGTTCATGCAAAGCAGGACAATCTGGGTATTGTAAACATGTTGTAGATGTTGTTGAAGCTGAAAGCAGATCATTTCTATATTTTGGTCATACTGTAGATCGTCCATTATATGAGTTAGTCATTGTCAATAAAAATAATTTGTCACGAGAGTGTCAACGTTTCCTTATTAAAATACTACAAGTTTCCACGAATAATACTTCAACATGGTAGCAGAGCGTGGTTCCCGCTACAGTAATTGAAGTCCTACATCTGGAAGTAGTAGTTAGGAAATATCCAGTCAGAAATTTTGTTAAAGCTAGAGATCAAGTTTTTTTCCTATAGAAGGTGATCGTATCTTAGTCCAGAGAAAAATGGATGCAAGTAAAGTGCAGATAGGATTACTGGAAGGAAAATCAAATTGGATTACTTGGAAATACAAGCTTTGCATTCTGTTGAGAGGAATCAAAAATGGATTGGAGGTGATAGAAGGTGGACTGCAGAAACCAACACCTGTTCCTGATAATGCAACAACAGAAGAGAAATCCAAGTATATCAAGGATTTGGCTGACTTCAATCAAGTTGAGAGTAATGTTCTACTCATTATGACTGTGAATATGACACAAGAAACTCTAGAAAAAGTTATGCGATTCACTACTGCGAGAGAAGTTTGGTTAGAACTGCATCGATTGTATGATGGAAGCATCGAGGACAAAACTTATGATGTGTGCATGCAATTCTTCAGTTACGTCAGACAAGCAGATGATGACATTGCAACGCATACTTCGAAACTAAAGAATTTATGGAACAATTTACAAAAAGAGATCTCCAAAGATAAAATATCTACTGGAAACAACTGTAATAAGTGTGATCTACCTGAAATCCTACTTATTTGCAAAATTTTGGAGACCCTACCAGCTGAATACTTTTCATTCAAGTCTAGTTGGATGTTGATGTCTAACAAGGACAGAACCATAGACAATCTGACGAGTCAGTTGTGCGCTTATGAAAAGGCTTTATCAGATAAGAGTGAAAGTAAGCAGGAAGTGTTACATGTAGAAAGCAAGAGAATGAATCTAACTTGTAACTACTGTAAGCAGAAAGGTCACAAAGTACGAGAGTGTTCCAAGTGGAAAGCAGATGGGAGACCTCCGAAACCTCAAAAACAGAAGAAAGACAACGTGAATAAAGCAAATACTATATCCTTACTGGCTGAGACAAGTAGTGTGTTGTCCTGCGAGAGTGATAGAAACAATTGGTATGTTGATAATGGTGCGACCAACCACATCACAAACCAAAGTGATCTGTTTGAGAGCTTCGTACCATTCAACAATGAACACAGAGTCACAACTGCAAACGGAGACTCAGTAGAAGCCCTGGGACATGGTACGATCAGAGTAGAAAGTTGTGTGATTGGGAAAAAACACGAATTTTCACTGATCCAAGTATGGTATGTTCCAAGCATAAGGAAAAATCTGTTCTCAACGCTGTCTGCACAAGATTTGAATCCAGAAAGTGAATTTGTTTCAAAGTCAGAACGATGTTTTTTCAAGTTATCCGGAGAAGTCCTGTTAGAAGGATCAAGAAGTCGCTCAGGAGGTTTATACAAGTTACATATAAGAACCTTGAAGCCTGAAATTCAAAAAGAGATCAATATAGTCGACAGTGAAAATGTGTTACAGCTTTACCACGAAAGATTTGGACATCAGAATAAGAGACATATTAAAACGGTATTGAAAGATGTTTTGGGAATAGACGTTAACCTAGACAGTGAACTATGTGAAGGCTGCGTGTATGGAAAAGCCCATGTACTGAAATTTGGTACTAGAGACCGAGCAGAATCACCAGGTGTTCTGATCCATACAGATGTTTGTGGACCTTTCGAGAAATCCAAGTCTGGCTATCGCTACTATGTCCTATTTAAGGATGACTACAGCAGGTATCGTTTTGTCTACTTCATGAAGCACAAATCAGAGGTGGCAGAGAAGCTGAATACAGTCCTAGCAGAAATTAAAGTTGCCAATTATGGTGTACAGGAGCTTTTGTCCGACAATGGCGGCGAATTTGACAACAACAAGGTACAAAATATTCTGACCCATAATGGTGTACGACAAAGGTTTATTATGCCGTACACACCACAACAAAATGGCTGTGCAGAGAGAGAGAACCGTACATTGGTGGAAGTCGCGAGAACTTTAATGCATGCTAGACAGGGGCTGTTCGACCAGAGTTTTTGGGCAGAGATGATCAACACGGCGACATATATCCTCAATCGGACGAGTCGATCAGGAGTTAAAGGAAAATCTCCTTACGAGGTATGGCACATATAGAAGATTATAGAATTTGGTCAACAGAACAGAAAAAACTAGTGAGATCAAGAGACGTGTTTTTTGATGAGTTCAAACCATTAGAAGCTCCAAAACCGGTAGAAAGATCTTCATCTCCACTACCTTCTGTTTTCGAGTATGTAAATACCAAGGAAAGAGAGAGAGAGCTAGAAGAACCGTCAAACAATGACGTTGAAGATCAGATAGAAGAAGATGTTGCTGAAGAAGACCAAATCGACCAAAACCTCGACGATGAAAATGGAATAGAAGAGAACTTAGACATGAGATATATTACAGATGAGTTAGAAAATGAGCATGGTATAGAAGAAGACCCAGAAGAACATATCGAAGTAAGAAGAACGCTGAGAGACAGATCACAGACAAGGAAGCCCCTACGTTTTGAAGATTATGTTATGGCAGTTGCTGCAGAGATTACTGATCCTAAAGAACCTCTAAGCTATAAAGAAGCTATAACTTGCAATGAACGAGATCAATGGAAATTGGCCATGGAACGAGAGATACAGTCACTTCGTGAAAATTGTACTTGGGAAATGAAGACGTTACCTCCAGGAAAGAAGGCAATACCATGCAAGTGGGTGTATAAGATAAAGAAAAATCCAGATGGTTCCATTGACAAGTACAAAGCAAGATTGGTCATCAAAGGATATTCACAGCGCAAAGGTGAAGACTATGACCAAACTTATAGTCCAGTAGCCAAAGGAGGGACAATAAGATCATTGCTAAGTATAGCTGCCAGCAAAAATATGTCTCTCACCCAATTCGATGTGTGTACCGCGTTTCTCTATGGTAATCTGAGCGAAGAGGTCTACATGAAGCAACCGGAAGGGTATAACAATGAAAGCAAGGAAGTATGCAAACTTCAACGCAGTCTTTATGGACTTAAACAGGCACCAAGATGCTGGAACAAACGTTTCGGTGACTATATCGAAGGTCTTGGTTTCAAGAGGTCTGACGCCGACCCATGTTTGTTTGTGAAGAAAGAAGATGAAGACATGCTTATCCTTGCCTTGTATATAGATGACGGGCTACTAGCTTCAACCAAAGATAATTTGAAAGACGATTTTTCAGAAGTTTACAAGAGGAGTTCAAGATCACCATCAAGGAAGCTTCCTATTTCCTAGGTCTAGAAATTGGAAGAGGAGAAGATGGAACAGTACATGTGAGTCAGTCTGCGTATGCAAGAAAAGTACTTGAACGTTTCAGCATGCAAGACTGTAAACCCGTATCAACTCCTGTGGTCAAAGAAAGTATTCAAGTAGGGAAGGAAAGTGGAGATGAATTGAACACCACTTTTCCATATAGAGAAGCAGTTGGAGCATTGATGTACTTGATGACAGGAACTAGACCAGACATAGCCTATGCAGTTAGTGTTGTCTCAAGAAAGCTCGAGAGTCCTTCCGATTTAGATGTTCAAAAAGTAAAAAGAATACTCCGCTATCTGAAAGGTACCACAGAATACGGCCTGACATACGAACCAGGCGTACAAGATGACCTGAAAACTTTCAGTGATGCTGACCATGGAGGGGATGAAACTACAGGCCGCTCAACCTCAGGTGTATTGAGCATGTTCGCAGGTGGAGCAATATCTTGGCTTAGTCAACGGCAAACTTCAGTTGCAATATCAACAACGGAAGCCGAAATAGTTGCTGCCAGTGAAGCTGCAAGAGAGATGGTATGGTTGAAACGATTGTTTGAAGAAACTATAACCATGAAAGCAGTTCCAACCCTGGAAGTTGACAATGAGGCTGCTATCAAGTTGTCACATAACCCAGAGTTTCATCGCCGAACAAAACACATACATATCCGTCATTTTTTTGTTCGTGAGTTGGTGCTAGATGGTTCCATACAATTGGAAAAGGTTGCCTCCGAACATCAACTTGCTGACCTTATGACAAAACCCTTGTTTAAACCGAGACTGGAGAAGTTACGGAGTGCTATGGGTTTGACCAAAATCTCGCAATGAGGGAAGGTGTTGAAGCTGAAAGCAGATCATTTCTATATTTTGGTCATACTGTAGATCGTCCATTATATGAGTTAGTCATTGTCAATAAAAATAATTTGTCACGAGAGTGTCAACGTTTCCTTATTAAAATACTACAAGTTTCCACGAATAATACTTCAACAGATGTTCTTTTATATGTCAGTTGATTTGCTCATCATAATTAGTTTGAATTGTTTGAACTATCTCCAATTTTTCACCCAACAGTGCCAACACTTTTATGTCATTGACAAGTTTGACTACAGCTACAGCAAGCTGAATGCAATGTAGTCTATGCACTTTATCCATAGACAACAGTTTGTTTTCCCCCAGTTTGATGTTCGTATTATGTAACCTAGATGTCGCCCACTTCGTGAATCTCGCGAATGAAATTGAGCCAGATCGCCAACTTTTCTACGGTATTCCAGAGAAGTGAGTTGCCATTTTCTGGACAGAATCCAACAGTTTCAGAGTATGTTTGGTTGCTGCACTCCAAATATGTGAACAGTATTCCAGGACAGGTCGGATCTGTGCCTTACAGATCATAAGCAGCTGACTGGAGGTGAAATAGCTCCTGGCCCGAAACAGAAAACCAAGTTTATGTGATGCACTTTTAGCAATTGATCTCACGTGATTTTCCCAAGAAAGGTATGGTTACTCCTGACAAGCTTATGTTGGGCACAGTGAGATCGGCTTTTCTTGAGAAAAGGCATGCTTGTGTTTTGTTTGCATTGAAATCTACCAAGTTATTGGACCCCCATTCGAGAATTGTTGCCAAGTCTTTATTTATGTTGTCAACATTTCTCCCTCGCTCGTTTCTGATTTGCCTGGCTGGAATTGGAGCCCTGGAAGAGAAGGCGGTATGGAGGGTACTATCATCCGCGAAGATGTGTACTGGACATGAAGTTGCTTCCAACAAATCGTTGATATGGAGTGAAAATAGTGTTGGTGCTAGAATTGATCCTTGCGGAACACCAGCATTTGTGATGAGAGAGTCAGATGAAACTCCGTCGAACACTACATGGGTCTGTCTGCGAGAAAACTAGCTAGCAGAGAACATAGCTGAGGAGGCAAGCATCAAGATGGAAGCTTGGCGAGGAGTCCGTGGTGCCAGACTCGATCGAATGCCTTGGAGATATCAAGTGCCACGGCTAAGGTTTCACCATATTTTCCGATAGATTGCTGCCATATATGTGAGACGTAAGCGAGCAGGTCACCTACAACCAGCAGCCAGAAAGTATTCTCTTTATCGCGCCGCTTACCTCGTCGCATGTCACGACATCAAACGTAGCGATAGCCTCTTCAGTATGTGAGATCATGGTTAACAACATAATATGATCGAATTTGTGTGGCGCCGCGTGCCTCGTCGCTAACCTCGTCGCTTGTCTCTCCAGTATGTTTGTACCCTTAGGTGTTCTGAATGTTTTGTTCTCGCGAAAAATGAGTGAAGATTAAAATATCAAATGAAAATGTTTTTCTCGAAGTAAGAAAAAAATTAAGATCTACTGGGTGTTATTCTTCATGAATATGTTTATCACTCGGTATCTTGAAAACAAATCATTTGCGAACATGTATTTGGGATTTTTTTCGTATTTTTATGGCAGGAATCACTTGAATTGAAGAATGTCCTGTATTATGTACATACCTATCAGTAAAAATTAAGTTCCAAGTACCGAATGTTATCTTGTAGTCACAACAGTCTCATGGCATAATATACACTATTTCTTGCTTTGTGAATCATTTCAATTCGAGAGATATCATCAGCCATCGATTCATTGTAACATTCGCTATCATGTATGTATCATGCTTTTATTCCGAACCAACTGAAATATTCCACTATAAATGAACTGGATCAAATAACATGCATTATTCTTTCCCCACCTAATGCTTGGTGGTGAACGCTTTCTGAAATTCAATTGTCTATTCTGAAATACAATTGATGCTTTCTGAAATACAAGGGACTATTCTGAAATACAATTGGAAAATGTCTATACCTTTTCAACTTTATCGGAATCGGTAAGATATATTTCGGAAAACGTAATCTCGATTTCAGAATTGGTTAGTTTGATTTCAGAAATGGTAAACTCAATTTCAGAATCGGTGAGATGAATTTCAGAAAATGTCCATTCAATTTCAGAAATGGTAAGTTGTATTTCAGAATTGGTAGGTTCAATTTCAGATAATAAATCCTTATATTATTATCTGTTTGAAATGTTTTCATTTGCAAAAGAGAAGATTGTTTACAGTAGATGAAACGGTGTGAGCGTACGTTTGAAATGGGCATCCTGCAGATACCATAGTGGTAATTCTGGATAATGCACCTGTACATTCAAGGATAGAAGAGATATGCATGGAGGAAGAATTTCAAGATGGTATATTTCGTAGATTGGCACCTTACAACCCTATGTTGAACCCGATTGAAGATATATGGGTGTCTTCAAGTCAAATGTGAAGAACTTTTTGCAAGAGCATAGCCAAAGGATTATAGCGGGGGATGCCTTTAAGAATGGGCAGAACACTCAATGCGAATGATAACACCTCAAATGTGTTCGCATTCCTATAATCATGTGCAACGTCACTAGCCTACTTCGATTCGGATGGAAGACATGTCTGTGGATTAAGTTGAGATTATAATTATGTTATTAAATTGTTTTTGAAAAGTTGAATATTGTAAATATAGTTTGTTGATTCCACATGCAATTCAAAACATTTCAAACAAAAATAAGGATTTGTTTTCTGAAATTGAACCTACCAATTCTGAAATACAACTCACCATTTCTGAAATTGAATGGACTTTTTCTGAAATTCATCTCACCGATTCTGAAATTGAGTGTACCATTTCTGAAATCGAATTAACCAATTCTGGAATCGAGATGACTTTTTCCGAAATATAACTTACCGATTCCGAAATTGAAGTTGAAAAGGTATAGTGCTTTTTTCTTCGAACGTCAAGCCAGCCTAATCACTCGTGTTGTTGGTTCTTCTAGGTTCAGAAGAAGATAGAGAGGCAACCGAAATGCTCGAAGGAAACGCCCAAAATCTTATGCAGAGTGTCAAAGAAACTGTGAGAGCAGCAGAGAGTGCGAGTGTTAAAATACACGCTCAGACGCACGGAAAATTGAGATGGGTACGGAAACAACCTTGGTATGCGTACGCTTGAATCTAAGGAGATATCATTGTTGATTTGGTAATTTTCTAAGTAGATAGCAGTAATGATTTTCAAATATTTTATTACGACTTACGTATTTAGTTTCTCCCATATTCTGCTGTTGTTGAAGATTGATACTCAAAAACATTGACAAAAAAATTATATCAAGTTCATCAAGATGTTTTGTATCAACACAACTGCACCACTTTGAATTCGAATCTTTGATTTTGAACCTCAAAGAAACTGGGTACCTGATGAACATCTACTGAAACTATCCCCTTTTGGTTCCCCACTGTATATTTTGCTATGGTTCATCCTAGAGTCACTGGTTGGTATTAGTTGTTTGTTTGAATTTGACCATAAATTTCATAAACGTCAGAATAGAAATATAATTTTGTTGACTATTGAGAATTTAATTTTCCAAAGTAAATATCAACCAACCAATTTGAAGACAAGCAAAATGTGTGAGGTACATACATTAAAATTCACTTCTTATAACAGCAGATTAGAATCAAACTATATTTTAGGTTCATTTCAAAACAGAACATCTTAATATCCGTTTGAGAGAATCTGCTTTCCATCCATTTACAAATGACACAATATTTGAAAAAAACACATTATTATCATCACACAAATGCAAAACAGAATTATCATGGAGAAAGAGGAACTGTTGGCAAAACAACGTGATGAAATTTAAAATTTGAGGAAACTGTGGAAATCGAGTAAATTGCAATGTGATACATCGTTGAATGGCGTTTACATTGTTGTTCTGTGAAAACTGTCGTATCGCTATAAATTGAAGTAGGTGTTTATACCCTATTTCTATTTTCCATCTACAGTTATGATTGATTTGACAGAAAATCTAATCTCTGAAATCGTATCTGACCATTAGGCGCTATCAGGGAAATTGAAAAGACAAAGAACAGAATATATGTCTTATTCTTTTATCCACTCAAACCATTGTTATATAGAAAATAGAAAAGAACAGAAGTTCAGTGTCTGAACTCTTATCTAACTCAAGTTTATCCGAATCTCATTGACCTCCAAATAACATAAAAAAGGCTAGAAAGAAATTGATTGAGTCCAAATGTATCACGGACTCTTCAAAAGATGTTTTTTCTGAGGCTAGGGTACATCGCAAACATAGAACCATAGCGAAATGGTTCTATTTCACACCCTGCCTGCTGATTTCCTCTCATGTAATTAGTTTATAGCGTGGCTATCCTTGAAGTCAAAGAATATCGAATCTGATATTGAAAACCACAAGGGAATCGATCGATTCTTCCAAAAAGTATTGTCAGGAGTAGTTGAATTCTGCGTTAGTGTGATGAGCAATGTAGATGTCGTGAGAGGCCGCCATTTTTATAAAATCTATAGACCATTACAGTTGAAGGCGGAGTTGAGTGAATGAGGAATAAGTGACTTCGAGTTAAATCTCAATCAACAACAGCAAAAAAATATGTCGAGCGGTAATTTCTACAATAATGTATTGAAAATGTTGGAATATTTAAGTTTGTTTAGTGATTACTTATTGCGAATTTGTCTTCGTCTGCTTAACTCTTACTTCAAACTAATATTCTACACTATAAAATACGGAAGGGAAGTTGTGACAAGATTCCTCAAATCGATACTGCTATCTAACTAGAATTATACCTTCATTCTCTTTTTGTGTTCATTTACCATTTACTAATCATCCAGATTCTTTGAACTGAAAATCTAGAAAAGAAAACTAGAAAATAATTCTGATATAATATTTGATTAACTATTTTGTTGTCTTCAATGCCGTTCCATGGTCAGTTGATCTGCTAAGACACATATGATTTGCACGGGGGAAATGTCAACAGGGTACCTCCCCCTTAACGTGTCTAATTTCGTGTGCGATTTGTTTCGGAAGTGAACGTGTAAATCAGACGTCATGGTCGTCATTAAATAAAAATAATTTTACAATGAATCTTCCTGTACCAATGACACAAAACGAAACAGATCAGTACTTTAAATTGAAAAATGTCTATCATTTTAAAATGTATAATATTAGGTATCAAACACGAAATATACCTAAATAAGGAAGTAAATATCAGAATTCCCTTAATTATTGTAAAAAATGGCGCCTTCGGCCATTTGAGAATATCAAGAAGCGCTGTTAACAGATTTTTTGTATCTAGTACAGGACAATAGACTGATAGTTTTTGCATGGAATGAATTATATGAGAATATTGAAATGAATTAGAGAATCTGAATAATTTCGCAAAATTGAGAAATGAGTCAGTATTCCTTGCTTGACAAAAATCATTCAACACTACTCAACCAATGATTCACATTTCTTCAACCTCATTCAGATATTTTTTGATTTATTCGTATTTAATTGAAGTTCCTTTATTTTCGTTATTTTCCTATATTCTTTGGGATTTCCTCTCCTAGTTTCTGAAAATAAAAAATTTGATAAAACAAAAATGTCCCTGCATACAATCGGGTCGATTCTGTTCGGATCTTGTTATAACATTGCTAAGATAATAATATTGTTATGATCATAACATATAACAATATTGCTATGAAGTTCTGTATTCTGTTTGCAGAGTAACTGCAAGACTGGTTATAAGTGATAGCAATATCGATTTTGCCATTATTTCATGAAGAAAAAGAGTTCATGATTATCTAACCTCTCAAATTAGTCAGTCTTGCGCTGACATTTTACAAAATTATATTGTTCAAATCGAGAGATTTTGTATTTGCTGTATCTGGTCGTTTTTGTGGTACTGGCAAGTAATCAATCATGTCCCCGAAATGAGAAAACAACTAAAAGCCGGATGAAAATAATCGTGATTTTTTTTTTCAATATTCTAGCAAAATAGCTTGATAAACTATCCATCAGGCAACTGAAATTTCTCTGATATGCCGAAATTGTAGTCTCATATTTCCTTTCCAAATTGGAACTTCAAGAAAAGGTTTTCAAGTAGTTGGTCACAGTAGTGAACCTATCCTATATGTTTGTAATCAAAATTTTATGTTTTTCAATAATTCTTCTACTAATTGAAACTTTGAGGAAAGGTTTTCGAGTAGTCTGTGACACAACTGAACTCACATATGTTTTTAATCCACTATTTTCTGAATTTTCATACAGTTGGAAGAATTTGTAGTGCAAAAACAAAGAATCCACTACCTTGTTATAAGATAGCAAGCACAAAATTGATGTTGCCGAGATAGCAAGAAAGCTGACCAGATGTCATTGAAATTGACAGATCATACTGCCAAAAATCAATGATCAGAATTCCACTTTTTCGAATCTTGCTATGATAGCAATATCTTCTCTACAACCATATTGCTATTTGCAAACAGAATCGACCCGAATATATGTTACTTTCTTAAAACTGGGGGAGAATTCGGTTACTAATAATCAGTGACACTTTCTCCTCACTACACATATTGCTATTGAAATTATATTCAGATTTTCATTCAAAGAAACGAGAGGAAAAGATAAAAAAATCTGAAAAAATAAACATTCACTTGCTCAGTCAAACTTCAGAGAGTATTTAAATACATTTGACTTGCTTTTCCAATTGTCATGTAATATATTTTTGCATAACAGAGCAAATACAACAAAATGAGAAATTGAAATTGAATAAAATGTGATATGTGATATGTATAACGATGTTGTCACTCTGGAAGAATTCTAATTCACGATTTCAAGGCATTTAACCTTGAACTCGAAAAAAAATTCGTCTGGGCCGCATTTTATCACATGCAAAAAATGTTCTCTAAGTTCCTTGCCTCCCCTAGTATACACTGAAATGACGCCCCTGTCAGATGTTTGGTCTATTTCGTTTCTTGGTGAACCCGATATTAAAACAAACGTTATGAGTGTTTGAAGGGCTTACTAAAACGAGAAATGTATACTATATTCCCTGTTACAGTCCTCTAATAGATTATTCAGGGCCGGTTGCATATAGCTCTCTATTGACTTGAAAAGGAAGAAACTGCCCTAACTCGTCAGCTAAGGCATACGTTCCTATGGAATCAACAAATTAAATATTCAATCATCTGTCAAATGCTTTTGCAACCCATCCTAGTCGAATAAAATTATAAATACTTTTAGTCGATGGAAATTTTGATGTTCCTTGCCTCCCCTAGTATACACTGAAATGACGCCCCTGTCAGATGTTTGGTCTATTTCGTTTCAAATGGTGAACCCGATATTAAAACAAACGTTATGAGTGTTTGAAGGGCTTTCTAAAACGAGAAATGTATACTATATTTCCTGTTACAGTCCTCTAATAGATTATTTAGGGCCGGTTGCATATAGCTCTCTATTGACTTGAAAAGGAAGAAACTGCCCTAACTCGTCAGCTAAGGCATACGTTCCTATGGAATCAACAAATTAAATATTCAATCATCTGTCAAATGCTTTTGCAACCCATCCTAGTCGAATAAAATTATAAATATTTTTAGTCGATGGAAATTTTGATAAAAATAGTTGAGCTGGTGATACAGTCAAAACTTGTTACATTTTGTGTATCATTCAATGCAGAAGTGAATACTTAATATAGGTGAGACCAAACCACGAGCTCACCATAATGATTAAACATTCTATGTCATTTTTTAATTTGATGTACTTTGACATTTGGGCAATATTTTACGTCGTATATAAATAAATCAATAATTCTTTCCATACCAAATCTCAATATATTTGACATCATTTGATTGTTTATCCCGACTTCATCTCGTCCGGTTCAAACATTAAAAAGGGGAATGGGGGAAGGATACTCAGGGTTGCAATTCCACGACCTAGTACACCATTCTGATTGGTTCTTATATCGCAGATATAAAGTGGATTCAGAATGTGTCTTAGTTAGATGCCAATTATGGTTCAATAGTGGTTACTTTCATTTATGATCATCATTGATAATTTTTCTGAGCCACAATTAATATATAGGTAATTGATGTGCCATCTTTGTCTAATTGTTAGTTTTTAAGAACAAGCATATTACATTATTTATTATAATTTCTCAGCTTTTTGTTTCACTACTGACCATGGTTGCATTCATATTTACTAATTTTATTATGTATACCCACTATTTGATCAACAATATTCCAAATACTTTGATAGGGTTTTATGTGGTCAATCCTGTCAAGAACACTTGATATTACAAAGTGTAGAAAATCTAAGCAAACCCAAACTGAACCACAACATTGTTGATCACAATAGATAATATTACGTCGTGTTACACTAAGACAATCTGTAAGTTATAATGACTAGTTAACGAGTAACATTTGCACTGGAATTAGTGTAGAATGAGACACAAGTGATGTAGAAATGCCTTGCCTTAAATAGATATTTTTTTATAACGCCTAAAGTAGGTATTATTGTGGACGTGCAATAATAACAATTTATGATGGAAATTTTTTCAAACAAATGTTTGCGTTTATAATTACGAACTGCCCAAGTACATAGCTTAACAATTTAGTGCTATACTGACATTTTATTTTTCAGCAGGATATTTGGATTCGAATGTTGAAAAACAGAATGATATTTTTGTGTCAATTTTCATCGGCCTGTGATATTAAAATTATAGTAGTAATATAGCTAGCCATCGACCTCGACCAAAGTCCTTCATGTATTGTTCTGTTTAGGCGTCATTGCTATCTTCTGACGCCACCTTAAGAAGTTTTACACATTAATAATCCCTTACAACATAAGAACAAGAGGATAAAGAGTTGCCGGGGGTAGCTTTGGCGCGTTTTACTACGATTAGCATCAGTATAGCTCTTTGAAATATTGAAGTTCTTAATGTCCCAAACAGGTAAAAAAAATTGCCAGATCCACAAAAAGCGATAATGCCAGACCAGAATTCCACACATTAGACTGTTTCACTTGTACTCATCAGGTGGAAAGTTTTTCTGATCTGTCAAGGTTTGGTAGGCATCTTCAACCCCCTGTGGCACTTACTTTCTACGCATTCACTGGTATGGCAATTTTTTTATTCATTTCGAACATTTCAAACTTCGATATCTGAAAGTGGCAGAGTGATGCTGGTTGTTGTATTCATTGTGTTTTTATCAACTTCAAAAACTCTACAAGCGTTGCAAGAAATCAATTGCATAAGCGCTACCCTGATGATGATTGATGTAGAAAAAACTTTGCGGTTCCAGGACCGATCGCTCTCCTTCCCGCTACACCCTACATTATATTTCCTTCCAAATCCCTTTCATTTCCTAATACTAGGATGTCTAAAGTTAACTATAAGTTGTTGACATGACAATCAATCCTCAAAAACTCCCTGTAAACTGAACCTGTTTCTTATCGAATGCATTTTTAGTGTACCTTTATAGTTGGGTTGAAAATTCTACGTTTATAAAAATTTCACAAAAAAATAAATTTGATCTTGCCAATAATTATTACACAATAAATATCAGTAAACTTATATAACTTCGAAACATATGCCTTTCAAAGCCACTGCAAGAAACCAAACATTTGTGTGAAGAAATTTCATTGAGAAAATTAATTCTGCTTGTTGTTACTATAGTTACTATGGGATAGTGCCAAAATTGTTTCGCAATTCTATATATTCATAAATGATATTCATATTTATTTATAATTTTTTAACGATTTTTATGTACTGGATTGAAATTTTATGTAACTAAATTATTAATAAAATGTTTATTGACTTTGTGGTCTATAATTTGGAGAACATAAATCCTCCTGCTAGAGTGTGATAAGGACCTACTATAAAAAATACAGGGTGATCCACAGTGGATGGCCTATTAGAAGTATCTGGAAAACGAAAAGACAGAACATTCTGAAAATTGCGATGCTTTGATAATTGAACATTCTCAATCTGTCTAAAATATTTTCATCGATACAGTGTTGCCACTTCTATCAGAAACAACTAGCAATTTCGTTATTTTAAATAGAGCACCCTGTATTTAATTGGATTTTTAGATTCTTCCTGAAGAGATGATTTCATCAATGTATCTAGCAGTAGTGATTACAGAGATATAGAGTGTTCAAAATCGATCAAAACGGCTTACATGTCCCTATCTTAACTTTCCATTCACTATATACTGACATTTAATTGGAACAGTTATAGGGTGATCAGAATTCTGAATCTTGCAGCACCCTCTATATTAAATTAAATTCCAGTAGATAGTTAATTAGAAGTTAAGATAGGGACATGTAAGTCGTTTTGATCGATAATGAATAGTTTCGGCACAAAAAAATCCTAAAATTGAAAAATCTCGATTTTGAATACCCTATATCTCTGTATTCATTCTTGACCCCAAGTGTGATACATTGATGAAATCAGCTCTTATTCGAAATAACAAAGTTGCTAGTTGTTTCTGATAGAAGTGGCAACAGAATGTTCTGTGTTTTCGTTCTCCAGATACGTCTAATAGGCCACCTTGGATCACCCTTAGCTAAGATTAGTAATATTGGTTCTGCTAATAAGAGATGAACAAAAAAAGTGTCAAAGGTCTGAATTTTTAAATAGCTTTATTATACTGTCTGTAGGTTAATCGAGGAGGTGGTACATTCATTTTACTTGGTTCTTTGGGATTTTCTCTCCTCGTTTCTATAAAATAAAAGTATTCGTATTATTTCAATATATTTGTAGAGGGACAAATCAGATGATTTGCCCCAAAATGTCACTGCGTTTAACAAATTTTTCTATCAGGGAGTCTAAAAGAAAAATCCAGTAGCTTTTCAGTGACAATTTGTTTGAAAAAATTTTTGAAGGAAAGAAATATAGATATATTGAAAAAATATCGAATTTGTACTTATCTTTGGACGTTTCGGGACCGATTCTGCTCCCGTTCTCAACATGTAAATGCAAATTATTTTTCTTCGAAACATACCTATACAAATAACTATTATAGTTCTCACAGCTCATCCATAAAATCGTATTTCAAACTACTATTTTCATTTTCTACTTTTTTTTAGTTCGACAATCTATCTAGTTTTTCAAACTATACTATAAATTTTCTACTTCTATTCAGTCTTGCCTCGAGTTTGGCTGTCATATAAAAGTGTTTCATTATACAGTGTGTCCCACTTACCATGCTCACCATGGGTATCTTTTTAACAGTGAGAGATACGAGGTCGGTTAAATGACACCAAATGTGGAGTTTGTCAAGGCCAACTTTAATGTGAAAAAATATTTTGATAAAATCTATTCGTTTTTGTTTTATACGCAAAAAACAGATTTTGATCATTTTCATGTCTCCTCCGTAACTTTTTTATTTATGAAAATATTCAAATAGGAATTTCACATTCTCATGTCAGTTTTTCAAAATGATTTCGAAAAAAATATGAATTTTATACCAACTCTTCTAGAATTTGAGATAACAGCACCAACTTTAGTTTTTCAAATGTAGCTCATAGCTCACTATGACTTGGTTACAAATAACTTTTTTTTCTCTTACAGATGATATGTCGCAGTAATAGTTTTGTGTTGATAACAACGGAGTTATCGTCATTTATACAAAAACAGAAAATGATTAGGATGCCGCCATCTTGAATTCATAAATTTTAACAAAAAAATCATGATCTCCGACCTCAAAAACTCTCACTTACCAATTTTGAATGTAATCGGACCAAATCTTGTTTGCCATCTTGGAGCAGCCATTTTTTTTAATTTCAACAAAAAATCCATAACTCCGATCAACTTGAAATTTGGCAGGTGTTCATAATTTCGGTGATAATACATTATGGAATTTTTGTTGAAATTAAAAAAAAATGGCTGCTCCAAGATGGCGGACAAGATTTGGTCCGATTACATTCAAAATTGGTAAATGGGAGTTTTTGAGGTCGGAGATCATGATTTTTTTTGTTAAAATTTATGAATTCAAGATGACGGCATCCAACTCATTTTTTGTTTTTGTATAAATGACGATAACTCCGTTGTTATCAACACAAAACTATTACTGCGACATATCATCTGTAAGAGAAAAAAAAGTTATTTGTAACCAAGTCATAGTGAGCTATGAGCTACATTTGAAAAACTAAAGTTGGTGCTGTTATCTCAAATTCTAGAAGAGTTGGTATAAAATTCATATTTTTTTCGAAATCATTTTGAAAAACTGCCATGAGAATGTGAAATTCCTATTTGAATATTTTCATAAATAAAAAAGTTACGGAGGAGACATGAAAATGATCAAAATCTGTTTTTTGCGTATAAAACAAAAACGAATAGATTTTATCAAAATATTTTTTCACATTAAAGTTGGCCTTGACAAACTCCACATTTGGTATCATTTAACCGACCTCGTATCTCTCACCGTTAAAAAGATACCCATGGTGAGCATGGTAAGTGGGACACACTGTATAGTTTTCCAGACTACTATTTATCACAAAGCTCTTTTGCCATATTGGATCCTCCATCTTCAATTTCCTGATTTTTATGAAAGAATCATAATCTCAGACACCAAAATCCCCCAGATACAAATTTTGAATGGAATCAAATCATAGTTACAAAACTAGTTCGCCATATTGGATTTCCAAACTAATTTTGACGAAGGAATCATAATTTCCAACCTCGAAAACACCCAGTTACCAATTTTGAGAGAATCTGAACATAATTACAAAAGTCGTCCGCCATATTGGATCCGCCGTCTCGAATTTCAAAATTTAGGCGGAAGAATCGGAATCATATTTACAAAACTCGCCCGCCATACTGGATCCGCCATCTTGAATTTTTAAATTTTGACGGAAGAATCATAATCTCCGACCCCAAAAACCCCCAGATACAAATTTTCAATGAAATCAGATCATAATTCAGAATCTCGTCCGCCATATTGGATCCGCCATTTTGAATTTCCTATTTTTGACAAAATTTTTGTATTCATTCATCCATTTTTAAAATAACATATATCTCAGCGTACTATATTAATAATATTAAACATTTTTTTTATAATACAAACACATGATCAAGAAATGTGAAAACTTGTCCATGATCATGTAATTTTTTTCCCTTCCACTGACTAACTAAAATTCGTTTTCTCATTGAGTACAACTAACATAATAAATACATTTTTATATTATCTAAAAATAACTATAAGAAACATGATATATATGTTGCAAAAGTATTTTTTCATATAACCAAATTTAAAAAAACTGATTTTTTTCAAAAAAGGAGGCATAAATCATAATCTCCGACCCCGAAAATCCCCAGATACCAATTCTGAATAAAATCGGATTACAAAACTCGTCCGCCATATTGGATCCGCCATATTGAATTTTCGATTTAAAAAATAGATAACTGATTCTCATACCTACCGAATACGCACAAACATTGTCATACGAATCGGTCGAGCCATTTCGGAGGAGTTTGATGGCCACTAACACCGTGACTGGGATAGGAGAATTTCAAAATATACTTACTTTGCCAGAAACATTATTTCTAGAAAAAAATTTTTAGATAAATATTCATCAGAAAACTTTCATTATTTCATTTCTACTCCTTTTTAGTTTGTCAATCAATAAAAGCGGGATTCTTGAGTTTTTCAAACTACTCTATTTATTTTCTACTTCTTTTTAGTTCGGTACTCTATACCTCTTCATATCGGATCATAGTTACAAAACTCGTCAAATCTGCCATCTTGGATTTCCAAATTTGAAAGAATCATTATCTCCAAGTCCGAAAACCCTCGGTACCAATTTTGCATAGAATTATCTGATCATAATTAAAAAAACTCGTCGGCCATATTGGATCTGCCATTTTGAATTGCCCCATTTTGACAAATGATTCATATCTCCGACCTCTAAAACCTCCAGATACCAATTTTGAATAGAATCTGACCATAATTACAAAACTCGTCCGCCATATCGGATCCGCCATTTTGAATTTCCAAGTTTTGACGAAGGAACCATAGTCTCCGACCCCGAAAACCCTCAGATACCAATTTTGAATATAATTGGATCATAATTACAAAACTCGTCCGCCATATTGGGTGCGCCATTTTGAATTACCTAATTCTGATGAAGAAATCATAGTCTTCGACCTCGAAAACCCCCAGATACCAATTTTGAATGGAATCTGACCATAATTACAAAACTCGTCCGCCATATTAGATCCGCCATCTTGAATTTCCAAAATTTGACGAAAGAATCATAATCTCCGACCCCGAAAACCCCCAAATACCAATTTTGAATGAAATCGGATAACAATACTCGTCCGCCTTATTGGATCCGCCATCTTGAATTTTCGATTTAAAAAATAGATTACGACCGATTCTCATACCAACCGAATACGCACAAAAAATTTCATACGAATCGGTCGTGCCGTTTCGGAGGAGTTCGAACACTATAACACCGTGACCGGGACAGGGGAATTTTATATATTAGATTAGATATACCAACCCCTGATGTGGACTCGTGTCTATATAACACTCTGTATTTCAGAAAATACTGTTTATCTCCATAATCATAATTCCATACATACTGCGTTCTCTTTAAATTCAACTTGCTTTGAATTCTTTGTTGACAAACAAGCCACCTTGCAAACAGGAAAGGTGGATATCAAACAGGCAAACAGATTTTAGACAATAACTCATCTAGTTACCTCTGCTTCACCAAAGATGCCTTGAATGAAACAATAGACTAACGACAATCGTTTCAGAAGTTTGATACGCAAAATGGAGGCTATGGAAGGAATAAGCGTAGGTCTGCAGAAAGTTAGCCTGAAAAATCTCATTCCAAATCAAGAAAATTGTTTGATTGTCGGTATCATCATAGGAAAGAAAAGGCCTCGTAAATTTGTCGACACGAAAGCGCCAGTTGAAGTTTTTAGAGGGGTTTGGAATTTCACATTTCGAGACTCGCCTCAAGATTATATTAATGTTACTTATTGGGGATCCAGCGAAGTTGTATTTCAAGCTAATGATAAGTTTCACACAGGTGATGTTGGTGAGTAGCGATAATTTTTATGTAAAATTCATTTTTTAAAAGGAAGGAAAACTACAGTAATTGTCATGTTATTGCTAAGTGATTTTGGCTTTAACAATGGCTAGAAAATTCTAGAAAACAACACGTCGCCCCACCTGACGGCAGCAACTTGAACACTTCTGAGCGGTTTGTTTTGATGATATGACCAATAAGCACAAACAAAAAACAAATGTGAACCAATGAAAACAAAGTAAACATGCTGCTCTGACAGCTTTCAAGAATTCCGATAGGTAGCGTAGGTACGCTTATTTTCTATCGCGAATTGATCAATAAATGATAACATCACGAATTGAATCGCTATAGCATTATTTCGAAAGCCAAAATCGACCAGCAGTAAACAGTTTTAGTTCATATACAGGGTGTCCCAAAATTGCTGGGACACAGAGCTACCACGTGTAATAGAAGCCGAAATAAGTTGATTGGCCCCAATTTATTCATATGTAGATTGAAATACTTTCAGTGCGAGCAGCACATGAGTTTTACACTGGTTCATCGGATATTATCTTCTGACGAGGGCGAAATATTCTCGGGAATATTGACGCTCTGCCACGAACTTAGATCAGTTTGAATCGGGGCACGTTTGGATATACGCAAAGGGGCTATTTTTCTCTTTTATTTGCTATTTGTTTCAACTCGTCACATGACGGAAGTATGTCCGGAATAATAGCAGAAAATGAATCGATGTGCCGTGGATTTGGGCTCAGATCGACTGAGGGCTAGCACGGATAGGTTTTTGAGATCTACCATTCAATTGGTATCGGATGGCATCATTCTTAACTCGTTATTAAATCGTGAAATCGAGTGCAAATTTCCCCACAGGAAAGTGCAATTTTTCAATCATTTTGCTCGGGATAGTGATTCGTTCGTTCGATAAACTACAATGTGTTTACATCCCTCTGGAACATACAGGGTGTTAGTGAATAAGTGCGAAAAACTCCAGGGAGTGATTCCTTGTGATAGTTCAGAAAATGAAGTTAATATGAACATGTGTCCCAACTTTTTTCGTTTTCGAGATACAGGGTATTAATATTTCCATGAAAAATGTTTTTTTTTAATCATTACTCAAATGTCTTTTTAGCAATTTCAATGGAACTTGATGGTTTCGTTGGATGTAACATGGAGCTTTTTTTGATGTGATTAAATTCAAAATAATATTTTCAGTGGCGTCACAGTGGGTTAATTTATCGATATTTACGGTTAATATTGTACGGTTTTTCTCTCTTTCATATCTTTTATTAGATTGAACAATTGAAATATCAACTTTCTTATCCCATGTGTTTTTTCAATCTTGCTTAGTACCGGGTGACCAGTTATATTCTGACCCATTTCAAATGCTTATATCTCTGAAACCATTCAAGTTATCGTTGTGCAGTTTGGACTAGTCTATTTTGATATTTTTCAAGTTTTTTTTTTGACAGGTTCACCTTCTCTCTTGAACATCCGGTTCTACCGGAAACAAACTAGCCATTATTCAGGTATAGGGCAACTTTTTTATTTCATTGAATCACCCTGTATATTTTTGCACATTCAGAAAGACTGGTCTTTTCTCTTTCTAACAATGTATAACAAGTTATGTTTTCTCAGAAAACTATCAGAGTTATAACTGTTTGAAACAACTACTGCATGTGGAATGGTTTAATGAGATTTTGCAATGTAACCAAAGTCGTCTTTGGAAATCCTGATCACAACACATGAAATGCCAGATTAGATGGGTCAAATAAAGATTGTCGAGCATTTGTACTTCCTTCGAGTTGAAAAAATGTTTACTTTGACTGAAAAAGCAAATGAACTCATCATAAATCTGCATCAGATTTATACTCAATATACGGTAATTCAGCATTTCAGGATAACATCCTAATATGCAGTAGATGCTTCAAAGAGTTTTAACTCTGATAGTTTTTTAAGAAAACATAACTTGTTATACATTGTTAAGAAGAGAAAAGACCAGTCTTTCTGAATGTGCGAAAATAAACAGGGTGCTTCGATGAAATAAAAAAGTTGCCCTATACCTGAATAATGGCTAGTTTGTTTCAGAGTTATAACTCTGATAGTTTTCTAAGAAAACATAACTTGTTATACATTGTTAGGAAGAGAAAAGACCAGTCTTTCTGAATGTGCAAAAATATACAGGGTGCTTCGATTAAATAAAAAAGTTGCCCTATACCTGAATAATGGCTAGTTTGTTTCAGAGTTATAACTCTGATAGTTTTCTAAGAAAACATAACTTGTTATACATTGTTAGGAAGAGAAAAGACCAGTCTTTCTGAATGTGCAAAAATATACAGGGTGATTCGATTAAATAAAAAAGTTGCCCTATACCTGAATAATGGCTAGTTTGTTTCTTGTAGAACCGGAAGTTCAAGAGAGAAGGTGAACCTGTCAAAAAAAACTTGAAAAATATCAAAATAGACTAGTCCAAACTGCACAACGATAACTTGTATGGTTTCAGAGATATAAGCATTTGAAATGGGTCAGAATATAACTGGTCACCCGGTATTTGAGGAAACAATAAAAACTCGATTTGACTCAAAATTTTAATGTACAATAACCTCAATAATAATCTTTCTGAAATTTTTGGACTTTTTCAGTCTCCAACCATACTGAATTTGGGCACCATTAAAGCTTATACAGGGGCGTTATGAATAAAAACAATTAATACTTCTAACTTCAACATCCTATAGGAATATCAAAAACGAAGCAAGTTAGAACATATGTTTATATGAACTTTATTTCCTAAAATATCACAAGGAATCACCCCCTGAAGTTTGTCGCACTTATTCACTAACACCCTGTATATCATTTCGTTAACAGATGACGGTCGAAATTTGCAGCCGGCTCTCCTACTATAGGTACTATAATCGCATGGATAAAACTGAGATATAGGGCATTCAAATATATACCTACCATGAACTAATAAACTTAATATTTTGCAGTTGAAATTATTAATCCCAGTGTCAACGTGAGGAAATTTAATGATTATGGAGAACAGTTCCTTCCTATGGTAACGTCTCCCTTCAGTTTGTCACTGCATGACAGATCTTCCCTGATTCTTCATGGGGGGAATCCTCTCTACTATAATGGTTTGCTTAGCTACCCTACTAAACCAATCGTTGGATTTTTATCACTTCGAGATATTCACAATAGAGGTGCATCTATAAAAGGTAACTATATTTTATTTATGATAGATCAACTCCTACATACTCATATACAGGGTGACATTAGAAGAATAAATACATATAATTCAAACCCTAACAGAGCTAAACGAAAGTTGGATATAAAAAAATACCTGCAAGGAACAAGATGAAATTTGGAGCAAGACTTTGACTTTTAATTCTGCCCAATGTTCTACACTGTAACAATTCTGTTCGTTTTTGATATACAATCACTCCGGATAGAAACTTAACAGCGGTCATCAGTGCAAACCTACACATTTTGCGACTTTCCACGACCACATAATCTTCGAAACAGATTTTTTCTTGTCGAGGTGGTTGAAATCCTTTTTTTTATGTTCTGGTTCCCACGAAAAGGGATATCCTGTAATGTTCCGAGAACATCGTGAGAACCAAGGGAAATAAGGTAGGAATTGGTGTTCTTCTTGAATTTCTGGAGGTTATATATGCCTCGGGAAACACCTCCCTTCGCAATGTGTTCCAGAGCCACGCTGTTCGTTGGATGTACGAGTCTTTGGACAGAGATGTTCTGCAGGTCTCCAAAGTGACCACAAAGGGGTGCGAGGCCTCAACTCGACGGGTCAATCTCACGGGGACTGCCAAGGGGGGAACAATTGTTGATATTTCAGAAGAGCATCGTCCATGAAAATATCTATGAAACAGAGCCAGATCGCCAACTTTTCTGCGGTGTTCTAGAGAAGTGAGTGAGTTTGTGAGCGAGGCATCACCCACGAGACGAATTGCCCTTTTTGGACAGAATCCAACAGTTTTAGGGTATGTTTGGGTGCTGCACTCCAAATATGGGAACAGTATTCCAGGACAGGTCGAATCTGTGCCTTATAGATCATAAGCAGCTGACTGGAAGTGAAATAGCTCCTGGCCCGAAACAGAAAACCAAGTTTTTGGATGCAGTTTTAGCAATTGATCTCACGTGATTTTTTCAAGAAACGTTATTGTTGATAGTAATACCAAGCATCGAAATGGATGTCTTCAAAGGTATGGTTACTCCTCAAAAGCTTATGTTGCGCACAGTGAGATCGGCTTTTCTAGAGAAAAGGCATGCTTGTGTTTTGTTTGCATTGAAATCTACCAAGTTATTGGATCCCCATTCGAGAATTATTGCCAAGTCCATATTTATGTTGTCATCATTTCTTCCTCATTCGTTTATGATTTGCCTTGCTGGTATTGGAACCCTGGAAGAGAAGGCGGTATGGAGGGTACAATCATCCGCGAAGCTGTGTACTGGACATGAAGTTGCTTCCAACAAATCGTTGATATGGAACACCAGCATTTATGGTAAGAGAGTCAGATGAAACATATGGGTCTAATCCCCCATATGATAGTGTGGAAGTCCCCTGACTCTAGCCAGGGTATGGTATACCCACTCAACTTTCCATCCCTCTTGTAGGCTCGTCTCACCAATATCTCCGACGATACTTAGGCCTAGTGGCCCATTGTATCTTGCCTAGTAGTTTTTATTATACCCACTCCATTATCTCTGTGCCTTGAACAAGTCTGTACAAATCCTTCTGGTTCGCCGACTGGTTGCCCAAAAATCTGTTGTCTTTTGTTATCAAATGCCTCGCATCTGCACAGTATATGTGATACTGTTTCTGGTTTCTTTCCGCATAGTCTGCAGTTTGGGTCGCCATCATAAAGTCCCATTCTGATGAGGTGCTCCTTTACTGGCGCATGGCCAATCATCAGTTCCGTGACAGTTGTACTCTGTTCAAGTTTAGCAGGTCCACAGTTCGTTTATGATTTGGTTCCTTAATGTATTGTTTCTCATGTCTGTTTCTTGGGATGTTTTCCCAGTATCTCTTCGAAAGATACTAACCAGAGTACTGTTCGTTATGCCTCGTATATGTGACAGCCTTGGACTTTCAGAGAATTCAAGACAACCTGCTCAAATAATGAATTGGTGTGAGCCACGGGTAGCAGTGTTGGACCGAATAGACCAACTCACTTGTCTCTTTGAACCTAACCTAACCTTATTTTTTGGAATATTTGAATCAGCTTTAGAAGCAGTTGTTTTAAATTTCAGATCACATAGACATCCTAGTAGCTGTGAGAGGTTTGGGACAAGTTCGAACTGTTACCTCGAAATCTAACGAAATGATGCAAGTTCGTACAGTGGAAGTATTCGATCATACAAGTCCAAATTTAAAAATCGAAATATGGGAACCTGATATAATTCAGAGGTACAAATTCAATCATACTCTCAAATACTATTGGAACGAAACTGTAAATTGGTTCACAGGTCTGAAAAATGGCGTCCTCGATTAACAGCTTTATTCATTACTGACCTCAAAGTTCAGTGGTCAGATTTCCAGAGACAGTTCATAGCGAAAGTTACCAATCGTACAATTATAACAGAAAATCCTCAGGGAAATGAAGTACAACTGCTACTTAATTATGCACAGACTGCTCCGATAGAAACTTTCGAGATTGTAGATCAGATGATCAACACTTTACCAGATCGTGAGTATAACATAATTGTATTTCGACCAGACCTCTAATGATAACATTCATAATAATTATACTTTTAACTTTAATGATAGTCAAGTCTTGAAATGCAGATCAGGAAATTCAAAAATGGAAAAGATAATCTAGGTGAAATCTTATTATATGGTATCAATTTGGAGACTTTCCACCCTTCAATATATCCCTTCCAGTAAATATGAGAAATTGAAAAGACAGGTTAATTTTATTTTCAAGTGGGACAATTTAAATGAATATCTTCAGCCCTCATGTTTCAACCCCCTAGGCGGGGTAGATGGTACCCAGAGAATCTCATATGGAAAGTGGGTCAAGTGGCACATCATTTTGAAGGGCGTTCAATTCTCTTTCCAACAGTACCAGAGTTAATTTTTTTTTTGATGAGCAGTTTTCGGAAAATACTTTTTTCAACTCACAGAAGTATCTAGAACTCAAGTCACGTTAGTATTTCAACAAAAATTATTGTATTGACTCTCCTTTCAGTAAAAATTATTAGAATATTAGGTGGCATCTTTCCAATTGTTCATCAAGGACAACATAAGCCGTTGGCTCCAATAAATCAACATCAATAAGTAATCCCATAGTGAGAGTTTATTTGCGTCTATCATTGCATTTCAAATTTTAATTACGTGGCCATCAAGATCACCAGATTCAACTCCCTTAGATGACTTTCAGTGGGAATAATATATTAATTCCGTTGTTTATAGGACACAATCTGCTGGTATTGATAAACTTAAAGAACGGATTACAGCAGCATGCCGGTCAATTATTGGTAAAGATTTCCGAAATGTTCGTAAAGAGACTATATTACTGTTTAGAGCAGAATGTACAACATTTGGGACAGTTCATGAAATAGTGCGTGAATAGATGTTTGCAATTTCTCTCTCGCAGATTAAGTTTTTTTTAAGTAAAATAACCAACATAATAAAAAAATCACATTTCTCTACTAGATTTATTCCTGTTATTGTAGGGTTTGAACGATGCCACTGTAGCTTATTCAAACTACTAAAACAAGGTTCTGACTGAACGAATATTTTATTCAAAAACTATGTCAGTTTTTATATCAATTTTCTGGTCTCCTTGGAAACATCTTCCATACAGGGTAAAACCATGAAACATAATAATTCGTAGGTCACTACACCACCTAATCAACCATTTTTATCAATAGAAGAGTTAATACAATAATTTTTGTTCAAATACTAACCTGAAAACCATGTATCTTAGTGCATGAAAGTTTTAATTACTTCTGTAAGTTTAGAACGGTATTTTTCGGAAACTGCTCACCAAAACATAATAAACTAAGGTACTGTTGGAAAGAGAATTGAACACACTTCAAAATGATGTGAAACTTGAGCGGCATAGCTGAAAAACTATTGTGCATTTTGTAATACAAGCATGAAATTTTCGTCATTATTAGAACATGATGTAACCTCGATTTTGAGATATTGGGGAACTTCATATTCCATGTCTGAGGATTTTTTCGCACTACTGATCAACAATGAAATTTTTACTCCTAGGAATAACAATTAATGACGTCACTCAATTCTCTCTGAATTTGATTCTCATATAAAATGTCACTCATTCTGGCAGCGATTCATGTCTTTCAATTACAATATCAACTATTTACATAAAAGTGAAAATTTTAGTTAAGAAAAACTATTATACTAGGAAAATTTGTACCAGTAGAGAAAAAACTAATACATGAACCACGGAACAGAAAATGACTCACTCTTTCTTATTCTTCTCGAAGCTGAAGCACTCAACAAACTAATGCAGCTTGACCTGGAAAATGTCTCCTGTGCCTTAGTATAATGGTTGAGAACTATTTGACTGTTTCAATTTTCTTGGCATGCCTTTTTCCAGATGTTCAACAATTGCTGATCGATATTGTTTCATTTGGTATCTTGATGTGAAAATATTAATCATGTCTGAGAAGTTTGTACTCATAGACCGTTTGGCACATTCAACATCGCAACAACCTCCTATGACAAGTTGGGGATGGAGCAAAGTGGAACTGATATGTTCCAGAAATGATAACAATTTCTGAAGCAGAAGCATGCAATGAGCTTATTCGTTGTGGTCGCCAGAAAGAAAGCAAGCAAGGCTGCATATGCAAGAAAAGCAATTTACCATGCACGGAACTATGCAATTGCGGAGGGAAATGTTCTAGGGTTCCCTGAGGAATCTTCAATGTTTTCATTTGAACATATTCAACAGTGGCGTACGATAAATAGAAATTTGTTATGTTAATTGAGACTAAATGATATTTATCCGAGAAAAAATCAAAATCAGCTATTATTTTTAGTATTAATACGTTTTAACAAATATGCAAGTTGAATTTATTGATAGTTTCAATCAATTTCAACAATAGAATACCAACTTCAATGTTCCAATGCCCAAAAATATACGTAAATTCAAATCACTACCAAAAAACATGCATGCGCAATATCTAGTACCCCAGTATCTCAAAATCGAGTATATCACGTTCTTACAATGGTGAAAATTGTAACTTCACTACTTCCCATTTGAGATTCTAAGAATAACATCTATCGTTCCTAGGAGGTTGAACCATGAGGGCTAAAAATATTAATTAAGTGTCCCACTTCAAAATAAAATTGGCCTGTCTTCCCGATTTCTCATATTATTTACTAAAAAGGAGATATAAAAGGTAGGAAGTGTTCAAATTGACACACTGTATGATTATTGGTTCTAAAATCTGAAGATAACCTCTAGGGGTCAAGACATATTTTTTCAGCAACTGTCCACGTCTCGGATGGTTTTCCGTCCTTGTCCAGGAAGTAGGTACCTATACGTATTTCCTAGCCTAGGAGAGAATTACGTCGTTGTAGAATATTCAATAAGAACAGTTGGTGCTGATACCATATAAGTATTATATGAATAATATTGATGTTCGCATTTCATTTTCGAATTAAGCTTCAGGCTCCAGATGGGTTTTACAGCGAAATATCAAATTCATACGCTTTTTCAACGATTTCAAATATGTTTCATTGTTTTTTCAATATGTTATTTATTATTCATCGACAGCATCACCTCCATTTTTGTTCAACGTTCACTTTTTGAACATTCATTTCCAAATATTCCATTCATTGCTGCAATAATGCAATTCAGTCCCTTTTTGTTTGATACATCCCTATTAAATTTGAGAGTTGTTTTCATTTTGTTCTATTGGCCATGAAGTTTAGTCCCTCAGCATAACGTCAGTCGCCAATCTTTCAACACGAATAATTTCAGAAATATGTATAGGCTAACTTCAAGAGTGCAGATCTACGGTGCTGTAGCTCTTTCATTAGGAGCCGTGTTTTTGAATTGTTGGGATGCCATTGGTGGTATATGACCTGAATATGAATTCATCTAAACCTTCAAATCAAACAAATATTTTATATTTGGGAATGTTCACGTTGATTGAATAATTGATTATTTTCCAATATGTTTAGCTGCCACCATCCAAGATGTTATGAGCGTCAAACAAATCCAAGACAAAATAAATATTCACATTCAAGAAAATAGACTCGTAAATAAACAATTTACAGCACTTTTGTTTGCTTTTGTTACCACATTGGACTTGGATGGACTTTCCAAAACTTTAGTGATAAAATGGTGAGTGATTAATGCTAATTCAATTGAATAACCACTGAAATTTGTTTATTTATCTAATATATCTAAAATTACCCTATTCACCAAACTTCAATTGCACAATAGCATTTTGTGAATGGATATTTAAAAAAGTAATTTGTTTGAGAGGCTGATTCATTCTGATTATTCAATATTTGCTTCAGTCTGAAATAATGAAAATAAAAGTGACATCTAATTATTTCAATGGCAAGATATTTCAATCAGTAATGGATAAGAAAAAACGCATTCGTCTTCATTTACCACTAACCAAACCGATTCTTTGAACGCCTCAACACAAGTTGGCATCTTCAGGATGAAAATTAACTCTAAATATTCTATTCTAGTATGCTGCTTATAAATTCATATTCGAAAGTTTCGAGAATATTCAAGAGAAATAAAATCATTTGAAAGAATTACTAATTGGAATCCTGATTGACGATGAATAAAAATGTTCGCGTTATTCATCAAAAACTAATCAAAGTGCATCGTCTATTTGTTATTTCATCAATTTGCTTGAAAAAATGCAATAGATGACGTCAATGTTTACATACTGATTTTATACAAAATGACTCCTGCGCCGCCATTTCGGAAACGAAAACAAATGTCCACTTGTGATACGTCATTGGAAAGGTGTTTTTTTCCTTTATCGAATGGCGTTGAAATATATACAGGGTTCCATTTGAAATTTTTCACGAAGTGTTTTTATATGGAAATGATGGGTTTTGAGGAAATCTATCAACGATCCAAACTTCAAAAAATTCCAACTTAAAAGACAACTCAATGATGCCCTGTCCAATGATCTCGTTATCACCCGGTATATACTAGGTGTCTAACCGTGAAAGACGCTAACCGCACAGTCAATGTCTGTTATGGTTGGGTTCACATGTTGATCCTATCCCAAATCAGTGACCATCTAATTTTTTAACATTATCAAATTGTTTGACTAATTAAAGGTTATTATATCATGTTTCAAATGTGTCAGGTGTTCTTGGACCCTTGTTTTCATGGGTCGCCTTATTTGGCCTATATAACGGGTGTCAACGAATCCATTAGACATAAGTCATAACTTCTAGAATACTAGATGTATCAAAATGAGATTTCCTATCCGTAAATGGTATGTGGAAAGGAACGTTTTTGTAAGTTTTCCACTTTTGGGCCACCGGGTATGGCCCTGGGTCTGAAATTTTAAATGGGACACCCTGTATATTATATTATTTTTTGATTTCAAAAGTATCGATGCCTACTCAATAATTTGAGTAACACTTGGACCAAAATAATTCTGTCCCATTAAAATTATTCCTGTTCTGAATGAAATCATTGGAAAAAATAATTTATTTCAGTGGACATTGTAAACTCCAAATGAAAGGATCGAACTGTGAGAATTCTGAATGTCCTACGGTATATGAAAAGGAGATGGCAGATCCTGAATTCAATTTTGATATTCAAATTACTTTAACCGATCATACTGGAACTTTGACTAATTGCAAATTTAGAGGACATGTTGTAGAACAAGCTTTGAATTGTACAGTAAGTCTGAACTTTGATTTGGATATAATAATTTACTACTAGGATGTCAGGGGAATTATTGCTCTTTAATGGTTTGGAGATAGGTATCAGCTTACAAAATGTAATGGCTTCACTTCTGACTCAAAACTATTGAATATTGGAGTTCCTTAGGGGGTTAACAAACTTTTACGAACGAGGCAGCATTCTACTAATGTATCTGTCAATTCCAAGCGTGATGATCTCGGATATTTCCACAGCACACTGTGAAGGATCCGCAGAATCAAGGTATATTCTATGCAAAGGAAACTCTGAGAAAAACATGCTGAGACCGTCCCAGTCTTCTGAGTTGTAAATAACGTGGAGGTGCAGAGTAGTTGATGGAATGAAGAATGGAAAGGTTGTGGAGATGAGTGTGTGATCAGAATTGCCAAGTGGAGCTAAGGTTGTAAGTTGCTGAATTATGAGTGAGGAATAAGTCGAGTGTGTTGACTGAATGATTGTTAACATGATGGCGAAAGCTTCGGCTTGTCGCCCAGTTTTATCCGTTTTGTTGGAGTGTACGAGCCAAGCAATGTTGTGTACATTGAAATCGTCCATGATGATGATTTCGGCTGCTGGAGGGTTCTGCTGAATTGGGTCGATTTTCAGGGCCAGGAATTCGAAGACCTTTTTTTGATGTGAAGTTGAGACAATAAAGATATTTGGTCTGTTTCTGGTTATCGAGTTTGAACCACAAACTCATTTGGTTCCAAAGCAATTATTTGGTTCCAAAGTACTTATTTGGTTGCAAAAATACAGTTGCATCTGCGGATATATTTTTTGTTATAATTCGAAGGCTACTCGACTGTTTTCAATTGCCCTAGTTGTTATGGCTATTGATTGAGGCAGCTCTTCCTCTGTTTGGTTCTCTCTGCACAAGTTAATTCTTTGATATAACCCCATAGAAAAACATCGAGGGGGCTAAGATCGGAGAAATACCAAAAATGTACTTATGAATCAAAAATCGGATTCTTCTTTTGATCCATGACTTATAGGACACCCCCTGTATAGTGACATTGTCACACTTCTGTATTGTATTTCTTTTGTGACTGAAAACATATGAAATAAAATGTCTAAATTCAGAGTTAGAAGGCATATTGAAGAGTAACAAAAAATTTAGGTATCAATTCAAAATAAGAAGAGAATATAGCTGAAGGACTCAAAATATTTGAGGTAGATTGGAAATGATCGAGCATAAGAGCATTCCAATTTTCAAAGTTTTTAATCTTTCAATGTATGGCCTTCGCAATGCACCCCATATACCACCAAAAAGATGTAATTCGTACGCAAAAGGTTTTCAGCACTTTGAATTACAAGCCTGCTCAATTTGAATAGACATGATAGAAATATATCAGCTGACCTTTGGAATTAATTGGAAACTTCCCGATTTCAGGCTCGTGATTTCTCAAATATGTCTGATGATGATAAGTGTACACTGAAATGGAAATACTTGATGGAACGATGTGCTGTTTCCATTGCTGTTTTATTCGTCGGAAGACAGAATCCAATAATTTCAGTGGTACAAGTTCGTTTAGCAGATTCCTTAGAAGTGAGTAGGAGACTTCCAATTTATTGAGACATGGTTAAACTAAAACTATATATTGTCCATACTATACTTGAGTTATCAATGAAAGTTGTTCATTCAGTTTTCTCACTTGATAGTTATTATATGAAAACAATAAAGTTGATTTAAGAATCATCACTGATCTATTAATTCTTTCATTTATATTCATGACATTCTGATTTATTTCATCAACAACCAGCTCAAAATGTACCGGGTGGACAAAATTGTGCGTTTTCGCGGATTATCTCCATTATTATTCAACATAACGAGAAACCAATATTCAGTGTGGCCATAAAGTAACCCCTTCTCTTTTACTTTTGGACGTCTTGACATTATTATAGAACTACTAGCTGACCCGGCAAACATTGTTTTGCCATAAACAATATTTCTGGAGAAAAATTTTTTAGATAAATATTTATCCAAAAACTTTTATTATTTTATTTCTTCTTTTTACATCCATAAAAGCGGGATTCTTCAGTTTTTCAAACTATTCTATTTATTTTCTACTCACTTCTTTTCAGTTTGGCTATCTATAAAAACGTGTTTCATTAGTTTTTCAAACTACTATTTATTACAATAGCTGATACCCGGCAAACGTTGATCTGCTATATACATTTTTTTCTAGAAAATATTTTTTCAGTTAAATATTTATCAACACACTTTTATCATTCTGTTTTCTACTTCTTTTTCGTTTTTAAAAGCTTTTATTTAACTTGCATTGTATGTTTGTATGGATGTATGTATGTATGTTCGGGTGGAATCTTTGAACTCAATTTTGAAGTTGTGTGTCACGTTATTCTAAATCCAATATGGCGGACTATCCAAGATGGCGGAATAGCTATTTTTGATATACTTTTACAGTATGGGTATCAAATGAAAAGGCTCGTAGAGAGTAACTCGAAAAATGATGTGACGTCATTCTAAATCGAATATGGCGGACCATCCAAGATGACGGAATGGTCATTTTTAATCTACTTTTACAATATGGGTATCAAATGAAAGGGCTCGTTAAGAGTAATTCGAAAAATAATGTGACGTTATTCTAAATCCAATATGGCGGACTATCCAAGATGGCAGAATAGCTATTTTTTATATACTTTCACAATATGGGTATCAATTGAAAAGGCTTGTTGAGAGTAACTCGAAAAATGATGTGACGTCATTCTAAATCGAATATGACGGACCATCCATGATGGCGGAATGGTCATTTTTAATATACTTCTACAATATGGGTATCAAATGAAAAGGCTCGTTGAGAGTAACTCGAAAAATGATGTGACGTCATTCTAAATCCATTATGGCGGACCATCCAAGATGGCGGAATGGTCATTTTCAATATACTTCTACAATATGGCTATCAAATAAAAAGGCTCGTTGAGAGTAAATCGAAAAATCCAGATAGCGATAACTAAAAATTAAAAAATAAATCAAAAGTAAAAAAAAAAACTTTTCAATAAAAAGCTTTTGTTTAAACGCTCTAAAAAGAAGAAAATTAAATTGTTCTTATTAATTTCAACTATCAACTTATAATATCATTATACACAATTTATATGATCATAAAAGCTTGTCGCGATGATCAATATTTAATTAAATTGTAATTTTAAGAATTTTATATCAGCAGATTTTACATAATTAAATAAGTACTAGTTCATTCACAAGTGAATCGCGCGACAAACTTTTATGATTATGTAAATTGTGTATAATGAGGTTATAAGTTGATAGTTGAAATTATTAAGAAAAATTCTATTTTCTTCTTTTGAGAGCGTTTAAATAAAAGCTTTTTATTAAAAAGTTTTTTTTTACTTTTAATTTATTTAAACTATACCTAATATCAATTTTCTACTTCTATTCCGTTTGGCCTCGAGTTTAGCTATCCATAAAAGCGTGTTCCATTATAGTTTTTCAAAGTACTATTTGTTACAAAGCTCTTTCGCCATATTGGATCCGTCATCTTGAATTTCCCAATTTTAAAGAATACAATCATAATATTCGATCCCTAAAGCACCCAGATACAAATTTTGATTAGATTCAGGATCATAATTACAAAACTCGTCCACCATTTGGATTCTCCATCTTTAATTTCCTAATTTTGGTGAAAGAATCATAATCTCCGACCCCAAATCCCCCAGATACAAATTTTGAATAGAATCAGATCATAGTTACAAAACTAGTCCGCCATATTCGATCTGCCATCTTGGCTTAAAAAACTTGTCCGCCATATCGGATCCGCCATCTTGAATTTCCGAATTTTGACGGATGAATCATAATCTTTGACACCAAAAACCCCCAGATACAAATTTGAATGGAATCTGATCAAAATTAAGAGACTGGTCCGCCATAATGGATCCACCATCTTGAATTTCCAAATTTTGACGAGACTCATGATTTCCGAAAACCCCCTGATACCAATTTTGAATACAATCAGTCCATAATCAGAAAACTCGTCCACCATATTGGATCCGCCATTTTGAATTTCCTAATTTCGACGAATAAATCATAATCTCCGACCCCGAATACCACCAGACACCAATTTTGAATAGAATTGGACCATAATTACAAAACTCGTCCGCCATCTTGAATTTTCGATTAAAAAAATAGATTACGACCGATTCTCAAACTTACTGAATATGCATAAAAATGTTTACAAGAATCGGTCGAGCCGTTTCGGAGGAGTATGGGAACGAACATTGTGACAAGACAATTTTATATATTAGATTTGTCCCAATCATAGTTTAGAACCTGCTTTCTGACGCCCATAAAAATTGTCTATCATTCAAAATACATCATTGGAGAACGTGTCTCAATTTTTTATGGGAGAGTTGAAATTCAGACATAAATATGTATCCAAAATATAATGGGATCCATAACAAAAACAATGGAATCATCTCTCAATTATTCATGTGATAGTTGGAATTCAGGCAGTAATATTCATACAAAATGAAATGGCTATCCATGTTAAAAAACTCATATCGAAATACGTCCGATTAGTATGGCTATTAACGAGCCATTATCGAAGCATGGAATATGTTCTCGAAAAAAAAAATAGAAAAAACAATGTATCAATATGCCTCTGTATATCTGATTGCCCTAATGATAGTACAAGCATTGTCGTTCTAGATGACAACCTAGTTAGGTAGTTAGTAGGCAAGAGCTATACCTCCTTGCGTCCTAGGTCGCCTACTAGGTCTTCATTTAGATCGACAATGGTACAAGTATTGTTGCATTCGCGTCATTACATATTTGATGAGTGATTCTACAGTAATTGCATGATTGAAAGCAAATTAATTCACTCTGTATGTCGATTGAAAATCAATTGATGGAAAACAATTGATCATAACATAATTAAGTCATCCGCTTCATTTGTCCAATAATATTCCATAGAACAAGAGATCGATGATGAAGTTTTGAAATCTTCTGTCTCAAAATAACACTACTTACTCTGAATAAACTGACCTGTTCGTTCTTTAAAATTGTTTGAGTAAACGAATTTTCCCCAATGCTAGCTAGCCACTTTTCTCATACACTTTGAAAGAATAGGCAGGTTAGTTTGTTTACAGTAGTAAATCTCACACCTTTCAATTTAGTCATCAAATTGAATGCAACCAAGAATACATTTGTGTGGTCTGAATTTTTGTAGAAATATTTTTTGTTCTCAAATAAACCATGTTCACTCAATTGATTTTTCGATCAATTCATTTTTCAATCAATTCATTTGAAATCAACAGTTTTGACTAGAGTGCCTCAAACATCTCATTTCACACCCTCCAAGTGGACACACTTGTCGTGTTATTAGACAGCTGACTGAACAAGAAACATGAGACAAAAATATGTTTTATTAGAAACGGAAATGTCATTTTTCTGTACCCCTTCATTGAACAAGTGCAGACACATTATTATTTGAAACAATAATCATTTTGTATTTATAACCAATATTGCATCATTGAATGTATTTCCATGGAATGAATATTGGACTTTGAAGCTTTAACGAACACTTTGTGTCTTCTCATCTTTGGGTAACTCAAATATAAATGGAAACCATGATTCTTAGAAATCATGCAAACATTTTAGCTGCGACGCCTATACAATTTTCAGAAATGCCGTTTTAAATCTGAGAATGATGACAATGCCCACACTCTTTAAAAGGCGTGTAATGAGATGGTCCAAGGCACTTTCAACCAGAATTCAAATAAAAATAAAAACAAAGCGGTTCTGGGCATTTATTTTCTAAAACCTTTCATCATTTTGATGCTAAATTTTTACATAACTATTGGGACGCCTTATCCCAAGGCGTTCCAGTAGTTATCCGAAATCGGAGCGGTAATAAAATATGTAATAGAAGACACCCAGTATTGGTAAGATAAATATCAAGACTATCTTTCAGTTAACTTTCCTAAAAGTGATGGTATAACGTTAAGTTATATCAATCGATTTATTAATATTTTGCACAAATTATTCATATATAAATTATTTATTAGTACATACTACAGTGTTAATATTTCGCTGGCCTTCTCTTCCAAGAGATTTTCCATAGTACCAACATGTGTACACCATTCATTGAGTCTTTCAACCATGCTGGATATTTGAGTGCGATCCAAAACACGAGGTTGCACCCACGTCATATTCACAGTATTGGCAACCTATAAACAATAAAACACAAATATATAGATGTATTATTGAATCTTGAATTTGTCTTTTCTGCGCATAACGTCATTACGAGTCTATACTACCGACTTATTACTCTATCTAAACTGCTAGTAGTCATATCGCAGCAACCCGAAAATGTAGGGTTAGTTGCTCGCCTGAAAACGCTTCTGCTCAACACGCAAAAACCCCGAAGCTGTCGTACATGAATTGGACGTGGTATCGAAATCAACCTAGTGTCCATTTTGTTCATAGGCGGCGGCAAGTGGGTGGCGTCGTCTCAAGTCTCAAGTGTTTTATTTATGTCAGTGGTCGGCTTAATAAAAATATAATATCAAAATTAAGTCGTGATATAAATTTTCGCCAATCCTAGGAAACATGGAGTGGTTTGTGTTTGTTCTGTGCTGTAAGAATTCCATGATTATTAATTCTGGTATTTCTTTTCATCGGTGTGTTTGTGGGTAATTAATTATTCATTATTTTAATTTGCTTTCATCAGTTGAGCAAGTATTTAGATCGAATGGAAATTTTGAAATTCTCTAGGAATTGTTCCCTGTCTGTATGTAGAAGGGGGCGCTGGAATAAATTGCGCCTCAGTCTGTGAAACGTCCAAATCTTATTCGGCAAAAACCTATAATTGAGGATTAGATCGAATTTTGACACTGCTGATTGAACCTACAATGCACTACAACCTGCTGGATTAGTAATAATGTCAGGTATAAACTTTAGAATTAGCAATGAGAGTAACCCTATATTGGTGATATTTACTACATCAATGAATATCAAATTATCTCAACAGTTCACAGTTGGATCGATTCGAAAATTGAGAAATATTCAGTTGGTATCTTCTCATATGTAATACCACAAGTGATATTATTTTGCCGGAAATATTCGGAGATCGTTACAACAGCTTGTTGCCTAATAATTTCGCCGAATGACATTGTTTATCAAAACGTTTTGAAACAATGTCATGAGCGAAATTAAAGCAGCAAGCTGGAGTATGTCAATCGACGAATACTTCGAGGAAAAATATTTCGTGATTGAGACAATAAACGAGCGCCTCGCGAGAGTTGCGCACACTGCATCCATCATTCTGGCTTCCAACATAATTGACGTTATAAACGTCGAAAATTTTATCGCTGAAAAACGAGGTTAGTTGGTCACGTGTGGGTCAATTCGGTTTCTATTTTGGTAGAGCATGTCTTATAAATCTTGGTAAACAAAAAATATCGCAGGAATACAGAGAAATCCGTGAAAATGGTCGATTCTGATTGGTTCTCGAGAACAAGAGTGGAATAGTCAAAATAGAACCGCTGGCAACACAGGAAAAGGGGTGTTTTTCGAAGTATAACAGCACATTTTATCAAAAAGTGCATGTAAGTGAGCTAAATACACATTTTTGAATTCATGCTTTTGTTTCACCATGACTTACTATGTATGTTTTGTTACTCACTTGATCAATAGCACCTTTCACTAATCCTTGAGATAGAGCCTTCATGATCAGTAGTTCAATTTCGTTGATGGGTAATTTGGTTTCCTTTGCAATCTCAGCGAAGGTCAATTGCCTATTATGAGACGGCCTCTTGAATGTCATCTATAGTAGAAAATTAAAACAAACATCAGTAAAATAAGTCTAATACAAGAAGAGCTGAAATGAATAATGTGTTTTCAAGAAGTAATCAATAATTATTGTTCTACTATTTTGTATCCACTGATTCAAAATGATTTGATAAACAGGTGCTGTGAAGTATTTTCTAGTTTCATTACCGATTATGAAAGAATGTTCAGTTTTATAAAAAAAATACCTCTCTAATTAGAACTCGATAGGACATACGAAAATACAAAATTTTACTACAAATGTTGGTGTATGTGTTGAATAGTTCATTCAAAATACCCGTTAAGACTACTGGATATCTTGGTGACATAACATTATCAAAATAACTTTACGTTCATTTTGAAATGCAATACCTTGTATCTCGAAAACAAAGCTACTAGAATTAATTTTAATAGATCACACATTAGACGTATTTGGATATCTAGAAATGACACCAATCGGAAAATTTGTATACAGGGTTAATCGATTGTCTCTTGTTCAATGAAGATATTCTCAAGTCATGAAAAATGTAGCTTTCCATTTGAAATAGCGGAGTTAATATCCACTTCCGGTATAACCAGATGTGCCGTCTTTTTGAAAATATTTTCGTTGAACAGAAATAGTTATTTTTATGCCTAGACCGCGAAACAAATTTTTGGCGTGCCGAAAGAAAAGTTATGCCGAGGCAACATAATCTGAGGTCGCCAAAAAGTTTCGCGGTCATGGTATCACACTATTTTTTGTGCAAATTATTGAAATAAATTATTGAAATGACATTTTGAATGAATGAATATTTTGCAAGTTCTTGACAAAACGAGAATATGATCTGACCTTGATCTGACACTGAATAGCCTTGCTATTGTTATAGTTTAGGAATGTCATATTAGGAAGTGGGCTTTGATTTGGTACCCGTTGCTATGGGTAACGTCTGCAAAGTAGTTCGCGTACTGTGTAGAGAACGCGAAGTACTCTCTTCGCGACTTCGCGTACGATTGCACGAAAAAGATATTTCACGATACTGAAAAGTCCCATCAGGATATTCACAGATCAATTCATTTCTTCTATACCAAACTTCAATTTTGATTTTTGAAAAATATTCACAAGGAAAAAGTTAGGCGAGTTAAGTAGAAATTCAAAACTAATAGCTTCAACAGTAGATCCAGAACTGGATTTGATTTTCAAAATATCGCATTAAAATTGTTTTAACGATTTTCCAAAATAAATAAAAAGTTCAACACATGTATCTTTGAAGAAAGAAAAGATTTAGCACTTAAGAGTCTAAAACATATTCTTTGGAAGAAAGTTGAAATTTTATCTCTTCAAGCAACAGAAAACCTAGTAGCCACAACTTATTTCTATAGTGTAAAAATCTTAACCAGTGAAGTGTAAAACAAAGTTTTTATTTAAAAGTCTTAGAGACACTGGAAGAAATTCAATTCATCAGTACTAGTATATTGAAAGAATGATTCTGATTGAGATAAAATAATTTCAAAGGATTCAGATAATCAATTTAGTAGAAACGGCTGAATTTTTTAATAAACTTTAAGGAAGGAACACGAAGAAAAATAGAGCTAGAAATGGTATTAATTACTTACCTCCATGAGACACAGAAGTGAAATTTTTTGTCTCAAAAATAATTCTTGGGCAGCAAGATCTGCAATTGCTCCCCACTGAATTTTCATTTTTTCAAATTTATCGATATTTCCAGAATTGAATGCGTACAACAGTTCAATTATCCAGGCATTTTCTGTCGCTTTCAATGATTCTAGTACAGGATGGGCCAGTAACTCTCCAAGATTATATACACCTTCTCCCAAAAGAGCTGCGAGCCCCAAGAAGAAAGCATGTTGCACTTTAACTTCGTCTGTTAACGTCTCCACATCTATGCAACCAAGGTACCTGAGAGCTGTTCTGTAGTACTGAGCGTGATCTCCTTGTATCCTAAATAATATTTAAAAAACGTTTTGGTGTTTTCATGATCTTGTGAACCAATACTCTGAGTTTTCTTGAATGAATTCTATGTTTTTACGTCTATGAACGTGGTGAATAGAGATTGTAGTCGGAGAGGTAAGTGGCAAAACAATGCAAAACAGTTTTCTAAAGGCTGAAATTTCGATATTATGTAAGTATTCAGGGTGTATAGCAATGGTCGAGTGTGCTTATAATGAATTATTGGCATTCAATTACTAGACTGTGTCGTTGAGGACCTAAATTAATTTTTGCAACATGTCTTGTACTTTTTTTATGTAAATAATGAGTGCATGCGTTGTTCGAAATTTTTGAATTTCAAACGTACCGTCATGGCCACTATTTGGCGATAAGTCGAATGAGTGGGGACGTCAGCTTTTATGCTGTTTCGTTATTGGTCAGATAATCTTCCATTCCCACTCGCGAAGCAAGGTTGTCAAGTCACCAATTATAATCAAGTTATCAAAAAAGATGTAAGAGTCCTGTCGTTGAATAAAACATAATAGGAGGAACAAAGGTGGATATATGTATGGTGAAATAGCTCCCTCTCACATAACCCTAGAAATTTTTGTAGACCTCTGGCCTACTTGATTATGTCGAATTCTATCACTAGATGGCGCTGTTCCCGAAGTGATCTTGCTACACAATGGTTGTTTTGTTTTGTTGTTTACATTTACGAATATTAATTCGTAATTTGAAAACATTGAGAAGAGAGAGAGAGAGAGAGAGAGAGAGAGAGAGAGAATATGCTTTATTGTCTAAAGATGTAAAATCTCATTGACAAAGTAAGTGAAAAAAATAACCTTGAAATAAATATCAAGACTAGAACAAGAGGAAATCACTACTATAACAACACATTTTAAAATCTATTTGAACACTAGCTAGTTCATAAGGGACACATTACAACATATTAAAATATTCCTAATAAAAATGGTTTTATGGTTAAAATGTATCATCAAAAAACTCTTGTAAACTATAATAGGGTTTATCCGAAAAGAGTGCTTTTATTCTATGCTTGAATTTTTTATTGGATCCAACTTCCTTGGTGTCTTTTGGCAAATGATTGAACATCTTAAAGCCTACATAAATTATTGTATAACATTATTTTTTTATTATTATATAAAAGTGATTGATTTAATGAAAAAGACGTGAAATTTTCATTATATCTGTGAAGTATATGTGGCACGCCATCTACAGTCAATCCGGTGCGGCCTTGCTACGGTGTTTCGCGGTTTACACGTACACGTTTTGGAAAAAAACAATTGACAAGTGGTTACACCAGTCTATTTTCATCATGGGAGGAACCCATGATATTATAATTCATTCTTGACTCTTTCGAGCAACCAGCATGTCCAAATATACTCCATAACAATATTTCATGTTAATGTTGGAAACTTGGCAATATTCTGCTGGATGCTGCGAAGGGACAAGAATACGTCCACAAGTCGTGCGCGCGGTGTTGTCACGTTCACCGCTTCAAATGTCCTCTAGTGTAAATTAATATAATCACTATTTACACAAATGTATTATAAGCCATAAGCCACAAATCATAAGGGAACATTTTGTGACAATTGATTTTGTATTGCTGAATAGGAATATTACCAATACACAATTGAGAATTTATTAATGTTAGAATAACTGATATTTCTAAAGTTCCCAATCGTATTTCAACACATGACAAGATATCGTAACTCCTTTGCACACCACCCTTGAGGTAGAGTTGTTTAAATTATAATACTATCTGATTGCTGAATATTCGATTGATTGTTAATATTTCATGTATGATCTCTAATCACTGTTTTCCATCAGCCAAATAACCCCATGGTTGGGAATAAGTTGGTGTGGTGACCGGCGGCGGAGCTGGTAATGAATTCCCGCAAGCTGGATAGGGTAAAGGGCTTTCACGCTGGGTTGAGTGACGTCAATATTTCAACACATACAGTGTTGCCAGTTGAAAGAAAATGACTGAATGACCAACCGCCCGAATATGGATATGTCTAGTGTTACGATCGTTGGACGTTATGTTTTTTGGAACCAACTCAAAAGCCGTCCATTTATGTTTCACAATCAGCACTTGAAGTTGATTAATGAACTTCAATATTTGTATATGATGAACCATGCACCTAAACAGAATACTGAATATTAAATTTAATGATAATGGAATTCTTATAAGGAATAATAACTTGAAGAATGATTTATTATTTTACATCAACAAACAATCACAGATATTGACATTAAAAATAACTTATTTTTCTACCAATACACAATTATGTTTTGAATTATTTTTTTTTAATAAAACTGATCAGTATTCACATTTACTGAGTAAAAATAATGAAAACTTCAATTTTGAGGTTATCTAATCGTTTTGAATGGTTTTCAATCACTATAAATTGGTGAAATGGAATAAAAATTCGATCAATTGACTTTATGTCGTGGGAAAATAAATAATGGTGCATCTACTTATATTGGAAATTATGAAATAGACAGCAAGAGTTGTTCTTACTTCAATATTCTCAGTATAATTCATGAGGAAAACCCACAAAAACTCATGAAACCACCATGTCATTACAATAAACTAACACAAATCATATTTGGATCATCCGGACAACACGAAATATCATTATTAATACCATCATCATTCAACTTACATCTCTCACAGCAGTCATTGGAAGTAATGGACCATCTTCTGCGCTTACGTACTCAATGGTTTAGGCATTTTGAATAAATCGAATTTCACCTATGATCCACAAATAAATTACAAACAATTCCTCGAAAGTACAAATTGTCAGTAATGAATAATTCGCAGAGATCAGCTGATCACAACAAATCGCTTCTAGAAATGTCGAATAAATCTGGCATCGGTGTACAGTTTTGCCAATTTAAATCGATAACGCGGTTCGCCCAATTCGAAGGTTACTAGTATGTGCAGTTTTGGCACGACATTGTTATCAAGTATTGCGCAACTATCAACCCAGCGGGAAAGCCCTTTACTAAGATTGGCGTGCTTGGTTATGACCGGTGCAATGAGAACGACGCCGACAGCAGCGTTAGAGGTGATACTGGGAACAGGAGCCCCAACCGGCCATGCTGCAATTGCCATCCGGACGGACGAGGATATACCTCTCTCGACCTTCAGGGTGGTAGAGGCAGAAGACAGGTTGAGGTGGAGAAGAAAATATGCGCTCACCATCCCGACAGGGAAAGAATGGGAGCGCAACGAGGTTAACTTCGCACCAAACAGTCTGGTTTGTTATACAAACGGATCGGGTATGACAGAGAAAGCGGGAGCGGGAATCTATCTGGAAGGACGCGGGGAACAAGAGAGTTTTTTTCTCGGGAAGTATCCAACGGTATTCCAGACAGAAGTATCCGCAATCCAGGCGGTAGCGATGCTAAAAGAAGCAATAGAGGGACCGGAACAGAGAATTTATTTATGTTCCTATAGTCAGGCAGCACTTAAGGCAGTATGCTCCCCCAGAACTAGATCAGCTTTAGTTCAGAAGATGCCCTTGAAGAACTTGCAAGAAATAAGGAGGTAACAATGATGTGTGTCCCGGGAGATAGGGGGATTCAAGGTAACGAGAGGGCGGACGAACTCGCCAGGCACGGTGCCGAGACACCATTTCATGGCCCGGAACCTGCATTAGGCATCACAAGAAGCCAAATTTCATCCGCACTGAACGAGTGGATGTGGAGAAAACTCAAAGAGAACTGAGAGGACTGTGTGGGGTGCAGGCAAGCAAAAGACTTGATAACAACCCCTCACAAAGAGAGAACGAAGTGGCTGCTGAGGCAAGGGCGACAAGAGGTCAAACTCCTAATTGGAGTCATAACCGGTCACTGCAAACTCAGCGGACACCTCTCGATAATGGGTATAGTAGAGAACCCAACATGCCAGAGATGTATGGAAGAAAAAGAGATATCTTTTCTTTCACTTCCTTCAGCAGACTAAGATTCAACATCTTTGGAAACGCTTCAAAGAGAACAGATGAACTCTCTCGTGTGGGCAGACACCCTAGATTCCATCAGAAGGTCTAGAAGGTTCGCCGAGGTAGCCGAGTAACGGAGGTGAGATGTAGGTTGCCGGGGTCGACAAAAGGGGCCCGGGAGGGCCTAATTGCCAGGCTTGAGCCTCCCAACCATTACTACTACTACTACTAAGTTTTCTGATAAATAAGAAAATCATTGTTAAAATATCCAACAGAAATCAACTACTTTCCACAGAGGAATAATTTCATACAATTCATTACAGAATGCGTTGAAAAATATACATGAAGCAAGAAGATTTGAATCAATCTTGAACCATACATAAAAACTGTTCTAAAATTCCTCAGGTCAGGAGAATTTGATTGAAAAATATGTGATGTCATTTGATTACTTTAAATTGAGATGTAATAATTTGCATCTCAAGGGAAAGTATGAATTTGGTTTCTCTGAGTGGAATTCATTTGTTAACTTTTAATTGTAAATTATGTTTATATGTGTTCATGTATCCCAATTATAAACAGATATGTTTCTTGGGTTAATGAAGGAAATCACTCAATATTGAATTATATTTGTTATATAACGAACAATTATATATAGGGTGTTAGTGAGTAAGTGCGTCAAACTTCAGGGGGTGATTCCTTGTGATATTTTAGGAAGTATAGTGAATATAAACATGTATCCTAACTTCCTTCGTTTTTGATATACAGGATGTTGAAGTTGAAAGTATTAATTGTTTTCATTCATAACGCCCTTGTATATAAGTCAGTATGGTTGGAGACTGAAAAACTATCAAAATTTCAAAATGTTTTTTTTTTTCTACCTTAATGGCCATGGACATTAGCCCTTCAGCCACACACAATTTGAATTTTATATGTCTATATTGTTTTTTGTTATGAATTTGACCAATAAGTCGAAAATGTTTTTGTCCCCTGTAGTAAGCTTCAAAGAGATAATTTCCAGGTAATTTGCTGCAGCTAAAGATTACATGATTTAGATCCGCAATTTCTTTATCTAGGTTACATAAGGGAGAATCTATCACCCCTATTTTATTCAAATGATATGGGAAACACCCATGATTTGTTTTCAATCGAGTCATAATAGTGCAGTACTTTTTATTTGCTTTGTGATCGTGAATATAATTTATTTTATTAGGCAGTTCTTCATGTATTGTAAAATATGAGCTATTTGAATTTTCTGGTATTTCTCTCCTAACTGCCCCAATCAATATAAATATTGTTTTTGAATTCGTGAAAGAGATCTTCAAAATATGGAATGTTAAGGAAGTTATTGTATCAGGTTGCATCTTTTGCAGCTGCATTTCAGGAAAACCCACTATGCCCGTTGGTCCATATGAAAGTGACTTGGATGTTCATCAGTTCAAGTTGATAAATTCTTTTTTCTGCAACCGACACAAAAGTCGTCCATTTTGATACCAAAATTAGCTCTTAAATTGACGTTTCTATTACTGTCACAAAAATAGGTATGTTGCTAGGCAACATATTTAGTTCCTAGGAGCTAAAGTTGAATTTTAGTTCCTAGGAGCTGAAGTTGTACTTTAGCTCCTAGGAACTAAAAATGATGCACTGGAAGTCATCAAGAATAAACAACATTGTGACGGTTGGTTATCTGGGTTGAGACGCATACCTGATTTGTTTCCGATTTCAGCAGATTTGGCATTTCATACCCATGCTGGAGATATAAATACACCTTATTATAGTTTAGTATTGGAATTATGAACATCTCAGTTATAAGTATTTTTGTTTTGATCAGGGAAGCCTTCAAGATTCAAATACTTGCTTGATCTGTATTTCATTCGTTATTCTCGGGATGGATAACTTGTTTTTGAATAATCACGGCAAGGCCAAGCAATAGTTTTTTTGTCTCAAACAACGGTATTGTTTATCTTCATTCGATCATCAAAACACAGTGTAGTATGGAGAGGAATAAATAATCACTATTATCATTGTTGATATGCTCACTAACCTAAAATTTTCCACGTCTTGTTCCTATAGCTGGCTCTAGCGCGGTGTTTGCCATTAGAGCACCTGGTCCATACACAAATATGTCACTCTGTGGTGGTATTTATATTGAAACTTCAATTCGAACATCCTAGAAAACCTAACCTGCTGTTAATGCAGGTAGAATATTCTCACCACATGGATTATTTGTCAATATTTGTTGCATTGCATACATATGGCACGGCATTGGTGGTTACTTCACATGTTTAATTGAGTTAATTGTTTCGGTTGCAGAAAAAATAGCATGTTTCATTCGGATCAAAAGTGACTTTGTTCGACTCGCAAATTTTGCTTTCGCTCGGCTTCGCTAAACGCTCCGCCTCGCAAATGCAAAATTCGCTTGTCAAACAAAGTGTCACTTTTGATCCTAATAAAACAATCTACTATTCTTTATCTTACAGATTGATACAAACCATTTAGTGGTGATATTTTTAATACTCTCCAGCACAGATTTGGAATCTGATATAATAATCATGACACCAGTTATGTTATCCTCCGCACACCATTCTAAAGATTTTTGAATGGCGATGGCCGCAGCCGTGAAAATGCTGCATATCTTCGGAATTTGAGATTTGTGTGGTACGTTTTTACTTGCGACAAAGAAGGCACTACCGACTCCTTTCCGTTTTTTGCTCCCGTCTGTATAAATTATTGTTTTATTTTCGTAATTGTTGATTTCCGTTTTTAACAGAGCTTCGTTAATGGAGGCTATTTCCTTATAATTGGGGAATATGACTGTGGGTTTAAAAAATATGAATTCGTAGCTGTTTATAAATACAGGTTAATTATTTGTTGTCACAATGAATTGAATATATTCGTTGGTTTCTAAAAAAGCAGCTGGTAATAGAGGCGAATTTTTAAGTATCCAGTAACTAGTGGTTAAGACCTCCGTGTTCAAAATATTGATTTTCTTTACTAGCGACTTATTGAGTAATCTCAATGAACGTTTCGGGAGCACCTACATTTTCATTGATATTGGTGATAGGACATTTGAGTAATGATTAAAAAAAAGATTTTACATGGAAATTTTGATACCCTGTATCTTGAAAATGCAGCACATGTTTATAAAAACTTCATTTTCTGAAATATCACAAGGAATCAGCCCCTGAAGTTTGACGCACCTATTCACTAACATCCTGTATAGGTATGATTCTGACAAAATATTTTCTCAAAATTAGATATATTATTTTTCATACATCAGATAAAATTCAATATTCTGTGTTCTAACAAAAAGTAGCAACAACTTTGTTAATTCAAATAGAACACCCTGTATTTATTGCATTTTTAGATTATCCCTGAATAGCTGATTTCATCAATGAATCACATATGGGGTCTAGCAGGAATGATTACAGTGAAATAGGGTGTTCAAAATCGAGATTTTTCAACATAAAGAATTTTTTGTGTCAAAACTATTCATAATTGATCAAAACGGTTTTCATGTCTTAATTTTTCATGTACTATCAATTAATATTTAATTGAAATAGATACAGGGTGGACAAAAATCTTAATTCTGAACCACTCTGTATTTATTTCAATTAAATATCAATTGATAGTGAATAAAATGTTGAGATAGGGACATGAAAACCATTTTGAACCATTATGAATAGTTTCCACACAAAAAATTTCTGAAGTTAAAAAATCTGGATTTTTTTCACAGCATATAACTCTGTAATTATTACTGCAAGACCCCAAGTGTTATAGGTCAATGAAATTAGCTCGTCAGGAAGAACCTGAAAATGTAATAATATGCAGGGTGTCCCATTTAAAATATCAAAGTTGTTGCTACTTTTCAATATAAGCGGCAACGTCGCAATGCTGAGAATATTCAGGTTGATAGAACACAACTAATAACTCCAGAAACGTCTAATGTGCCATCCACCGTGAATGAGCCTGTTTATAACAGTTAGCCACGTGATTCATGCCTCTAGGCGCGTATACAAGGGGAAGGGGGTAATAGAGGTAATTACCCCTCCCCTCAGATGATTGAAGAAAATTCAAAGTTTCAATCAAAATTGGCATCAAGACAAAATTAATCTTATTTCATTTTACATGTAAGTAGAATCTCATCTATGTCTTCCTAAAAACTGAAAAATGCCACAACTGCAGCATGCAAGTTTGTTTTTTGATTTGACAATTAAATTTATGTTTATGAAATCCCATAAGTCCTGTAATTTTATCATTATGACAGTGAAAAGAGTTTGCCCTAACTTTTCTAGGGACAATTTTCATTAATAAAAAATCCCATAAGCAGCTGTGATTGATTTTGCCACAAATAGCTGTAGTGTCTCCTGAAAATTTGTATTTTTGCAGTTACTTTTGGTGTTGTTGACCTTATGTTTATTGAACTTGAATGAATAATTAAAAGAAGTATATAGACTGACAACCACTACCCACAGAATCTTTGTTTAGGATGCAACCAGTAGACTGCTGAACATTACTGAATTACACTATTTTCAAGGAATTATCAATTTTTAAAGGGAAAAACCAAGATTTGAAAATAATAACTTACCTAGTAGGCAACATAGGCAACCTAGTACACTCTTGCCTACTAACTACCTAATACCTAACTAGGTTGTCATCTAGAATGACCAACCAGTGAGCTACTAACCATCTTGGATGTTTTTTTGAACAGAAAGAATGAGTCTAGTGAAAAAGTATAGTTTGCCAACTGTTTGGCAGCCTATACACTTTGATAATCAAATGAAAAATCAAAATATACTCATAATTATTCAAAATATGAAAGAGGATCATTGAGTTGATTTGAATTGATTCTCACCTATAATATTGAGAAGCAAGTAAGTAAAATCTACCATGTACAGCTGTCACACCATCAGCATTATCCAGTGTTGTTTCAACCTCCTCAATTATCTTTTTGGTAGCATCCAAATCATTAAGTTTTTCAAGATGAATCTGTCCAGCCAAAACCTTACATAAATTTTGTGCATCAGGATTGACTTTTACTTTTGGTTCAGTCTTTTCTAAGAAAGTAATTGCCTCTTTAGGATCTTTATAGTGCTCTACAACAACTGCAACAATTTCTACCAGTGATAAGGGGTTGATTCTGTAAATTAAATCAAATTTCTATCATAAGAGTACCACTAGTAATAAGCTAGGAAATAAGTTCATAATGACAAAATAACAACTTATTCATTAATTATTCAACTTTTTAAATGTGTAATAAAGCTTCATGGCAAGAACTACAATCATAACTTACTTAGGATCAATCATAACTTGCTTAGGGTGACCAGATTTTGAAAAGGAAAAAATATTACATATTTCAGAATTAAGTATCATAATAAACAGAAGAGCAGGGCAGGTGATTTTTTTTTGTTATTCTATATCAAAGGTGAAATGCTTTCAAATTGAAAACTAGATTTCCTCATACCATTATTACTATTGAAACAATGACTGCCTATTTTCACCAATATCATGATTTAGAAGATTGAAAAAAAATTTTAAATGTCATGATCTCAAAAAGAAGACATTTACCTGCCGAATGCAAAAAGATAGAGTAGGAGGACAGCAGCATTGAAAAAAGAGTACAAGTACTATAAAAAGTTTACCCTGGTCACCCTAAACTTACTAGACAACTACTATCATGAAATTAAATAGATGTGCAACAATAGTAAGTTCCATTGTCAATTCAATTACAATATGCTCAATAACTGTTTGATGTAATTTGATTCCTGTAAGAAAAAAATCAGGCTGGCGATTACCTCTTGGGGGTTGACCAAAGGATTACCCACATGAAACACTAAAGCCCTGAGCTAAATACACAATCTGACTGGAAAGATCATATCTATCTCGAATATGGTGAACGTATTTGTGAATAGAATCAAGAAGACTTACTTATTTTCAAAGGTTTGAATGAAGTGGTTGTATAGTTGAATTAGGTTATCCCCCTTCTGTATTTCTGGGCACTTTATGAAAACAAGTATTTTCAATGTTAATTGATGCCACAGCCTACAAAATAATATTTTGATAGGAAAGACCAATGAAATTTGTAAACTTAACTTACTTTTTGTTATGAAGTTCTTCTAGTTCTGCCCATTCGGAGCTCAGCTCCTTTGGGCTTTCTAGTTGCTTTTTTGATAAATAATCACTGATATTTGATATTTGTACAGCAGTTGCAGCCATTTTCAAGCAATTTATTTTATTTCAGTTCGCAAACCACTAATTCCTCGTCCTTTTTACGAAAAAGAGAGTGCAAAATTGAAAAATTGATACAATACGACAATGATAATACGAGCAAGAACAAAAAATTGAGCTACAAAATGACTTGACTTTTTATTTATTTTCAGTTTTTCATTTATAGCGAATTCTATTGGTAAAACTGGCTAGCACTGAGTGCATATCTGTTCCATTGGTAAAACCGGTGTAGGGTTTTGCATTCCATTAGAAAACGTTCACAGTGCAACAATACTCGCACGAGCGAAGTCAGTGCAGTTTTGAAAATGGCTGAAACATTGGATATGAATAGTTTGAAAACCAAATTGTTAGTGACAATCTGATCATCATCATCAAAAAATGATGAAAAGTTGGAGGTTTCAGGAAAATGAAGATTACTTTCAAGAATTCAAAATTTTGTTGAAAATGTTTTGCATGATGGAGAGGTGCTTATTCGCGGTCGCCAAGGTCATCAGATGATTATTCATTAGATCGATGCTCTGGAACGAATTGCCAAAGGATAAGTGTTCCCCGATGCATATAACCTCCAGAAATGTAAAAAGAACACAAATTCCTTCCTTTTTTCCCTTGGTTCTCATGATGTTCTATGAACATTCCAAGATATCCCTTTTTGTAGGAACCATAACATGAAAAAAAGTCAGCACATCCTTTCTTTGTAAACCTCGAAATGTGTCGAACAACATCTTATCAAAATTCGTTTGTCTATGGACCAGCAAAGCGTCAGCATGCAACGATTGCCACGCATGCGGCCTGGGGCTCATCGCGAGGGTGGACTTTTTTCAAATTTTGTTATTTTTCCTACGAAGGAGGTTTATTTAGGCCGAGTAAGGTCTGATTGTTCAGAAAAAGTAGTCCTAGAGTTAGGTTAAACTGTTCAGGAAAAGTAGTCTCTTTTGTAATATTTAGGAATGAGGTTCATTCAGGCCGAGTTAGTTAGAATCGTTTAGGACAAGTTGTCTCCTTTCTTATGCAAAGGATATTCACCCTCCCTGTATTACTTACTAGTACCATACAGTGACTCCATATATAACGTTTCTGTTGGAAGCCAGATATTGGATGTAGTGTAGGGGAACTGTCTGCAGGCAATCGTGATAAGGGCTTTTCTGGTGTCAACACAGAAACACTGTCAATAGTGTCAATTGGTTTGAATGGAAAGCCGAGTCGAATTACCGCGGAAATTTGAAATAAGGATTCAAGAATGAAATTTGTACTCAAAAATAATATCAACCCGAAATTGAAAGATAATAAAATCCAATATGAGCCTGGGGCAGCTTGTGATGTGGAATAGTTATCAAAAATAAAGCTCCGATCTCTCACTCCGATCTTACCTGAAACTAGAAACTGTCGAAACCCAAAAACCTAACCCTATTGTTATATTTTTTATTCTTTTCACTTTTCATATTTCATTTTCGAGTAGCTATTAGCTATTATTTCCATGAATTCTGATTTCGTTCTTGGGTTAGTAACACCATCCACTTTTTATACCTTCCTCAGTATATCCATGTGCAATTCGGTAGTCCATGTGATATAATTCTAACCTACATATTGGTACCTATCTAATGGTAATTGGTACCTCTGAACCTGATTACGAAACTCGAAAAATAGAGATGATAAGTTGACCTACAGAGGAGATATCATCGAGTATGCACACGGAAAGTGCTTCAAATCTGTATTTAGCATCTTTTTTAGGAGGTGGTGTAGCAGGGTTGTTTGTCGATGGGGTTCTATTCCCCCTTGATACCCTCAAAACAAGACTTCAAGCTGAACAAGGTTTCTATAAAGCTGGTGGCTTCAAAGGAATCTATAAGGGAATTGGTCCACAATCTCTGGGAAGTGCACCCCAAGCTGCATTATTTTTCCTAACATATGAGAGCATCAAGTATTTTTCTGAAAAAAATGTACCACAACATTTCCTGCCAGTTGTACATATGGCGGGTGCATCTGTAGCAGAAGTTGTTGCTTGTATCATCCGTGTACCTGTAGAAGTAGTCAAACAAAGGAGGCAAACTCATCCAGGAAATAAATCTTCCATGAAAATCTTTCTCTCTGCCTATAAGCATGAAGGTTTTAGAAAAGGGTTGTATAGAGGGTTTGGCTCTACTGTAATGAGAGAGATTCCATTTTCAGCCATCCAATTTCCCATTTTAGAATACCTCAAAATGACCTATAGGAATGTATTCAAGAATAACATTCCATTAGAATCATGGGAGGTTGCTGTTTGTGGATTTATAGCTGGAGGATTCTCTGCTGCAGTGACAACTCCCTTAGATGTAGTAAAAACTAGAATAATGCTGGCAGACAGGAAACTAGCCATGTCTGGTGAAATCACATTTGGTAATACAATGAAGAGTATTTATGCTGCAAATGGCTTCAAGGGATTGTTTGCTGGATTTATTCCTAGAGTATTGTGGATAACAGTAGGAGGATATATCTTTTTTGGAAGCTATGATTTTTCAAGAAATCTGTTCATTAGAGTTTCAAGTGAATCTACATATTGAGCACAGTAATGTTGGGATTAGTGAAATTCTTAAAAGAGCAAATAAATCATGTTTTTTATATCTCTTATTTATGATTTATTTCAACATAGGTACCTACCTAATAAAGTGATCATTCAATTTTGTACATCACAGGTAATTTCTTCACTTAAATAATTAACAAATTATGATTTTTAATTAGTTATTCTAGGTGTAGGTAACTAGTATTTCTCAGCAATCAATGATAGAAGTAGGTACCTACATACCTGAAATTAATCACTGTGCTGCTGTTTAGGTCCTTAGGTCTTCATTATCCTGAAACAATAATGCAAACTGCCAACTGTTTCAAAATGTTCAGCCACAAATACCTTTGTAATTGATCCACCCTGTAACAACTGGAAATCTAGATCAGGTCGGCAGCTTACTTGATATTTACTATTTAGCCGTCATTGGAAAAAACAATGTCATCAAATGTAGAATTCTATAAATAGAGCATTACATCCTACAACCGACTGGATATTTTTTCCATGATCCATGATAATTCTATTATTTGAATAAACTTGGAAGGATCCAGGAGAATGTATAAATTCCATTTTCTAAAGGATCATTCCAAGAAATATTCTTTCACATGATTGGGCAAGAATATTTAGATTATTGAGTGCCTGAGTTTTAATTTGAAGGCATTGCCCCAGGTGCACTTTTGCCTGTTTCTAACCTCATTGCCTTATAAGTCAGTGGCGGCTCATGACTCATGGCAGAGGAGGCTGAATGATATGATATTTATTGTGAAAAACAACTCTCTACTCACCCAAATCAATAGCTTTAATGCCATTCTGTTTACCAGTTAACCTGAACTTAATACTTGAAGAAATGTGTTCCTGTGATTTGCAGTGTCTATCCAATCCGTGAGGAAATTTTTTCAAATCATGATATGCTAATCGCCCCCAACATGATGACTTATCGGTTAAAAATAATACACAATACCAACAAAATAGCTTATTCCTTACCTCAGATTCCGTCAACCAGATATATTTTTTATAATTATCAGAATTGAAGGAACGATTTTGTTTGTTATCTGTTACAATCAGATTTTGTGATTCCGGTGTCGGACGTTTGTTTTTCACAATCAATTTATTTTCATAAGACAAAAGACAAAGCACTGAATGAGTTCACCATGAAGTATTCCACTAAATCGCAATCGATTAAAACATTCATTTTTCAGAAATTTATAGAGTCCCTAACCATTGACCTAACATGAACATAAACTCTGCACTCGCGCCGGATTGTCCGCAATTCGCGACGCGACACGACAAACACGTGCTATTCGGGCATTTGCATAGCGCGCGTGGGTTGCGCGTTGTGAAGGAGTCTAGCCTCCTATAGATGTTGCCAAGTTGAATATTTTACGCATGATTTGCAGACTTCAACGTGTGATGCGTGGGCAAGCACTGTTGCCAATTCAAAAATATTTACCTAAAAACAGGAAATAAAATCAAAATTGTTGTATTTTGGTGCCCTTTTAATGAGAAAGTATAGATAATATCAGAAAAATTTCCGAGGAGGCTCAGCCTCCGTTGCCTCCTATGAGGAGCCGCAACTGTTATAAGCACACTTCCAGCCACATCTGAAATTCTTGTATTCTTTTTAGTTAAAGCATTTCAACAAAATTCAGTCACAATCAGATACTTTCCTCTTATATTAACAATAGGGAGTGGGTAATTAATAAGGAATAACTAGGTAATTTATATTGTTTTATTGATCTACTTCACTACTACTTGTAAATTTTCAATGCAAAGTATATTATTCTTGAACAATTACTTTTTCAAACTCTTCTAGAGGAGATTGCATTGCAATAAATACAATTATGAATTGTTTATTCAAGATTTTGCATGAATATAATGATTTCTCAAAAAAATCAGTATTTCAGTGTCATTCAGAAAAAGAGCCAATAATTAATTTCAGAAACACCTTTTTATTCAAGTTATATTTTTTTCTGGCAATGAACTAAGTTGATGGTGCTTTTAATAAATTGAGTGCTTGGTGAAAATATATTTTATTTGAAACATTGTGAAAAACATCAAGGTACATCTTACATGAACTTAATCTATTGTTTTTTTCATTGTGTTCTAAATTCTAGACATGTAAAGTACTGAATTTAAAAGACCTTGTCAGAAGGCACAATGAAAACTAAATTTACTGAAATCCATTTTATTGAACACAAAATACAAAAGCATATACTTATACTTAGACCTATACCAAAGAAATTTTAAAATGCAGAAAGGTAAAGATGTAAAACACAAAAATAGTAGGTGATTCGGATTCTGTAATAAAAAAAAAAGTTACACAAACACAATTCTCAATAATCTTATTATGTGTGTGTCACATTTTTCCTGTAAACTAGGTAATACAATAGAGTTCAATACTTATATAAAATAAAAATATATAAAAAGTCTTCTTAAACAATTCTGCAACATATTCTTCTTTAAACCTCTCAAGAGAGATTCAATCTAATATATTCAACTTTTTAGTACAAAAAATAAAATATTGACAAAAAGCCTACTAATCAAACATTACAGTGGCTGCCAAGATATGCAACAAATCAAAAACACTCCAATTATATGTTTCTCAAGCTTGTGCATAAAAGCAATAACTGGATTTTCAAAATACAAATTGAGATTATAATCCTGAGAGCAAAACTTGACCTATTTGGGAGCGTTTTCATTTGGGATAAGTTAATTATTGTACTTGAAGTTCATATATCATTGATGTACTATAATGAAATTACCCTGGGTGATGTATTTTTGGCCATATACAAGTGACATTTTTTCCCAGACCTATGAGAAATAATGGCACTTCCAAATTGGAAAGTAGAGTAATTTATTCAAAATAAGTGTAAAGTTTTGAGTTATTACAACATATTCAAACTTATTGCCATAGATCTAGTTGACATATTGTTTTTTTTTTTCAATTCAAACAGAAAATGGAAAAGCATCTGGAAACATTTTTATTCAGGACTCCAATAGTTATTTTTGTATCTAGAGCGCGAAATGCTACTTTGGTGATCGAGATTTTTTCAACGAGGCGTAGAGCCGAGTTAAAAAAATAGTCGAGATGACCAAAGTATTTCGCGCTCGAGTTGCAAACAACATTTTTTCTACAAACGTCAAAAAATATAGTTCTGAAGTAAACATATGCTTAGCTTGATATGAAAAATAGTGTTGAACTAGCTCAATAGGCCTCCCCCTATCCTCCCTAGGTACGCACGATGTTCCACGAACATAATAGGAATTTCCTTTCGTGCGCTCCAAGAGATAAAACAAAGTTATTGTTGAACATTCAGAAATTAATGATTCCGTGGATGTTTGCTCGATTGAGGACCATAAAGGTGAAATATAAATATCTTTTATCTTTTACATAAAACAATGCGCGAAGTAGGTACTTCGCGCACTGTTTTACTTCGCGCATTGTTTTGTGCAAGCTATCATGGTACCGTAGGCAGCTGAAAAAAAGTGTCACTTCGCAATTTGTTATCAATGCGCGAACCTTGTCATTTTTTGACGTTTGTAGAAAAAAGTATTTTATTTTCACAACCAGCCGCAGAACACACGATTATTCTATTGAAGTACAATGTACATCATCACCTTGTATTTAGAGTTGTCAATAAAGCAAAATTATAATAGTCAACTGTGAAAAATGATTGTCTAGGTGTTGCTAGGTTGTTATTATGAAAAACGGAGTGATGTTGATTCGGAAATGAGATACTTTGAAGTATGAAATGAAAGTTAACAAGAACAATTTTTGGTTTATTAGTTTATTATCAGAACTGAGACACAACCAACCAGAATTCAACATATTCATCATGAGTCATCAATTTTTTGCTCTTACTGGTAGACAAATAAAAACAATCTACATCATCTATCCTCTCAGAAACACTATGAGTTTGATTCTCATTCAAAATGTAACTCATTTGACAACTCTCGGCGAGTTTCATTGACTTCATCAACTATCCACAAAAAATGTAGATTTTAGGTCAAAAATCTACTAGGACAGTATGTGCTGATAGTGGGAAAAATTATATTTAAACCACGGTATGAAAGACTTATCGCCTCGCTTGCTTATTTTCGTTGTAGTTGAAGCATCTTGAACAAATATTGGAAATTTCAATTTGTTGCATAGTTGAACTATTCATTTTTATTAGTAGTTTGAAACAACTGATGCCCATAAGCTCTTATTTCTCAACAAAATCAATCGATCAAAACATGTGTTCATGATATATTATGATCCATAATCCAAATTCCATGGTAAATATTTCACTCAACTCCCACGACTTATCGACGAAATTCAAGAAATTTACAAATTAGTTTTGATCTCGTAAGAATACAGAACATATTTTGTAACAGAAAAAAAAAACCAAAATCCCTGATAAAAATGTAATCAATATGAAAAGTTGAAATTTGAACTTCAAGTTATCAGTTGTTTGAAACAAACACAATTGAAAAATATAACTTTCACATAATTTTGAATCATCATGGTCAACTACAAGGAATTTGTAATGTTCATCATTCCTCAACAAATTTCGATTCACGAGAGTTTTTTGTCAATAACAGGAAAAAAAATGGATTCTTCCAGCGGAAGGAAGCTAGTTCAAATGTATCAACTCAAATTCATGGAATCAGCTGAATGAACCCAATTTGTTTCTGTACATTTCTAACTTAGCTTTAAGCTTTCAATCTTAAATGGTACCTTACATTATTCGGCATTTCTCATCACCTTGTGGATCGCCCTGTTGGTGATGAAGCTCTTCAGAAAGAAATCCTCCTGCCATTTCCCTGTGTCTCAATAAGGAACTAGATAACTGCCTTTTCACTCTGCAATACACAAAATGTCAATGGAACTTGAGAATATACAGGCTGTTCCATAATATGTGGTTTGTCCTTCTAGAGGTAATTAGGATGCTTCGTTTGCAAGAGACAGAGGAACATATGAATATAATATTCCATAATTCTAAAATTATACCTATCATGGTTACTGAAGGATGAACAGATGTCTTGAATGGACAATCCGACACCAACATGAAATTTCAGAGTCAAAGTTTATTCGGTTTTTACTGGAAAATATTGTGTCCTACCATAACCTACCATAACCTACCATAACCCACCATAACCTACCATAACCTACCATAACGGTGAATTTGAACATTTGAGAAGCAAGACTTAGTGTTGCCTAAAATCTGTATAAGTGATCGGAAAAATTTTGATCATGGTGATGAATTCCAATTCATGATACAATAATAACAATACTGAAAACAATCATCTAAAATGTATTTGCTTTCTTTCGTTGAGAATATAGAATACATTGAGAAATATTGATTTAAAAATTGAGGAAAAACGCTTTTATAGATAGCCAAACTAAAAAGAATAGTTGTAGTTATTCATTATACAAGGGAAAAAAGTAGTAGATTTTAGCTCTAGGTTGTGTTCTCTCATGCGTAGCGGAGAAAGACAATAAACCGTGAGCTTAAATCTAATATTTTTTCCGTGTATAATACACTATTTTTTTCTGTGACAGGAAAAAAGACAAACCAATATTGAGAGAAATTACAGTATATTGAAATCAGAAAATAATCGACGTGAAATTTGAAGTTTTTAACAGGAATACAGGCATCTTTATTATTCTTTTGAAATAATCAAATATCTGTCAGTCTAATTATGTGATTTGATTTTAAAAAATTGCAAATTTAGTAGTTGTTTAGTAGGTATGTAATTCACGTAACCGCAAAGTCGAATGGAAGATAAAAGGACAGGCATTATCTGAAACAGCCAGTCACAGAAAAAAATTTAATGATAAAAGTGTATTGATAAATCCCTGCTAATATTGTCTGTTGAATATTCACCAACACACTTTCAAACATTTATCATTTTATTTTCTAGTTCTTTTTAGTTTGGCAATCTATAGAAGCGTGTGTCTAGTTTTCTAAACTACTACCTATTTCTTTTCTATTTTTTAGTTTTTTTTATATTTTTCGTGAGTACCGTCCCGCAGTAAAAGTGGGGACTTTAGGCATCTGTTGCCTTCCTTGGATTATGTAACCGTTTATCAGGCTCCCTCTCCGAAAACTTTATTTCATACGAGTACTTGGTGCAAGTCACTACCGTCTCTCTGGATGTAACTTTTTATTTCATATCATAAGAGTATATTTGGTGCGCCACTGGTCAAAATCTTCGCTAGTGTTCCATTAGGATTATCTGTCAAACAAATATAATGGGATGGCAGATAAAGGATAGCAATACCGGCGAGCATGAAGTTGAGCGCGGGATGCGGAATGTGCCTAAGTGAGGTTAGGCGTTGAGGAGACTGAGGAGAGACAGTTGGGTACTGGCGGTTGTCCTGTAAAGTAGGGCCAGTAAACGCCAACGCTCAAAAATTCGAAAGACGCTCTGCGGCTCTGCGTTGAGAAACGATATCTTGGAGACAGGAGTTACCAAGTTCCTGACACCAAATCACAAAAACTGCTGAATAATCGATTTTACGGACAAAGATTCATCTGAGAAGATGAAGTAAAGCTGAGCTGCGTTGCACAGAGATTCTCACGTTGTTAGGGATACTTTGGTGGTGATATCTAGAGTTCCTAAATGTACTTGACACTGCTGTTTTGACGTTTTATGTATATTAGAGTACGGACACTAGACAAGCAGTGACAAACAAACATAACCACAACCGATTTTGAAGCAAATCATACGTTTTGCCAGACAAGGACAAGAATATGTTTTTCACTTAGATAAAGGATCCTCGCATCTTCCTTCCTTCACAAGTCCTGGGAAGAGAACATCCATATATCTTTCTCTGTCTTTGATTTTTGAATGAGATTGCATAGCGTCTCCTCGAGTGGGTAAAAGGGTACGATAAATTGTTTAGAACATTATTTCTTCTCGAAATATTGAGGCTGAAGGACCTCAATGGAGGTCAATATCAAGTTGATATGTACATATATACCAAGCAACGAAATACATATACTATTCCTATGAAATAAGTCTCTTATATGTAGGTATATATAGGCGGCTCGGTGGTCGAGAGCGTGAAGGCGCTGAGTTCGTATGGGGACTCCCACCGAGACATAGGTTCGAATCCTAGTTAGGCCATGGATGTTTGTGTTTGTATGCTCACCTAACCCCGCACAAGTTTCGACTTATGGGGCGTTTGGTCCCAGTGCTGGGACCGACGAGGTAATATAGGTTCAGTTGAAAATTTTTGCATCACAAAAGTTCAGAATGGGGGATCTCAACCAATGAAACAAACTTTTATTTCGTATGGAACAAATCCACTTATACAAGGGTGAGGTAGGAGGGGTAGATAATAAGTAATTAATAAATGAACAACAATAACAGCCGATTTCAGTTAGGATAAATAATAAACGTTCTCCAAGACATACGGAAGTAGGTATAAATGGACTTCAGAGCTCGACTCACTATAGATCGCCGTTCACATTGTTGAAGGGGATTGTTGGTTTGTACCCGGCCATCGGAAGATCATTTCCAATACCCAACATAGATGGTGCACTCATTAAGCGTTCTTGTTCTGTGCTCTGATAATATCTTGCTCGTATCTTGGTATCCAAGAAGTGGTTCAAAATCCACTAGGAGCTATGTAGTCGTCTAGCACTTCTCAACTACGCATGCACATTCAGACTTGGGATTTCAACTTTGAAAAAGCGATACCGATACACGAACAATATATTCAACTCTTTGATATAGATACATCAATATCTTTGCATCCCATCTGTTACCATTAAATTTTGAATTTTGAGATGAATCATGCTCATATAAAGCAACATTTTTACTAATATTATTTGTTATTCAAATCTTCCATTCGGTTTTTCAAATGCAAAAGTTTTTGATAGTATTGTTCATCTAAACTATGAATTTTGCTCAAAACTGCCTGGATATTTGCTTGTTCAATTTTCTTGTATTTCTATGAAGATATTTGCTGATTTTGTTTCAAATCTGAAATAATTTTTAGGTAATAGTTCTGAATTTTGCTAACTCTGACTTTTTTATCTAAATCTTTTTGCTGTAACTTATTTTCCAGCTCTATTTTTTTATGTATTCCAAGCCGGCCGCATCATATTCTGTTTTCATTTTTGTAGAATTACGTTCTCCGATGGAAATTCGAATAGAGTGAATTAATTTCCTGTGTTCTCTCAATTTGTCAAACCTATGATATTTATGTCATGTACGTCCGTGTACTGTCAGTTCCCGCTTTTTCCATCAATTTATTTGTGGTTATTTCTGATTGTCAGTGCTTGTCATAGTGTCCATACTCTAATATACAAAAAACGTCAAAACAGCAGTGTCAAGTACATTTAGGAACTCTAGTGATATCCACGTATTTATGGACAATTTGAACTTGAATGACTGAAGTGATTTTTGGGATTGAAGGTAAACTAACGTTTGGGTGGGAAAACTTTTATCGAGACTTTTATAGAATCATTGGGATTTCGTATGTAGTTTGTAGCTAAATACCTTAGTTGTTTGTCCGAAGTATTCGTGAATAGAAAATTTGTTGCTATCCTACTATATGCATTTGTCTACTTTATTGAGGTAACTGTATTTCTCGACCCTAACTCTACCCTGAGAGCATAGAGCATTTCAGTTATCCGAACAAAATGCTGCTTTGAAATTGGGAAACTTTCATTTATTTCCGGAGATATCCGAAAAAAAAGAGAAATATATGCAAAATCGTTTTTATTTATTACTCAAATTATTTGAAGAGATATTTCAAAATGAATGTCACTTCATCATTGCCACTTTTCCTCCTCTACAAAATAGAATTGTCAAATCGGAAATCCGACGTTTCTTCTTGGAGAGGCCATCATCAAATTTATTATCTTAATACGGACCTGGATTTTTTATTTCATTTTTCGATAGTTTTTGATCTCCTTCACATGATGGTGTATCAAAACATAACTTAAAAAGCTTAATTAAATGCGTCTTCACAAAATTCTTGCAAGATATAATAGGCTTTATTCAATAGTAGCTTTTTAACTGCCTTTCTAAACTTGATATGTGTTAGCAATGATCGAATATGTGAAGGCAGGTGATTACACATTTTTTGGCAGGCTACTAGACAAAAAATTTCAAAATAATTGAAATTTCTTGAACATTTACACACATGCATAGACATAAAGAAACAAACAATAATCATGTGAATTAATAGGTTTCTTAGTCAGGAATGATGTGGTAGGGTGTCTCTTTTTTGTATTGAAATTGTATGTAAAAAACTCTCCCATTGTATAGAAGCATTCTTTTAGAATCAGTTTTTTGATTTACTTCTTGAAAATTGTAGAATTAATATGTTTATAATGGTTTGGTAATATATTGTAAAGTTTCACATCTATAATATTGCTCTCCAATTTAGAAAGTTTGAACCTTGGCTGCCTGAGCTGATTTGCATACCTTGTATGCATGTATGTGGTTGTGTATATACAAGCAAGCTACTTGATTGAACATAAGCTTAGAATTTTGGAAAAACATTCTAGTTATATTGGATTCAAAATGTATAATAAAATACCATACCATCAGAATTAAAACGTCTTAATATCATAACTTAAAAAAAGTTCAAAGTTGACTTATAGAAAATACAAAGAAGTCGATGATCATTCTTATTATTGTGTGAATTGATTATTTGTTTTTAGTTTCAAGTATTTATATTGTGGGAAAACAATTTCATATGTGAAATAATTTATCTCTTTCAAAAGGCACTAACCTATATGAAGGAGATACAATATGAAATATATTTATTTACATGTAATCAATATTCAATAACAAAATGTAAATTTTACTTGATTCAATTAATAAATAAAACTTCCTCATACCAGAAGTTCCAAAATAATGTTCACCTAGAATAAGAAAAAAATGAATGTCATACCTCTCAGAAATTGCCACCTCTTCGCCATTGTTGTTCAAAACTGTAGTAGTCATGTTGTCGCCGACGACCCATTTCTGTCCTTTCATGACCAAGTTGCTGGGCGGTTCATGGTCTTTGTTGAGGTCTGAACTCCAAATGGTTACATGACCATTGGCCTCCAATTTCAAAGACCTACAAAAAGCATACAGAATTTATAATGAGAAAGTGATGACGTGCTAAAATCATCAATGATGCCACAGTAATTTCCGAACTGATTGAAATTTACCGCGAGTAAAAACGGAAGTCACGATTTCGTAAGTAGGGGCAGACCATAGCACAGTTGCCATAGGTTGTTTCAAACATTAATGAATTCTCAATTATGTATTGGTAATATTCCTATTTATCAATACAAAATCAATTGTCCCAAAATGGTCCCTTATGATTTGTGGCTTATCGCTTATTTGTGTAAATAGTTATTATATTAATTCACACACTAAGCGGTGAACGTGACAACACCAAGCACGACTTGTGGGCGTGGTCTTGTCCATTCTCAGCGTTCAGCACAGTGTTGCCAAGTCTCCAACATTTACATGAAATAATTTTGATATGGAGTATTAGGAATATTTGGACATGCTGGTTGCTTGAGAGAGTCAAGAATGAACTATAATATCATGGGTTCCTTCTATTATGTTTTATTCAGCGACATGACTCTTATATCTTTTTGATAACTTGATTATAATTGGTGACTTGACAACCTTGCTTCGTGAGTGGGAATGGAAGATTACCTGGCCAATAAAGCAACAGCATGAAAGCTGACGTCACCATTTATTCGACGTATCGCGAAATAGACAATTTCGAACAACGCATACACTCATTGTTTACATAAAAAAAGTGTGAGAAGTGTTGCAAAAATTAATTTGAGTAGTAATTGAATGTCAATAATTCATTATAATTCCACTTGCCCATTACCATAACTAAAAAAAAAAAAAAAAAAAAGGAAAAGAAAAACAAAGAAATGAACCACTTGAATTCAATTTCTCTTTTGAAGAAATATTTTTTCATTTTCATTTTGAATTCAGTAATTTTTCAACTATTTTTATATCTTGTGGTAGTTCATTGAATTTTGAAAGAGCTTCGTGAGTAAATCTCTTTTGGCCAAGTACAGAGTTTGCAGAATCAAGATGAAACAAGTTATGCCGACTTGTGATATTAGGAATTTCCGAATTTCTTGTGAATATAAAATTTCAACATTTTATTGATAATAAGATAGGATGATTTGAGAGTGTCCATTGCAAAATGCTCCTCCAAAGAAAATGTGTGTCATTGAATAAAGTTGATTTGTTGAAATGTCAAATGGTAGACGATTCAATACTTTTTTGTAAACAGCAGAGATTATATTGAAATTATTTTTAGAAGATGATCCCCATATATTATTTAAATATTTGCTTCTACTGAGAATATGTAAATATAAAAATATATTAGCTATTTCAGGATTCAATTTGGGACATCTTCTCAGGGCTCTAATAATAGGAGACATTTTTTGTGCAAGATTTTCAATATTTTCACCACTTCAATTTATCATCAATCCAAATGCCAAGATATTTCATCTTCGAAGTTTGATTGAATTGTTCATTTTTTATTTTTATATTCAGTAATTTGTTTATTTCTTTGTTTAAAAATAATATAGAGTATTTCTAGAATTGCTAAACTTGAAATACTCTACTTTAGAACGAAATATTTTCTTTGTTCTACAAAAACCAAGGTCTACTGCGATATATTTAGATGTTAAAATTCAAGAAATCATATTAGCAATTTTTTTATAAAAAATTTGAAATCACTATTGGATTCAGCACCCCCCTCAAATAGTTGTATTCGATATCAATAACTTTGTGATCAAATCAATATTCACATTGTGGTAAGGAAATGGCTGAATAATAATTATAGAAATCGATGGATTGGTAGGAATAGTCCTCTCTTTCAATGGCCGCTAAGATTCCCGTACCTGACAGAACTGGATTTTTACTTCAGGGTATTGGGAAGCAAAAAGTTGACAATTCCAGACCGCAGTCAGTTGAAGAACTATGCATCAGCGTAATTATTAATATTCAGTATTTTTCATGATTTATCATATAATTTCATGAATTCTATTTGAACCTCTAAAGCAGTAGTCCTTTGTTTTGGTAAAAAAAAAAAATACAAATTTTGTCCTAAACTACAGTTTCCTAATCTCCAAAAATAAAACAAAACTTCATCGAAGGTGTCTCGCGTTCAAGTAGGTAACACTGTATAAACACGTCACGAAAAGTTATGCCAGTATAGAACCATTGACCTATAAAGGACAAATCGAGAATGTCTATACTCCTAGAATTTATCAGAGCCGGCATTACGGTAATCTGATTACCGATCGTCCGTCAGGCATTTTTTCGTTGTAAAGATGACGGGCAAAAAAAAAACAGGAAATTTTGTTTGCAAACTTCACATTCAAATTGAGCACCCCCAAGAACATATACAGGGTGGGTAACGGTGGATGGCCTATTAGAAGTATCTGGAGAACGAAAAGACAGAACATTCTGAAAATTGGGATGCTTTGATAATTGAACATTCTCTATTCGTCTAAAATGTTTTCATCGATACAGTGTTGCCACTTCTATAAGAAACAACTAGCATCTTTGTTATTTCGAATAGAACACCCTGTATTTTATTGCATTTTCAGATTCTTCCTGAGAAGCTGATTTCATCAATGCATCACACTTGGGGTCTAGCAGATATGATTACAGAGATATAGGGTATATAAAATCTAGATTTTTCATGTTTAGGATTTTTTTGTGTCGAAACTATTTATTATTGATCGAAAAGGCTTACATGTCCCTATCTTAACTTTTGATCCACTATCTACTGGAATTTAATTGGATAAAATACAGGGTGCTTCAAGATTCAGAATTCTGATCACCCTGTATCTGTTTCAATTGAATGTCAGTAGATAGTGAATCTGAAGTTGAGATAGGGACAAGTGAACCATTTTGATCGATAATGAATAGTTTCGACACAAAAAATCCCAAAATTGAAAAATCTCGATTCTGGACACCCACTATCTCTGTTATCATTCCTGCTAGTACCCAAGTGTGATACATTGATAAAATCAGCTCTTCAGGAAGGATCTAAAAATGCAATAAAATACCGGGTGCTCCATTTAAAATAACGAAGTTGCTAGTTGTTTCTGATAGAAGTGGCAACACTGTATCGATGAAAACATTTTAGACGAATAGAGAATATTCAATTATCAAAGCATCCCAATTTTCAGAATGTTCTGTTTTTCCGTTCTCCAGATACTTCTAATAGGCCATCCACCGTGACCCACCCTGTATACAACCCCAGAAAATCCGACTACCTGAATTTTTTCCACAAGAGGATTTTCATCATTACCGATTTACTTACTGAACTACTAGTATTTGTTTAATTATCCATCTTGAGGAGTTTGGTTGTATGTTAGATGTTTTTGTTTCTTGTCATACGAAATATTGCATGACATGAGACATAAGTCAATGTCTTCAATGACATGACATTATTATGAGGGGAACAAGGAACCAACATAAAATAAAGAAACCAATATAATATAATATCATAAATAAAAAATTGAAGTCGAATATTATTTTGATACGGAATTCTGAAATTCATAATCATGAAACTATACAATATAACTTGTTCCATCCCAGTCGCAAATCATATCTCGAGCTGAACAGTCGTACGGAAGTGTTGAGTAATCAGTTTGTTCGAAAGTGTGAATCATGGGGTCACAACGCAAAAATACCTTATGTTTGAACTTCAAGAACGTACGGAAAAAGCCGTCGAATCTGTCCTTACATAGATGGATACGCAATGTTTTCAAATTTTCCGTCGATCAAGTCATGGCTATTCAATTTGATAACATAAAGCATACAGTTTTCATCAAATTAGTATCAGAGTTACTAGTGAAACAAACAGTGAGTAAATATGAGAATGGAACTGTGAAATACTCTGATGAAGAAGGACTTGAATATGATGTGTTTGTGTCCGAAGAAACTGAGGAAATCTTCGTGAAGGTATTTGATTTTCCAGTCGAATTGCCAAACAGTAAAATCCAAGAAGCTCTAGAAAAATTCGGAACTATAAAATATATCAGGAATGAAATCTACAGAGGAGAGGAATTATACAATGTGGAAACTGGTGTTAGATTTGTGTCAATGATAATGCGGAAACCCGTTCCTTCCTATATCAAGATTGGAAATTTGGTATCGTTAGTAACCTATAGAAATCAAGAAAGAACCTGCATGTTTTGTGATGATATTGGCCACGAGAGGAAGGACTGTCCCAAGAAGCCATCAAATAGAGCGAACGCAATTCGTAGACCGATAGCTCCCATCACGGGCCCTGAAGGAGACAAAAGTCCCGCAGAAAACCCGACTGCGACATACGCAAATGTCACTGCAAATAATAGAGAAGATTGGAATGAAATAATCGAAACCGAAATGAGGGGTGGAAGTATGGTAAAAACGCCATGTCCTGTAGATGACACACAAAATATCAGTAACGTTACCCAAGAATTCATTGAAGAAACACAAGAGATTGAAGAAACACAAGAGGTTGAAATATTAAGGGCAACTAGTGAAGAACGTGAAGGAAACTTAGACCAATCAAATGCTGAATCAGAATCAGACCTGGACATCATTCCAGGAACAGAAGAACAAGTGAAACGAGATGCAGACAGATGGGAAAAATTGAAAAGACGACATCGTAGGAAAGAACAATCAAGCTCAGAAGAAGAAAGAAAAGTCCCGAAGCTCCTGATCAACTTGAAAGACAGGAAGACTAATATAAAAAACAAAAGCACGCATGAGGGCATCCAGAAGCAAGGTACTGAACAAAATTTATCTGATCAAGACACGTTTTAGAATAAGGCTATAACTTTAAGTTTTTTGTTTCTTCATCCGTTTCCCTTTTTCATTTAGTCTTCGAATCGATTGTTTTCTCGATTTCAATTTTCTTCTTCAATATAAGCAACAACATGCCCAGTTTATTCACAATAGCTACATTGAACTGTAATGGTTTAAAAAATCCAGTAAAACAAAGTATCCTGAATGATTTCATGAAAAAAAATGATATTGATATTATCTTCTTACAGGAACTGAATATAGATTCTGTAAGACTCTTGCCAAACTATAACATGATCAGTAATGTCGGAGACAATGAAAAAGGTACGGGAATCATCCACAGATCAGGATGTAATATTTCAGATGTGTTATGCTCTTTGGATGGTCGAATAATATCAGCTACGATAAATAATATCAGATATATCAATATATATGCACCCTCCGGTTCGCAGAACTATAATGAACGGAATCTCTTTTTCAAAAATGATATAACCATGCATTTCAATTTCAACCATCCAATAATTCTTCTTGGAGATTTCAACTGTGTCATTAGGCAAAAAGACTCACTGAACCGTACGGTTATCTCAAGAGCTCTTTGGGATCTGGTGAAAAATCTGAAACTGATTGATATCTGGGATTTAAAAAATGATAATAGAGTTGGTTACACTTTCATCAGACAAAACACAGCATCTAGGATTGATAGAGCTTATATCTCTGATGAAAACAAAAATTTTGTACACAGGAGTGAAATAAAACCGATAGCTTCCTCTGATCATAACGCATACATAATATATCTAAATTACGATTCACAATTCAATAACATCGCACATGGCTGGGGATATTGGAAGATAAAAAACAGTCTATTTAATGAAGAAAATGTAGCGCAGTTCAAATCATTGATAAATACTTTGAAATTGCATGAATTATACCATACAAATTTCTTGAAATGGTGGTTTGATATTTTCAAGAAAAGGGCCAAGAGCTTCTTCAAGGGAATTGAAATAAGCGGATCGATAGATTTCAGGAATCGCCTGGAATTTCACGAATCAGTACTTTTTGATTTGAATAGGAGACTGATGGCTGGGGAAGACGTCGCACACGAATATAGAGAGATAAAACATGACATATTGTTCCTCAAACAATCACAGTTGGACTACAAATTCGCGAACAAGAACAAAGATAATTATAATGAGAGATATAGTTTATATGATTTAATGAGAATAAGAAATAAAAAAAGCTCAACAATATCTACAATAAGTACTAATGATTCACGTAACATAAATAACTCAAGACAGATATTAAACCATACCAAAGACTTTTTCCAATCCAAATTTTGTGAACAAAATAGCATAGATCAAGATGTAAGGTGTCTATTGGCCCATACAAAAAAGAGAGTGAGTGATCAGGATAACATGAATCTAATTAATGTCATAAGCAAGCAAGAAGTCCTTAACGTGCTCAAAGGAGCATCGAAAAAAAAAACACCAGGATTGGACGGTTTATCGTATGAATTCTACGAAATTTTTTTTGACGATATTGGTGATGATATAACTAAATTATTCAATCATTTTATCATCGAAGAATATTGCCCTCCGAAAGAATTCAATGAGGCAGTAATCACACTCATTCCCAAAGTAAAAAACCCTACAGAATTGAATAACTTCCGACCCATAACGCTTTTGAACTGTGACTATAAACTCATGATGAAGACCTTGGCGGACAGAATCAAACCCGTAGCCACAAAAATCCTTGGCAATGAACAAACTTGTGGAACTCAAAGATCAATTTTTAATAATATGCTTCGTATCAGAGACACCGTTCTGTATTTTGAGAAGAATAAAGAAGCAAGTGGAACAATACTCAGCTTAGATTTTTCTCATGCCTTCGATAGGGTTAACCACGAATATCTATGGAACGTTCTCAAAAAGATGGGCTTGCACTCCAAAATCATAAAGGTTATAAGTAACACATATAAAACAGCTACATCCAAGGTACTTGTGAACGGATATTTATCTGAAAGTTTCAAAGTCAGCTCATCAGTAAGGCAGGGATGTCCATTATCTATGCTCCTTTTCGCATTTTCCTTAGAACCCTTTATAAAATTGTTGTTATTTTCCTTAGAAGGAATCAAAATTCACAATGATGTACAAAAAGTATCAGCATATGCTGATGACGTTGCTATTTATCTTAAAGATTTAGAAGATCTAAAAAGAACGGATAGGGTAATAAAAATTTATGAGGCTGCGTCAAATGCGAAAATAAATTATGAAAAGTCCATGATCCTGCAACTAGGGAAAAATAAATTAACAGAACAAAATATTATCAACAGATACCCAGTCAAAGACGAAATCAAAGTACTTGGTATGTGGATCACAAGAAATTTCAAAGACATGCTCGAAAAAAATTGGAATCTGATAATCCACAATATAAATACAACTCTCATAACCAATAGTATAAGGAATATGGACCTCTTTCGACGCATATGGTATATTAATACATATGTTCTATCTAAACTCTGGTTTATATCACAGGTCCTTCCGATAACTCATCAACAGAGTCAGAAAGTAGTTAAAATAACGGGAAGGTATATCTGGCAGGGCAGCTTATACAGGGTTGCCCGTGAGCAGTTATATCTATCTCCTAAAGAAGGAGGCTTGAAATTAATCAATATCGAATTGAAAGCACAAGCACTTCTCATAAAGACTCAACAATTATCATGGACAAACAATGATACTAAGGTTTGCTATAAATCATTCCTGAACTCTATTTTTAGCAATCCCGACACCCCCGTAAACTCAGCTTTCAAGAATATTGTCAAAATAATTAAAAATGAAGATCTTCATCTAATCCAACAAAATCCCATTAAGACAAAGGAAATATATCTCACTTTATTAGAAAAAATTAAGAAAGCATCTTCTGTCGAGCTGAAATATCCAAATCACCAATGGAAAAACATATGGTCCATAATAGGGAACGCTAATATCTCAACTAAATGGAGATCCGCGGTATACAAAGCGCTGAATGAAACCTATCCAGTAGCCCAAAAACTACACAATCATAATCTCGCCATATCAGGTTTATGTTCGAAATGTAATGTACCCGATAATATACCTCATAAAATAAAATGCTGTGGCAATGCCAGTAATGTGTGGAAATGGGTTGATGAAAAACTGCACAAAAAATTTAAACTAAAATTAGACAACGCAGATCCCAAAAAGATTCTTGAAAGAAAAATGACGAATAAATATGATCAAAATGTATGGCTGTGGATAGTATCAGGTATGATTTATTACAATCTGGAAATAAATAAATCTCTCTCAGATTTTCAAGATATAATTAGAATAGATAGATTTAAGAAAATGAACATGGGAAATAAAGATCAATTCTCCAAAAAGATATTCTTTTTCTAGGAAAGGCAAATCCAAACCTGTGATATACCAATCTTATATGTGTAGATATTTTTCTTACTTTTAAGCTTTTTGTATATATATTTAAATACATTACTGTTATGTAATTTTCTTCTTATATTTTGTAGTATAGTTTATAGCACGATATATTGTACATTGTATTTTGTATATATATTAAAGAAATAAATGAGATGGTAAAAAAAAAAAAAAAAATCTTGACGCCGCTAGCTCCCTAATCGGACAAAAAAGATTCACTCATTCATCCTTAACTGAACTACCTGATAATATAAAAAATTGCAGAAATATAGGTATATTCAAAAATGAAGTAAAAAAACTGATTATTTCTCAGCGGACTGGATAAAATTAATCATGCCATTTTTTTTTTTTTGTTTTTACAAATATTATTATATTATTCTTTGTTTACACTACACTGTTTTACCACTAACCAAATCGATTTTTTTATGATGAATGAATAAGGATAATGGACCTATTCCATATAGCCCTCTATATAGTTTAGTAAATTAAGATTAACATGTGAACTCAACCATGACAAATATTAACTTGACGGTTAGTATTTTTCACAGTTGGGTGAACATATACCTAGTATATAAGCAGCACACTAGAATAGGATATTTAGTTTTAATCTTCTCCTGAATCTGCTAACATAGTTAGCGAAACACGTGTAGAGGCGTTAAAAAATCGGTTTGTTTAGTGGTAAAACAGTGTAGTGTATTATCGTGCCAAAGGTTCCAGTCTTCGATATATTCTTTGTTTGCCAAGTTGATATATTTTGAATGATGCTATGTTTACCTATAGGTATATAATTATGTACTTCCTTATACCAGAGCCTATTCTGTCTGGAAGTTATTTGTTCAATAAATAAATAAATAAATAAATAAATAATAGGACGGCTGCGGTCACAAGTGGGTACATCATGAATTCCAACAGAAATGACAATGAGATAATGAGGAACATAGAGGGAAATTTTTACAAGGATGAGTTAAGTTACTTTATGTTGGATGCCTTGTTCCCCTAATAATAATGTTATGTCATTCAGGAAATTAACTTATGTCATATGTCACTCAAAGCTTTGACTCATGTCATTATCTTCCATAAATTTATTTTCGTGTTTCTAACCTGCTAGGGTTGGATTTACCACTTTCTTTCAAATAATGTTTTTCGTGGGCATTGTTTTGCAATGTCTCGTCAAGCTTCCCTCCCGGAACTTGCCTTATGATTTAATAGGTATGCGCTCTCAGGGCACGGGACCTTCATGTTTATGAAAACCCGTTTATTCTCAAAATATTTTGAGCCTCGACAATGATATTATGATGTTGGGTATTGGCACCAACCTTTAAAAATGTTTCACCTCCATGTAAGTGAAAAATTGTTGTTTTTTTCTGACATGTATTTTCATCTTGCCTCTGCTTGTAGTAACTTCTTAATTGGGCTGAAGATGGACTTCTCTAACTCCGAAACATGTCCTTTTGAATTGTAACCTTTTTACTTACCTTGTATGAAGGGTTACTGCTCCGACAGCTTTTATAGTCTTGGAGAGCTAGGTCATGGGTAAGGACTGTGTTGTAATTTTGAATCTGTCATTTTCTATCGAAATTTTTGGGCACCACTTGACTTTAGTTTTATACTATGAAGGAAAGTTTCATTGAAAAGTCAAGAAAAAGAAACTCATAGACTGGTTGGAAAAAATTCAACATGAATGCATGATAAGTGTTAATAATTTTTACATAGAACAATAGTCCATCAGGAGTAGGAGTTGAGAAATACAAGTCAATGGGTTTTGTTTTTAGGATTTAATTATAACTATTCAGAAGCAAACCGATTTGAACAGCTTATAATATCGCTCCATGAGCTATAGGTATCTTCAATTGAGCCATCATTCAAATATTGCATGAGACATATCTATCCTGTGTACAAGTATGATAAATATGGAAGAGAAATTACCAGATACACATATAAAATCTGGATTATCACCAATCTTCATCAATCAAAGAGATAAGAATACATATTGGGTAAGTATTGTGAAAAAAAAAAGGCCTTGGCCTCACCCAGTATACTGTGTGTTGCGCAGGGTTAAAATATGAACTTATTGAAAAGGTGAAGAAAAATTGTGATAATGTGAAAATGTGAAATTTGGACTTAAATTGATGAGATTATTGCTAATATGAAGATTTGACATTCTCAAAACATTTCAAAGATTCAACTGATAGCTTATCTGAGATTCCAAACTGTCCAAGGTCCAGAGGGTCGCTTCTGAGCTCAGGATGAGGAATTCATCCTGACAGTGTGGACAGCCACTGATAATCTGCAAGCACTGCAGATGGATGCAGGAAACCAGAGGTATCCAGGTTCTCCAGGCAAGTTGGAGTAAAAAAAAAATAAGTGGGTATCTCCCAATGGGCACCAACCAAATTTACAGCTACAAATGCTGCAGAACCAAAAATTGTAAGCCTGACTCAGGCCTAACTTAAAACATAAGTTATATGGTAACTTACAACCCTAAAAATAAAGATTATTCATTCCCCTTGGAATACAAAACGTGACATGAAAACTTACCTCACCCTGGAGGGTTGTATCATCTATACAAAATGGCTCTCGCCAACATGTCTCATCACTTGAGCAGTGATTAGACGGCCCCTCATGTGGGTCAGAAAAGAACACAAAGATACCTAGAAGACGAACAAACTCTTGGTTCTTGCAAGAAATGAATTCAATTCAACTTACGTCTCGTTCCAGAAAGGAATGAGCTCCATCCAAAATGTCGAAAAGGCGGCGTACATCGCAACCTCTCGCGCGGCTTTCCATCAGCGTCAGGTTAATAACCACTCAATTGAACTCAACGGCGGACATGGCTTCTTTACAAACAGCTATCCAGGCACATACCACTTATCCTGGTGACACCAGCTCAAACGGCCATGGAAAATTTTGAGGAACAAACCGGCCTCAAAAATAGCGACGATCAACGACCCACGCCATTCCCCTTCGATCTCCTCGCTCCAAAACCCCCTTGACCCCTCGAGGCCCCTTCGTAGGTAATGCAGGAAACAGGAAAGGAAACTACAACGCGCGATGCAGCGCCCTCTAGGAACCAAGATTTCCTGCCACGAAGATGGAAAAACACTTGAAGGCTGCCTACTGCCTAGCTCGACCATCCCAGACGTAATGAAGTGAAACAACAGGTAAGTGAAAATCATCCCCAATCCAACATGAAACAACTGATTTTCAAGCTTTTCTCTCAATGATTTTCTTTTCAGGTTTCATCCCTCTATGCAAGAATAATGGAAATAGCATTCGTTACAATTGACGTATAGGCAATAATAAAATGGTAATCTGTAAACGTTGTTTTATTTAAGAATTCCTGCTAATTAATGCAGATTCACACTAAACGCTATCTATTAGCGAAAAGACGCAACCGCGGAAACTAGTGCCCATACAATTTGCAAATTACAGAACCAGTTGATCGCGCTACTAGGAACCAAGAATTATATCTAGGCGACTGTATTACACGTTTCTAGAACCCCGCTCACAGGTTGCGCACCCGTCTTTACAGGTTGTATACCGGATGGAATTCTGAAACGCTACACCACCCCCTTCCAAGGAAAAAAATAGACTATACAATAGGCTATTTTTTCTGTTCGAGGAAGAATATACCTATTCAAAAAAAAATATATCTTACAATTTACTTACAAATATCTACAGTTTTTAATTACATCCGTGTGAGCTCACCTTCTCTGGTAGCTGCGTGTACCAACCGTCCATAAGGATTACGAAATCGGTAAGTGTCAAAATTTGGTAAGTGTCAAAATCGGTAAGTGTCAAAATCGGTAAATGTCAAAATCGGGTAAAAAGTCAAAGTAAGGACACGAATATATTAAAAAAAAGATGCAAAAAAATGCATGTCAATGCTGCAGGCATCTGCAGGTAAAAGAAAATCCTCCGAATTTTCCTTTTTAGTCAGTTAAGACTTGTCAAAGAAATACTAAAAGGAAGAAAACGTAGCTAGTCGCTTTCTACCCTTCTATCAAGGAAATTGTATTTACAATATATTTACAAAAAATAAGGATGGTCAACCAACAGAGACGTCCGAGTTGGACCCATAATAAGGTTTTAGATCCTTGATGTGCCAGTTTCCTGCTGGCGCACCTTTATCATTAACCAATGAATAAACCAGTTGCGAAATCTTTTTCGAAACGGTACATAAAACATACTTAGGAGCGAGCTTAGCTGAGAATTTCTGAGCTGCGTCTGAGAGCACTTTATTCCTGCGCCAGACCTTGTCTCCTACATCAAATGAGAAATCTCTCTTTCTTAAATTATAATTGTTCGAATTTCTTACATATGCATCATGGAGATTTTTTCGAACTTCTTCGAAAACGTCCTGCAAGGAAGTCAATTCGGAAGCGTAGCCTTCTCGATCACCTGGCATTATTTCAACATCGGACGTTGATTGCACAGTTCCATAATAATTTCCGGATAAAGGGACATGCCTTGCAAAATTGAGAAAAGTTGCTGAAAATCCAGTGGATTCATGCTTAGCGGTATTTATTGCTTGGGCTATTTTAGGAAGTTCTAAATCCCAATCTTCATGACGTTCTATGTAACACCTAATAGCAGTACCAACAGTCTTGTTGATGCGCTCCACAAAATTACATTGAGGATGATAACGAGCATTAAACCATATTTTTTGAACTTCATACTGTTCTGCCAACTTCTTGAAAACTGTACCCGCGAATTGAACTCCGTTGTCGACAATAATATACTGCGGAACACCGAAAACTAGAAAAACGTTATTCTCCATAAATCTAGAAACATTTTGAGCCGTAGCCTTTCTCATTGGAAAGAGCAAGGTATATTTGGTAAGCCAATCTGCTACTACCAATAAATAGGAGTTACCTTTTTTAGAACGTGGGAATGGACCCATTAAATCTGCAGCTATGATCTGCCATGGAAAATCAGCAGTTTTCTCTGATCCCATTAAACCCATACGAGGTGTGGACGATATTTTTTGTGACGCGCAAATAGTGCAAGATTTGATATACTTCATTACATCCGTACGCATTTTAGGCCAGTAATACTGCTCCTGAATGCGATTCAGAGTTTTATAAAAGCCAAAATGACTGCTCGTGGGCGGGTCATGTAATGATTTGATAATCTCCTGTCGTTTCGACTTAGGCACCAAAATTTTCCATTCTCTAATGTTTGTTTTAACTGAAGCTTTACTCGGTATGAATTTGAATAACTGTCCTTCCTCGTGCTTCCACTGAGGATATAACTCGGGATTTCTCTGTATTTTATCTGATAAAGAAGTGTACCACTGGTCCAAATCATTTGGAACAAAATTTATAGACGCGACATCTGGTAGATCGTCATGTGGCATGCGAGACAACGCATCAGGTACTATGTTAGAGGATCCGGGACGATGTTTGAGATCAAACGTGTATTGGCGAAGTTTTACAGCCCATCTCGCAAGTTTACCTGTGGGGTTTTTCATATTATTAAGCCACAAAAGGGAGTAATGGTCTGTTTCGACAATAAACTTAGTCCCTTCAACATAAGAACGGAATTTCTCAATACTAAAAATGACAGCTAACAATTCCCGTTGCGTGACTGTCCAATTTCGCTCTGCGCGTGAAAGTGATCTACTAGCATATGCGATTACTCTCTCTTCACCGTCAATCATCTGGGTTAATACACCACCAACGCCAGTGTCACTCGCATCACACTGTATAGTGAAACGTTGCGAAAAATCAGGGCTACAAAGTATAGGAGCAGATACTAAAGCTTGCTTAATTTTAATGAAGGCCTTTTCGGCTTCATCAGACCAAGAAATGGGTTGATTTTTCTTGCGACCTGTCAGAAGGGCGTTAATCGGGGCTACTACGGTGGAGAAATTATTTATAAAGCGTCTATACCAACTACTCATTCCCAGAAAGCGTTTTATTTCTGTCGAAGTAGTCGGCCTAGGGTAATTTACCATTGCCGAAACCTTGTCTGGATCAGTTCGCAAGCCATTGAAGTCCACGATAAACCCAAGGTACTTTAATGATGGCTTCAAAAATTCACATTTGTTAATGTTAACAGACAAGTTAGCTTCTTCCAAGCGCTCACGAACAACTTTCAATAATGATAAATGTTCTTCTAAAGTTTCCGAGATGACTATGATATCGTCGAGATATGTGAAAATGTTTGGCTCGTATTTGGGACCAAAAATAGCATCAATTAATCTGCATAAAGTTTGCGCGGAGTTTCGAAGACCAAAAGGGACAACTCTGAAATGAAACAAACCTCTTCCCGAAACACTAAAAGCAGTCTTCTCACGCGATTCTAGATCAAGCGGAATTTGCCAAAAAGCCTTTCTCAGGTCTATGGATGAAATATACTTAGCGTTACGTAACATACTCAATATCCTGTCTACACGCGGCAATGGATAACAATCGTGTTTGGTCAGTTCGTTTAACTTGCGCCCATCAAAACATAATCTCATTTCATCGTTTGATTTTTTAACCAACAAAACGGGAGAGCACCAATCACTCTGAGATGGTTCCACAACTCCTAATTTCAACATCTCGTCTAACTCTTTATTTAAGATCTGAAGCATGTACGGGGACATAGCGTACTGACGTTGACGTACAGGTCTAGCGTCACCGGTATCAATATTCATACTTATCTTATTAGTGAGGCCAAGTTTATCATCTCCACTAATTCTTTGAAAGGAAGAAACTACTTCATCTACCTGAATTCTTTGTTCTCTAGAAAGGTTGCTCAATGTGCACAAATTTTTCGGTAATTCTAAGGCAAAAACACTATCCAAAACATTCAGCTTAGTATTGCTCAAGCTACTCTCAACATTCCAACTGTTGTTCTTGAAATCAATTTTTAATGAAAATAATTTAGCGAAATCAATACCCAGAATAAAAGAATGTGTAATTGAAGGCACCACTAAAGCACTCACTACTTGGCAAACATCAGCTACGCATAAGGGCAAATCAACAAATCCAAGTACAGCATTTTTTGTCCCGTCTGCCGTAGTTATGTGTTTGACTTTATTGTTATGAGCGGTTATCTCTAACCCTAACTGCTTAATGAGACTTATTCCATCGCCACCAACTAAACACACTGTTGACCCTGAGTCTAAAAGAACTGTGATCGGATGATCAAATAATTTGACTGAAATATAAGGCCTATTATCGTCCTTCTTATTAACAAATAAGGGAGCCACTTGACCACCATTATTCAAAATGTTATAATTTTTGAGAAAATTCCTAACATACGCTAACCACAATTCCCACTTGTCATCCCTAGAATTGATACTTTCTATCAAATCGGCCTGAAATCCTAGAGGGTTGGTACGACCGAAAATTCCACCCCTCTTGCTCAGTTTTCCTGACATTTACTGCAATCCTTTAACGTGACCCCTGGATTACCGCATTTAAAACAAAATTTAGTCCTTTTCATCATTGTGAAAAGTATGGTTGGGAAATTTGCAGTTCCAACACACAAACTTACTTGAATTATTTGAACTAATATTGGTTGAAGGATTAACATCTGTTGAGGTACTAGGCTGAATTGATTTACTAGTAGAACCTTTAGTCTGAACATTCTTTGACTGAAAAGAACCTCTCTTAAAAGACCTGGCATTATGATTGAAATTTGAACTCTTATTACTTCTAAAATTGCTGTTTCTAGAGTTATTACTTGGGAATTTGTTAGAACAACTGGCTTCGACAGATGCTACCGTACTATCATGATGGCTACAAGAACACTCATTCAATTCAGCTACTTTTACTTTAGGAAAAGATTTGTTCTTGAGGTAAGCTGCTTCCTCTAATTTTTTGCAAAGTCTGATAAGGTCAGAAATTGAATCTATATCTGAAAGAGCTAAATGTGAAACATATTCAGGCAACAAATTTTTTCTAATGGCCTTGACCTTTGTTGTCTCATGAGGTGGACGGGAAAGTCGCTTGAAAAGATTTTCCATAACAGCAGCGAAAATAACAATAGACTCATTTTTACCTTGTTTTCTACTTTTTATGTTCTCCCAAATATCATCTTCCGCATGAGGTGGTAAGAAATCAGATTTCAACTGTGCTACTAATGAGTCCCAATCACTCAAGTGTGTTTTAGCTTGTAAAAACCATACAAAAACATCCCCAGTAAACAGTTCTGCAGCAGACTTAAATAACTCAGACTGATCCAGACCTCTGGCTTGAGCATATTCAGTTACACGGTCTAGGAAGGAATAAAGTTCTCTCGGATCACCACCAAATTTGATTCCCCAATCAGAAATTGGTAAATGTCTCGTACTATAAGTTACAACAGGTGCCGGTACGTTTATGATTGGTTGGCCATAATTATTAAACAAATTTGAAACATTTGGTTCTGAGGCATCAGCAGTTTGCACTTTTTCATGCAAGTCTGCATCTAGTAATACGCAAGTCGCTAGTGATTCATTTTTAAAAGGTGAAGCTTCAGCTTCTCTCCCTACAGGAATTGGCATCCTTTGTACACGACCTGAAATATGAAATATCCGAGATTTTAACCGTTTGTATAAAGAGTCTGCTGTAGTACCCTCAAAATCTACCATGGCATCTTTAATTGAACTCAAAGTTCCCTCAATAGCTACTTTTTCATTATCATAATTGAAATCATACAAAGCCATATTGATGGTTGATCCAGGATTGTTCCTCTCTTTATCTAACAAACGTGCAAGAATTTTTCTCCTTTCATCTTGAGGCTTGTTAGTTTTAATACCCCTAATGGCAAGTTCATAGTTCAGTTCTTCAAAAAGTAAATGAATCGGCTTGAATGCTTCCTCCATTTTAAAAAAATTACTTCCTTACTAAGTAAATGGTCAGAGAGTTCCAAGGTCGAAAATCAGTTGCAAAAATACCCAAAGATGGCACCAGTTCAGTAACACTTACCGTATTGTCCTTCAGAATCCAGCAGAAAAATAAATTCAAGAAAAATTTTCAAATTTCCAAAAAATGCAAAATTTCACCATACTATTATTTCTCAAAGAATACCCATTGAAGGTTGAATCAATTTCCTAACGATTGGACTTCAGAAAATTTTCATGTCAGGTTTTTATAATCACCCTGTATGTATTTCTCAGTCACCCTCCTGGACTATTTTCAAAAATAACAAATTCAAAAAATACATCACAATTCGGGCTCCACACGTTGGCTGCGCCACTTGTAACCTTTTTACTTACCTTGTATGAAGGGTTACTGCTCCGACAGCTTTTATAGTCTTGGAGAGCTAGGTCATGGGTAAGGACTGTGTTGTAATTTTGAATCTGTCATTTTCTATCGAAATTTTTGGGCACCACTTGACTTTAGTTTTATACTATGAAGGAAAGTTTCATTGAAAAGTCAAGAAAAAGAAACTCATAGACTGGTTGGAAAAAATTCAACATGAATGCATGATAAGTGTTAATAATTTTTACATAGAACAATAGTCCATCAGGAGTAGGAGTTGAGAAATACAAGTCAATGGGTTTTGTTTTTAGGATTTAATTATAACTATTCAGAAGCAAACCGATTTGAACAGCTTATAATATCGCTCCATGAGCTATAGGTATCTTCAATTGAGCCATCATTCAAATATTGCATGAGACATATCTATCCTGTGTACAAGTATGATAAATATGGAAGAGAAATTACCAGATACACATATAAAATCTGGATTATCACCAATCTTCATCAATCAAAGAGATAAGAATACATATTGGGTAAGTATTGTGAAAAAAAAAAAGGCCTTGGCCTCACCCAGTATACTGTGTGTTGCGCAGGGTTAAAATATGAACTTATTGAAAAGGTGAAGAAAAATTGTGATAATGTGAAAATGTGAAATTTGGACTTAAATTGATGAGATTATTGCTAATATGAAGATTTGACATTCTCAAAACATTTCAAAGATTCAACTGATAGCTTATCTGAGATTCCAAACTGTCCAAGGTCCAGAGGGTCGCTTCTGAGCTCAGGATGAGGAATTCATCCTGACAGTGTGGACAGCCACTGATAATCTGCAAGCACTGCAGATGGATGCAGGAAACCAGAGGTATCCAGGTTCTCCAGGCAAGTTGGAGTAAAAAAAAATAAGTGGGTATCTCCCAATGGGCATCAACCAAATTTACAGCTACAAATGCTGCAGAACCAAAAATTGTAAGCCTGACTCAGGCCTAACTTAAAACATAAGTTATATGGTAACTTACAACCCTAAAAATAAAGATTATTCATTCCCCTTGGAATACAAAACGTGACATGAAAACTTACCTCACCCTGGAGGGTTGTATCATCTATACAAAATGGCTCTCGCCAACATGTCTCATCACTTGAGCAGTGATTAGACGGCCCCTCATGTGGGTCAGAAAAGAACACAAAGATACCTAGAAGACGAACAAACTCTTGGTTCTTGCAAGAAATGAATTCAATTCAACTTACGTCTCGTTCCAGAAAGGAATGAGCTCCATCCAAAATGTCGAAAAGGCGGCGTACATCGCAACCTCTCGCGCGGCTTTCCATCAGCGTCAGGTTAATAACCACTCAATTGAACTCAACGGCGGACATGGCTTCTTTACAAACAGCTATCCAGGCACATACCACTTATCCTGGTGACACCAGCTCAAACGGCCATGGAAAATTTTGAGGAACAAACCGGCCTCAAAAATAGCGACGATCAACGACCCACGCCATTCCCCTTCGATCTCCTCGCTCCAAAACCCCCTTGACCCCTCGAGGCCCCTTCGTAGGTAATGCAGGAAACAGGAAAGGAAACTACAACGCGCGATGCAGCGCCCTCTAGGAACCAAGATTTCCTGCCACGAAGATGGAAAAACACTTGAAGGCTGCCTACTGCCTAGCTCGACCATCCCAGACGTAATGAAGTGAAACAACAGGTAAGTGAAAATCATCCCCAATCCAACATGAAACAACTGATTTTCAAGCTTTTCTCTCAATGATTTTCTTTTCAGGTTTCATCCCTCTATGCAAGAATAATGGAAATAGCATTCGTTACAATTGACGTATAGGCAATAATAAAATGGTAATCTGTAAACGTTGTTTTATTTAAGAATTCCTGCTAATTAATGCAGATTCACACTAAACGCTATCTATTAGCGAAAAGACGCAACCGCGGAAACTAGTGCCCATACAATTTGCAAATTACAGAACCAGTTGATCGCGCTACTAGGAACCAAGAATTATATCTAGGCGACTGTATTACACGTTTCTAGAACCCCGCTCACAGGTTGCGCACCCGTCTTTACAGGTTGTATACCGGATGGAATTCTGAAACGCTACAGAATAAGCACATCATTAAAAAAGTGTGGAGATGGCTTTGAGCTTACCTTCTTCCCTATGAAAAATTCCACTCCACTTTGAGCAAACATGGACTCATACCAGAGATTATGCTATTATAATCGTTCCTTGGTGAGTATCGGAAGTTTCAATTCAAGTCGACGTATTGAAGTGGATCAAAATAACGTTCGTAGATTCCGCGTTACATACAACCATATGTTACCATAACTATAAGCTACTCTAAATAGGTTTTTATCATTCATTAGAATATCGAATCAATCCTAAGCTGGTTAAAATTACACCGCCCAGTATATTTCACAGTTCATTGAAATCGAGAGTAGAACCGAAATAATAGTTTACAACCCTCTTGTAACGAGTAGGTATAAAGCACGGGTCTCTAATAGTCTTCAGTTGACCATTATAACCGCAAAAGAAATTTAATAGATTTAGTTATGATATGTTGCGACCAGAATACTTATAGATTTAAGTAACTATTGTCATATTAGTATAAGATGAATAAGAACATGGTATCGAGATATAGTTGTTGGTTTTTTTTACTATGCCTTTTTCCAACAACCCAATATCATTTTTGGATTGTAAAACGGACAAGGCTAGCTCGGTCCATCTGAACGAGGTCCAAATAGTTCTCTTTCTTCAAACACATACTGTAAAGGGTCTGAGATGAGTTTATTGCCTTTTTGCCCATGCAAAGGCAACCATAATATACTACATATATTTTCTTCTAAGAATAATAAATTGTCGAGCGAAACTTGTTTGTTTGAACCATATGTTGAATGTTATTTATGGTTACCGTTTGATGGATGCATTCAATAGTTGACAGATTTCTGAATATCACCCTAATGATGGAATACCATCACATGATTGGTCAGATACAATTTGGCGCTGAGTTTTCGCTTCCCTCATGTCACATGATACACTAGCTATACAAAAGTAATGTGTGTCACAATTTTGTGATATGCGGAACGCTGGTAAAGTAATCTGTTATATATTTGAAATCTACATTTTCATTATGAGTTTGAGAGTTATCATGTTATCAACTACTGGAGTTGATAACTGAATTATCATGGTTCTTTACGATAAATATTCAATTATCACTATTTCTCAACTATTCTTTGGTTGCCGCGAGTAACAAGACAGTTTTATGTCATTTAGTTAGGTCCAGATCCTATTTTCATTCACCTTCACTCATTTTTTATCCCTCTGATAATAAACATAGTTAATTCAGTTAGGCAACCTGATAGTTTGATTAATGGACCCCTCTTCCTATCTCTTTTCCAAGTTTATTTGAGATTGAGAGTAAAGTTAAAGAAATTCATTGTTTCAAATAATAACTAAAGAGTGTCTCAAAGTAGAGTAATAGACTTTGATTTAAGAGTATTCAAGCTCAGATATTATACTAGTGCGATGCATATACACGTGGATGTGTCACAAGCTGGTAGCTGGGACTTCAGATATAAAAGGTAAGTTGATTATGGTATATTGCGAATGATTATGTGGCATTTCAATATGATTTATTCAAGAATCTACTTGCCGACCTTTCTCGCTCGGCAGGAAATACTTTTTCTTGGAAATTAGAATTATATTAAATACGGTGGTTTCAAGACAGGTTAATAAATTAGTGATCAGAAAAAGGTTAATTGCTTATCAGAGACCACCTCGTTTACACATACAACATACAAACATACAAATATACAAACATACATATCAAGCTAATATAAGCGTGTTAAAAAACCATAGTCTCCACTCACCGATGAAACTTGTACATCGTCTCGGCATCGCCCGCCTTCCTGACCACCTGCCACCCGCCTAGCGCCACCTCCTGACCGCCCTTGTTTTGCAGCCGGACGAACTGCCCTTCGGCGTCCACCTCGGACACCTCGACGTCGCCCTTCGACGAGCTGTTCACGCTGTAGTCGGACACGCTCGATTCTTGGCTCTCCTCCAAGAGAGTGCGCTTGCGCTTGGCCCCCAGCCGGACGGGAGTGCGACGTTGCGAGGAGGCGCGCGTGTTGTGCTGCGCCTGCGACAGGTCCTTTTCCGAGCCTGAAAGAGGATTTTTTCCATGTTATCTGGTGTAAAAACAACCACTAAACCAGCGCCGTCATTTGTCTGCCCTTGTTGGATAGCCTGACAAACTGCCCGTCGGCAAAACAAACTCATCACTTCCGACTTTAGGAGCCATCTCCTGCTTGATGGCGAAACAAACTCTTATTCAGAACTATCTCCTTCCTGACGACAAAACAAACTCTAAATCGAAACCACCTCCTATATGACGACAAAACAAACTTTAAATCAGCGTCACCTCCTGCTTGACGAACTATCTGTCGGCAGTACGAACTATATATTAGCACCAACCTCCAGCCTGCCTGCAAAACAAACTTTGAATCAGCGCTCTCTCCTGCCTGACGGCAAAACATACTCTAAATTCGCACCACCTCCTACCTTTCTTCAGCAAAACCAGCTTCAAATCAGCGACAACTCCTGCCCGACGTCAAAAGATACACTAAATCAGCACTATCTCCTGCCTGACGGCAAAACAAACTCTAAATTCGTGCACCACCCCCTGCCTAATAGCAAAACAAACTCAAAATCAGAGCGACTTCCTACATGAAGTAGGAACAAACTCTGAATCACCGCTAACTCCCAACGCCCAACAAACTAAATCAACACAAATAGCGTGTCCCAAAGTGTTGAGTACTGTTGATTCAAAAATTGAAAGAGCTCTACTGACAACATTACATTACATTTCTCAATCCTATTAATTACATTCATTGTCCCTCCTTTTAATATCCCATTAGTTCTGATAGAGATAGAGAATTTGATAAATTTTAATTTGATGCTTCACATTTACACAAAATATTTACAACTGTATGACGATCAAAATGTTGACTTGCTATTCAAACATACTGATTCCAATAGCCCAAGAGCCGGCTGCACAATTCGACCGTCAATTGATAACAAAATGATATATTATGTGCCAAAGACATGTGAAAACATTGTTTTTTGTAATTTACACGAAATTTCGCGAACTGATAAGATGAGGATTGTAGGAATATTGGACCAAGCTGTATATAATGAATAATTGAATGTGGTAGTTAGGGATTGTTATTGATAATTTATGTCATTCAATATTGTCATAAGATAAAATAAAATACATTTATTATAAAATCTATTCAGATTTATTACAAATGGCGCAGTCGGACCGAACTTTCGTGAGAATCAACTACCAAGGCGATTCAGAAGAATCTGTTCAAATACAGGAAGCAGAAAATATTCACCAACATTCATCTACTACGAATCACAGAATCCACAATCCAGATGATTCAATAAAGATCAATAAGGACGAATTGAATGAAATGATGTGTAAGTGGTTGAATTTGGCTACATTCAATAAGAATAATAACAGAATCACATCATTCAACGGTATGAATGAAGATCCCAATACATGGGTGGAATCATTTCAATGTATGGCCCTTTCGAATGGATGGAAAGAAGATGGTGATAAGATTTTCAACCTAAGATTCTTTTTGGAAAATATAGCATTGAGATGGTATGAAGACAGAATGAAGGGCCCTTCACATGATTTCAACTGGGAGAATTGGAAAGAATCACTTATACAAACTTTTGATGAGGACAACATTATCAAATGGGAGAGAGCAATGAATTTCAAATTCAAGAATGGATCGCTCATAGAATACTTTTATGAAAAACAACGATTGCTCTACTGTGCGGACAGTAAATTAACAGAAAAAACGTTAGTAGCACTCATCATATTGGGATTACCATTCTATATTCAGAACCAGATTCGGAGCAAGACACCATCTAATAAAACAGAACTCATTCAGAATTTTAAATACATTAAAGTTCGAAGCGAGGAAGATAATACCCGTTATGAGATGAGAAGCATCAATAAACCTAGACAGCAGTTGACTATGCATAGTAAGAACAATGAGAAGACATCACTACAGAATCAAGAAGAAAGAAGGTTTTCTAATAATCATGTTGTAAGCAATTATTGTAATGGAATAACTAATGAAGAAGAAATAAATGATGAAGAAATTTATCACAGCTTTACTGTTCATTCAGGAAAAGAACGTGAAAACGAAAATATCAGAGATGTCACTATAAACGAAATAAAAATCAAAGCACTTCTCGATACTGGATCAGACTTGGACATTATTAATGAAAAATTTACAAGAAATCATGCTTGTCCTAAGTTTGAAAACGTTAAATTCATAAAAAGTTTAGCTGGAATAACAAAATGTAAACACGAAACTGAAGTTGAATTGAAATTAAATGGAAAGTCTTTAAAAATAAGACCAGTAATCGTTTCAAATTTAAGCTTCGATCTAATTATTGGACGAAGAACATTAAAAACATTACAGACATTTACTCCACTTAATGAACAAATAAAAATTATATTCGATGAAAATTATCTTCAAGAGAAATTTCCCAATGTGATCAAATATTCTGATACGAGTCCGTCCCAATTTGAGGTGGAATTTGATTTGAAAGAAGATGCCAAAATTGTTAGAATGAAGCCTTATAGATTTTCACCTAGCAAACAAGAATGGACTAAAAATAAAATTAGAGATATGCTGGAAAAAGGAATAATAAGAAACTCGTCGTCAAAATATGCTTCTCCCTGTGTGTTGAAATCCAAACCCGACGGGACATACCGGTTATGTATTGATTATAGAAAAGTTAACGAAGAAACAGAATTGGACCCATTCCCTTTTCCTATGATTAATGATATAATTGAGAAATTTGGTGGTTGTAAATATTTTACTAAAATTGACTTAAAAGACGGATTTTGGAACATCAGTATCACAGAAAAAACTCAACATTTCACTGCCTTTGTAACAAGTGATGGACATTTTGAATTCACCAGATTACCATTCGGCTGGAAGAACTCAAGTGCTAAATTTCAGAGGATTATGCAAACAGTTTTGAGTGACTTATTGAATGCCAAAGTAACCGTTTATATAGACGATATCATGTGTGGCGGCTATACGTATTCCGAATGTGAAGAACTGACTTTGAAAATACTAAGGAGGTTGAATGAGAATAATCTGAAGATAAATGTTGGAAAATGTAAATTTTGCGTTCCCAGTGTAACATTTCTTGGAAGAAACATAGATGGCGATATCAAGGTGATGAGAGAGGAAATTATAGAAAAAGTAAAAAATATGAAAAAACCGAATGACTTGAAGGCTCTGCAATGTTTTACAGGATTAACTAATCATTTCAGATCATTTATAAAAAATTATGGTATTATTGTGAAGCCACTTGACGAACTAAAGAGAAAGGACTCAAAATTCATTTGGACAAATAAATGTGATGAGGCTTTCAATAAATTGATAAATATAATAACTTCTGAACCAATCCTGAAAATTCCTGATCCTAGACTAAATTATGAGCTATCTGCTGATTCTTCTTATTATGGGTGTGGGGCAATATTATACCAACGGAACCCCAGTGAAGAAAAGAGCAGGCAACTGAGAGTAATTAGCTATTATTCATATACATTTTCTAGGAGTGAACAAAATTATTCAGTCACGGAAAAAGAGTGCCTCGCAGTTGTGAAAGCAGTAAAACATTTTCGTACTTACCTTGATGGAAGGAAGTTTATAGTACACACTGACCATAGAGCCCTTACACAGTTACTATCTACTGGCAATTTAAGGGATCGACTTGCAAGGTGGCAGATATTTCTCAGATCTTTCGATATGCAGATTAATCATAAAAGAGGTAAAGAAATACAAGATGCAGATGCAATATCTAGGCTGTGCATTAACATACCTGAAGACACCCCTGAGAGCTTTTGGTGTAATTTGAATATTCAGAATTTAGAAAAAATGGCTGATGGTAGGTATTTAGTGAAGAACAGAGATATGGTGACAGAAATCTTAACCCTATACCATGATGATCCATATTCTGGTGGTCATGATGGATATTATAAATGCTATTACAAAATCAAAAATCGATTTTACTGGAAGACGATGAACAAGGATATCAAAGAATATGTAAAAACTTGTATAGTTTGTCAGCACGTTAAATTTAAATATCTACCCAAACCAGATTTCATCCACTTAACTTCGTGTTCAAAATTACCATTTGAGACCGTTCACATAGATTTTGCAGAAATCAGTAAAAAGTCAGATACAAATCAGTCCACTAAATCTTTCATAATTTTGGTTGATGAAGCTACTAGACATGTGTATGCTAAATCTTTGAAGGAATCATCAGTGGCAGTTCGAAATTATTTACAAGGACTCCCATTTGTGAAACAAATAAAAAATATCGTTAGTGATTGTGGCCTTGCTTTCACTTCAAGAATAATGTCAGAATGGGCGGAAACAAATGGAATAAATTTAATACAGACAAGTCCATATCATCCAGCAGGAAATGGTATTGCTGAACGGACAGTAAGAGAACTGAAAACATTCATGAAATATTATGAACATTTCCCAGGTGGTTGGAAGAAATCTTTGGAGTGCGCTGTTCAACATCATAATTCATCGCACAACGAATATTTAGGGTGTTCTCCCCATTTCAAGTTATATGGAAAATCGAAAATTTTGCAAGCCGATAAAGATCTGGACATTGATATCAACATTATGGAGACCCCAAAGACTGATGAAGAACAGAAGATATATAAAATCAGAATTCAAGAGCAAGCAAATAGGCATAAGAAAAGAAAGCCGCCTAATTTAAAAGTGGGTGATTGGATTTTGACCAGAAATCAAAAGGTCGGAAAAGAGTATGTCACGAAAGGTCCATTTCAAGTTTGCAGAGTGAAATATATCAATGGCGTACTTGCTTATGTGAATTATCTTAATGAAGATAGAGAAGACAGTGCTCATATATCTAATATACGTCAATTCCATCACAGGAGTGATGTATGCTTTGAAGAAGGGGGTATTGTAGGAATATTGGACCAAGCTGTATATAATGAATAATTGAATGTGGTAGTTAGGGATTGTTATTGATAATTTATGTCATTCAATATTGTCATAAGATAAAATAAAATACATTTATTATAAAATCTATTCAGATTTATTACAAGGATTATTTCATCGGATTTCAATTTAATAGTTTATGTATCAGATACTTCCACCACGTCTAAATGAGTTGAAACAAAATGCAATGAAAAGAGCACAATGGCCCCTTTGCAACTATCCAAACGTATCGCGATTTGGGCTGAAATACCTGAAATTTGGTGACGAAAACCTAAATAAATTTCTGTGAATTGATGTCAATCACGTTGTACCAGGTAATAGAAGACAAACTTCAATAGGATGTTATTATCTTTTGAACTATGTCCTCTAAACTTCATCTTTTTTGTATACAGTGGCAAAAAAATGTCTTTCAAGTTAATGGAACTGAAACAGTAACAAAATAAAATTTCCGGCATACAAGCATCTACTACTTCAACTTACTTTGCCATGAAATTCATGGTCAAATCAAATGTAAAATCGTTCTGTTTTCGATAATCACCATAATTATTTACCAACAAGATAAAATAAAATCTTACCGTGTGGGGTGATATTCAACCTCGCTTCTTCGGACTCGAGGAGTTTGCGATAAGCTGCGATTTCCAAGTCCAATGAGATTTTGATGTCCATGAGGTCTTGATATTCTTGCAGCTGAGTCCCCATCTCGTCTCTGAGTCGCTGAAGTTCTCTTTCGAGGAGAGCAAGGTCCTCAGCATGTCTCATGCGCTCATTCTTGAAAAACAAAACACACACATTAGAAATATGGGGTGGGAAAAACAGTTGCATTAATAGATATAAGATTAGGGGACATGACAGAAAAACAATGAGAAATAAAATTATTGCCTACCTCCAACAGTTTCTCCAAGTCCCTGGCACGAGCAGCCAATCCTGCATTCTGATGCTCCAGTTCTCCGATTCTCGTCGTCAGCGTGTCAATTCTGGTTCTGATCTGGCGCAACTCGTCCAACGCACCCACAGCAGATGACTGATGTCTATCGAAAATATTTGATTGAATGTTTGTCTTTGATATCCGTAAATTAGCTATAGTTCAAGTCACCGTTCTTGGCGTCTACGTCATTACCACAAGGCGAACTAAGTAAGCGACCAGCGTTATATTATCATCACCAAGACTGGTATGGTATTTTTTTAACCACATAGATGTTGAAGTCTATGAATCGATAATATCCCTAAATAAGAGAGATAGTAGTATAGGCCGTAATTTGCGTCCTATTTCAAGTACACATCAACTACGAAATTGCCACAATGCTCAAAGTGGAATGAAATGTTAAATAAATACAAAAAGCTCAGTCATTTTCACACAATGTTCATAAAGTGAACAACAATGGTAGATTTCGGGAGAAAAACATTTCAGTTTTGGAGTGATTCTTTCCTCTGTTCTAATCAGATGGCGTTACTTTCATATTGTCGATGAAAGACGCCTCGGGGGGGAATATAATGCCGACTTGATTTTTGTTTGGCTAGGCTTCGCTGAGTCGGCGGTCTTAGGACTGCTGGCTGGAGACTACACTGCACTGATGAGAGTCAAAGAGCTCGAAACCGGTCTGTGATTGTGTAGCGTCCTGGCTAAATCGAAATCAATAGGCATTCAGGAAAGAAGCACTTGTATCAGTATTCGTTTAAACGAGTCGATGCATAGATTTTGGGAGGATGTAATTCAATGTTCTGCATGGCATTGGCCAGGAAAGTAGTTGTTATTCTCCCGAAATCTACCATTATTGTTTATTTCTCGAACATTGTGTGGAAATGACTGAGCTTTCTGTATTTATTTAGAAAAAATTCATCTGTCATGGGCGTCTCCACTGCAGGGCAAGGGTGGCCATGGCCCTCTCCTGGCTGATGTATTGAAAAAATTATAAGTATAAGTAATTTCCAACGTTTTCATGTGTGCAGTATTTGTTTTCATGATAGATTTTTGTGGACGACAGATATAAAACAAATACGTTAAAATGTTAATTAGAAAAGTTGCTAGAAATCAAAATCTGTTTCCGTAGTCTGAATTTTGAAATTTGGTTTCAACGCAAAGTTGATTTTTCATAGCTGAAATTATGTTCAAAATTTGTGTTCTAGAAAGCAGGGCTGGATAAAAAGAAAGAAATTTCAAATTGGAACTTTCTTACTTTCTACACACAATAATAATAATAACTTTCAAATTAAGGGATGACTTTGATAAAAAAAAGCACCTGCGGCGTATTTTTTCTTTTGGTCCTGAATTATACTAGAAGAACAATTTCAGACCTCCCTTGAACATTTTCAACAAAATAGAAGATGAAAACTTTAACCTAAAATTCTCCATATGTACAAAAATAGGTCGCGTGCACGATGAACGACCCTGGAGGTAAAATATTGAAACACAACCTCACTTTTCTGTAAATCATTGAAACACAACCTCGCTTTTTTATATGTTTACAGAGGAATCAAAGGATTTTAATAGTGTTTCACAATACTTTGGCATACAAATAGTGTTTTTTGTGCCATTCATTAATTCAAGCATGCCTTCTCATTGTGCTGTTGTACAATACACAAAAAATGCAGCAAGAGATGAAGGAATATGATTTTTCAAATAATTAGTAATCTCACATAGTTTTCATTACGAAATTTTGTCATTTCTTTATCAAAATTCCTTCTGCCACTTCTGCAATAAAAGCTATAATACTGCTAATAGATTGAAAATGTCTACAGCACACACAATCATGTCAGACCAGTCTTTCTGTTTGATTGCATGAATCCAAGATATTTTACAAGTATTTCTATTACCTCCTATTGCAGAAGGAATTCCGATGAGAATTCAGAGAAATTACCAAATTTCATAATGAACTATAGTAGGCACTTACTTTTCACTGCATTTTTTGTGCATTTTACAACAGTGCGAATTAATGAATAGCCGAAAAACACGATTAGTATGCCAAAATAACTGTGAACAAATAAGAAAAGTGAGGTTGTGTTTTAATGTTTCAACTCCAGGGTCGGTCATCTGACAGTTCATGCACGCAACCCATACAGTTGAAACAAAAATGATACACTATTAACGTTTTCCAGTAAACCAGCGCCATTGACAGGCAGACATATTTCGGGTCAGTGAACAGTTATTATAACTCGCCTACTAGGTTTCCAATCAGATCGACAATGGACTAATAAAGCACTATCACTATTCTACCTGTCGTTGGCCGCCTGCAGATTCTTGATCTTCTGCTCGTAGAGCAGCTCGATCTCCTGCCGGTTGTTGGCCATCTGCGCCTCGTACTGGTCGCGCAAGTCCTGCAGCGCCTCCTGCAGCTTAGCCTCGTACTTCTCGGCCAGCCGCCCGTCGATCTCGCTGATCTCCACCTGGCGGCGCGTGCGCGTCTCCGTCAGCTGCTGCTGGTACACCTGATGGACGACAAACATGGCAAACATTACATTTCACATCAGTGTGAAACCAGCCACGAGTTCCAGCCATGACTTCGCCTAATATTTAAGGCGCGCGCCATACCACCAATGATCGTTCATTATTAATTTATATTCATGGCTGGCCATGAAATTACTAAAACCTTCAAAATATGTCCATGGATGAAACAATTTTCCATCAATGTATTCCTCTGAGGGTCTATGATAATCTGTATATCTTACAATATTTTGTCAGGCAAGAATTAACCCCACAGGCCCCCCTTTTTACGGATGGGAGTTTTTTTTTCTATGAATGTGTTCCTCTGATGGTACTTCATAATGTGTATATCTCACAATATTTTGTCGGGCAAGAATTAACCCCACAGGCCCCCTTTTTGTAATTTCGAAAAAAAATCGACTGTTTCAAAATACACGTTGATGGGAGTACCAACAAGTACCATAAGAGATAAGAGACGTTTATAATTCGAATTTACGCCACAAACCTATTTCATATTGATCATTCCGTGTATAAATGGAGTATTTGATGCAATCATTCGTTATTTGAAATCATTGCAAATATATTTTTTTCAATAATGAAATTCGGCACCTTCGAAAAACGCTAGCTTCGATGACGTCATTAAACGAACCGAAAGTCATCGTTATCTGAATTCTGGCTTTCGCATAAAAAGTTGCACCACATATTTCGATGCTGCCAGATTTGTAACTAGTAATTACCTTATGAGATTCAATATAACCAATAACAACAGAATTCACATTCACAAAAGACAATAGTTCGACCTGGTTCCTAATAATCACTTATTTATTACTTATAATACTTATGTACTTGCAAGATGCGTCAGTGCCAATAAAAATATGCGAGGAATTGGAGGAATTTCGGGGAAATGTGAGAAATTTTCGGGAAATGAATAGGAAATTGAGGAAATAAACAGAAAAAAAGGAATTTTTCCTACACCATTCATACATAGTTCAATAACTTGCAGATAGAGCAGATTCCGAGAATATAGACAAATCGGCCATATTTTGCTGATAGTCCAAGAAACGGCTGCAAATATTGACCATCATCTGATAACGAATGATTTGCTGCCGTTATTCCGGACATTCTTCCGTCATGTGAAAACGAGTTGAAACAAAAATAACAAAAAGCAATAATATCCCCTTTGCGAATATCCAAACGTGCCGCGATTTAAACTGAGCTAAATTAGTGACAGAGCGTCATTATTCCCGAGAATATTTCGCTCCTCTCGAAAGATAATATCCGATGGACCAGTGTAAAACTCAACATGATGTGGATTTGAACGCTTATAGTGCAAGCACCACATGAGTTTTACACTGGTCCATCGGATATTATCTTTAGAGGGGAGCGAAATATTCTTGAAAATATTGACGCTCTGCCGCTGACATAGAGCAGTTTGAATCGCAGCACGTTTGGATATTCGCAAAGAGGCAATCATCCCCTTTCATTTGCCTTTTGTTTCCATTCGTTATCACATGTCGGAAGTATCACCGGAATAACGGCAGCAAATACATCGCTGTGCCCTGGATTTGGCTAAGATTGAGGGGTGGCAAGGTAGGTTTTTGATATCTAGATCCAGTGCCGGATTTAGGGGTCGGGGCTATGGGACTATCAGCCCCCGGCGGTAAATTTCACGAGGCGGTAGAGAAAAAGGGAAAAGGCAAGCCGTGCGAAAGCAAAATTTGCGAGTCCAACAAAGTAACTTTTTATCCGAATGAAACATGGTATTTTTTCTGCAATCGAAAGAATTAACTCGAATAAATATGTGAAGTAACCACAATGCCGTGTCATATTCTACCTACATTAACAGATCAGGTTTATTCAATTTTCAAGGATGTTCGAATTGTAGTTTCATTATAAATATAACCACAGAGTGACATATTTGTGAATGGACCAGGTGCTCTGATAGCAAAAACCGCGCCAGTGTCAGGTATAGGAAAAAGACGTGGAAAATGTTAGGTTAGTGAACATATCAACAAAAATTATAGCAATTATTCATTTTTCTCCATAGTCCACTGTGTTTGGCTCGATAATCGAATGAAGGTAAACAATATCGTTGTTTGAGACAAAAAACTATTGCTGGCCGTGATGATTCAAAAACAAGTTATTCATCCCGAGAACAACGAATGAAATACAGATCAAGCAAGTATGTGAATCTTGAAGGCTTTCCTGATCAAAACAAATATACTCAACTATAATATGGTGTATTTATATCTCCAGCATGGGTATGAAATGCCAAATCTGCCGAAATCGGAAACAAATCAGGTATGCGTCCCAACCCATAGAACCAACCGAAACAATGTTGTTTATTCTTGATGACCTCTAGTACGTCCCTTTCAGTTCCTAGGAGCTAAAGTTGAACTTTAGCTCCTAGGAACTGAATGTGTTGCCCAGCAACATACCTATGTTTGTGTCAGTATTAGAAACGTCAATTCAAGAGCTAATTTTGGTATTATAATAGATGACTTTTGTGTCGGTTGCAGAAAAAAAGTATTTTAGTATTCATCTGAAAAAAACTATATTATTTATTATTTGTTGTTAGGTTTGAGGTGTGAAGTGAATATAATTTGATTCGTTATACCTGATGATTTCATGTTTTTATCATGTGCTGTGAAATAAAAGCAGTGAACGAGTAGGTACTTTGAATTTTGAAACTGACAATCTAAATTTATTATTTGGCGGCGGCGCGGCGGCATCGTAACAGTTAGCCCCCGGCGTGAGTAAAAATCCGGCACTGTCTAGATCTACTATTCAATTGGTATCGGATGGCATAATCCTCATCTCGTTATCAAATCGCGAAATTAAGTGCAAATTACCGCACAGGAAAGTGCCATTTTTCAATCATTCTGCTCAGAATAGTTATTGGCACAGGTGCCGTTCGATGAAATAAAATGTTTTTACATGCCTTTGGGACATATAACATTTCGTTATCAGATGACGGTCGAAATGACAACTGTTACTGTTTTTGAATGCTTAGATTTATTAAGTTACACACCTTGCATTGTGACAACAGCATCATTCGTTCCGCGCTTTTTCATTCAAAATTGTTTGAATTTGACAATGAATTTTATGAACGTCAGAAGTAGTCAGAATTGAAATATAATTCCATAAACTATTGAGAAAAAAGCATGAATGAATATGTCCTGCTGTGTAATGAATTGCGAGAATTCTGAAGAGAATGGCGATCTCATTTCTTTGATTTTCCGAAGGAAATATCAATAACCATTTCCTTATGAAGGGAATGTATGAAACGGCCTGGATGGAAAATTAATTTGAAGGCAAGCAAAATTTGTGAGGTAAGTACATACATAGAAAGTCACTTCTTAAACAGCAGATTGGAATGAAACTACATTTTATGCCCATTTTCAAACCGAAGATTTATAAGATCCGTTGTTCCTTTGATTTACAAAACAGACTATAGAAAAAAATATCCAATATTTTCATCACACGAAATGCAAAACGAAACTACGTAATGAAATTGAAAATTTGAGAACGAAACTTAGGAAATCAAGTAAATTGCAAAATCATTGAATGACGTTGTCAATACCGATCAAATTCAAAATTCATCAGTAAAGAGTAAATGCAGCAAAAGTTGGAAAATCAAAACAACCTTCATGTTTCAAACTTCATCACTCGAGTACAGTTTTACATACAATAAGGAACTAGCTATAAGTATATCGATGACATTGTGAAATTCCTTTGGGTATGCAGTCAAAGAAAAACAAAGTGTATTCTTGTTTCTGTTCAAGCTTTCGAGTCCTTATTGGCTCTTCATCAGGAACTCTATAAAACATTAAAATTTCTATAAAAATTCAATCGTTATTATCGATTACTAAACACTTACGGAAAATGAGGATTCGATGAAGCTGGCTTCCATTAAGTGGGAAATAATACATGTGTAAGAAAACTTTGTTAATGTGTGTAAAAGAATAGTACTTATTGAAGTTATTGAATAATCTTAATGGGTGTCTTTGAAGAGGTCAAATCGATTTTTTAATGGTTCTCGAAAACTAAGTGAGATACAGAAGTAAAACAGGGTACAAGGAAGTTATATTTTCAACTGTTCAATCCAATTAAAATTTTTAACTCAGACAAACCAGCATAAACCACCATAAATATAAATAAGGTGAACCCCACTGCGACGCCACTGGAATTATCATTTCATCATGTTACTTTTAACAAAATCACAAAGTTTCATTGTGATCAAGGGGCATTTCGCTGAGGAATTTTGGTTTACACTCATCTCGAATTACGAGGAATTGCCAATGAAATGAGAGGAATTGCGAGGCATTGAGAGGCATTACAAGGAATAATGAGGAGCTGTTAGGTATTGTGTGAAATTGCGAGGAATTTTTGGCATTTCAGTACAAATAGCGCATGCGTGATTCGAGCCTCGATTACGTCACATATCGCGTGTTATCTTACCGAAAAACATAAATCTTATTCACTAATCTCTCAAGCTAGGGAAAGAACACCAAGTCATTCATCTGTATTATACATGAAATAAAGTTTCTGGAGAAATAACTGCAACTACCTAGGGCCTAGCCTAGGATGCCAGACAGCATCAGAGGTAGAAAAAAATAATATTCTCTTTGGAATTAATTGGACTATTCGAATTGAAAGAGTTGATTTACTGAGCTCCCATGCTGATAAAGATGAACTCCAACCGAAGATGGAAGATATATTGAAGAAAAATTGTTCAGATTAGGATATGAGCAACATTCTTTTATTTTTATTCTTTTTCTCTCTTGGAGCGCATGACAGGGAATCCCTATTATATTCAAAGAATGAACATCTAGCGTATTTACTGGTACAGTATATCACCTGACGAAGCTACTTTGTTAGCGAAACATGTCGTGTGTTTGAGAATTTTGTGAAGTTCATCTGCAATGGATTTCCATCAAGTAACGACCGAGTCAATTCATAATTCGTAAATGACATTATTATCGACACTATCGATCCGTAGGCGAGTAGTTTTGAATGTCACGAACGAAATTAAAGCAAAAACTGGAGTATTTCAATCGATAAATATTTCTAGGGAAATTAGTATCACAAGTAGAATTCTTATGACTAGTTTATGATTGTATAAGATAATAAATAATGATACAGAAATCCGTAATGACAAAATTAAATACTAATTATGACTGACGTTATGAATGTAAAAAATTATCTATGAAAAACGAGTTTGGTTGGTCACATGTGGGTCAATTCGGCTTCTGTATTGGTAGAGCAAGTCCGATAAAGTTTAGTAAACTGGTAATATCAAGGCGGTAATATATAATTTACCGTGAAAATGATTGATTTTGATTAGTTCTCAAAAACAAAAGTGGAATAGTATATAAAACTTTTAGATACAAACAGCAAGGGCCATCCTTGTAAAACCCTCGGTAGAACCCAACGTGACAGTTCCTCCATGTACTTCAAACCGAGCATCAAAACTTGACAGATAATGAAGGCTAACATTTTCAGTCTCACCAGTTGGCGCTACTAAAACATGAGGTTCTGGCCTGTTTTATCGAAAATATTCGAAGAAAAATTACTAGTATATTTGAACAAATAGAAAGCCTTGAGTTGTGGAAAGACTTGAGCAGACTTACGTTTTTTACTCTTAATGTGGAACTTTAGGACCAATTCTTAAGCATTAATGAAGAAGAAATCGTAGGAAGAGGTCAAATGACACGAAATGAAAATAGTAGATTGTTTTATTAGGATCTAAAGTGACACTTTGTTTGACAAGCGAATTTTGCATTTGCGAGGCGGAGCGTTTAGCGAAGCCGAATAACGAATGAAATATTACAGATCAAGCAAGTATTTGAATCTTGAAGGCTTTCCTGATCAAAACAAAAATACTTAACTGAGATGTTTATAATTCCAATACCCAACTATAATAAGGTGTATTTATATCTCCAGCATCGGTATGAAATGCCAAATCTGCCGAAATCTGGATCAAATCAGGTATGCGTCTCAACCCAAATAACCAACCGTCACAATGTTGTTTATTCTTAATGACGTCCAGTACATCGTTTTTAGTTCCTAGGAGCTAAAGTTCAACTTTAGCTCCTAGGAACTCAAGTTCAATTTTAACTCCTAGGAACTAAATATGTTGCCTAGCAACATACCTATTTTTGTGTCAGTAATAGAAACGTCAATTTAAGAGCTAATTTTGGTATCAAAATGGATGACTTTTGTGTCGGTTGCAGAAAAAGTATATTTAACAGTTGTACCAACTCTGACCTCACGTTTCAGTGGTGATTTGGTGGACAATGAATAATGTTAGCCCTAATTTGTCTATTCAGTTCTACATGATGACGTAATTGCATATCTGAATATTTTTCTTCTCTACTGATCTGCAAATCTTCACTTGCCTGGGACCTAGGATTATGAAGAGTGCAATGATCTTATTACTTTCAACTGATATTCTTTCAATTTAAAATGTTCTTGTAAAGCATTCTCATTCGTTCTTATTATTATTGTAGTAATAGAAAGAAATAGATACTTCTTGGCATTACAATAATCCATAAAAGCATATGAAGACTTGAAAGTATGTCAAGGTATATATCCAAGATCTCTTAAACCTTACCTACCTTCCCACATATAACAAACAATAACAACAAATCACATAGGTGATAAATTAAAGAATTTCTCAATGAGTATTATAGGTATCAGCATAAATCGAGGCATAAATACTTATATGAGTAGGTATACGAATCGCGGTGGAAAATTTAATATTTTGATAAACATTTGAGGTTCTGTTCTGATTCATCTTAAAACCCTTAACTACTAACGTTCCAAATATATAACGTTGTCACTAACTATACGTCTCACAGACGGGACTATTTAAATGTCCATATAAATCCAAAATTTTTCATTTTATTTTTTTGAGCTATTCAAACACGTTCTCTACATTTTTCTCGAAGAGAAAATGATGTTCAAAATTGAAATAGAAATACAAATTTCAGTAGCGATCAAAATTTAATAGAGGAGTACCTTATGGGCTTATGTTCAAAATTTCGACATTGATCTATAGAAATACTAAAATTATCGATGATATTATTGTCATTCTGAATACAGTTAGAGTCGTAATAAAATATGACACAGAACTAAGTCATAAACATGCAAATTGAAGAAAATGGCAATGGCTGTATATCTAGATATAGACACAATCATACGTATTATAGGCGAAATTGAACTTTTATTGTTACGTAATAACTAACTATACGTCTACGAGACGGGAATCTATCTTTCACTCAATATATTTCTAAAACTGAACCATATACAAAGATCAACTTCAGGGTACTGAATGAGTGCTAGTTGGACATAAATTACGTGGTAGGACAATGGCCGATATTGAAAAGCAGTGGTAATCCAACAAATCGGATGCTGATATGCCGTCTCTGAGACGTATGATTAGTAGTTAAGGGTTAAGAGGCCATATGCCCCTCGAAATTATTCGAATGTTCCCAGTTTTCTGTCGTATCCCTTCCACTTCGGAAGGGGCGGGATCAAACTGAAGAATTCGTAGAAACCTCGATATAGTATACCTGTCGAGCGGCATATCAAGGGCGAGGTAAAAACAGAAAGCGCTACTCCGTCACGATTCCTTTTTGCCGCTCGCTAAATTGGCAAACAATCAGTTGGTTATTCCAGCGTGTTCCCCAGCGTACATACAATGTATGTACGCTGGTTATTCGTCGAAGACAGTCAAATGGTTTGCTTTTTGCTTGTAGGCTGATTGACTAAACTCCCCGATATTTTGATATTGATATTGATATTTACGTCATAATATAATACATTTGATACACTATATTCAATATACAGGGTGTTCCATCACAGACGAGCCACCCCTTATATTTCTTTTCCCATGGTGAGTGGAAAAATTTCTTGAAACACGTCGAATGATTCTGTTTCTGATTGGGGGACATCTTCTGACGTATATTTTAGACTTGAACGAGCAACCCCCTAATAGGAGGCGGTTCGCCCCTCAAACTTGAATAGGGGAGAGGAGTTGAATGAAACTCCATTTGAAATGATTGGAAACCCCTTTACAACGGGGTATGAAAAACGAAAATTTGATGATAGTCAAGGTGATGGCTCATTCGACATACAAAATTGATTTTAGGCGAAAACGGTTCATCAAATTTACGTTTTTCATACCCCGTTGTGAAGAGGCTTCTATGAGACCTTTTAAATGAAGTATCAGTCAACCCCTCTTTCCTATTCAAGTTTGAGGACTGGAAGCACCCCCTGTTAGGGGATTGCTCGTTCAAGCCTAAAGTATACGTCGAAAGAGGTCCCCCAAACAAAATGTGTTTCGCAAAATTTTTCCACTAACTATGGGATAAGAAATATATATACGGTGGCTTGTTTGAGATGGAACACCCTGTATAAATAAATATGCATGGGACATAATATTTTGATCGAATACTTTGCGACTGCTACGTCGAAGAGATTGGTGAAGTCGTTAATCTATGGTTCATCTTTGAGCCGTCAAAATACGCTAGTTCGCTAGATAAAAAAGCGATTTTCAGAATTTTACATGAATTGCTAGCGAATATATCACAATGTATATGTATAAAACAATGAGAGATAGGAGAAAAAAGTACACATACAATTCTGTAGACAATTTCATCAGCTACAATTTTTAATGGGCTGACTTTTTTGGTTTGACTTACCGTTTTTGATATATGAACGATAAATCAAAATAAGGGACCTTCTAATACGTCGCCCCCTGTACTTGGCTCACCTTGTAAGTTTGGGGACTTTTGGAATTTCGTCTTCCTATCTACTCTGAATATATTTCTAGTTCAAAAAATTGTTCTCTTTAATTTACTGACTGAATTATAATTATTGATTTATTTAGTTTCGACATAGGAAGGCTCTCTAATTCCCATGCCTCTGTTGATTCTGCTATCGACTAGTTCAGGGATCATACAATCAAAATAAAATTTTTGAGATATGGTGACTGACTATTATGGCATTCAGAGTTCATGTCAGAATCTGGATCAAATTGAACTACATTCTCATATGAATGAGTTACATTTTTCAAAGATGGTTCAAGGAAATGATCACCAATTCCATAACAACTTGTCACTATAGGAAAGTCAACAGTACTTCTGTCGAATGAACTCATTTCATAATATGTAGTATCATTATTACAGACATTGGTACTACAAAAACTACCTGTACATGTATCCACATTTGAATTGTTGTTGCAGGAGAGATCATTATCAGAACTAGAATCATTATTTTTAACAGGGGGATCTGACACCTTCCATTTATTCAAACATTCAATACCATTTATGATGAATCCTAAACCTCCAAAATCACCTTCAAGATTTCCAAAGCTTTGATCATCAGACCAGAAGAGAAGCAGGTCGTAGATTTTTCTTGCGCATAATCATGTTTATTTTCAATCGATAATGTTTTCGATGCATTCTCTGTGTTATCCTGATCGTTATTTTCACCTGACATAATTCCAGAATCATCCTATAAAAGTTAAAATATGAATGAATGAATGAATGAATGAATGAATGAATGAATGAATGAATGAATGAATGAATTGATTAATGAATGAATCAATGAAATAATAAATGAATGAATAGATAAATGGATAGATAAATAAATGAATGCATAAATGAATGGATAAATTATGAATGAATAAGAGAATAAATATAGATGAATAAGTTCAGATCGATAGCATTACCCAAAATTCACTTTTTCTAATCACTGCACTAATGTTGTATGTCGACTTTTGTCTTTTATATCGAGGTACCCAGGTTCTCTTCCGATATTTATCACCATTCCTATAATCACTGGAATCGATCTTTCGATGCGCAGGCATTATACAGGCACACTTCTCAAAAACTGATATAAACGAATAATCTAATTTCAAACAGATGCACTAGCCTCAGACGTATTTCGAATAAACATCAATCTGAAATGAAGTACTCAGCGAGACAGACGCACTGAAAAACTGACCTATGACTCCTATGAGACTAATGATTGCTAATGACGAGTTCATTTTCCGACTGTCGGCGTCTTTGTAATCGCCGTCTCATTGTACCCGTCAACCTGCCGTTACCGTTTGGCGGTGCGATGATTTTTTGCAAAGCAAAAAACACATTATAACAAAAGGAATCAATCCACCAATGCCATAATTATTATTACTCAGAATATATTTTTTTGAATAGGTAAATCAGTATTTCATGTGCTACTTGTCGGCTCAACTTTGGAAATAATTCGTCCACAGTAAAAATCGCTGTGATTCATGTAATCATTATATTATGATGTTTCTTATATATCTATCAATTTGTTGGACTATAAGAAAATAGACTAATAAAAATATCGTTATGAACATTCCGGCACTTCCCTGTGTTCGAGGAATTAGAAAAAAATCTATGAACTGAGTAGATATGACACAGTTGCTTTGTTGATTCCATAATACCTATACCTACATTTATGATAATATCAGGTATAATATAAATTGGATCACAGACTATTTCTTGATAAAATCAAATACCATATTTCATCTTAGGACCATTGACTATCAATAATTCTTTTGAACTTTATGGGAGGAGCTTATTTTCGTTAAATGCCGCGCCTACAGGAAATTTTGTTGTTCACGATGCCTCCGCTCCCAATTTCCCATGAGAAAACCAAATGAGATTTCAGTGAATAAAAAATATTTTTGAATAGTACTTCATCTGATCTGTGCATCTTATCGACTAGTTTTCCAATTTTTGATTCCGTTACGTAGAAAAAAAATCACGAAATCGGTCAAAAACGCACTACTTCACAGGTGTTTATAAATTAGTCTATACAAAAAAATGAAAATCCATTCGATAAGATGCATCGATTGCACCTTCGACTACCCAGAAAAAAATAATTGAGCCTCTAGGATGATCCATAACCATAGGGGAACTTGGGAGCGGTACCTATTTTATTGGCGGAGGCGCTGCGGAATATGGCCTCTTAATGCTGATTCGATGACTTGAGCACATCAAAAACAAGTTTCCAATTATGGCATGTAAGTTAGAGTTCAAATACTCGAAAATGATAGATCTGATAGATACCGGGATGTTTTTTTCCTGTAAAAATAGTTGAAAAACACATACAAATAAGTAAGGGTCATATCCCGGGTCATATTCAACCATTTTCTCCTTATTCAATACGGCCTCAACCAATTTTAGTTTTTTTTTTATATTAATGAATCCGACATAAAAAGTGTAGCCTGCATAAGCAAATTTGTCCCTCTCTTTGAAGGATGCATAACTCGACAAAGGTGCGCTTTTCGTTGAAAATTATATTTTATAATGAAATTTATTCAGATCTGGCAGATTGACCACCTTTTCTTGGACAACCTACTTGAATCAAATCACAAGATTATGTTTTTTTTCTAGACCATCCTATTTCAATATCCTGTAAAAATTACATGAATTTCAACATGAAAATGAATGTTTATTTATAGCACCCAATTTTGTTCACCCCAATTCACTTTGCGATAAAAACACTTTTTGGCATTTAGTGGTTGAATTGGGGAAGGTTTGAGCCTCGGTTTGAGCGTTTAAGCTGATAAGTTCAGGTGTTCTTAATTGCAATAATTTCGTGATAAAACATGAAAGAAAACATGGTATCTGGCGATAAGGTTGACTCAATTGACTAGGGGAAACAGCAATGAAGGATTTTTTCATGGAATATCGGTATATACTGTCTGTAGGTAACCGAGGAGGATTATTCCAGATTTTTTGGGATTTTCTCTCCTCGTTTCTATAAAATAAAAATTGAATATTATTTCAATATACGTGTAGTAAGGACAAATCAGATGATTTGCCCCAAAATGTCACTGTGTTTGAAGAATTCTCCTATTAGAGAGCCTAAAAGACACATTCACTAGCTTGTCAGTGACAATTTATATTGAAAATGGTTTGGAGAAGAGAAATAAAGGTATATAGAAAAAATATCAAATTTGGCCGTTTCGGGAACGAATCTGCTCCCGTTTTCAACATGAAAAATGGTTATTTGAAAAGTTTCAAGACACATACGAATTTTTTCGGTGTTATTTAGATGCACCCTGTATACCAGGAGATGTGTACCTTCTCATTTTTGTCTTCAATACGTTGTTTTCTTTTTGAGCTTTATCTGGCCCATTGGATAAGTGCGTAAACCAATAAAATGATTATAAGTCACGGAAAACAAAGGAGAGCAACATCGATTACATAAAACCAACAAATATTTCACTGTCCTCCTATGTGTGTGAATTGCTGAAAACTGTTTGACATGAAATGGGTTACTAGGTCAAGCGCGCGCGTGTTTAAATTTATTCGATATTTTCGGCGCTGATCACGATAATACTGCATAATAAATCAAGTAGAAAAATGTAGGATTCAAGACTGATATCAATATAAAAAAAATCTATAATGATAAAGCTACATTGAGAAGGAGAAACTTATACTCTAGCTCATGCAGGGTTTGTCGTTTTTTAAACTCGTTTTCTTTTTGTAGTTTAGAGTAGATTTGATGGGTCGATAACTATCGATATATGGATTACTATCGATATATCGAAGTTATCGATATGTTTTGACTTATGGATAATCGATATGTGAAATCTAATATCGCGCAGCCCTAGTTCTGAGTAGATTTGATGGGGTTCTAGAGTCCCTGACTGAAATTTTGAATAGTTCCAGCAAATCGTGGAAGTTAATGGAAAACATTAATTTCTAATTTCATGAAGCGGCGTTTCTTTCGAGAAAATGAGTTCTGATATATTTTTTTGTTGTATTATTAGGAGTTCTAAACCTATTTCATCAATAGTTTTGGTGAAAATTATTAAATAATTGGAGGAGATAACATACGAAATCGTCTTTCTATCGGCAGCATTTCTTGGTGAAATACTATTCCGTTCTCTTTCCTATTGAATAAAAAGCTTGCGGGAAAGAAGGAGAAAAATCATTGGAGAATATAAAATCTGAACAAAAAACAGATCAAAAACATTATTGTTTTAGAAAAAAAAAACGATTATTTTTCAGTTATCAGCTGTCATAAGTAAGTAATCAAATAATACCTCGGGGTTTATTTTTTTTTATCGCTCGGAGCGCACGAAAGGGATTCCCTATAATAAAGCCTATGAAGAACTTGGGTTTATTATACGCAGTTCCAGAAACATTGAAAGCATCAGCACGCTAAGCAAACTCTGTAATGCCCTAGTGAGGCCTCACCTCGAATATGCATCAATAATTTGGTCACCCATGGCCTGCTGCCACACAATGTATTGAACGTATTCAAAAGAAATTTCTTCGGTTTTTATATTTTGAAGAGAACAATATCTACCCCTATCGTGTTTCTTATCAAAGCATGCTGGATACTTGGTGAAAAAATGCCACTTATACATATTATAACACGTCAAAACTAAATCGAAATCGAGATCAAAATCCAGGTCCGTCTCAAGGCAAAACATAAAACTTATTTTATTTCAAACACAACACTATGCATGACAAAATTTCGTGAATCTGTTTTGATATTTGGAAAGAACGGGAAAAAATGAATAAAGCGAACTACTTTTTTCGAGCGCGCATCCCATTTGGCTGATGGTTCATTATTACGTTTTGAAATATTCAGCTCCATTTCGAGGCTTCAAAATTCGTGATTCAAAATCCAATTTTTATACAAAAACATCATTATAGTGAATGTAGGTGAATTATTGATAGATTTGTTCGTTTGACAGAATAACTTTTCGATGATTTTAGAAACTTTCGAGGACTTATTTTATTCTTCAATATTTATTCATAAGCTGCGGAAAGTAGGCTGTGCAAAAAATTTTAAGATTCTGACAGTTCATTATCACCAGTGTGATATAATTGGTTACATTAAGTTATGATGTTAAAGCATAATTATGAACACTTTGAAATGTAACAACCCAATACATAAGCACCAACAGTTATCTAATATCACACTAGTGATTATAGGAACTGTCAGAATATCAGATTTTTTTGCACAGCCCACTTTCCCGCAGCTCATGAATTAATAGCGAAGAATAAAATGAGCCTTCAAAAATTTATAAAATCGTTGACAAGTTATTCTGTCAAACAAATAAATCCATCGATAATTGACCTAATCTGACTCTAACGATGTTGATCTCTGAAGACTGTTATTTTTTCGTAAAATAATAATTGGATTTTGAATTATGGGTTCAATAGAAATGCCTTGAAATGGAGCCGAGTATTTCAGAAAATAACAATAAAACATCTGTGAGGGTTGCTGGGCTGTATGCACGTGTATACATATATACCAAAGAAGGGAAGAGTTGTATTTCGTGCAAGATTAATTTTGGGACGCCCAGTGGCCAGTACATTAAAATTTGGATAATAATTTGAATTGTGGATTTTTAATTATATTTTAATCATTTCATCTGTTTTATGCTTGGAAAATTGAAGATAGTGTTTGAATTCGAAATTACTTATTGGTAAATTTAATATAATGTTAAAAACAATTTAAATTTTTATTTCAATTCTATTTCATTCAATGAAAGTTGCTATCACAATAACAAATTCCAGTGCTCTTATACTTACCCATGTAAAGGAATGTGAAATTTTGATAAAAAATACAAGTTTATGGATATGAATACATCATATATTTTTGCCCTCAAATGTTGTTCATCGAAAAACGAAAATTGAAGAGAACACAACAACAGTCAGAAGAGAACAACTAAAACCGAGATAAAAATAATATTTCTATCATAAAACAAAAAAACATAAAACTCTAGGCCATGGTGGAATTATATTATCCGGATATTTATCACTGATATATATATATATCCTGTAAACCTTGCTAAAACAGTAGATTATTTTGATGAACTCGTCGAGCGCTACTCAGAACTTCCATCTCCATCAGAACTGTCCTGTTCTTTGTAATTATTCATTTATCGAAGTTGTTATTTTTCTAACGATTTTCCCCCTTTTTTCTCCAAAAGCTTTTTCTTCAATACAAAGATATAGTATTATAGTATTTCCTCGACTTATTCAATAATTTGCTTAGTTGATCAGAAATTTTGATGAAATAGGTATACAACTCCAGAACTCTTTATAATACAACGAAAAAATATAAGGAGATGGGAATAGTATAATAGTATTTCGTTGACTTATTCAATAAATTGCTTAGTTGATCAGAACTTTTGGTGAAATAGGTTTAGAACTCCAGAACTTTTTATAATACAACGAAAAAATATATCAGAACTAATTTTCTCGATAAAAACGGCGCACAGTGAAGTTAGCGCTCAAAATTATTTGTTTCCATTTACATCTAGGATGTCATGGAACTATTCAGTATTTCAGTCAGGGACTCTAGAACCCCAAAAAATCTACTCAGAAATAGGGCTGCGCGATATTAGATTTCACATATCGATAATCCATAAGTCAAAACATCGATAAGGTCGATAAATCGATAGCAATCGATATATCGTTATATTGATATTTACCGATATATTGATAGTTATCGATATTTATCAACATATCGATAGTTATCGATATATCGATAGTAATTGATTTATCGATATATGTGTAATTAAATATCAATAAATCGATTTTATCCCACGCCTAACGCAAATCGATAGTTATCGATATATATCGATAATTATCGATACTTATAGATATATCGATATTTTGGAAACGGAAATACTTTAACGGTGGGATAGAGGTGACCAAAGTGGATCTGAATATACCATATATGTTTCATTATCGAGATATAGGGTGTTTTATCAATTCTGGTCATTTCTTTGAAGGCTCATAGCATACGAACCATCTGGTATATTTTTTTAAATTTGGTAGACGTGTTTCTCCACTCTACCCCAGCGACTAGTATATCCGTCAGAAAATAAATCCAGGCCCGGACTAAGAAAAATTCAACATATTATTGGATCCTCGTAAAAACACCCTGTATGTTTGAATCCGCTTAAGTATCTGAAGAGAGCACAAAATAATGAATGGATTTGTGTAATTTTTATGTTTCCGCACGCTATTTTACTACTGAATTTCTGAAGCTGCAATGAAGGATTTGTGAATATCAATAGCTAAAAACGGAATATTTTCAGTATTTTATACTAAATTTTGAAAATTTCGCAATTTTACAACTCATTTCATTCCATTCAATAGTCGTCCGCATTTTTATGCATGTGGAACGCGAGCCTGTGTATATTCACAGATTATTACTTTATTCATGTAATTTATTTGTTTGAGACATATTTCCATGCACCCTATATGTGGATTCACATATTTCAATATTTCTATTGTTATGATGTTATAATTTCACTTACCTATTTAAAATTGATGGATCTTATCAACTTGGTGTAGGTATTAGGAAAAATACAATATGGCATAATTAATTTATACCGCGAATAACGATATGTATGTCCTGAAAAATTCGCTGCAGAACATTCTTATTATATTTCACCTGCGAGACTAACTGGCGAAGTATACTTGGACTTCTTAGAAAATATGTAGCCAGTTTTACTAGACGATGGGCATATCGATGTTGCAGGAATGTACTTTCAGCACGACGGTGGTTCGCCGCATTATAGGCTAATACTATAAGAAACTTTTTGAATCAACATTTTCCTTATACATGAATTGGACGAGGTGGCCCTCATAACTGGCCCTCGAGATCACCCGATTTAAATCCCGTGAATTATCACCTGTGGATTTATCTTAAATCCAAAGTGTATTCTTTAGAAGTTAATACCAGAGAGCAGCTTATCCAGAGAATGGAAGAAACATACCAAGAAATTTAAAAAACCAGGAAATTATTCGAAAATCGGTTAGGAATATTCTGAAAAGAGCAAGGAGATGAATAGATCAAAATGGAGACCACTTCGAGAATTTGTTATGATTTGCATGTTTCAAGTTGACTGTGTATATTTTTGGGTTCATTGTTGTAATATTTTAGGAAATAAAGTTGTTCCGACAGTGTTATTATTATGTTGATTGTTTTATTGAACTATTTCCACAAATACATAAAGAATGCTCTGCAGAGAATTTTTCACGATATACAGATCGTTATTCGCGGAATAAATTAATTATGCCATATTGTATTTTTCCTAATACCTTTACCAAGTTGATAAGATTCATCAGTTTTCAATAGGTAATAGGGACATATACCGGGTGATCAAGAATCTGATTTCTGCACCACCCTGTATTTGTTTCAATTAAATGTCAGTAAATAGTTGATCAGAAGTTGGGATAGGGACATGTAAGCCGTTTTGACCAATAATGAATAGTTTCGACAAAAAAAATTCCTAAAGTTGAAAAATGTCGATTTTTCACACCCTATATCTCTGTAATCATTGCCGCTAGACCCCAAGTGTGATACATCGATGAAATCAGCTCTTCAGAGAGAATCTGAAAATGCGATAAAATACAGGGTGTTCCATTTAAAATAACAAAGTTGTTGCTACTTTTTGATAGAAGCGGCAACGCCGCAGAGCTGAAAATATTTTAGATCGATAGATCAAGAGCAATTACTTGAGTAACCAAATTTTCAGAATTATCTTATGTCCCGTTCTCCGTAAACGTCTAAGGTGCCATCGACCGTGACCCACCCTGTATATCTAACTAGAATTTTTTTTTAAATGGCGCCAACTTCACATGCGTGTTTCTAAATGATGATAAAATCGTAGTGACCTTTGAAATATTATTTTGAGTTGCCGCTCTCTGTGTATGTTATTTTCGTAATCCCATACTGTTATTTTGATTTTACGGTATTCAGATGACAGTTGAAAAGTTAATGTTAACAGCATCCGTCCGTTAAGATTGTTTAACGGCCGGCGGCCGTTGACTGTTCCATAACACAGCGATGTTGGGATTTTTGATTTTTCTGTAGAATTACGAGGTATGTGGTTTGTTCTTTCCTCGGAAACAAAATGTAATCTTTCAGCGGGATTACAAAGTCTTGAACGACACACGGCCGATACGCAATTAAGGGATTCGGTTGTTATACAATATACAATATTCAACCTTATCCGTTGGCCTTTTAACGTAAATAAAACACCATTGAAGCGACCCATGCACTACAATCAAACTAGGTATTTTGAATAATTCCGTCAACCGAATGGTGGAAGAGCCGAAACTATTTTTTTTGTGCAGATTCATATTTGATTGCAAAAAAATTAGAATTCACAATTTTTTTTACCTTGGAAAAATAAAAATCTCTATTATATTATAATATACACAGACTAGCCTCTTATGAACAGAAGGGGAGTGTATAATCTCTGAGCAGAATGAAACATTGTTAGAATTTAGGATTTTATAGCACCTCCAAAATATTGCACCATTGTAGTACAGATCATGAAAGAACTTTGGAGGAATAGATTCATTGAGAAAACTTACATCCACATACACATTTTGAAACAGTCAAGCTGTTTTTTTTTTTCAATTTTCAAAGAAGGCACCATAGGGGGCTGAATTTTTGCTTGACAAAATATTGTGACATTTACAGGTTATATGTATAGTACCAAGAGAGATACATACATATTATATTATTGATGAAATAAAACCTCAATCCCAGGGTGTTTTAGTTATTTTATAGCCAGCAAATAGAAATTGAAATTATGTGAACTGGTTCCAAGGTTGGTACCTACCAAACTTGAACATAAATTATTCAGTAGTTTGTTCAAGTGGGAGCAAATCAGAATAATAAACATTAGGAATGGATATACTTATGAAATCTTATGAATAATTCATTTGATATCATGGTGATTCAGTCTAATCATCAGAAAATTAGAAATTAGTACAGTCACTACAATATAATAATAAATAATATTTTCATCTCAAACCCTTATCTAATTAGAATATCACAGATAATGAAAAAAAAACATACCCAAATGAGAAACTAGTATCAACAGTTAAAAATAGAAGAACAAAAATGAAAAAAAATCAACTAAAATCATGTGGTAAATCATGGTTTCTACATATTTTTTGGCTCATACAAATATCTTGAAAAGTTTTCATATCCTTGAGTTGGTATTTATGATATTGTGATCTCACCCAATAATAATTCAAGGTGAATGATCATGTATAGGAGAGAATAAAAAGGGGAACACAAAATCTATCAAATAAGTAAATGTTATTGTTGGCTTTGCATTTATAGTTATGAAATATAGAGTAAAATGCAGAGACATAGATAGGTAATCAGGAAGATAATCATGAGAAAAGGATATTGAAGAAATATATATAATAATATTGAAAATGAAGATAAGATATTCATTTAATTGCATAATTACTCTATTATATGTATTACCAAGTTTATTACACAATATTTACAAAATTGATGATTGGTATTGAAGTTTTGTGTGAGGTTTCATTGACAATGTCAATTTGGTGTCTAGGGCTAGGATGTAAAGATGTAGATTCAGAAATATACCTACCTATTTCCCTAATATGTGTGTTTTCATATTGTAATGTGCACCTAGAATTGGAAGTCACCAAGTTGAGGATCATGATTAAAATGTCTAAAACAGAACTCCAAGTAACAGCTCAAACTCAAAGCCAAATGCTGACTGATCAATGTAACAAGAAAGATCAATATATTGTTGTTTTCAATTAATCAGAACTATTATTGAAATTGTACCAACCTGATCTTTGAATGACAACTCTTCCCTAAGACTTTGATTAGAATTTTCCACTTCAACTCTAGCAAGTGATTCCTCCTCAAGCTGCTTTCTATGTTCATCAAGGAGTTTTCTAAGCTTATCCCTTTCTTTTTCCAGTTCTCTGGCATCAGCAGCAGCCTTTTTAGCATCAGCAGCTGCCTGATTTGCTTTAAGCTGTAACTCATTGAACCTGGTTTCATAAATTCTGGCAGAATTCTCTGCCAAAACCAAATCTTTGCTTCTTTTAGCCAGATCAGCTTTGAGTTCATCATTTTCATCTAATAAACGTTTTACATCAATTTCTAAACGTGCTTTTTCTCGGTGTGTTTCATCTAACAACTTCCTAGCATCAGATAACTCATGATCATACATAGATTTGATGTTTGAAACTTCCCTTGTAACAGTTTCCTGTGTTGTTTGAATTTCTCTAGTTAATCTGCTATTTTCAGCTTCCAAGAACCGAACTTTGTCAATATAACAAGCTAAGCGGTCATTCAAGTTTTGCAAATCATGTTTCTCCTGCAATCTTGAATGTCTTGTTGGGCTCAGAGGGCTAGATGGCCGCTGATGCTGTGATGAGGGTGTAGAACTCTTTTTCGATCTCGATGCCATTTTCACGGCGGTTTTTTCAGCACCAGATCAATACGAACAATTCACTAAAATACCTTCGATAGCTGATCGGTCAGTAAGTAGGTAACAAGCACAAGACAACGCCACGACGAAATCCACAAAATCGGTCGAGGTCTCTTACGAGGTAAATGAGGTAACCAAACTATTTTTGGAGATGATGGGGGAGCGGCGTCTAACGGTTTTGCTTTTGGTTGACTTTTACGGTTTTACGTCATCGTCGTAAATAGGTGGGGCGTGGAGCAGGGAGTAGCATCTTTCATTGGTCGACTCAATGATGGCTAAATATCTAGACTGTCTGACGGGTTATGTAACCCGCCAGACAGTCTAGATATTTAGCTGTCATTGCCAAAGGAATCCGTTATGACTGAATTCACTGACTAGTGAGCAGTTAACAACAACCAACAACAACTCCCTTGAATAGGCCTTTTCATTCAGATGACAAATGACTATCTCTGTTTACATCTCGCATCCAACGACAGTGGCGGCCATTTTCACTGAAACACTTACACCACAGTACCACACTCCTCAGTAACGAATGAGTAACGTTTTTTGGAATTAAATTATTATAATACAATTAATACACACCAGGAATATAAAAACAAGAATACTATGTTGTTATTGTTGTTTCTCAATGACGAATGCCCATGGTGGTTGACACTGTTGACATTTGACAGAACGTTAATAATACCTGCCATATTCGAAATGGCCAATCAGGATTTTGTGTTGGAATTATAGCCAATGAGACTTCACCTTTGCATTACCCAATGAATTGTTGGATCTAAAAACGAGCGCATGCGTCTTGAAAATAAATCTAGATGAAAAAGCCTATTATGAGTCCTGTTCGTTTGTATCGCTGGACTTGCTGAAGTTGATATTTTCCCCATAGTTGTCCCTGACCATGATATGATGTGAACAGAGAGTCATAGAAAAGAAGTGGAAATACTAACTCCGTGTAGTGAAGTTTACTCATTTGCTTTCGAAATTTGTTAGGTGTTCTACTCTTCGGTTGTCGTTTGAAAATACTGAAGTTTCCAGTTGTTTCTGATGTCAAGAATCAAGATTATCAAGTCAATGACGGCTAAATAGTAAATATCAAGTAAGCTGCCGACCTGGTCGGCAGCTTACTTGATATTAAGCCGTCATTGATCCATTGATCAAGTTGACTGAAAAATAGGTGGGTCAATGATGGCTAGATATCCAGACTGTCTGACGGTATAGCCCGTCAGACAGTCTAGATATTTAGCCGCCATCGAGTGGGTGAATTTTGTTCCACTGATACAGGGCGAACAAGGATGAAGAAGTTTGTTTTGCTTATTTATAATTAGTTTAGTAGTTAGGTATATTCGAAACGTTGTTTACTGTAATCTTGGTGAGTACTTTTCTCAACATCATCCAAGATACAGATTTAACGATGTGACTGGAATAAGTAGCATTACCCAACACATGATTTCAATAAGTGCATTCAACATAATTTATTTGCAGCTGAAATACACGATTTACTCCTTCAAGAATTCTCATTAACTTGACAGGTTTATCAGGCTATACTCCGAATTCAACTGGTCAGTACTGTCAGTAAATCCATTGACTCTGCTGAAAATCTGTATTCCGAAATGAAAAATACAGTGCTGTAATTTGGAACACGTTGGATTGCCTAACAATCGTAATCAAACGCACTCCTGCCGTTCTCAATATTATGTAGCAGATGGCAGCCTCGGGCATGCACTCGGGTCACTCGGGTAACCTCAGCCTCGCTAAGTGTAGCACCAGCGCCGCAGCTGGCCTGACATCTGGCTGACAGTCCTGACATGATGACACTCGTGACAAGACTGACACTCCTGACTCCTGACAGCATTGACAATGGCAGCTTGAATTAAAAATTGATCAACATCTGAATTCATATCACACAGATTTTGAATATTGAATAATATATCTCATTGGAGAATTATTACCTATTTTCTCAGTTTTCGAGTTTTCAGAATTCTCGTCAGTTGTTGCAGAACTTCATATAGAACCTGCCGCAAAGGTTTTTTGGTCATTAAATATATTTACAGGGTGGAAAATATCATTATGCCTCCTTCAGTTGAAAAGAAGTTCATAGAGCCTGCAAATGATATTGAGGAAGACAAAAAAAATTTATGGTCACAAATACTGAATGAGGTTCAAAAACATGGAAATCCCAAGCTCTCTCCTCATAAACAAATACTTGTACTTGGTGATAATGAATCTGGAAAAACTACAATGGTGGCCAAATTGCAGGGCAAGTGTTTTCCTGGAATAGCAAAATTGATTTATTTTCGAAATTTTGGGGTACTTACTGTAGCCTTGTTTTATCAGATACTTTAATTACAGTTCTCTAGAAGGTATAGGTACCAAGTATGTGATAAAATAAGCGTCATATTTGATATGATATAGTCTGTTTATACAAGGTGTCCCAGAACAATGTACCATAAATTGTACATGGTGAACTAGACACCAAAATGAACTGATTGAAATCAACTTACCTCTATACTAAAAATCAAAATCCTTGAAAGGTACTGCTCTGAAATCCATAGGGCTATTTACTATCATGAATGTGCATGAAAAGGATGTCATACCAGAGCAATCAATATACAGGGAGATAGATATTTCATATTCTCTTTGATATAACTTTTTTGAAGTCACTTACTGAATATGGATATATTAATGAACAAAATGAATTATCTAACTTTTTCCTCACTGCAGTTTTTTTATAATTCTCCTTAGTTTTCAAGATATGTAACAAAATTCATTTTGGTGCTTCTCCATACTTGTTTATGCCAGGATTACCCATCAAATTTTGCAAATTTCTTCCTCATTTGTGTTGGTTTATTGACCACACTATCCATGTTCACCATTTCACAACCTCATCATCATTTATGATCTGGCAGCTGGTAGATACCATATTTTATTCTTTTTTTCTAGCAAAAAACTGAAAAAAAAATTATTTGAAGAAAACCAAAAACCTTATCATATGCTAAAGTAGTGAATAAACATGATTATTGTAGTCAATAACTATTCAAAAATGAGGTAGAAACTTGCAAAACATAATAATCCTGAAAGGTACATCATAAACAAGAATGGGGATGCACCATAATCGAAAACCAAGAAGAATTATAAAAAAACAGTAAGAAAAAAGTTAGATGACTAATTTTGTCATTTATTGAAATATCAGAATGTGGTCAGGGGCATACTCCAAAAAAGTTGTATCAATTTTCATCAATATGGGAAATACATACCTCCCTGTATATTGATTAAATTGATATGACATGATTTTCATGCACATTGACAATAGTAAATTGCCCTATGAATTTTAGAGCAGTATCTTTGAATGATTTTGATATATTCAAGAAAATCTGATAATAAAATTATTATTCATCCTCACCACTCAATGGTGCATTTTTATAAGAAGTAAGTTGACTTCAATCAGTCTATTTTGGTCTCTAGTTCACCCTGTAGAATTAATTGTACATTGTTTTGGGACACCTTGTGTATCATGCATTCATTTATGCACAATTTATATATAATTTTAACTTGACAATGAATTTTACTTCAAAAAATATGAATGAAATGGAAGTCTTTGAACATGAGGTATGGTATGGTATGGTATATTCATGTTCCAACTCTACATTTAGTTGGAAATAAAGGTGAATAATTTCTATAAAGAAACCATGGCATTGCTGATATTCCTACCTCATAAACATGAATTGTCATAAAATATCAAAGATTATGATGATCTGCTATAGTTGACATTTTTCATAGAAATTAATATATAATCTTGACTGCTGCTCATTACTTGATTTCTCCAGCCAAAGTAGTTATTGACTAAAACTTCTTGAAAAATAATTTATTCTGATATGTTATTCATCATGAAGACTAATATACCATCAGTAAGACAAGCTATTTTCAATTTGTGAATTATTTTCATTTTCATAAATGCTTCCATTTTGTGAAATTCTCTTTTTTTCTTTTCTTTTTATATTGATTATCATAGAAATTCAGCAATGCCAATAGTATCAGTCTACAAGTTCTACAACCTTCATTTAAAATCAATTCATGAACAATCTTTTAATTGTTGAAAAAGCACATAACTGTTTCACAACTGCATTTTTATTCAGAATTGACCAATCTCCCAGAAAAAAATTTGAAATGGAAAATTTCATTCTTACTGGATTTTTCAACAATGATAGCAAAATACTTTTTGAAATAGTTACATGTTTTGGTGAATTTTGGAGTAAACTATTACTAAAACATTGGTAGGTAATCTCGTAGGTAATGCTCATCCATGCTGTATAAGTTGATGAGCTAGAAACTTTTCAATTTTGATTGGAGCTTCAATTTATGGATAATTTTTTGAACTTGACATTTTCAGAGTTTTGATCTTGTTTCTACTGTTGAAATTTTTCCTGAATGTATTCTGTATTGTTGTTGACAAAAGTAGTACCTCTAATCCGTGCTAGTATCATTATTGTTGTTCAAGAGACGGGGGTCTTACCTTTTAACGTGTGATCCCAAACACTTGGGCTTAGGACATCAGAAAAATATCTGTGGTCGTGGTGGGAATTGAACCCACCTACCGGCAATCCAACGTGGATAGAATACTGACGCTTCAACTACGAGGCTACGCTGCTAGGCAACAATATTTTTGTATATTATAAACCTCGTTTAGCCGACAGAACACTAGGTCTTGACTTTTATGTATGAAAACAATGATAGAATATTTTCCATTTCCAGAAATGTTGCCTCCACATTTCTCTCATTAAATGAAACAAATTCAAGTTTATTGAATGGGGTTCTACACTCTAGTCGAATTTATGCTATATTTCAATTTTATTATGATCATTTGATGTAATATTAGTATTTGATACAGTCATACATTATTTAAAATCATCACAGATATATTTTTTTAAATTATCAGAATAATCACCTTTCAAACACGCTAGCTCTCGATGACGTGACATAAGCACTATTAGCGTTAGTCAGTTTCCTTAACCCATCCCGCGTGTGCAATTTGTTTATTGAGTATTGCGGTTTTATCTCTTCAAGTACTCATTGGAGAACACGAAATGCGATGGTGGAGGTCTCAGATACGAGACTGGCCAATATGGCGGCCATTCCAAGATGGTTGCCAAACTACATATTAAAAACAGCCATATCTCGGCCATTTTTCAACAGATTTTGAAATATTTTTTTTTGTTTGTAGACCTTTACGAGCGCTATCTTTTAGTCACAGGTTTCACGCTAAATACAACAACTTTTAAGTTATGGTGAAAACAAACGATTTTTGACCGAAAAACTAATTATTTGGTCTATTGTCATGGAATGTAACTAGTAGTAGTCGCACTGATAATAAAATACAATATTTGCAGCTCAAAATCACTACCAGTGGGTTCTACAAATAAAATTGAAAACAACAGATAAGAATTATTGCTTTTGGGTGTATGATAAATTGAGATTCATCATACAGGGCGTGGAAAGAAATTCTGAATTGAGACTCATCACGAATCTGCGATTAGAGGTCTATAAAAATCACAAGTTTCCATCGTTCCAAGTTTGAACCCCCTGATTGGGTATGAAAGTGTTGAAAAGGAATATTCTCAGATAAATCATGAACATACAGAATTATGTTGTTCATCAGTGAAGAGATTCGAGGGTGATTTGTTACTCATGGTCAGTGTCAGTTTCATCGTCGTTTTCATCCAACGGTTCACAGGCCTCATTGGGAACATTGTAACAGTTTTGTTCATTTCCATAACAATTGCACATCTCTGTACATGGAAGTCCATACTTCAATAGAAGTCCTGGTGGTCCACATGGTAGTTCACTCATCTCTGGAACAAATTCACCGTTCTCCAATTTCCAACCACATTCTGATGGACATGGTAGGTCAGGTGTTGCAACATCTGATTTACTCCAAATCATAGCCTGCAAATGTGCTCTTCGGACTGCAGGACGAAATGAAGCTAAAGTTGGGGGCAGACTAGCACCTTCAACTTGCTTTTTGGAAAATAGCCACCACCTTAGTTCACTTAAGTAGTAATGCGGTTCCCTCAAGTAGACAGAACAAAGATATTCTTCTAACCCACACTGATGTTCTGGTCCTGCTTATCAGTTGCTTTCAACAGCTCTCAAAGAAGACGTCCTTTTGTCTAATGAGAGCCAAACCCAGGGAAATTGAAGTTGATAAAATTCAAGCAAAACTTGGACCCTAGCGAGCAGCTGCACTGCCTGGAATGAATGCAATTTCTGGTGCTGATGTAACTGGAGCGTTCTCTGGAAAAACAAAAACTGCTTTTTGGAACCTCTTCATGGATGCAAATGAAAGAGTGCTTCAGGCACTTACATCTCGTGGTAGAACTTTGTCCTTAACAGATGAAATCTATAGTAGGTTAGAAGAATATCTTTGTTCTGTCTACTTGAGGGAACCAAAGCTTGAGTGAACTAAGGTGATGGCTATTTAAAGCAAGTTGAAGGTGCTAGTCTGCCCCCAACATTAGCTTCATTTAGTCCTGCAGTCGGAAGAGCACATTTCCACGCAATGATTTGGAGTAAATCAGATGTTGCAACATCTGACTTACCATGTTCATCAGAATGTGGTTGGAACTTAGAGAACGGTGAATTTGTTCCAGAGATGAGTTAACTACCATGTGGACCACCAGGATTTCTATCATCCGTGCGGTGTTCTTGCGGAATATCACGATGTGCGCCTCCATGTAAGTGTTTGAAGAATAGACTTCCATGTACAGAGATGTGCTATTGTTCTGGAAATGAACAAAACTGTGACAATGTTCCCAATGAGGCCTGTGAATCACCCTCGAATCTCTTCAATGATGAACCATATAATTCTTATCTGTTGTTTCCAATTTAACTTGTAGAACCCGCTGGTAGTGATTTTGAGCTGCAAATATTGTATTTTATTATCAGTGACTACTACTAGTTACTTTCCATGACAATAGACCAAATAATTAGTTTTTCGGTCAAGAATCGTTTGTTTTCAACATAACTTGAAAGTTTTTGTATTTAGCCTGAAATGTGTGACTATCTAAAAGATAACGCTCGTAAAGGTCTACAAACGAAAAAAAAACTTTCAAAATCAGTTGAAAAATGGCCGAGATATGGCTGTTTTTAATATGTAGTTTGGCAGCCATCTTGGAATGGCCGCCATATTGGCCAGTCGCGTGTCTGAGACCATCGCATTTCGTGTTTTCCAATGAGTACTTGAAGAGATAAAATCACCCGCAATACTTAATCATCAAACTGCATACGGGACACAAAAAATTCCTGTTAAGGAAACTGACTACGTTTTATGGCTCAAAAACTTATGAAAATATTTCCATATTCTACAATCTACATAGCAATAAGAATTTACTTTCACCATAGTAGTGTACTGAAATATACACAATATACAGGCTTAATACACGGTGGAAAGCACATTATCGAACTAAAATAATCTCAGCGCTGCGACGTTGCCGGTTATATTGAAAAGTAGCAACAACTTTGATTTTCTAAATAGGATACCCTGTATATTATTTCATTTTCAGATTCTTCCTCAAGAGCTGAGTTTATTGACTCATAACACTTGGGGTTTAGCATTTAAAAATCTCGATTTTTCACACCCTATATCTTTGTTATCATTCCCGCTAGACCCTCAGATAGCACAATGTCATTCATAGAACGTTTATAGAATATTCTCAATATGATACAAATTTTATTTTTTTAAATTGTCAAAATTTATTTAAATGATATATTCGGGAATTTTGATGAAATGAAATATTTGGGTTTGGGATATTTATGATATTAAACATGGTGTCTAGAAACTTTCCTGACAAACGGAAACTATAACTGGATTACAGGCTTTGTCAGTCAACTGCTGTCTCATATGTGACTGCCCGACGATTCTTGTAAAACATCACGTGCCCTGATGTGTTTAAACCAATGAAATTACATCGGATCAGAGCACTTAGATCAAGTTGTCGATCAAAAATGCCTGACATGGTAGGCAGAGGGCGAAATTACCTTAACCGAAAAATGCTCCCTGCGGGAATTAGTTAATACGCGCCAATGAAATAAAAGCCACTGTGAATACGATTTTTCTATTGCCATCACAAGCGGTTAACAGGCAGGGACGACATACTCACATTTTTATTCAGTTTTTTTTCTCACTTGTAATAAATACCACTAGAGGTCAAATTATTTCCGGAATTTTTTCGAGCTCATGGATATTTTGAAAATTATTTCGAGTCGAAGACGAAGGAAAGTAATTTGACTTCCTGTGGTATTCGGTAAGAAAATTTCACACCAGATTGTTTTTGGGAATTGAATAATTTTAGAATTTATTTGTTCATTTGATTTTCATAAAGTTTCATGAATAAATTTAGTTTGGGTCGCAGTTTCGGCACCAATAATAGATTCCTGATTTTTACCTATTATATTTGCATGAAAATACTAGTTCAAAATATAACATATCAAATTCTTCCATTTTATATTAATTTCGGGATACTACAAGTGATAAGAAATTATAATTTCGTCAATTGATTTTTCATAGGTAAAGGTACATACTAGTAGTACTAGAGGAAGGGGAGGCGGTCGCCTAGCAAGTAGGCCTTAGTGAGCCTTTTTTGCCGACCCCTGCTGCACACGTCATGTGCACATAATATCTACTATTCCTTCTCCTAATTCTCCTTTTCGAACCTCCGTGGATTTCTGATGAAGGTCAGTATAGTATATCCAATATCAATTGCAGAATATCCCGCACTGTGCGGCGTCGGCGTGTTTGAAGTTTCCTTTGAAGTGACTGCAGGTGCGGCACGAGATTCTGCAATTGTTTTTGGATAAACTATATGTCCGCCCACCTTAGTAATTTGATCTTCCTGTTGAAGCGTATCAGTACCAGAGATTTCGAATTTTAGCCTTCCATAACGCCTTACACTGGCCAAGGTAGTGTTATGACCTTCTATACAGGGTGTTTCACAGGTAAAGGGAAATATTTCAATGGTAGATAGGGGTTACCAAGGTGGTTCTGAAAATACCATATTTGATAGGTCTTTATTTTTTTTTTATCGATTTCGAATAATTATTCATTCGTCTATATGTATTGACCTACCCAGTATATTTTTCTCAAATTTGGTGAGGAGCTTATACTTGGGACGTTAAATTCATTCACCTATCGGGCGGAGTGAAAATCCAGGTTCGGCTTCAGGAAAAATTTACATTTATTCGAAATATTAAAATAACACACTGTATTTAATAATTAACACAGTACATCAAAAGAATTGTGAAGAGGAGGAAAAACTGAATTGGGTTTTATGCTTTTTGTTTTCCCGCCACCAATTCTCATCGTAACAATCATAAACAGAAAGTTGAAAGTATGTCAATTTGAAGACAATTGAAATTATGGAATCAGTGTCAATTATGATTAATCGATATATTCCAGTCAAAAAATCGCTCTAAAGAACTTACTAAGTCTCACAGTCTTTATAACGGAGATACAGGGTGAATTATCGGTTTTGAATAATCGTTCACTCGTCCATAAGTAGTATCATTAACGTATCAGGCGGAATGGAAATAATACCAAATAATTATAATCCGATAATTCACCCTGTATCTCCTTTATAAAGACTGAAGCTGAACCTGTATTTCCATTCTGCCTGATAGGTCAATGAATCCATCGTCCCAAGTAAGCTCGATACCAAATTTGAGAAAATACTACTGCGATGAGTAGTTTAATACTTATGGACGAGTGAATAATTATTCGAAACCGATAGTTCACCCTGTATCTCTGTTATGAAAACTGTGAGACCTAATAAGTTCTTTCGAACGATCATTTAACAAGAATATATCAAATAATCATAATTGAAAGTGGTTTCATAATTTTAATACTCTTCAAATTGACATACTTTTAGCTTTCTGTTTATGATTGTTACGATGAGAATTGGTGGCGGGAAAACAAAAAGCATCAAATCCAGTTCAGTTTTTCCTCCTCTTCACGATTCCTTTGATGAACTCTGTCAATTATCACATACAGTGTGTTATTTTAATATTTCGAATAAATGTAAATTTTTCCTGAAGCCGAACCTGGATGTTCGCTCCGCACGATAGGTGACTAAATTCTAGTAGTAGTTCAATACTTATAGACGAATGAATAATTACTCGAAATCGATAAATCACCCTGTATCTCCGTTATGAAGACTCTAAGAACTATCAAATATGGTATTTTCAGAACCACCTTGGTGACCCCTATGTACCACTGAAATATTTCCCTTTACCTGTGGAACACCCTGTATAATAGATGCAGTTAGAGCATCAATGGATTCTTAGCCAATCAATTGTTGATTTCTACCCAATTGAAGTGGCACAAAATCACTATTTTAGAACGTCAAAATATTATTCTGTCATTAAAACGTCATAAAAAAATTTCCGATTTCATACGCTCCTGTGTACACACAAGAAAAAAATTTCCACTAAAATACATACGTTGCTATGGCAATTTGTCATAAAAACCCAATTTAACTGTATTAAAATCACTGGTGTGGAATTTTCTTTTTAATTTTTTTTATATATTTTAGGTCGAATCAAAAAACCTTAAGATGTCAAATACACTATTTTCGAGAAAAATCGGTGGAAACTTGTGTTTCTGGTATAAAATCAATTTAAATTATGTTTGGGTGGCTTTGACAAATGAATAAAATAGGACATTAATAAAGTTCTGGCCCAATTCAATTTACATTAATCCCAGATGTATTTTGAAATTATTTGGTAATCATGATTTCTTATGTCATCTCCAGAGGGCGCTTACTTTCTTAGGAAATATTTTTGGTTTAAGTTGATTTAGATTAAATTCATATGTAATAACGTCCAGAATGTGTAAATCTCGTTTGGAGGGAGAGTATCTGGACACCCTGTATAATTTATAATTGTATGCATTCATTCTTCAGGTATTGAGAACTCTAGTAAAGGATCTGGGCTTGAATATGCCTACATCGATGTTCGAGATGATTATCGCGATGACCACACACGTTTGAGTGTTTGGGTACTAGATGGTGATCCAGCTCATTCTGATTTACTCAGATTCGCCCTGAACGAAGAAACATTCCAGGTGTGTACTAGAGTGGTCAAGGAAATGAGTTCAACCTATTTCAGATTTTAAATGATATAATATGTGCTTGTATGATACCATCCATGTATGAGGCAAGTGGAAGAAGGAGTTATATTACAAATATGAGTTTGTGAGAAAAATAGGTTTTAGTAAAGTTAGCTGGCATTTTTTATTGAAAGCTAGCTTAATAATTTGATTTATGCAATTGTGAGGAATAGTTTTAGGTTGTTTTTTTATGATTTACCGCATTTTGCTATCATATCATTTTTTTATATACATATGATTCATGCATGCATAACCATTTCTTCCAATTCCTGACATGTAGATAATGGGCACATAGCTCCTTCTTCCATTGTGTTCTTGATGTTTAGTGTAACATAGCCCCTTCTGCCACTGTGTATCTACTCAGATATGAAGAATAGAAACAAATCCTGACAGGGCAAGTTACATATGCACATAACACCTTTTTCCATGACAACCGAATATTTTCAGAAAATGTTACTTGACCCCTTTTCCACTTGCTCCTTCACTTGTGAATAATTCAAATGATTTTTTCGAGTATCGAATTAATTCAAACTTTTGAAAATGAGAACAAATCGCATTATTAACTTTGATTTGAACTTGATTTAAACACATAGTGTTGTTTAAATCAAGCATGACAGCTATAGGTACAGTATCATCCATATAAGGTCGTTACACATGGGAGAGAATTTTTCCCGAGGATCTAGGCTGTGTAAAGTCTGTAGTTTGACCGGGCACATACGTTCAGTAATTAAGTCTGATGACCACCAGTCTGACAACCAGTCTGACCAACCAGCTGTTTGGGAATATCGGTCACGATTCAAACCTACCCACAAAGTTATCACGTTAACCAATGACCATTCTGGCATCGCCACTTTGGTCTGACGAATGATTTGACACAGCCCTAGTATGCATGTCCGATAACCTAAAAATCGATTTTGATACATTTCAAGTGTTCAGATCAACTATTGACAGCAATACTTGTTCTGGTTTTTTCGATAATAATCATGATATTGATAAAGTGGCAAATTGGTTGGTGAATTTATACAAAAGTACTGTTAAAGATTGTTTTCCCCCGAAGACATGTAATTTAAATAACTGCCCACCTGTGAAGTGGTTTAGTCAAGAATTGATTAACAAAAGGAATATCTTATCATCACTAAAAATTGTATGTGATGTTGATAAGAATCCTCGGAAGTGAACACTCTATAAAGAACTTGAGAAAGATTATGAAAAATCAGTAATTATTACTAAAAAAACGGCATTTACTTCTATTCAAAATTCCAAAAATATGAATAAATCATGCTAGAGGGTGGCAAACTTTGAATATAATAAGAAATCTATTCCGAAAATCGGTGGTACATTAGATTCAAATGAGTTCTCTCACTCTCACTACTTTCAATGTAGTTTTAATTATTTAAAATCACTAATTCCTATTAATTGTAACTTTTTTCTATACAAGACAACCACTTTAGAGGTCCGTGATTCACAACTCAAGGTTCGCTTCAAATCATTGGAACCATAGTCGAAGATCTGGGATTATAATGTGCCATTTCAATGTTTTGCTATACTGCACCATCGAATTTAATCCTTATATATTTTTGTATCTGTAATCCTGACCTGTCTTATTTCATTCTGTGTGATCTTGAAAGATACATAAATTTTATTATTATTATTATACACATACACTAATCGCATCCAGTGGAAAACGGTATAAGAATCTTTTAATACAAATTATTACAGGAAACTTTAGTAATACTCGCTGTATCTATGACAACGCCATGGGGCATTCTTGAGCAGCTCCAACATTGGGCGTCAGTCCTCGCAGACCATCTGGATAAGCTAAAGTTAGAGGTAGATCTGAGACAGAGCCGTCGACAGAATTTGATTAAATTGTGGTTGGATTATGTGGAACCTGGCGATGAGCTGGATCCGGCTTCGCCGATGAAAAGGAGCTCCAGGAATTTTGGGGATGAGGAAGAATTCGATGGGTCTCCATTATCAGAAGGTATAATGGTCGTATGATTGTGAAGTGTAATAATTTAGATATTACTGTCACCACAGTATATTATCCTTTGACAAGAAACTGTACTGTACTGTAGAGTTCCTAAATGTACTTGACTCTGCTGTTTTGACGTTTTTTGTATATTAGACTACGGACACTAGACAAGTAGGGACAATCAAACATAACCACAAACGATTTTGAAGCAAATCATATGTTTTGCCAGACAAGGACAAGAATATGTTTTTCGCTTATATAAAGGATCCTCGCATCTTCCTTCCTCCACAAGTCCTGGGAAGAGTACATCCATATATATTTCTCTGTCTTTGATTTTTGTATGAGAGTGCATAGCGTCTCCTCGAGTGGGTAAAACGGTACAATAAATTGATTAGAAAATTATTCCTTCTCGAAATATTAAATGATAAGGCTGACGGACCTCAATGGCGGTCGATATCAAATTGGTATGTACATATATACCAACGAAATACATATACGACTATTCCTATGGAATAAGTCTCCTATATGTAGGTATAATATACCTAATATACATAGTCCTATATGTATTTCGTTGGTATATATGTACATACAAACTTGATATCGACCTCCATTGAGGTCCTTCAGCCTTATTCCATATTTCGAGAAGAAATAATTTTCTAATGAATTTATCGTACCCTTTTACCCACTCGAGGAGACGCTATGCACTCTCATACAAAAATCAAAGACAGAGAAAGATATATGGATGTACTCTTTCCAGGACTTGTGGAGGAAGGAAGATGCGAGGATCCTTTATCTAAGCGAAAAACATATTCTTGTCCTTGTCTGGCAAAACATATGATTTGCCTCAAAATAAATCGTTTGTGATTATGTTTGATTGTCAATACGCCTACATCGTTAATGGTATCGAAAGGAAGTAATCGGTATTGCAAACGGGAGATCAGTGTAGTTTGTGGGTAATATCTTGAAAATTTTTTTTTCAAATGGCACCCCCTATATTTTTACTTATATTTGAGTTTCTCCGAAGTTCTAAAAATCAATGTATGCAGACACTTTTTTGAAAAATCGTCTGGAACTTGGTTTTCAGAATATTAACTTGAGACTCTGCCTATATCTAAGCAACTGCCTTGGGCATCATTTGGTAGAAAGGTCGTCTATTTTCATTATCACATCACCTTGCTGGGACACATTGGTTTTTTGTTAAATTTTGAAGGGCCATAACTTGCTTTTTTCAAAATGACGCTCCATGTATTTTATTACTTGGGCATATTAAGCGTGTCGATTCACATATTTTAGATCTCCTATCGCAAATTTTGCTTTCGCTCGGCCTCGCAAATGAAAAAATTCGCTTGTCAAACAAAGTGTCACTTTTGATCCTAATAAAACAACTCACTATATCTGTGTCAGACCATATCTTCATTTTGTCAAGAACTGTCGAAATAATTCTTATACATTCGAATATGTCATTTACATACCAACCTTGTGACTTTGTCACATAAATTGAACTGCTATTGATTTTAAAGCAATAATATATATTTTCTGTGACGGGGAAAAAGTTTGACATTCCATCTCTGTTGGCAGGTTATAAAATGTCACTTTTCATAAATTACTTTTTCCCACTGAGAAAGAAGTGAGTATTTTTTTCCCAGATATATATCACACGCTGTTGATGGCTTTTGTTGTGCTATAGTTCCGAAAATAAGCCAATAATACCGTCTCCGAGAAAGATCTGCAAGTCTTTTTATCCTCGATTCGACTTAGCGGTTACATAAACTACTAAACAACCACTAATTTCGCAATTTTTCAAAATCGAATCACAGTATTAGACTGACAGACATTAGATTACTTCAAAAGAATGATAAAGATGCCTACAAAAAAATACCTGCAACGCAGGTGTAATTCCTGTTCAAAACTTCAAATTTCATGTCGATAATTTTCTGATTTTAATATAATGTAATATATCTTCTCAATATTGATTCGTCACTTCACCTCTCATAGAAAAAAATATATTTCACAGGGGAAAATTTGAAAATTATTAGATTTTAGCTCAAGGCCTTTTGTCTCCCTCCGCTACGCGTCCACTGTATAATAAATATCTATATTTTTGATTACCAAGTTCAATAATCGCGATAAATGTACGAAAAATATAGTGTGTATACCAAGGCTACAACACTTTTTAGCGATCTCAAGATTATCTTGATTCGGCCGCAGACGGCCTTTGCGATAAACGGCTAATAAAGTTTATCTGTTCCCATTTGTCAAATAACAGAACATTTCATTTGATGACAGTTATAATTACCTCGTAGGAACATTAACCAACAACTTGGGATTGGATATCGTCGTTGTGGTAACGAAAACGGACTATATTCAAAATTTAGAAAAAGAACAGGACTACCGCGACGAACACTTGGACTTTATGCAGCAGTGGATCAGGCGCTTCTGTCTCCAATACGGAGCAGCCCTATTCTACACCAGTGCCAAAGAAGACAAGAACTGCGACTTGCTCTACAAATATCTTACTCATCGCATTTACGGTTTTCCGTTCCATACTCCGGCTTTGGTGGTGGAAAAAGACGCGGTTTTCATACCTGCCGGTTGGGATAACATGAAGAAAATCAGCATCCTGTATGAGAACATGCATTCTTGCAAGCCAGACGACTATTATCGTGACGTCATCGTGCAGCCTGTCACCAGGAAAACTGTTAACAGGGAAACGGAAATTTTGGCCGAGGATGAACAGGCCTTCTTGACCAGGCAGCAACAGATTTCTTTCGGCGGGGGACCGCCAGCTATCAGATTAGGGGAGTCGCCTATCAGACCACCACTTGGAGGTATGCTATCATTTCCTTTCATGCACGACCGGATTTAAAATAGCACTTCATCGCCCGGTTTTGTGATCCTTGAGTGAATTTCACACTCATATGGATGGAAATATTTCCGTCGACCTCGTATTAACGAGTAAGTTTAATGTTCATGAAATCGTTCATTAATGACCCCTATTAATGATCAATTTGTCTATTAATGCACGATTATTTTCGCTTTGTTCGCACGTTAAAATATCTCGATCATTAATCGCCCTAAAGTAACTATTCCTATGGTTTTAACTGTTGCACAATGATTAGAACAGATCTCCTCAATTATACAGGAGTGTTCATTACGAGTAACCTGTACAATAGGTAGGTGGTTCCCAAGGCTGGTAGAATATAAGGTTGTCTCATAGCATAGGCTTATGGCGAGAGGCTGCGCGGAACGGAGAACCGATCTGTGACGTAACTGTTTCCCCATCGTGGTTTATGTTCGGGCATTCTGATCATGGACTCATTTTATGTCACATAAATGAACTACCAACTAACAATATTTTGGTCACTTATTTATGCATCATATTTTATTGGCATTATATTTGTTGTGAAGTGCAAAGTTGTGGATTCAAAGTCAGAAACGAAGCTGTCTTAGTTTATACTAGGGTCCCTTGATGGAAATTGACGTTAGAGTCATCTAAACAGGGTACGGACAGATCCTCATCTCCTCTCACTCTAAAGTGTTTGTGAAACAGTAATATAGTTCCATCCTCCTTCAATTCTGGGGATAAACACTAGATTTTTGACATTCGTTGTTTTTTAGGTTATATTGAGGTCACTGGCGTATCATACGTAATTTCCATATGGAATTCCTGATCCAACTATACCAAGATATAAGAAATTGCTACTTCAGCATAATTTTTGCGAGGTAGGGAACATATTTCACCAAAAGAGCATGTTCTAAGACTGTATACCAGGGTTGACTGAATTGACTGAATGAATTCTGATTTCAAGATGAGCATTAGTTCCTCTATGAGCTGAATGAGCCGGCCCTTATGATTGAAAAATGATGGAAACCTGGATGTGGGTATCTGAACTACTGTACTCATGTCATGTGTGCTAAATATATTTTTCGAAATCCATCTCGGAGAAGAATTTATGGAGTTTTACTAATATCACACTATGTATAAAACTTCGTCTAGGACGAAAAAAAGGCTGATAAAAAGTAATACGAAAAATGTGTAGGAAAATAAAGAATAGAATATACTTCACCTGATTTTTTCCGTTTACCTCGAATAAAAAGTCATTTTCGAATAATTTATTGTTGAAAGTAACAAAGCAATATGTATACGCAGTATAACTTATAGGCACGGTATTTTCACTCTTGCATCCTACGTATATTTTCTATTTGTGGTAGAGTAATAATTATATAAACCAATGTTTCTCACCATATTGGATCCGTCATCTTGAATTTTCCAATTTTTACGAAACAATCATTATCTCCTACCCCGAAAACTTCCAGATACCAATTTTGAATAGAATCGGATCATAATGACAAAACTCGTTCGCCATATGATCTTCCTCAGCAAGTAAATCCCTGTACATACCTATTATTGAAATTTTGAATGATTTTGTGTAACGCCCATGGATGTGACGTGACAGCAATGTCAGGGATGCCAGTAGACAAAACTAAAGTCTCTAGATCATTAAAAAAGAATGCAGCTATGATCTGTCCGTACCCTGTTTAGATGACTCTAACGTCAATTTCCATCAAGGGACCCTAGTTTATACAAAGCTTAACCCTTTCATTGCGGGTAAAATTTTGATAGTCGTGCTCTCAAAACGGGGAAAATTCAGCGTTGCGGGAACACCCGTCTCCCGGTATACGCAAGTCAGGTACTGACGTGTACACCCGTCTCCCGCAACCACAGGGTAACTTGTGAATGCGATTTTATTACTTACCAAAATAAATTCGATTTCACTAGTCTTTATTTAAAATGAGATGTTATAATGCTCATATATGAAATGGAATTTAATAATTTTCGACAGCATGATACCTTTCAAAACATTTTATAATACGCAGTGGAACATCACAAGGCGCAAAGCAGAATTAAATGTCTTTTAGCATACAACAACTCTTCAATTTTATCGTCATTGAGATATTTTCGAGCTATCATGGTTTAAATTCACTTGAAACAAATCAAAACCAACCAACTGATGCAGCTACTACTTCGATACTGAAATATTGAATAAAATGAAAAACGCATCCACAATCGTTAAATCCTGTTGTGACATGTTTAGTTGCATCTTGATATATCAATATAAGTAGACGGAAAGGCCGGGCTCCCGCAATGAATGCGTTAAAAACACGTGCGTGAAAAGCCGTCTCCCGCGTATTTGGTGTACAACCGTTTTGCGGTTTTTTCCGGTTCCCGCAATGAAAGGGTTAAGTAGTTCAAGGGACAAAATGTAGAATCTTGAATAAATAGAATACGTTTTCTGTTTGAATATTGCGATTTGCAGAAAAGTAGTCCTAACCGAAAACATTGCCACTGTATTTCGTCAGGCCAAAGAAATATGAGGCAACCTTATAGAATTGACTAGTTGTCCGCCAGGCTTCGCACAGTTGGTGTACCCATTTACAAAAAAAAAAACATTTTTTGCAGTCCAATTGTATTTTTAAATCATCCAGGAAACCATCGAAATACCCATATAAAATTTCAATCCAATCGTTTCAGCCGTTTAGAAGTTATGTGGAAAAGATAAGTACGGAAGGATAATTCTAACTACCTGTTTTTCTGCTGTAAAAAGAAGCCTATGTTCATCAGGTTTAATGTCGGCTTGTTATGGTGACAGAATTTTTCAAATCGGTCCAGAAGTTTCGGAGCCTATTCAATATAAACAAACGAACAAATCTTTTCTCTTTATAGTGTTAGTATAAATAGCTGACCCCGCAAACGATGTTTCGCTTTATATATAAGGCACAGTGGATCCGCCATCTTGAATTTTCTAATTTTGTCGAAAAAATCATTATCTCCGATCCCGAAAACCTCCAGATACCAATTTTGAATAGAATCGAATCATAATTACAAAACTAGTGCACCTTCTTGAATTTCCTAATTTTGACGATGGAATCATAATCTCCGAACCCGAAAATCTCCAGATACAAATTTCATTAGAATCCCTTCTCTACCACTTCTGCAATAGAAGCTAATACTGCTAATATAGAGTGAAAATGTCTATAACACACACGATTATATTTCGTCAGCAGGACAGCAGATCAGACCAGTCCTCCCGTTTGATTGCATGAATCCAATCTTCTTGCCTTCTTTTAGAAGCTTCACGACTATTTCTATTAGCTCCTATTACAGAATGAATTCCAATGATAAATTACAAAATTTCAAAATGAAAATTATGTGAGTGACAACAGTACTTTGATATCACAATGTACACCTGACCTACCTGAAAAATCGGATTCCTGCGTATCTCGCTGCATTTTTTGTGCATTTTACAACTCCACAATGTGATGGTATGCTTGAATTATTGAATAGCCGAAAAACACGATTCTTATGCGGAAATAATTGTGAAAAACTATTTCAATCCTTTGTAAAGGAATAAGAAAAGTGAGGTTATATTTCAATGTTCAACCTCCAGGGTCGGTCATCTGAAAGATCTTGCATGCAACCCATTATCTCTGAGTAGGTGATCTAATGGCGTATTCGACTGGATTGCACTGACACGGTATAGATGAGTATTTAGCACTGAACTGACTTCGGACAGAATTTGTTCAGTTCTAACCCATTTAGAGCAGAAACATGTAGATAATGCGAACTATTCTGGCACTGTATGGATGAAGTTCAATATTGACATTATGAATATTCGACTGGTATGTTTACGACATTGATCTAACCAAAGATTTGATTTCCAAATTGATAAATTATCAAATTATTTTTTAAATCTCGAAGTATGGAGCGAATAATTATTTGCGGCATAATAAGTATATGTAGACATTTTGTGAATAATTAAAGGTTTCGATGGTGTATAGTATAGGTATAATGCAATTTTGTCATTTACTAGGAATACCTGGTATTCCAATATTCCATTGAAATGTCTGAGTTTCATTAATTTTCTGCTTTCCTGCTTCATCCTACTTCGATTTCATCAATCCATCACTGTTGCTCAACAATGACAATGAGGAAATCAATTGCTAATAGTTTCATTAGATTCATTTTGATATCTGAACATGACAATATATTTAAATAACCCCTAACTTTCAGCATTTTTCAGCCCGTGACATTGGCACCGTCAAAAATTGTTGTGCGAAAAAAATCGAATTAACAATTAGCAATTTCACTAATGGAACATAAATTCAGCTCTACCCTTGAGTATAGTGCCTGTTCAGCCGAATAGAAATAATACTGGTACTGTCGGAGTGCATACCAGCCGAACACACACGCATGATGAAAATTGGAATTGAATGCGCATAAATTCAGCTCTACCCCTGAGTATAGTGCCTGTTCAGCCGAACAGAAATAATACTGGTACTGTCGGAGTGCATACCAGCCGAACACACACGCATGATGAAAATTGGAATTGAATGCGCAATAGTGCAGCCAGTCGAATACGCTATGAGTGATCCGCCAAGTGATCTATTTGGATCGGATTGGTGACCGGGAGTAAATTTCCGAAAATGGCTAATGAGTCAATGAGATTGTTTGAGTCTTAGGATGATAACCTTAATAATGTTGTATCAAAATCGTAAATTAATGAATTTGCAGGAATTCAAGGCTCTCCGCGGAAACTGGACGGCTCGAAAGTGGTGAGCTCCCCGGGCGGCGAAGGTGTCCTAGCCAACTTTTTCAACTCCTTGCTGCTCAAGAAGACCGGCAGTCCCGGCAGCAGCATGCTAGGCACCAAGTCGGGGAGCGAGAGTTTGCCGGACAAGGTAGAAAAGACCCATCGATTATTTACACTAGAGTGACTTAACCTGCAAGTACTATCCCCAATGAAAATAACGTAACTACTAGCCGCGGGTCAAATTGACCCGTAGTAAATGTTAAGGTTTTTTTCAGCTTCATGAAGAAGATATTCAACTGAGCATGTGATATATTCATTATGGATATACATTGAAATAAGAGAAAAAAATTTGAAGAACATTCTGGGCAGATATTTTCCGCACACTGTCCACAAAAAGGGATATTTCATTATACCAGATGCAGTAGAGCGAACATTGTATGGTATACTCTCGGATCCATTTTCTGCGTAAAAAAAATGATTAGTAAATAAGTAAGACAACTCTCATAGTAGGATATCACTACTGAGTAAGAATTCAATCCAAACTTATGTGAATACTAGCAGGAAAACCTACAACGGTTAAATGATTATCTTACCTACCTATACAAACAACAATGGCAAACATCATATAAGATTTGAGACAAACATATCACTGGGTCAGTTTGACCCGTGGGTTGTACTTGAGGGTTAATAAATAGCGTGACGACAATAGTGGTACACTTTTTGATTGGTCAGACCTCTAAATATGGGGGTGCATTCATCTGTTTTGTTTTTGGTTTTTCATTCAGTTCTACAAATTCTATTTTACTTTGTCAATGCTTTGTCTCTGTCTTTTGCTCTTTGGACACAAAACATCCAACAATCGGACATGAAACTCTATAAGTCAGTACCTTGAATATCAACTATTAGAATCCGTCTCGACTCCATAACGAAGTGTGATGGACATTTTTTTATACGAAGTGCTAACATTATTTTGGCTCTGAAAGTTGCATATTAACCTAATTGTTCAAAATGATCTCCATTGTTTTGTGAGCACAAGTATATACAATACAGCGTACATTAAAGTTGTGTGCATAAACAAGTCGTACAGCAGTTATAGGCTATTGTGAGTCAGGCTTGTCAATCTTGATTAATCTTCTTTTCGACTTTGACAAGTAGTGTCAAAATGCAAACAATTTTTGTCGGTAACACGCAAATGTCTACATGTACTACTCTTTAATGAAACACACAACTGTACATAAGTTAATATACAATTCTCTAAGAAATTGAGTCAACACCAAACAATAAGTAGCTAAAAGTTTAGGAAACATTTTCGTCATAACTACTTATCCGGTTTTGAGGTTTTTTGTTTTGAATGACAGGTTATTTCCTTCTGAACATATTGGTGTGAAAACTGTTTTCACATAAGAACTTCTTTTTTATGAATACCAGGTGTATCAATTATAGCGTGTTTTTTTCATGAAATTTGTAATACCCTGTGGAGTGTAACAGTTACGTTATCAAGTTGAAATTGAAAGTGCACTTTAGTAGCCTCATCTTCTTTCAACATTCTTGTTTGGAATCACTCCATCCTATTCCTCCAGATGATAAAATCGAAAGAAAAATCGAACATCGCGTTCGAATTAGGATAGGTACAGAATTTTGCACCAATATCGTTTGCCAAAAGATGTTTCCCTGTTAGAACTGTTCTTAGAATTCCATTTCTTATTCAGACGGTAAATAAATCAGAAGTATTCAACCATTGTCGATCTAAATGGAAACCTAGTTAGGTAGTCAGTAGGCGAGAGCATAATATTGTCTGTTCTTTGAAAAAATAAATGAAGGCGTTCAGTAGTACAGAGACATCAATGTGAACCAAGTAAACTAAGTTATTCATTTTTTATTCCTAACCGTAACATTTTTCATGGTCCTGTCAAGTTTGTAAATAAAAATCTGTCATGTGGAATCCCGAAAATGAAACATTATCACGAAGGATATTATCAAGTATGAAAACCATCTACCTATACTTGAATGGAAGCAGGAAGATGTTTAGGCAATGCTGTATTAGTATGATTTATGATGCAACTTGAATTTAAGTTGGAACTGTGGAAACTTCGGAAACTCAATAGTGCTATTACACTTTTTCGACATGCAAAATCTTGCAAGCCAAGCAGAAAGGTAGGGGCTGCTTTTTTCCTTCTATATTTTTGATAAGTTACTATATAATTCGAGAAATTCCATTATTTGCAGTGAAAACATGTCTTTAGTGATGTAAACCATGTACACATCGGAATCACTATATACTTGAAAATTTCAGGTACCTACCTACAGCGAAGAGTACTTACATTAATAGCTTTTCAGTTGAAAAACGAAAAACTATGAGTGATGTGAAAGTATCACATTAGAAATCATTATGTGAGTAATGTTCAGAAGGAATGTACCAGAAGGATATGATGATGTTTGAGAACAGAATGGAAAATTTACCATCTGAAATAAATATATAGAAGCACTAAGGTTAGACTCAATCTGGTTATTTCATCAATGTCTTATGGATATTCTGCTCCAAACACAAAATATCATTATATTTTTTATAGATAGGTACCTCCTTGAAAGTCGAGCTGCAAAAATATCCAGTTCACAAGATTTTATGAAAATACACACAAGAAAATGGGGCAGTGAATAAAATCAGAAACTTTTCATCCTGTAGTTCGATGAGCTGAATCCAGATAAGCAGTAAGAACAACGATTTGTTTGCTGGAAATTGCCAGTCCCCAGCATTTCATTCTAGGCTGCAAATTATACACACCCCAATGTATATTCAATTCATCTATTTTTCAAGCAATCAATTAGATGATGAGGAACATGATTGTGATATTCCACTCCAGCACACTCAGGACCATTTTCGTAGTGAGCCACTCAGAATTTCACTAGAGTAAAGTGATTTCAAGATATAGGAATCATCCTCAGATATATGGTATTCTATTGTTCAGGGTTCTTTGTCAAGATGCTGGGATATTTAGAGTTTTTTATTGGAATATAACTTGTATGTATGAATGGCAATATAACTTTTTTAATGAATTGTACATAATTATGAAGAATTATTTCAATTTTCATTCTACTATATAGTTTGTTCTCTTCTGATACCCTGTTTATTGTTGTACAGATGTATTGGCAGGTAAGTTTGAAAACACTATATATATTGTGCCAATATTGTATATAGGTAAAGTATTTTTGAAGTAAAACAATGATTATTTTTTATTTAATCATCTTATTATTGAAGCTACGAACTTCACTAAATATGAGAAGATGTGTCTATTATTGCCACAAATTAAACCACAGGAATATTCAATACCAATATGTATCTTTTTAATTTATATTCAAGTCAACATTTTGAATGAACTTTATTATTATTTATTATCATTCTATAATATCAGTTCAAATGCCTGTTTCCTCCTCCTCAGATGCTTCTTCATCATCAGGTCGTGTTCCTTAAGGCAGGAATTCCACTTCAGCATCATATTCCAAACAACATTGATGAGTCTGAAAATATAAAAATATTGTCCCTAGTTTCAATGTCCTGTACCATTCTGAAATGAATTTAATGACTTTTGACTATGGAACAACTTTTAGAGGAATCAAAGTTAAATCAAATACCATTTTATTTATATATTTCTACCTTGAACAAACTTGGAACCATACTCTCTTTCCAAAATCGTTTCCTATATTCTTCATTGGCAAGAAACAGTTCCCTTAAAATGTTGGAAACATATAGTATCATGGTCGTTTACTTCAAAAACTCACATTCCTGAAATATAAATATCATTAAGTTTCAAATATTATGCGATTCAAGAAAAAAAGTTCACCTTGATATCCAATGAATATGGCGTGAACCCATTGATGCCTCTGGATTTGAGGCTCAAATTCACAACAATGGGGATTGGAGAAACCATGTCTTGATAATTCAATTACACCTTCACCTTCTGGAGTGCGCAGTTTTCAGATGACATTGCAAAATAACACAATCGCACTCACAAACCAATCAACAAACTGCAATAGAAAACTAATACTAGAAGAAACAATTAGGAATAATTGTAATTTTCAAGAATACGAATTCAAAGTTCAACATATTCACAAAGACGAAATTATAAGTTAATGACAACTGTCAGAAAATAATTTTTTGATTATGACATCTCAATCTCATGAAAGAATCTTCTTCATTGCCTTTGTATCGAATATCACGTCAATGATGGAAAGCACATCTGTGGTTGATTAACATATTGGAAAAAAATAGAAGAAGACAATATCAACCTAATATGGTCTATTTTGACATAAACAAATGAGCTTTTTCCATTTTCAGGATGCCAGCGCCACTTGACAGGCAGACAGATTTTGATTCAAAGAACAGACAATATTGTACCTCCTCGCGTACTAGGTCGCCTACTAGGTTTTCATTTAGATCGACAATGATTCAACCATTATAACAGAATAACAGTATACAGGGTGTTATTTAAGTACGTGGCCAAACTTGAAGGGGTGATTCTTTCAGTGATTCTAAGACGAAAAGTAAACATAGGTCCGGTAATGCTTCGTTTTCAAGATACAGGGTGTCAAAGTTTTTAATAGAAATCGTTTTTTTCGTAAATATCTTAATAACCCTTCAACCGATTTTATTGAAATTTGGCAGTGTTATTCAAGGTCGTAAAGGGCTAATTTAACCCTAACTATATCAAAATTATCATGTCTAGTGGCGTCCCGGAAGGCACTGTAACCAATATTTTTGACAGAAAAAATGTGCGCCACTGATTTTTTTGCAACTTTTGTATTTGTTTTACATTGAGCAACTAAAATTACAACTTTTTCATATCCAGAATTTTTCTCGTATCTTGCTTTGTTTTTGAGAAAAAACATAAAAATCACTTCATTACACATCCCTGTGACAACACAATAAAACATTTCAACTACTAAACCATCAAAAACTGGGGTCTTACTAATATTTTTTAATATTAATACTCTATTCTAGTCTTGGAATTTTCTATCAAAATTAATGCAATGAGAAAACAAAAAATATGTATGTATGAATTGCAGCACTTGCCTTCGGCTCTTGGCTTCGGCTCGTCACAGGGATGTGCAATAAAGTGATTTTTATGTTTTTTCTCAAAAACAAAGCAAGATACGAAAAAAATTCTAGATATGAAAAAGTTGTAATTTTAGTTGCTCAATGTGAAACAAATACAAAAATTGCAAAAAAATCAGTGGCGCACATTTTTTCTGTCAAAAATATTGGTTACAGTGCCTTCCGGGACGCCACTGGACATGATAATTTTGATATAGTTAAGGTTAAATTATCCCTTCACGACCTTGAATAACACTGCCAAATTTCAATAAAATCGGTTGAAGGGTTATTAAGATATTTACGAAAAAACGATTTCTTTCAAAAACTTTGACACCCTGTATCTTGAAAACGAAGCATTACCGGACCTATGTTTATATGAACTTTTCGTCTTAAAATCACTGAAAGAATCACCCCTTCAAGTTTGGCCACGTACTTAAATAACACCCTGTATTTTCCACTGACACTATACTCACCAAACATCTACAAAAGTTTATGTAATTGTTGTTTTCAACTATGTCGTTGAAGGTTCAACTATGATTATAGAATAATTAAGGCAAATTTGACTTCAAAGATGAATCTGCAGAAATTCTCATAAATCTCCATTATATAAAAAGACATTGAAAGTACTGTATCGTTCACCATCAAATCAGTTATATAAAATAATAGAATCATTCTCATTAAAATAAGGAATGTTCAAAATTGAAAATATGAAACTAACATACAATACCATAAATAAAACATTGAAATCCAATTTTATTTTAACAGGAAACAATGAAATTTTTTGATTACCAAACTAGACAACCTGGTTTATTTAATCTTTATATTGCTAATTCTTTTATAGGACAAAAATTAACCCACTCTCCTCTGTTTGAATATAACAAATTACCAGATAATATAAAAAATTGCAGAAATACAATCAAATTCAAATACGAACTTGAACAATTCATCATTTCAAAACGAAAATGATGATTTTTTTCTTTTTTTTTTCAATTTGATTCCTCTATTCAAATCGATTTTTGTTCACCAATATAAAATGATTAGTAAAAATTTTAAATTTAATATATATTATATAATTTATGCAAGTTTGTTATAATTGTATAGTTATTGTTAACTATTCTTCCTTATACCAGAACTTGTTTCTGCCTGGAAGTCACATTATCAATAAAAATAATAGAAATATAATAATGATCAGCGAGGGTCTTGTGAACGGCATGATGTTAAGTCTGTTTCATTTATTGATGTATAGGTGGTGAACCATCCTGTTGAGTTAACAATCCTTGATTCACATTACACCATACTGAGATGTACTTTGTTTAAATTTTTCTTGATTGTTTGAGGTTAGACTATACTGACAGCTTTCTTCTTATTCTTATTTCCGGGTATGTAGGCGTTGATTCAATGAGTCCATCATAGACAAATATCCCCAAATGTCACTAGATATAGGTAGTCTGCTTCATTAATAATCCTAAATTGCTGTAGTTTGAAAATTTAAATTGAATAATTTGAATAGCCATTCTAGACGTCAGGAACCTAATACTAGGTAGTTAAATAATAATGGGCGAGTGGACTTATAATGAATTATTGGCATTCAATTACTCCACTGTATCGTTAGGAACCTAAATTAATTTTTGCAACACTTCTCACGCCTTTTTTCATGTGAATGATGGGTCTATGCGTTGTTTGAAATTGTTCAAATTCTGAGCTCATTTCAAACGAACCGTCATCGCCGCCATTTGGCATTTATCATATATCTACTACTAATATATGAAGCATAGCTGTCCTCAAAGCGGGACCAACTTCTGTCTCCATAGGTAACGAAATTGACCAATAGGCGTTGATGCCGACGTAGGGAAAAAATAATACGAAACTTGTCAGACCAATATGGCTGTTTCCATCCTTCAATTTCCGTCCTTATAGATTCAAAAAGTACCTCTCATTTTGGTCCCATTTTTGTTGAGATATCGTATGGGCGATGAGCCATATTATATAGAAATAGTACTTATATGGCATTCATACTGTTTCGTTATGGGTCACATAATCTTTCATTCCCACTCATGAAGCAAGGTTGCCAAGTCGCCAATTATAATCATGTTATCGAAAAGTTGTTAGAGTTCTGTCGTTATTGTCACGTTTACTCGAGCGTATACCGGTTCAAATGTCCTTTAGTGTTTATTAATATGATTATTATTTACACAAATGTTATTTAACCGATAAGCCACAACACATGAGGGAACATTTTGAGACAATTGATTTTTTTATGCTAATTAGGAATATTTCCAATACATAATTGAGAATTTATGTATTATTGAATAAATAATATTTCCGAAGTTCCCAATCGTATTTCAACATGTGTCAACTTGTGCTATGGTCTGCACCTACCTAGTAAATCGTGACGTCAGTTTTTACTCGCGGTAAATTTCTAGCCGTTTGAAAATTACCGTGGCCATAATGATGATTTTGACACCTTAAAATCAACTGGAAAATTTTAAAAAAATATGAAATTGAAAGATATTTGAGTGATGATTCTATTTAAGAAATAAAAAGAAATTAGTCCACTCACCTATTCTATGATAATTCGAGGAAAGCTTCCTCATTATGCCATATATTGAACGTGATTGTATTTAAGGTGGCGATGAGGACCGACGCGGCCGCAGAACTGGACAGATTGTCCAGGGGAGGAGTGAAGAAACCGCCGAATGGCGGCAGCGGAGCTGGGAGCATCGATTTCAATGCTTCGGACTGTTGAGGATTTGGTGCTTCGTGTATCCCGCTTACATTGAATGATGTTCTTTTGCGATTAGTAAATGCGTGTTCGCACTCACTTACTAAACGTTCTTTCTTAATCCTTGTGATAAACTATAACTTATTTTATGTCATTTATTTTCTCGTTTACTTTTATTATCTATTTTAATAAATTTATCTACAACTATTGAGTTATACATTTGAAAGAATTAAACTGGTTCAGCAGTTACAAATGATTTCAATGCTCCGGACTGTTGAGGATTTGGCTCTTTGAAACTTGTATCATTAAATGTTCTTTTGCAATTAGTGTTGCGGATAGAATCATGAAAGCTGATTTCAAAAATTTTTCTATTTTCTTCCACGCCAAAGACCCATCGACAGCTTCACTTCAGCGTGGTACACTAAGGGCCGCTTTTTCATCTTGATATAGCTAATTTCAATGTCCGCTGGCAACTTTTTTGATTATAGGAAAAAACATCAATTTCGCGTTTTTTTTTAACTTAGCAAATGACGGTGAAGGTTCGAGTGCTCAAATCGATCTGTACGATCGGACTCATTGCGCACCTCGTGCAGACATGCGCGAGGCCTTAGGTAGGGTTAACGTGGCGTATTAGAGATACCGCGAATTTTGAATATTTCTATGTAATAAAAGAAAAAAATATTTTCTTATTGTTTCCCTCTTATTGCTATCCTCACACTCAACGTGCTTAAAAAACTATACTGTCTGTAGGTTAATCGAGGAGGTGGTACATTCATTATTCAAAATTTTTTGGGATTTTCTCCTCGTTTCTATAAAATAAAAATATGAATATTATTTCAATATACGTGTAGTAAGGACAAATCAGATGATTTGTCATCGCGTTTAAAGAATTTTCCCATCAGAGAGCCTAAAAGAAAAATTCACTAGCTTGTCAGTGACAATTTGTATTGAAATAAGTTCGGAGAAGAGAAATAAAGGTATATAGAAAAAATATCAAATTTTCACTTATCTTTGGACGTTTCGGGACCGAATCTGCTCCCGTTTTCAACATAAATAGTTATTTATTATACAAGGGAAAAAAGTAGTAGATTTTAGCTCCAGGTTGTGTTGTCTCCCGACGCGTAGCGGAGGGAGACAAAAAACCGTGAGCTAAAATCTAATATTTATCCCGTGTATAATACACTATTTTTTTCTGTGACCGAAGAAAGGACGAATCAATATTGAGAAGATATTACATTATTTTGATATCTGAAAATTATCGACGTGAAATTTTAAGTTTTTAACAGTAGGGACACCGCGTTGTAGGCATCTTTATCATTCATTTGAAGTAATCAAATATCTAATGTCACTTCTGTCAGTCTAATTTTGTGATTTTATTTCAAGAAATTGCGAATTCAGTGGTTATTTAGCAATACACGTAACCGCGAAGTCGAATGGAAGATAAAAGGACTTGCAGTTCTTTCTCGGAGACGGTATTATTGACTTATTTTTCGGAACTATAGCACAACAAAAGCCATCAACAGTGTATTGTATATGTGATATATATCCGGGAAAGAAGTACTCACTTTTTTCCCACGGGAAAAAAGTAATTTATGAAAAGTGACATTTTATAACCTGCCAACAGGGATGAAATGCCAAACTTTTTTCCCGTCACAGAAAAAAAATGATTATTTTAATAGCAAAGTCATATCTGTCTTGAAGCTTTTCAGTTTTCAATGACAATTGGTGACTTTGGCAATCAAATGAGTTACAGGATGTTTTCATTAATTAATCTTGAATTTACCATTTTCATGTTCAGATTTTAGTAGTGAATACCATGTTCTGTCTATATCAACTGAACAAGAAGCAATGCAAGCAGATTCCTTGATTTTCTCTTCTGGTTGTTATCTTCTTTTCCAATGATTTTAATATTATTCCACTCTACCATTTCTCTTACCAATGCCGTACTTGCTTTCAGAACTATACATTCGCATCGTCTACTATAAAATGGTGTTTCTAAATGTAACCCTTTTGGTATCGTCCATTCACATCGTCTACTATAAAATGGTGCTTTTAAATGTAACCCTTTTGGTATCACTTCATTATTACGATACCAAAAGGGTTACATTTAAAAGCACCATTTTATAGTAGACGATGTGAATGGATAGTTCTGAAAGCAAGTGATGCATTGGTTAGAGAAATGGCAGAGTGGAATAATATTAAAATCATTGGAAAAGAAGATAACAACCTGAAGAGAAAAATCAAGGAATCTGCTTGCATTCTTCTGAACGGAGACAATAGCATTGCTTCTTGTTCAGTTGATATAGACAGAACATGGTATTCACTACTAAAATCTGAACATGAAAATGGTAAATTCAAGATTATTCAATGAAAACATCCTGTAACTCATTTGATTGCCAACGTCACCAATTCTCAATGAAAACTGAAAAGCTTCAAGACAGATACAACTTTGCTATTAAAATAATCATTTTTTATGTTGAAAACGGGAGCAGATTCGGTCCCGAAACGTCCAGAGATAAGTGAAAATTTGATATTTTTTTTATATTTACCTTCATTTCTCTTCTCCAAACTTTTTTCAATACTAATTGTCACTGACAAGCTAGTGAATTTTTCTCAGGCTCTCTGATAGGAAAATTCTTTAAACGCGGTGATATTTTGAATGATGATTTTATACAATTTTTCGCACAGATTTCACTCATTTTGGCAATGATGCAATATCTATTCAAATATACAGGGTATACAGAAATAAATATATTTTTCAAATGGAACGCCCTGTATATTTCGATAAATTTGAATTCCCTAAATCATCCTGATTTCAAACATATATAGAAGGATTTTTATCTATCAAAATATACAGCGCATTCCATATTAAAAAATCAATATATTTCCATATATCCTGTATATTTGGAGAATATTGCAAAACTCTTATTTCAATATGATTGAAAGCAATATGGAATATCGTAAAAAATCAGTTTTGAATCTTCTTATTGAATATATAGGAAACAAAGAAGATGAACGGGGGTGAATAAAACTAGCCCTGTACAGAGTTTTATTCGTCATTTTGAATAGAATAACAAATAACGGATTCAACTAAATAATGAAATGCATGTATCTCCAAAATCATGAACCCTAAAAAATTGAGTACGCCACTGGATTCTTCGCAAAATTCCCTGTTAGACACGTAGTAACTCAGCACAACCTTATTTCTAATAACTTCGTAGAGAAGCCTGGCAGTCTAAACCAAAATGTACATTTTACATTCCTCGAGAAATTTGCTAGATTTTTTCGCTACTTCTACAAGCCGTTTTGGCCGATAATGAATAGTTTCGACACAAACAAAACCTAAAGTTGAAAAAATCTCGATTTTGAACACCCTATATCTCTGTAATCATTTCCGATAGACCCCAACAGTGTGATATGCATCGATGAAATCAGCTCTTCAGGGAGAATAACAATACAGGGTATTATCTATTTGGAATAACAAAGTTGTTGCTACTTTTTGATCAAAGCGGCAACAGTGCATTGCTGAAAATATTTTAAATGGAGAGAGCGTATTCTTAAATATGAGCTTGCATATTTTCATGAATTTCCCCGAATAATTCTCGATCAGATAGTGTAAGCTCGTCGTGACATATATACCCTGTATAGTATATCAGACATAATAATCGTTAAAGTAAAACTTGGAAACTCCATAGCCCACTAGCAAAAATTCATCATATTCTGATGTTGTGTTTTATAGGATTTCTGGAAATCCTACGTATAAAGTTTTATGCATGCGTCATTTTGAATGTAAACAAATAACGGATTCAACTAAATAATAAAATACATGTCATATCTCCACAATCATAACCCCTTAAGAAATTGAGTACGCCACTGAATTCTTCGCAAAATTCTCTGTTAGACGTAGTATTCGTAGTAACTCAGCACAACCTTATTTCTAGTGACTTCGTAGAGAAGTTGGCAGTCTAAACCAAAATGTACATTTAAATCTGAAACACCCCCTGTATGTCTCCTTATTGTGCATTTTACACTCTTCGAGCAATTTGCTAGATTTTTTCACTACTGACTTTTAATATCTTTCAAATCACTAGAGATTTTCGTGAAAATTATATTTTTAGCCTGTGTTAAATTTTTTCAAATCGTTAGAGTTTCGAAAATAATAGCGTCAGTATATCCGTGTTCATTCTTCATCTTATATCTTGTATACTATATATCTGTTCACCCTGTATAATTTCATTATCGTCATTAGTCATAGATACATCATTTGTTCGGAAATCAATCAGTTAGCAGCATGACCAACCTATTAGTCATTCATTCGAGACAGAGGTGGTGAATCAAGACAGTCTTATATTAGATGTCATCACGTACGGTTGAATTTTGTGATCGCAATTGAAAAATACGCGAAAGGAATTATTTATCGTTCCAATTAAACGGAGTGTTAACTTGAAAATGAGTGTATATAAGTATTGTGTTTTTGTATTCCTCATACAATTCAGTGATTATATTATCGCGGTCGTGTGCTGTTCTGGTGTTTCGTGTCACTTCGTGTTGTTTCATCGAAAGCTTCGCATTTTTCACCCTGGTGGGTAGAGAGATATTCTCTCAAGTTTTCCTCATATTTCCATCTTTCTTCTTTACTTTCAACTTCATTACCTTATATATGTTTGAAAATCACAAAGGTACCGCTTGTTGAACATTTTCCGATGAAGGAATACTTTCTTCTGATCTTCGTGCTTTCCGTTCAGAACTATATTTTTTCAGAAGATAATAATGCGAAAAGAGCAAACCAGAAGAAAATAAGACGATTCGAAATTTTCATGGAAAAATACCTTTTGCCTATACAGGGTGTTTCAGATTCAAATGTACATGCTATACCTGCAGATATAGGAAACTTTGGTGGTTCCAATCACCCCCTATCGATGTGTCTACCATCTTTTATAACTGCGATACAGAACGTAATATTGAATTCGGCAAAATCTGTATAATCGATATTCAGATTATATTATTCATCAAAACTAAATAGAAATCAAATTTGGAATCCAGAACCGTCTTCAGGAAAAACAGAAAACTTATTCTTCTTTTTCCCAAACAACACTCTGTATATCGGAATTTTGTAGATATGTTTTGATATTCGCAAAGAGCGGGAAAACTAATGAATTGGCATACTTCTTAGTAGTGCGCTTCCTTGACATTTTTTTTTAAATATTTTCCGAAGAATAATAAGATATATTTTATTGTTCTGAATTTCGTACTTTTCGTTCAGAACTGTATTTTTTCAGAAGAAAATGATACGAAAAGAGCAAACCAGAAGAAAATAAGCCAATTCGAGATCAATTCATGAAAACATATTTTTTGCTGTACAGGGTGTTTCAGATTCAAATGTACAAACGACGATGTGTCCCAGGTAGCACATCATATTGGCTGGAACCCGATTTCATATTGGGCCGATATAGATATATCGTACATGTGAATAATGATATACTCTCATATATTGGACATATACAATATTGAAATGATAATGTTGGTGTAATATTGGTTCAACCTGAGCTAAATATGGATTGTCAGCTATAATATTGGAGCAATATTGGTTGTAAAATTCGTTAACAATGTGTTGAAAAGAACATATCTATAAATGTGATATAATATTGTTTCACAAATGTCGATACAACATCGTATACATATTGTTCCCGACATTTACAACCAATATCGCAATTTAAACATTCTCCCCATGTCGATTCAGAAGCGGTTATGCAATATTGTATATTCAATTTAAACGGCATATTGGTTGGATATTGTTTCAACAATATTTGAAACATCATTTTCACCTATCTTGATTGATATCATTTTATCTATATCATGCGGAAGATATCGTATACATGCATTTTGTTTTTTACATTTATAACCATTATAGCGATTTGAACATTCTCCTCATGTCAATTCTGAAACGGTCATGAAATATTGTATGTTCGAGATCGACGGCACGGTAGAATATTGTTTCAACAATATTTGAAACATTGAATTTTCCTTTATTGATTGATACCATTTCAACTATATCACGCGGAAGATATCGTATAGGTACCTATTGTTTCCAACAACTATAACCAATATCGCAATTCAAACATTCTCCCCATGTCGATTCTGAAGCGGTTAAACAATATCGTGTAATCGAGTTCGACGGCAAATTGGATGAATATTGTTTCAACAATATTTGGAACATCGAATTCACCTATATTGAATGATATAATTTCATCCATATCATGCGGAAAATATCGTATACATATTGTTTCCAGCAATTATAACCAATATCGCAAATTGAACATTCTTCCCATGTCGATTCTGAAGCGGTTATACAAAATTGCATGTATATTCGAGGTCGACGACTCATTTTTGAATATTGTTTATTTAACAATATTCTAAACATCATATTTACTCAAATTGATTGATATCGTTTCAACTATATCATGCGAAAGACATGGAATGCATATTGTTTCAAATATAAATATCAATAACGGCAATTCGATGAATATCTTATATCGGTCATAGAAGAGAAAAACAATATTGTATTTTCAATTTCAATTGCATATCGGTTGAATAGCTCTCCAGCCATATTCAGAAAATAATATTATCTTATATTGGCTGATATCTGATTCACTATATCATGTAAGCAATATTGTTCACATATTGTTTTGAGAATGTATACATATCGATATTGAAATTTCGATATTCATTCCATATCACGCACTCTCTAACCGATGTCGATAGATGGCGCTATAAATGATTGGTAACGAACTACCATTGCCGATCAGACGAGAGAATATAAATATTGGCTCTAGACGATTGTGAAGCATTACCTGGAGTTGGGGTTGAATGTGATCAACAAGGCGGCTTGTGATTATTCCTAATGCGAATAACTCGCAAATATTGGTATGATTATATTCCACCAATATTTTGAAGACAACATAGCTACATAATGATTTTCAATAATGAACCAATATTTCCAACCAATATTGCACCACTATTGTCGAATGTTCACTGTCCATTCATCAGCAATATTGATATCACAATTTGTGACCAATATTACTCCACGAATATTCCAGCAATATTGGTATGGAAATATTCTACCAAAATATTTTCGAGACAATATAGCTTTATGATGATTTTCAATGATTCACCGATATTTCCATATAATATTGCACCAAATAATATTGCCGAATGTTCACTATTAATTTCTTGCCAATATTGATATTACATTTTGTGACCAATATAACTCTACGAATATTTAACTAATATCGATATGAGAGTATTCTACCCACATTTGGAAACTGATATTGATACCAATATCGCCGAATGTTCACATTTTTTCCTCGCCAATATTACTTTCACAATATTTTGCCGATATTTTCGTAATATTGCACCGATATTGTCCCAATATATGTGTGCTACTTGGGATCTACCATATTTTATAACTGTGATACAGAATAACGTAATCTTGATTTTTTCAATATCTTTATCTGGTCAACTCATAACTTTTTGAACCATGGTGTATAATCGATTCATACTCGATAGGAATATTCAACTCATATTACTCATCAAAACTGAATAGGAATCGAATTTAGAATCTAGATCCTTATCAGGGAAAACAGAAAAGTACTTCTTTTTCAAAAACAACACTCTGTATATCAGAATTTTGTAGATATGTTTTAATATCTGCAAAGAGCAGGAAAACTTAATGAATTGGCCTACTTTTCAACAGTGTGCATCCAATTTAACTTTTTTTCATCATTATTTTTTTAAATTGAATTTTTGTAGAACTACCAATACTAAATCCAATTTCATCACAAAAAAATGCACAAAGGTTAAAAAATGAATACCATATATAGATTTGGCCAAAATTATATTTTTAGACAATTTACTATTTTCAAATCGTTACACTTTCGAAAATAATAGTGCCAGCTTCTTTTAGTATATCAGTGTTCAATAATTCTTCATCTTATATTTTGTATACTATATATCTTTTCCCCCCGTATAATTTCATTATCGTCATTAGTCATAGATACATCATTTGTTCGGAAATCAATCAGTTAGCAGCATGATTCAACCTATTAGTCATTCATTCGAGACCAGCAGTGGGACTCTGTAACTCAAAGCGAAAGCGAAAGCATGCGTAATCGACTGCTTTTGCCGTTTCGGTACTCTGTATCAATATTCGGATGAGGTCGGAGACGCCGAACGTGAGTTCGTAAGCGAAGCAGAAGCGAAGGATTTTGGTTGCCGCTTTCTGCGATTCTCAACGATTGAGGTTATAGGTATTGGTTTTTGTTGTTGTTCCTAGTTCAAACTTTGTGTTGATTTGAGAAAAATAATAGATTGATAAATGACGAATGAACCCAAACATGGATAACAAAGCGAGCAAAAACAGAACTTCAGTCAGTGGGACAGATTCCTCAGTTTTACGAACAAAGTCCTAAAGATATTCCAGAGAGATGAAAGTTCCCTTTGGTAGGATTAAGGTAGGGGATGAAAGAACGTGAGACGTGAGATAAAAAATATGATAGACAGTGTGATGAAAACATACAGTTCATTTGGTAGTTGAAAAATAAACTGAAAACTGTCATTAGTGCTGTTGAATAGGGTCTGGAATAATTCATATTCATTCGAATTATCCTTCTCTTTTAGATTCCTGATACATCAAAACAGGCAGATATAAGTAGCTTCTCCAAAAAATGAAATGTGCCATTACTGAATGTTGTCTCACTGAATCCTTGTTAAGAAAAATATGTCTTTGGTGTGAGTCCATTGAAGAAGACAATAATAGGTAATTGAAGAATCCTACTAATATAATATGCCGATACCTACAACAGTGAAACATAACAGAAAGCCTGGAACGTTCAAATTTGAAAAATTTGCATAATAAGTGCATTGGAAGGAAAAATAATTTGGATAGCAAAAACCTTGGAGACACCCAAGAAGAACTGTGTAATATTACTGTGTACCAATAAGGGAGAATCAAGAGTAAATTCCATGAAACAGGATTAACTGAACATTATTTACTATGTTGAACAAGAACAAGAACGGATTCTACTTTCACTACATTAATAATTCCATCCAAGATTCTAAAGTGAACTGTAAGAAAAAGTGCATCTGTATAAATGCACTGTCAACATATAGCTGCCTTGCAGAAGGCAATTCAAGGAATTATATGTGCTTATCATCTTGTTTAATTTGCGACATAGAGAAGCAAGTTCTGATAGGTATTACATTATAGTATGTGAATAATAATATACTGAGTGTTAGATTATAGAATGATATGTCCATTATAAATATAAGCAGTTACATATCTTACAATATTATTGTTATTCTCAGATCATTTGCCTTTACTAGTTGCATATAAATAGAAAGCTATACCTGAGATATACCTAGTGAGAATATAAATACCAATTTTTTATAAAGTAAGGTACATATTTTCCAATGAGCTGCAAGTGCTTTATTTCTGATTGAAACCAAAAATTGACAATACAATAATTCGTAAATGCCGCTTTTTTGATCCAATGGGATGTTTCCTTTGAATAAATGGGATCCGCAACACTGTTGCCAAATTTAACTCCACCAACTTCGTTCTATTTCGTACGAAATCGTATGACGATAGCGAAAGCATAACGAACTACATATAGAGTACCGGAAAGCGAAGTCGTATACTTCGCTTCGTTTCGCTTTCGCTACGCTTTCGCTATGCGACACAAGTTACAGAGTCCCACTGCAGGTGGTGAACCAAGACAGTATTATATTAGATGTCATCACGTGTACTGTCGAATTTTGTGATCTCAATTGAAAAATACGCGAAAGGAATTATTTATCGTTCCAAAGGGAGTGTTCACTTGAAAACGAGTGCAAGTGTAGTGTTTTTGTATCCCTCATTCAATTCAGTGATTACATTATCGCGATCCCGTGCTGTTCTGGTGTTTTGTGTTGTTTCATCAAAGCTTCGCATTTTTCACGCTGGTGAGTCAAGAGAAATTCTCTCAAGTTTTCCCCATATTTCCCTCTTTACGTTTAACTTCATTGTTCATTACCTTATATGTTTTCAAAATCACAAAGGTACCGTTTGTTGAATATTTTCCGATGAAGATATACTTTTTTATGATTTTCGTACTTTCCGTTCAGAACGGTATTTTTTCAACCTTAAGTCGACTTCGCAATTGAAAAAATCTCTTTTCATGTTGAAAACGGGAGCAGAATCGGTCCCGAAACGTCCAAAGATAAGTGAAAATTTGATATTTTTTCTATATACCTTTATTTCTCTTCTCCAAAAATTTTTCAATACAAATTGTCACTGACAAGCTGGTGAATTTTTCTTTTAGGCTCTCTGATAGGAAAATTCTTTAAACGCAGTGACATTTTGGGGCAAATCATCTGATTTGTCCTTACTACACGTATATTGAAATAATATTCATATTTTTATTTTATAGAAACGAGGAGAGAAAATCCCAAAAAATTTGGAATAATGAATGTACCTAAATAATCATCGATATCTCCTTAAACTTGAATTCAATTTCAAGGAATGACCAGAAACAAGAAACAACTGATTATATATTATGAATCTGGGTTTTGGTTTAACATTTTGTAGCTTTTCCCACTCATTTGCAAGAGATATCCTGGACAACTCTTCTTCCTTGCTGAAAATTTGAAAAGATGTTAGTATGGTCCTAAATAAACATTTATAAATACCTAGATATTTGATCTGTTGGTTGTACAGAATTGTTTGAATCAAGGTAAAATGCTTCTATTCTGCTCATGTATAGCCACTGTGTGTATAGCTCTCTCGACAGACATGAACTAGTAGCGTATACTTTCTTGGCTGTAGCCGCTGTGTTCTGTGTCATTTTAGGTTGTCTTGTCATCATGTCTCATGTCATGATTGTTGTTCTGTCATCAGTGAGCACTCACTACTCAGCACTGTCATCACTGTCACTTTCATTTGTCACCATGTGAAAACTGCATTGTGGATTCGATTTGAATTTTTTGAATTATTATATTCTACATATTGTGATGTAGATTATTATAATATCAAACAAAATATCCAAGTACATTGCAAAATCATCATAACCTGACCAATAGACAATAGCTACTTAACTTCCAGTGAAACAAGCTCAAATGGCTCCAACTAAAAATAGACTTCCTCCTACTGGGAAGAGAAAAACTTCTACAAGGAATTTCTGGATGGCAGAGTACAAAAAATATTTGAGTAAAGATTTGATTCAAAACTTGATATTTAATCCTCATTATGTAGCTCCAATATGTTATATTTTATTCATAATGGAGGCATTCCTCAATGTGTTCATAATTGAAAGAGTTAAATACACTGAAATTGATTGGATTGCCTACATGCAAGAAGTTGAGGGATTTCTTAATGGAACACTGGACTATCAAGAACTAGAAGGTATATTAATATAGTTTACCTTTCATACACAATTGGCGACCTTTATGTAAAACCTAAAAACTGATTCAATATGAACCATGGAATGAAGTTGAGATTTCCATTTCTTATATTATCTTGTGTCTTAGAGAAGCCCAGCTAGTAACTTCCTAACAGGTAGTTTCTAAATGAAGTACCTTAATTGATCCATATTTGGTTAGTGACTATAAATCAAGAATTAATTACCAGGGTTGAAGGAAGTAGGAAGGTACCCAAGAGCAGCATTTCACCAATGTGGATTTGGTACTCCAATTCTCATTATTAATTTCCAGATTAAATTCCCACAATTCCTCTCAAACTTCCACAATTTCCCTTGGATGTTCAGAATTCCGCCACAATTCTCCTCTAATTTACATTATATACTGAAGGTTAAATTCTCAATAGATTCCCATCCTTGTTCAGGGTGGCTGGAATTCAAGCCTCATCATTGGGACAAAGTTACACAATAGGTATCATGCATAACAAAATGCTGTTTTCAAACTTGGAAAATGCGTTCAGTTATAGAAAAAACAAAAGAATTTCCTAAGACCCATTTTTATTTCTTTTTTCAAGTTACATCTCCAGGTACTTGATGATATCAACCAAATGACACTTTATCATAGTCACTTTTTTCATTTATTTTTTTCAAGTTATTTGATAAAATCAAAATCAATGAAATGAAACTTTATTATGGCCAATTTTTTCTTTACAAGTTGGCATTTTCAAATTTGAAATCTGACGTTTTGTCTTCCAGAAACCAAGATCAACTTATCTTTTTTGTATATGGACCTGGATTTTTTATGTCATTTCTTCACACCTTTGGATATCCCAAAAGCTATAAGCAATCACAAATGTTTCTTTTCAAATGTTTTGTTTACAAAAATTGACAGTTTTGTATTGAAAAAAATATTTGAAACGTCAATTTTTGTAAATGAAACGTCAATTTTCGTAAATGAAACGTTTGAAAATAATACTTTGTGACAGCTCATAGCTTCTGGAATGTCTAAAGATGTGAAAAAATCGAGGAAAAAATTAAATTAAAAATCCAGGTGTATTTGAAAAAGATAATTTCTTAATTTTGAAAACGTCAATCAACTTGTAAGAAACAAAAAGTGACCATGACAGAGTCATTACTTTAGATTAATTTCTTCAAATAACGAAAAAAAAAGTGGGTTTTAGGAAGTTTTTTTTTTCATATATATTCAATAGTGAAAGTATTCAGAATTTCTCAAGTTTTGAAACGGCATTTTGTTAGGCATAAAATTGCAGGGGCCATGCATCTCATACTGTTTACAAGATTTTTGATAAGTTCGAATTACAGCCACCCTGTACATCAAAGTTCATATCATTCAAATTCTCACATATTTAATGAGTGAGAGAAATTCTGTATGATTATTTCATGATACTGAAACCAATAGAAGATTATCGTCACTGGAAAGGTAAAAGGTCCAAAGTGACATTTCGGTAGGTTTTCAGGGGAGCGTTTTAAATGTTAAAATATTGAAACAAAAATCATCATGAATTGCCAAGTAAATTATTATTAGGTTTGAATTGACTATCAAATACATCAATTTAAAAAAAAAATTATAGGAATGATTTACTCCAAAGTCCAAACCCAAATAATTCAATAGATAATTGCTCGGATAATTGGCGCTTATGTCAAATGATACTCTTACTATCCTTAAATATTGAAAGGTAACATTTTCTTGTCTCTCTCCACTAGGCGGTAGACAACACAACCTGGAGCTAAAATCTGATATGTTTTCCATGTATAATACACTATTTTTTTCTGTGACAGGAAAAAAGGACCAATCAATATTGAGAAGATATTACATTATATTGAAATCAGAAAATCATCGAAATATGTAGTTTTTAGTTTTTACTAGGAATGACACCTGCCTCGCAGGCATCTTTATCATTCTTTTGAAGTAATCAAATATCTGTCATATTGTGGGATTTAATTTGAAAAAATTGCGAATTTAGTGGTTGTTTAGTAATTTACCTAACCTGCCAACAGAGATGAAGTTTCAAACTTTTTTACCGCCACAGAAAAAACAGTTGTTCAGTACAAAGGTAAAGCACAGTCGCTTGTATTATAAAATGTACGCTAATCAAAATTTCCTGTTATCCACGGAGTGGGCGACATTTACATTTATAAAGTTACACTATAAACTCCGGAAAACAAACAAGTGAAACAAGTCAAAAGAAAAGTGTCAAAGTCATTGTTAAGATGGCTATTCGCGATAGAAAATAAACATACGCCACCTATCGGAGTTCTTGAAAGCTCTCAAAGAGGCTTGTTTACTTTCTTTCTATTGGTTCACATTTGTTTCTTGTTTGTCGTGCTTATTGGCCATATCATCAAAACAAACCGCTCAGAAGTGTTCATGTTGTTGCCGTCAGGTGGGGTGACGTATTATTTTCTATCGCGAATAATGTCACTGTATGTGGTAATATCATTGTGGTGATATATTATCGAATATTTCCTTTTGTTCGCATAAATTATTAATTTTGCGTTTGTGAATGTCATGTTCATAGTTTTGTTATGACGAGTAAATCGAAGAATTTTTATTCTGTACAAGAGTGTAATAATTATACATCAGAAAATGTTTTCATGTACTTCTTCCCAAAAAAACAGGAATTGGCGAATGAATGGTAAAACCTCGGGTAAAACAGATTGGAAATCGGAAAACCGATCAGTAAATATATCTGTTTTCGCAGTGAACACTTCAGTTTCTTGAAAATGTGTTTCAATGTTCGGAGAGGCAAATAACCAGGAAAGTACCTATAGTTGTTTTTCTGTTGAATATTCCGAATATATACAGTGTCTTTCAAAAGTATCGGAACGGTCTCATATTTCAGGAACGGCTCGAGAAAAATTCACTAAATTTCCTACAGGGTGATTATTGATGATGTCCGATTCAATGGTGGCATCGGCAATGTTGCCAAGTTTACAGTTTTTCAGATATTAGGAGTATCTTCATTTTCTCAAATGGAATACCCCATTTATTTTTATTGCAATTAATTAAGCGCCTCCTAATTACTTGAGTCCCTGAATATCAGATTCGTAATTAACGTGATTTTCGAAATATGACAACATAGCATTTTCGTTAAAAAGTTCTGGAACGGTCCCATATTTCAGAAACGGCTCAGAGAAAATTTATGAAAACTTCGACAGGATGGTTGTTGATGATGCCCGATTCAATGGTGATATCGGCAATGTTGCCAAATCAACAGTTTTTCAGATATTGAGGGTAACTCAATTTTTTCAAATGGAATACCCTATTTGTTTTCATTGCAATACATTCAGCGACGCCTCATTACTTATGTCTTCAAATATCAAATTTTAAATAAGTGTGGTTTTTTAAATAGCTATTTTAATAGCTATTGAAGTGCTTGTTACTGATTACAAAAACTAAACGCTAATAACTATTTGAGTGACATGGATTGAAAAGACTGCATTAAAGGAGCGAGTTGCGAATTGATCGCAATAAAATTTCACATTTTCGCGTGCCCTTTTGAAAATATTGGAGCGTTCGCGATATTTCAACGGAGCATGTTCTCATATTTAAAAAACCACACTTATTTAAAATTTGATATTTGAAGACATAAGTAATGAGGCGTCGCTGAATGTATTGCAATGAAAACAAATAGGGTATTCTATTTGAAAAAATTGAGTTACCCTCAATATCTGAAAAACTGTTGATTTGGCAACATTGCCGATGCCACCATTGAATCGGACATCATCAATAATCACCCTGTAGAAAATTTCGTGAATTTTTCTCAAGCCGTTCCTGAAATATGAGACCGTTCCGATACTTTTGAAAGACACTGTATTTTTATCTGAAAGGGAATGCAAATTTTCAACTTCAGATTTTATTTCAACTTCACTAGGTATCTACATACCAATTTACATATATCAGTAAAGCAACAACATGTTTACATAAGTCAGATTGGCCTCCTTTACAACTGCATATACAGATCCACTGAGTCACAGATATACCTACTGATCCCAAATTCAGTTTGATTTCGTGTGGATGAGATTTCAATGCAAAACTTTGTGAACAAATACCAAAAATGCGTCTATTTTCCACATCTTCTTCCTGGCACAGGATAACATGGTTGGCATTGAATCTGCTTCCCCTTCGGCCACATGTTAAATACTCAATGATATAAGTTACATTTATGTTTTCAATAGGCATTTGAAAAATTATAATTTGGAAGTCACCAAAAGTACATCTCAGAAATGACATATGATATGACATCAAGATGACATTTCCTTTGTTTTCCCGTAGTTTTGGTGTGACACCTGATGCCCATTGTGATCATGATTAACAAAATCAAGTGTATTCGCGATAGAAAATAACACGTCGCCCCACCTGACGGCAGCCACTTGAACACTTCTGAGCGGTTTGCTTTGATGATATGGCCAATAAGCACAAACAAAGAACAAATGTGAACCAATGAAAACAAGTAAACATGCCGCTTCGACAGCTTTCAAGAACTCCGATAGGTGGCGTACGCTTATTTTCTATCACGAATCTTATAAAGCTGATTTGACTAATACGCCTATTTTCTTATGTCTTGAGAATGCAAAATGGGGTAATACAATGATCCTTCTAAATATCAAACTATTAAATTATTAATTATTAAATTATGCAAATTGGCTAACAGGCAAAACATAGTTATGAATGTCATATCAAATGTAAAAGTAAAGAAACTAATGGTTGTTTATTTAATGTTGGAGTTGACTCATTTTACTGTGTCGTTTAAGCAAATACTTCAAATTAAAGGTACCCATTTTACGGTGACTAATGCGCCAGCTAAGTGATCAGATCAGAATACTATGAAACTCTCACTGTTTGATTAAAATATTTTCCCCAAAATTTCATAGCAAACTAATTCTCAACAGTAGATACCCAATAGAATCAGGTTTCAGTGGCTAAAAAATAACCGAAATCGGTTGTAGATTATTGTTCCACCAATTTATTTCTAATTGCAGGTGATACTGGACCGTTGGTTTATCCAGCTGGATTCGTTTATATCTATAGTTTATTTTATTACATGACATCACATGGAAAAAACATCCACTTAGCCCAATATATCTTTTTGGTTCTCTATCTGGCCCAGACATTTCTTGTACAAAGGATTTTCAGAAAAACATTGAAAGTTCCTCCATATGCCTTAGTACTAGCTACTCTAACTTCATACAGGATACATTCAATTTTCGTGTTACGCCTTTTCAATGATCCGATAGCAGTTTTATTATTTTATATCAGTTTGAACTTGTTGATATCCGACAAATGGATATTGGGTAGCATATTTTATTCATTGGCTGTATCGGTTAAAATGAATATTTTACTTTATGCTCCTTGTCTACTTATAGCTTATTTAACGAATCTGAGTTATACTGGAACATTTTTGAATTTATGTATTTGTGGTATCATACAAGTGGTATTAGGTCTTCCATTTATGTATCATAATTTATTTTCATATATTAAGGGAAGTTTCGATTTGGGCAGAGTTTTTGAACATAAATGGACAGTAAACTATAGATTCCTACATAGAGATGTTTTTGAAAACAGAATTTTTCATCTGTCTTTGCTAGCGTTACACATAGGCATATTACTTTTATTTGTTCCCTACTTCAAGAAATACTTGAGCAGCTATGCCAAGTTGAATGAAGTAACTATGCAATTGAAATTACAAATTGAGGCTGAAAATCAGAAGAAAAAGGCAGAATCTGAAAAATTATCAAAAAGCCAGAAGCAGTTTCTATATTCGTTTGAGAAACAGTTGAAAAATAGTAGTATAGAACCGACAGCTCAAGTTCACAATGATAATAAATCTAAGATAGAAGATAATATGTCAAAAATTGTGCAGTTGTTTGTACTGCCTTTTTTTGTAACAAATTTAATAGGCATAGCTTGTGCAAGATCTCTTCATTACCAGTTTTACAGTTGGTATTTCCATAGTTTACTGTATTTAGTATTTTGTACAGGATACTCTAAGCCCTTTTCATTTTTACTATTAGGTTTAATAGAATATTGTTGGAATGTATACCCTAGTACACATTTTTCCAGTATTTTATTACATGTGTGCCATTTTACCTTATTATTTGGACTGTATAGAATTATGAGCAGGTGATGTAGTTGTTTTAAAATAAAATTTTCAAAAGTTTGTGTTTGATTCAGTGACATACTTGGTTTTTCAGCAACTACTTTATTTTCTGATATGACGTTGTCAGCAATTTTGGCTTTGGCGATACTAGCCATAAATTGGATTAGCAAAGTCAATATCAGGAATGTTGATTGATATGCTGGGTAATCAAAACCTTGATAACATAGATTTGAAAATTCTAAAAATTACCTGAAATTACAATTTTCTGATTGTTTCTGCTCCATAACTTTGAAACGGTTCATGAGATTTCACTCGAACTCTTTTGGGCAAATAAAACCCATACCATAATCATTATGAATATCATGCCATGGATGTAGACCTTGATTTTTTCAGTGAATAAACATCTAATACTTCTACGCCAATGGAAATAAAGGCGGGGTTTGAATATGAAATTTGGTTTGTGCACCTTATCTAAATGAAAATTACTCCTGATAAAATTCTATTACTCATGGTTTCAACAAAATTTGAATAACAGTAAATTAGAGCGTTACTCAACATTAAAACGATATTTCATGAAACATTTTCAACATATTTCCATTTTTACTTATACAGAGATTTATTCTACAAAAAATTGAAATGTGCTTGATCAAGACTCCTTCATCCATAGAACGGCTAAGCTCTGGAATTCATTGCCTGTGGAAGTATTCCCAACAACATATAATCTCCAAAAGTTCAAAAAAAATTCCAATATCTACCTCCTGTCCCTATCCTCCCGTCCCTATCCTCCCTAGGAACGCACGATGTTCTTTGAACATTATAGGGATTCCCTTTCGTGCGCTCCAAGCGATAAAAAAATCAGCTATTTCTTGTTTCTTGTCTAGCGTCCAGTTTGAGCAACTTTTGCACTGAGGTGAGTTCGCTTGTATCCATTTTTTTGGTCGCATTTTGAAAAATGTTCATTACATCTGTAAATTGTTTTGATGTCAAATGATGCTTCAAATTTGTAAAGTTTAAATTTTGTTAGAACCATGAGAGTAATCGAATTTTGTCAAGATTTTTTTCATGAAAACAAGTTACGTAATACAAATCCAATATTCAAACCCCTTTCTTTCCATTGGCGTAGAAGTCTTAGATGTTTATTTACTGGAAAAACAAGTTCTACGTCCATGGAACGATATTCATCATGATCATGACTATCATGACACAGCATAAATGCTGTGATCATGATGTGAATTTTATTGTTTAATAAAGTTATGCCAACTACCAAATTTGAGAAAAATGTCATGAGCCGTTTCAAAGTTGATGCGAAAACAATTCGAAAATTGTAACTCCAGAGCCGCCCAGTGTCTAAACTAAGCAACTTAGGTGAATTTGCTCTAATCTAATTATTTTGGTCTGATGAATATGTGGTAAGTTATCGCGAGGACATTTAAGAAACAAGGAACACTCTGTAGAATTGAATGCTCCACATTGCTGATGTCTTTATTTTCTCAAAATTGCACTGGAAACGAGATTCTAACAAAAATTAATATTTGGGCGAAAATATTTTTTTAGGACTTTAAATCTCGGTTCCTGTTCGTAATTTAAGAAATTTGTAAATGGAAAAGTTGTAAAACTTAGTTTTATTCGAACTCTTTCGGCCTCATTAGCTTTAGAAGGGAGATATATGGGAAAAAATAAGATTTTGTCGTGATTTCTACTGGTTTTTTTTCGGGGTCGTAAACTTGGATTTAACATAATAGATCTGCATAATATAACATACCGAACATTTGAAACTATCAACAGCAAAGAGATAAAACAGCACAGATGATATAAAACTGATTGGCAAACAAAAAAATGATGAATTCAGTTTTGCCTGCATTCATGTCACAAATATGACTAATGTGGCGTCCCCCCCGAATATATATCAAGGTTGAGTACCAAATTATGTATGCTCATACCCAAAAAGTCCTAGTTCCAAAATTTGTATATTTATGTCCAAAAAATTTCCATGTTATTGTGAGAAATTAATTTTGAAATTTTATATTTGACACAATGTTTTTCTTTCGTTAGCATAGGAGTATTTAAAGTAAATGAATATATTAATTGTGAAATAATATTTATTCAATATATTAACGCGCCATATACAAAATAAGGACAAGGCCAATAATATCCATATATGAAAACAATAATGCGTTTGATAAAATATACAAACTGATCTAAATTTTCAAGTTCAAACATCCAATCATTTGAAAATTACCAAGTAGGGACAAAACAATCATAAAAACTATTTATATTCATACATAAAGCTTCCATCTGATGATGTATTCCAAAGAAATTAAATAATTAAATAACATTTCATGATTTATTCTAGCATTGATTCAATCAATTTTATGTTATTATAAAGTTATGTAATCTTTGAGTTGGGATAATGTATCCCCATCTACGCACTGTAACAACTGTTGATACTGTTGTAGCCCCACCTGATTCCTCAACTCAAACAACTGTGATTGAAGATAATCTTTCAGAACAATCGTATGCACAGGATCCGACAAAACAAGTAGTTTTTTCCTCTCATCATGATCAGTTTCATAAAACCCATCTCCATCTTCGAAGTGACTCGGACTTTGCCCTTCCGTCAAAACCAAGGAGTCAGTCATAGTTCCATTTTCTTCAGGCTTGGTGATATCATTGAGAGATTCTAGAATGTTCAAAATTATCAGGCCAAACCGCTCGAGGACTGGCCCGCTCTGAGTCGTTAACAAATTAACAAGTGCTAATCCCAACAATTTTCTATGATCGAGTTCGGCAACGTTCCTCATTTTATCGAGCCAGACATCCAGAATCTTTCCCAAAGTAGTTTGGTCAGTCTCGTTATGTGCTTGTGCAACGTTATTTAGAACTCTCGTGAAAATTTCGTGAGAAGACAACAACACCCTAGATAATATACAAAGATACATTGACATGAGCATGGGATATTCTTCACTGCAGTATATTCTCTGGAATATTCTAGGTAGAATAGGAAGTGTCGTCTCTGATCCTAGCAGTGGCGAAGCTCTAATGTAGACTTCAACAAGTCGCATCAATATTACTATTCCCTCATTTTTCAAATCGGGCATCAAATTGTCACATATTTGTATGACCTGCATACCATTGGTACGCATAACCAGTTCAGGTGCTAATAACAGGTGAACCTGACAAATTATTAGACACTGTCGAAGGGTTTCTGTGGAATATTCCAACAGAGGAGGCATATTATTGAATAAACTCATTAGTTCATTGGTCATAGCTGGAGAGTATTCCAACACAGTCAACCACAAATCCAAGGAATCTTCCAACAAATACAATATAGCACTTTGAGTTGTATCTGTCCCAAGCTGAATGATGGGTAACAAGAAGGGATTCAGCTCAGGTTTGACCCCTCCCAATGCCTTGACTAGTTGAACGAGCGTGGAAACTATAGCACACCGGAGCATGTTGTGTTCTTCAGATTCCTGCCAAAGGTGGGGGAGATAATGTACGAGCGAATCCAGTTGCAGCTGAATCGTGCTTCCCATTCGCTCTAAAAGGAGAGTCATAACGTTCAACACTTGCATCTTCGTTTCACACTCCCTAGCTTCCTTTAACAGAGTGAACAGCAAGTTGAACGAGTCGAACATGTATTCTTTGAACTGCTCACAGTTGAACTCAAAATCATCTATCGCGAATCGCAGAGTAGCTGCAGCAGTCAACCTCACAGCCATGTCCTCATTTGGCGCCAATAAGCTGTTGATGCATTCATAGAGAGCTGGTCTCAACTCGCTCCTAAATTTAATAGTCCAACGCCCAATCATCGATGTCACTTGCCTTCGAATTACCCTATAGTTGTTGTGCTTTATCCGCAACTCTTGAAGTAGAGTGTTCACGAACCACTGGTCGAAGTCGATTTCGTCGTACAAATCGAAGGCGCATAAACCGACAGCATTATAAACAGCGTCTTTCTTTAGGATACCCTGCATGTCTTCAGGAGGTACCAATACGTTCGTTTCCGATACTAATTCTAGTATGACTGGTATCGAAAATTCCTTGTATTCATGGAAAATGGTAACGAAAACTGTGTCCATACTGGGCCTCAAACTGTACTTCCAGCTATCTCCACTTTCATCATTGGAAAACTCCTCAGGATCAGCATCCCACGAGTCGAGCTCATCCTGTGTCAAAATGAAATAATGCCCTACCAATTTTCGGCACATGTCTGAAACGGTATGAGGTTGAAAAAACATTTTTTTTATTTCATAGGATCGCAACGTCTCAGGATTCATCACGTCAGGATTTATCGTCTCAGGATTTCTCTGTTTTTGCAGTTTTCTGGCTGGTTTATATTCTACACATAACAAAATGTTTTTTATGAGATTAAAGCACTGTATCACAAATCTTTCAAATATCAGGCCGATACCTTCATCAGTGAAAAGATAATAAAAAGTGAGTTCCAGAGTTGGTTGGATGAAATCTATAAAAGAAAACGGGTGCAACTCTAAGATCGACAATAGAACTTTGGTTAGATGTATGATGTATTTTTCGCATAACTCCAGAACATATATGCCCTTTCCCTTCAGCTGCTTGCGACACTGTAAGACTGTTTTTGCTTTGACGAAAATCTCCTTCATGAAATTAACATAGTCCTTATTCTCATGAGGTTTGTATAAACTTCGGTAGAAACCAAACACTGATAATTTCCTCAAAATTCTGAGTGTGAGCAACGCTTTTTCTAAGTTCACTGTAATTACTGCAGCTGTAGAGTTCTGCACAATATCTCTCACGAAATTCTCGGAATAGGTATTCCACAGATTCAAAACAAACGCATAAATGTTCAGAGTGAATTCGTGAAAAAGCATTCTATCGCACGCTAGCTTTTTGGAAGAAATAGCCTTAACTACATGGTGTAAAGTCAGCAATGACCTATGCTGAATTAAACCATCAGCACTTTCAATAGCCAACAATAAAGTTGGGTACAGTTCTGGCCAGTCCTTTGGGCAGTCCATTCTCGCTATTATCGATATCAAAACTGCCCTTTGAATGGCAATCTGATTGACAGGTTCAGTGAAGCTAGTCAATAAACCCTGCCGTATATTTTGTTTCTCTTCCTCGGGTATGGCATTGGGTGCATTTTTTCTCCAGTATTTTTCGATGCCATTTTTCATGTAAAGTACTGCTATCCAGCGAACGTTGACATCAACTGAATGATTGGATATAATGTTAAAGAGGACTGTGTAGAAGCCAGGTTGAACTTCCCATTCTTTCAGCTTTGTCTCTGCTGGTTTGAGAATTTCAGGGTTTTGACTAGATGCCGCTCGAAGAACCTCTAACACAGGAACCAGAGTCGACTCCATAGCTCAACAGGAAAATTTTAGTGACAAGATTATAACAGCACTCAATATACAAATCGAGAGGGTCGGTTCAGAAGCAAGGGAATACGCTAGTCCACTGGTTCATCTTTAATTTCAATTGCTTCTGGCTTAATTCTCTTAATGTCTGGTTTCTCTTCAACATCGTCGTCGTCGTCTTCGTCAACTGAAAATAAATAAATCAATATATTCCAATGACAAAAGACTTTCTTTCCGATTTTTTTTTACAAAATAAGCTATACCGGATGGTCCACTAGAGACTATCCACACTCACGAAAGAATGTTTTTATGGTGGTATGGAAAGGAACTCCCTTTGACGTATAGGAGGTAATACATCCTTCAACTCCTACTCTACTCGAGTTCGTTTGACTGGTGTTGCAAGTGATGGAATGATAGCAAATATTTATGAGAAAAATTTCCCGTCGAAGTATCTACAGAAAAGTGAAAGGTCGCCCTCTTTTCTACGGTGTTCTGATGAGGTCAAAATATCAGTGAGTGTGGCATCACCCACCAGGCGAATGGCTCTTATCTGGATGGAATCTAAGAGCATCAGCGTATGTTTGGGTGCTGAACCCCATATGTGAGAACAGTATTCTAAAACTGGCCGTATCTGTGCTTTGTAGATCATGAGACGCTGTTGAGGTGTAAAGTAGATTTTCACACGGAATAAGAATTCGAGTTTTTGTGAAACAGTTTTCGCGATGGATTGAACTTGATTTTCCCATGAAAGTGTTGCTGATGGAAATACCGAGCATAGATATAGTGGTCTTGGTGGGACTGGTGATACCAGATATTGTTATATAAGGTACACTTAGTTCCGCCTTTCTAGAGAAAATTCAGGCTTGATTTGATGGCATTGAATCCAGCTAAACTACTTGTGTGGGACAGACAAAAAATTGACTAATTCTGACTAGAGTTCCTAAATGTTCTTGACACTGCTGTTTTCACGTTTTTTGTATATTAGAGTACGGACACTATGACAAGCACTGACAATCAGACATAACCACAAATAAATTGATGGAAAAAGCGGGAACTGGCAGTACACGGACGTACATGACATAAATTTCAAAGGTTTGACAAATTGAGAGAATTACGAGAAAGATGAAAGTTTGTGCAGTTTCCAACTATGACAACACGGAAAATCAATTCACTCTATTCGAATTTCCATCGGATAACGTAATTCTACAAAAATGGAAACAGAATATGATGCGGCCGGCATGGAATATAGGTTCAGCCAACAAAATATGCGAGGTATTCAAATTTCTTGGTAGGATATAGAAAATTTTTCAACGCATTTTTATTAGGTACACTTCAGAACGGGAGATTTGATGTTGAAGAATATTTGAGAGAAAGAGCCTGACCCACAATTTATAAACTGAGCGAGTGTCGAGAAGAACCTTATTCCAATTCAGAACCAACAAGAAACGAAAAACTTGCAGATAGTGAAATTCATTTCGAACATATTTTGAAAGAAAAAGACTTGAGAATCAAATTTTTAGAGCTGGAATATTCAAAAATCCAAGGTTTACGAGTGGAAGAGAGTGATGGATTCAGGAAACAAACAGAAGAAGAAAATAGAGAGTTGGAAAATAAGTCATGCGTAGTCGAGAAGTGCTAGACGACTACATAGCTCCTAGTGGATTTTGAACCACTTTTTGGGTACCAAGATACGAGCAAGATATTATCAGAGTGCACGAGTGCACCATTTATGTTAGGTATCCCCTTAAGCAATGTGATCGGCGATCTATAGTGAGTCGACCGCTGAAGTCCATGCATACCTACTTTCGTATGTCTTGGAGAACCTTTATTATTTATCCTAACTGAAATCAGCTGTTATTGTTGCCAAATCATTTGTTCATTTACTTATTAATTACTTATTACCTACCACTCTTGTACAAGTGAAATGATCCATACGAAATAAAAGTATGTTTCATTGGTTGAAATTTATCAGTTTTACCCCATTCTGAACTTTTGTGATAAAAAAATATTCAACTGAACGTATATATATATACCTACATATGAGAGACTCATTTCATAGGAATAGTATATGTATTTCGTGGTATATATGTACATATCAACTTGATATCGACCTCCATTGAGGTCCTTCAGCCTTCAACCAGCTGGCGGTTAAAAACACTTTTAAACACTTTTTAAACACTTTTTTATCATTTAATATTTCGAGAAGAAATAATTTTCTAATCAACTTACCCACTCGAGGAGACGCTATGCACTCTCATACAAAAATCAAAGACAGAGAAAGATATAGGGATGTACTCTTCCCAGGACTTGTGGAAGAAGGAAGATGCGAGGATCCTTCATCAAAGCGAAAAACATATTCTTGTCCTTGTCTGGCAAAACATATGATTTGCTTCAAAATCGTTTGTGGTTATGATTGTCACTGCTTGTCTAGTGTCCGTACTCTAATATACAAATATAGCCAAAACGGCAGTGTCAAGTACATTTAGGAACTCTAGTTGCTGCCAACAGATCTTTGATACAGGGTGACATTTTGAAAACTTCGCACCCTCCATATCTTCCTTCCAGTAAATAGTATGAAAAATCGAAAAGACAGGTCGATTTTATTTTCAAGGGGGACACTTGAAATGATTAGTTCTAGCCCTCTTGGTTCAACCCTCTACGAGGGGTAGATGTTACCCTTAGAATCTCAAATGGGAAGGAGGGTCATCATTTTGAAGGGCGTTCAATTCTCTTTCCAACGGTACCCTATTTTATCATTTTCTGTCGAGCAGTATTCGAAAAATGCCGTGTCAATTAGAAAAATCCCACTGCCACTTGACTCCCCATCCCATTTGAGATTCTAAGGTTAACATCTATCCCTCCTAGGGGGTAGAAAAAAGAGGGCTACAAATATTCATTTCAAGTGTCAAAAGAAGGAAGACATCGAGGGTAGGGGCCAGGTAGCCGTGTGGACAGAGTGTCCATATTCTAATCCGCATTCGCTTCCCGGTCGTGGGTTCGATTCCCGTCGACTGCAGAAATTTTTCTGATGGCCCAAGAAAGTTTTTGGGATCACACGTTAAAAGGTGAGGCCCCCGTCATTCCTTGCTCGCACAAGACTTCTGAGGGTTGCTCGTAAGGGGGCAACCGAATGACGGATAAAACAATTTTAGAACAACAATTTTTTTTTTAGGAAGTTTTCAAAATGTCTCCCTGTATGTAGTAGGAACAATGTTGGTACCAGAATTGATCCTTGTGGAACGCCTGAATTGATGGAAATGGTATCAGACGATACTCCGTCCACTACAACATGGAGCGATCGGCCTAATAGAAAACTCGAAAAAAGCTAGTATCTAGCTGAGGTGGTAAGCCGTATGATAGTAGTTTGCGGAAGAGTCCTTGGTGCCAAACAGTATCGGGGGTAACGGGGTAACGGCCAAACACGGTCGAATGCCTCCGATGTTACCACAGTTTAGGCCTATACTGTGATGTCACCCCTATATCCCGCACATCCCACTTGGAAGGCATATGGCGTAAAAAACATCATTACATGATTTTACGCGGAAAACTCAAGATAACACATAACTAAATGAAGGTGAAACAGAACCAAAACATTTTTTATCACATTTAGATTCCATTGCGTGTTCAATATCGATGAAATATACAATCAGATAAAATGTTTGACGAAAACAATGATATCTCGAACACTTTGTATCATAGTATATATGGTCAAATATGTTCGACATATTCCTACCTATCACCCCCCTTCAGACACGTCGGTGAACCAAACACCCGTATACTCTATTATATCCGCCCTTGCCTAAAGTTATGTACAAGGCATTGAAAGTTGCGTAAAAAAAGAAAGGACCATCGGTGTGGCTGCACGTACATACAACAAAAACGAATATATTTTTACCCAACCATCAGCTGGTAGTTGCATACTGCCTCTCTCTCTCTCTACATCATTCTTTAGGCGCGATAAATATTCTATTTGAAATGTCAACGTGTCAAATTAAATATTTTTAGTCAAAAAAGTATTTGAGTATCACATGAGTATAAAAACAAAAAATAGCATGGTGGCCAAATTTGTACCCAACCACCTACTGAGTTCGTAGCGCTTTGCATCTCATTTTTATTTTTCGAGTTTACTAATTGTGACATCTGTGACATCACCAAGATGGATTCGGACGCCATTCAGTATCCAAACGTGGGCTAAGATACATTCGGCCCCCGTTGTCTTTGTGCCTACATTTTGTAGTTGATAATACAATATATTCCAATACGATCGTATCATTGAACCCTCAAATACCGCACTGTTACGCCGAGAGTTAAATTATTAATGGAAACAGACATTTATAGAAAATACCGATTTATTGATTATATGAAATATATCTATAAAGAATATCAATGCTCTGGCAATGATTCAGCAGAGCTCTCCCCACCACTCGATATTTCATTGATTAATGCTTGTTTGGTGTTTAGGATTGTTGGCATATACTTTTTAATGATTTATGGATGAATCGCAGTGTCTATTGTTGTTTAGTCTGAGGAACGAATACATTACTTAGTATGAGCAAAGCATATTAACGCTATTCACGAACAAGAAGCGAATTTTGCAAACGTCGTCAACATGACCACCAGAAATGTCTATATTTGAGAAGAATGGCGTGTGACGTGTTGACGTTATGACATTATTGTTGAGTTTACGTTTTATTTCATTTTCTTTCAATAATTCAATAATTATTGGGCGAGTTATTGGGTTTATTATTTACATATGCCGAGAGCTAAATCATTTCCGCATTGTGCCGTTTCAAAGTGTGAAACTAAATATGATGGACGAATTAGTTTCTTCAGATTCCCCAAGGAGAACAGGGAAAGGTAAATGGTGTTTATTTATTCAGTCTGTTTTGCGCTAAACGTTTTAATTTTCTAGGTACTTTGAGTGGTTGAAGTTATGTGGAAGATTAGACCTGATTGAGATTGACAAGGATTGCAATAATTTCCATATCACAAAAGCGGATACTGTAATATTCCAAAATAATTGAAGATATTTCAATTTTACCGCCCTGTAATTGTTAACCACCAACATTATACTGAAGTCACTATTGGCCAATATTCATATTCTGATGTTAGGGTTATACCATTACCCTGTATACAATCCATCACAAATCACCCAGGATATATTCGAATATTTCCATGAGGGCTACTTCAATGGAAATAGCTGAATAAACTTACCTGCAGGAATTACAAGTTCTCTTTGTTTTTTGGTTAGAAAATGATTTAGTGAAAAACAATTGTCACAACAGCGTTCTCTCCTATACAGCGTTTTTTCATACAGTAATAAACATTGTCCATGCCTCCAATATTCTTTCTTTGCATAGGAATCGTTTTGGCTTGTTCTGTGAAAGTTTCTATTTCCAAGGCAAGTTCCAAACCTGCATAGAAAAAAGTTTTATAGTATAGTGCAATAGGGAAGTTTCCTATACTGATACCAAGACTGAGTGAAAGTTTATGAAAAATCATTCAGTATACGAATTATTCTTGAATTATTAAAAAGGCTCACGACAATGTATAAGGCAATCTTTAATATTAATATGGGGATATTAGATGTCATCATCCAAAGTCTGTGGTGCAGGTATCTATGCTCGTAATAATAATAATAATAATAATAATAATAATAATAATAATAATAATAATCATATACTCATACAATAATAATATACATTGTGACATTGTGTTGGATTTAACACAAGATTATATCATTAGTGGCCTTATTCATCTGTCATTTTTTTTTTTTTTTTTATTAAACCATTTTAGCATACATATTAATAAATACATCTAGCATTTTGTTCCTAATCAGCAACATGCTGGTGACGGAACATTATAATTGACATATGATTCAATAACAATTTATGTAGTTACCATATAATATACATTAGTATACATTAATATACATTAATATACTTATACACAAACAACAACAATTACAATCTTAAGTATATTATAGTACAGTAGTTTGTTGATTTATGTGCTGAATCAAGTTTATTTTAAATGAAGAATAACTATCTATATTTTTCACAGGATTTGGCAAAGAGTTGAAAGTTTCTAGACATTTGTATATAGGATTATTTAGTGCCAAGTTTGTTCTTACATTTGATAGATAAAAATTATTTTGATTTCTAGTCTCATATGTGTGAGTTTCGTTAACTAAGTTGAATTTAGTATTACATTTTTGTTGATTTTTTTGTATTTTGTAAGTGTATTTGCATTGTTCTATTTGTAATATTTGTTCCAAGGGCATTATTCCTGTTTCTTTATATATTTTCTCTGTATGTGTTCTGTAGCTATATCCAAATAAAAATTTCACTACCTTATTTTGAAGAGTCTGTATTTTCTTAAATTGTGTTGGTCGACATATACCCCAGGTTGTTATGAGATAGCGAAAAACTGACAAAAAGTATGCATTGTAAATCATAAGCCTATTTTGAGTATTCAGATAGCTACCACATCTATACAAAGCACCAATCATAGGGACTACCTTTTTTGAAATATGATTCGAGTGTTCCTGCCAGTTCAGCTTATTATCTATAACCAGTCCTAGATATTTGGTGTATTCGACTATATTTATTTCTTGGGAACCAATTTTTATTGACAAATCACGGGTTTCCATATTTTTGTTTTTGAACAACATAAAAATAGTTTTATTAATATTTATTTTAAGTTTATTACTTAGAAGCCACTCAGCATACAGTTTTAAATCATTATTCACCAACTGTTCCAATTCAGTTAGGTTATTTCCTTCATAGACAAGAACAGTGTCGTCTGCAAATATATAGTAGCGAGCTTTCAATTTGGCTTTTTTAAGGTTTAGTGTATGTAAGGAATACAACATAGGCCCTAAGACTGACCCTTGTGGGACTCCACAGGTAACATTTTTTAGTGCACTGTTGACTTTATCTAGTGACACATACTGTTTTCGGTCTCGTAAATATGTTTCTAGAAGATCTGCACATTTACCTCTTATTCCCAGTAAGTTTAGCTTATTTATTAACATTTCGTGGTCAACTACATCAAATGCCTTTTGTAAGTCGACAAATATCGTTATGACATTTCTGTAATCATTTCGAGTAAATGACATCAAATTTCGAGTATTGTTCTTTCTGGGTATTTGCACTTTGGTATTACTTCAAGTCTTGGGATCTTCAAGGGTTCTATAACTTCCATGTTATGGGGTTTGGCGGCAAATTTCCTGGTGAGTGTCTTCAGTCTGTCTTGTATAGGCTGCACTTTGGTTCTTCTGTAAAGTAGGTCCTTTGTCGTTTGATGGATTATGTAGGCTATTATTAGGGTGTCTCATTTTTGTAACTGCCCTAAGTGCAGCAGTTTCGGCAACTTGTAGGTTTTTCATAGCGGGTTTTCTGCAGTTGATGTATACTGGCGTGTCCATATTCGATCATTGGTCTGACTATTGCTTTGTAGATTTTTGTTGCTTTTATGATGTCAATTCCTTGGTTCTTGTATGTAAGAGCTCTGAAATGTTTTGCTCTAGCCCTTGCTTTTCTTTTTATCAGTGCAGTATGGTGATTGAAGTTGAGTTTTTGGTCTAGATTCATACCAAGATATTTGACTGAGGTACTCGGGCCTAGCCGGTGGTTGTTCATGTTTATGTGGGGGGAGGAGGGGGAAGGTACATGGTTGAATATGATAAATTGGCTTTTCGAAGGATTTGCTCTTAGTCTCCATTTGCTGAGCCACCTCTGCGTGTTGTCGTACATTATTTGGATTTCCTGGACAGTTTTTTGAATGGTACTTTGGTGAGAGATAAGGGCAGTGTCATCGGCATATTGTAAGATGTAAGACGTTGGGTTGGCTTCCTGGACATTTAGGGTGTTGATATCATAGCAATATATGTTATATAGTAATGGGGACAATGGTGAACCTTGAGGTACACCTTGGCAGGTTGTAAAGTAGTTAGATGTTGTATTTTTAATTCTAATTGCTGATTGTCTTCTCCATAGGAATTTTTTCACTAATTGGATTAGCCAGTTAGGAACTTCCGGAAGTGACAATTTGTAGAGGAGTCCTTTATGCCCCTATGCTCGTATATACAGAGAAGTGCACAGAAAACGGCCAGTACTGTAACTTTTGAATTATTCCAGATAGGGTTTTGAAAATTGGTGGGCAGCTAGTAAACCAAATTGCTCATTAATTATCGATGAAACAATTTTTGTTCTATTATTTCCGGTTTTACTGGAAACGACAACGATTTTTTAATGGGACACCCTGTATTGTATTCCATAATCGCAGATATTCGCGTTCTATGTTTCCATATGCTCAATGAGTGTGACAGGGAAAGAAGTTTTGATATTGCGAAGTCACACCCATTGAGTATATGGAAACTTCGAACGCAAATATCTTTGTAATCGTTTGAAATATTCCCCACCAAAACCGGTATCGTTGAATTCGTCATGATAATATCTAACCGATTATGGAATACAATACAGGGTGTCCCATTTGAAAATCAAAAGTCGGGGTTGTTTTTAGTGAAACTGGAAGTGACAGAAGAAAAATGGTTCCATCAATTAATGAGCAATTCGGTATCTTTGCTACCCACCAATTTTCAAAACCCTATCTCGAATAATTCAAGAGTTACAGTCCTGGCCGTTTTTTGTGCATTTCTCTGTATGTATACAATATACAATCTACAGTGCTAGTCAAAAGTCCCCTCCCCCCCTCGTATCTTTTGAACGGGTATACTCATAATAATGAAATTTGGAGGGTGGAAATAAACGGATGTAGGCTTCTCAACTGGTCATAACAGGTGACGCAATAGTCATAAATGACGTCACAAGGCCATTATTATAAGTATACCCGTTCAAAAGATACGAGGGGGGGAGGGGACTTTTGACTAGCACAGTATACGTGTTTCAAAACATAAATTTTTCACTTCGTTCATAAGCCGGTTATTTGAATCACTCTACAATTCCTTGGGATAATCATAAAATATTTCTAAAAAATCAATGTTGAATAACATGAGCTTATTCTAAGAATATTTTTTATCGTTTGGAGCGCACGAAAGGGAAACCCTTTAATGTTCGAAGAACATCGTGTGTACCTAGGTAGGATAGGGAGAGATTGGATTTTTTTTAAACTTTCGAAGGTTATAAGTTCTTGGAAATACTTCCTCAGGCAATGAATTCCAGAGCTTTGAAATATTTCTGAGACATTCTCATGTGGGGACATTACATAGACAATTATGTTCTTGAGGAATACTCAAGGCATATTTTATGAATATTTTTGAACTATTTGGTATCCTGGTTGGATGAAATTTCAAGTCCAAAAAAATATGGGAATACAATTTGGCATTGGACAACTCCATTTGGATGACAGCAACCATATTTTGAGAGTATCTCTTTTGTTATTTTATTAGAGGTGTTGTGAATACATGTTCCTAAAACTATAAAAAAATGCACATCCTTTCATATATTTTGTGTGCCTAAAGTGTACAATTTTCTACGTCAAAATACATTATTTTACGAAATGTGTGAAAAAAAAGTACACTTTTTTCACGGTTGTTGTAAGGCGATAGAATGAATGCTTGCGTGAAAGTTGAGTTGTTGATAGGCTTTTTGTTCAACTAACAAGTCTGTTCAAACAAAAATGACGCAAAACCGAAGTGTGTGGCTGCAAAATGGTCGTTTTCGCTAGCCTCACACCACACACTTCGGTTTTGCGTCATTTTTGTTCGAACATACTTGTTCGGTGAACAAAACAGCCCACCAACAACGCAGTCTACGGACTCCTTTACGGGATTCAGCAAGGCAGCAAGCGAACAAATCAAGGCGGCTGACTTCGTATATCGTATGGAGTGCCAGTGAGATAGAGATGGGAGCGGGAAAAACGCGCCACGATATCCTCGCGTATGTATGTATGATTTGGATTTGATCAGCATCGCTGAACGCGACCGGGATGAGCGATTTATTCAAATTTGGCTATTTCGTGTTTAGAAACCAGGTGCTATCAATAAAGTGACATGGAATGAGTAAATGTACTTGATAATAATTGCGAAATATCATTTAATCATTTATATCATAAGTTGAATGAGTTTGTCCTCTTTTTTGACAGTTGTAGGAGAAATATTGTATGTAACACGTGCGTTAAGTGTTTTTTTACTCATAATCCAGTAACTTTATACATCACAGTATGCGTCAAATCTTGTTCATGATGTTGACCTAATGAATAATCCAAGTTTGTGACCTTTAGCGCCGAACGCAACTTTGTCAAAAATCGAAAAAACTGCGAAAAAATCTTTTTTTTTTTTCAGTTTTTGGCGATTATAACCCTAGGACTAGTTTTTGGAAAAAAACTCTTTCAGAACGTTTTCAAAGTACACCAAGTTTGCAACAATATGATATAAAAACTGTTTCTGTAGACTCATTAGTTTCCGAAATTGAGCCTTTCAAAGTTTATAATTTTTTTCGAACTTCGCAATTTTTTGCAATCCTGTCGTTCTGATTGAATTTTGACCCTGATTATACAATCGAAGCCCTGTGCTTTCATGATGAGATGATAAGAAAGAAAATGAGGAGTGTGAACGAGGATGTTTGAAAGCTGAGCTACGAATAATGAAATAAAAAAGATAAGTATAACAAAAGTTAATGAGTTTATTTGTTAGGAAATAGAGTAATATTAAAGATTAATTTAGCCCTCTTGGAAGGTCCCGGTTGAAGTTCGTCTGGATCTGGATCAATATGATGTTAAAGGAAAAATGCGGGTAACGTGTATTGTGGTGGATAGTGGAAGCCGTGCAGATCGGGAAAATTTGCTTAGTTTATTCACATTCCTACTGTGATTCCGTGAAAAACTCTGTGCATTATCCACAGATAAAAGATCTATCAAGAATAAGAAGAGAAATGTGGATAGCAGCCATCAAGAGAAAGGATCTAACAACAGAATCAATCATGAGAAATCAAAGGATGTGTAGTAGGTACCTGAGAGAAAAGAGAAAACCAATACTTATTAAAAGTGATGGCCCTACAACCAGGCGCCATCTTGCCAGCTAAAAAGTCCCGTGGTTTAGATTTCCTAAAAAGTTTGAAAACGTGCTACAGGTGGGTCGCATTCGTGACTTCACACGAACAGTACTAGCACACTCCGTCGGAGGTAATTGAAACTTCATCCCGCTAGAGTATATTCGAGTGACGCCTAAAACATTGCAAAAATTTGCGAAGTTCGAAAAAAATTATAAACTTTGAAAGGCTTAATCTCGAAAACTATTGGGTCTACAGAGACAGTATCATATTGTAGCAAATTTGATCTGCTTTTAAAACGACCTGAGAGATTTTTTTTCAAAAACTAGTTCATCAGGGTTATAATCGCCAAAATTTGAAAAAATTACGATTTTTTCGCGGTTTTTTCGATTTTTGACAAAGTTGCGTTCGGTGCTCGAGGTCACAAACTTGGATCATTCATTAGGCAAGTCTGCAAAAAATCAGAACTACCGGATTTGACGCATACTACCCCCATATGTTCAGACGACAAATTTACTGGACTATCATAGGAATTGCTGCTCTCCGCCTTCGACGTCGTGCGTCAACATTTCCTACTCCTACAATTTTACGCACTTGTCACATAAATAACTATTTTGTCTTTCTATAATCTTCTGAGGAGTCTATTTTTGAGTTTTAAAAGCTATTTCAGAGATATTTCCAGAAATCAATAATGTACATCATCAAAACTCATTTTCATTGGGAATAGGATTACCAAGTGTTCAGAGTAAAATATCAAATTTTGTCACACCCTAGATAACAAAACCAAGAACAAATCCTAATATTTTCAAAGACAAAGTTTGTTCTTCATTCAACTATCATTTTAGATTTGTTTTTTTAAAACATAAAGCAAGATATTAATAGTTGCATACAACATTTTTTCTACGTTCATGCAAAAAGCAAAAAATGATTTATTGAGGTGCGGCACTAGGTTTAGGAAAATGAAAAACGCAACTTGAATACTTTATTATTAATATCGATTTACATTGTAATATGTTACGAACAATTTAACAACTTTATTTTTACCCTCAATATTGAAAGTGAATGAACAATTGGTGCAATTTTCAATATGAATATATGACGTTTCTATAACCACAGTTGCAATATAAAAAATGTTTGTCATGATGACAGCACGTTGAAGTAGTATGACAGATGAGTGCAATAAAAACTTTATTGCACTAAGTGCAATAAAGAACTTCTTTTTCCACTAAATATAGTTCAATAAAGTTCTGCTTTTTGCATGAATGTAGAAAAACAATATTTGAAAAGTGGCAGTATTTTGAGTAGCCAAATTACCTGCCTACCAAATTTCAATAACAATAAACAAACTATTTCAACAGAAATTGATGATGACCCATTATTTCAATGGAATTTTGATTCCCTATATTCTGTCAAAAACTTTTTGCAGTGAACTTATTCTTGAATAATTTAATTGATGGCTAAAAATTCAGGATATGGTTCCTTAACTCATTTTAAGAAGAAAAGTTGATATGAACATATGCCCTAAGCCTGAGCCTAAGTCTCTAAACTTTCAAGCTATAGGTTGTTAAAAATTTAAGAAAAAATTAGTTTTCTCATCATAACTCCAATACTGTTCAAGATATTCTCATGAAATTTGATATGCACCTACTTAGCACCAATAGGCACCATATTCATAGAACCATCATCAACATTTCTTTTTTAAATACGGTCCTGATAATTTGTTCACAGATTCTGAAAGCTTTTTTATTTTGAATTCAACCATGTATTATACAAGGTGGTTTGAATGTGTTTCGACCTATTTCTATCCATCATCAATGTTTTTTTGAAATTCAAAAGGAAAAATGCCATCAGTGCCACTTATTTCTGATCATTTAATGTCTAGAGAGAAACTATAAGAATACAACTTTCAAAATTTTCCAGAATATTGGGACAACAGTTCATGAAATAACCCAGTCAAATGATTATTTTGAGCAAAATTCCAAAGCTACTGAAAATAATTGATTTACAGCTTTTTTAGGACATGTAGAGAAAAAAAATTAAAAAATCACCAGAAACATGTATGCATTTTTTTGGTTTTCCCCTCGGTTTTCCCTTTGTACAATGTAGTTCTTGGTAGAATCATTTGGCTTTCAAAATTATGTCACTCTGCATCTTTTTAGACATCAGTAGACATTCAATAACCTATCATGGATTTTAATTTCATGTCAAAATTGTTTTCTTTTCTAGTTTACCTACAAAAAATCTACATATGTATGTTTCCATGTTACATTAAGATTAAGGTTTATTTGCAACAAAATATTAACTGTATCAATTGTATGTTCTATGATGTAAGTTTATTATTATTACATACATTATTACATATATTCCTTCTTGCTGGTCTTATAATACTCTTTCAGAGCCTGAAATATTGACAATGAAATTCTCTCTTTCTTCAGTTGTTACACAAATGTAGTCTTAATCAACCATCCTGAGTTTTTCAAGGTCAAAGTTGAAAACTTTTCAAAATTCCATGTAAATTTTCTTTAAATTTTGGGTGAATTCTGAGACTTTTTTATTCCAACTCGTTTTTTAGATAAAACATATCCAAAATAGGGTTAGTATAGCAATACAATTTTGTTGTTGTTAAAGGTATGACACTATTCTAGTAAATTTTAAAGGTTTATCTTCAATGAAACTTTAAACATAGCTTTTAACCAAAAGTTGATTGATTAGGGAGACGGCCAATCCAATATCCACTTTTTCCAATAATCCAACTCAATCTTCATGTCCCTTGAAGAGCATACCTCCTTAGATAATCTCCGAGTGTCATGGGCCAAAGGTATATTCCAATTTATTTTCACCAGTGACAAAAACAATTCACACACTAGCAATATTTGGAGCTACATGAAGATATGGACTAATATGGAGGTGATTATTCAGTTACTTCTATCAATTCTGGATTCTCCAGTTCCTGAATTGAATTATTTATGTCCAATGATATTCATAGAATACATCAGTATAGCATAGACAATCATGAATCAGATACAAAATAAAAGTATAAACAATCTATTATAGATCTACCTTTCAGCTAGTAAGTGCTACTTAATATAAGTGATAAATCATCACAATAATAATACCTCTCAAGGGTTTCCAATTTTTCCTTCAGCTCAACGAAACTATTGACAAGATTTGTATGCAGTACTTTATCATTCAGTTTGGTATTCCCGACGTATACTTCTATGTGCAAGTAATTGCTCAAGATGAGTTGTTTCTGCAAATTGGCAGGACCAGTATGATGAGGCAACTTTATTTCTATAAAAGCTATCCTATCACTAGATAGAACGATACACCAATTGTCCGGTTTTATATCTTTAGCAAATTTACACACTTCTTTGAAAGACCAACTTATTTCATTTAAATTTAAAATATCATTTTCTGACATCTTATTTACAGCAACATTTTACGGATATTGAGGTTATGTTGTAAGGTTTGTTCGCCTTCGCGTTCACAAAATACAGAAGTGTTCGTGTTTTCTCAGAACGTATTCCACAGATCACGTGTTTTCGTTTTATACGAACTAGTTTGGGAAAGTTTCGAATCGGTCCAAAGCAGTACGTGCCTCTAGGCAAAAACTGTCCATGACTGTCCTGACCTGAATAATCTTGGATGCGCATGCGTTTATGCAACAGATTGTCAACCTCTTAAGCGTTCTTATGTTGAGATACGTTGAGAGTAGGTTCGAGCTGGTTGAGAGATACACTTTATAATAAGATGTAGAATAGAACTATTGAAAAAAACCAGTCAAGATTATAATGGGCATATGAGTTCCAGCTCATCGTCCTATCTTCAAGTTCAGGTGATGACAAGCGTTTTAGAACATGTTATCTACTGAAAATCCTCAAGACCAATCTGGAGAATGGTGGTTTTTAAATGTCTGGTATATGTCTATGTGTATGAATATTTCAGTGGAGCAGTATTTTAGTAGTACAGATCCTGAATTTTGGGATTATTTCATGATAACATCAACATAACCCTAACCTGAATTTGCCATCGATTCACGTGAGTCGAGACCGTCAGCAATCGCAGAATGTTGAGTCGAAATATTCGGGATGAATAGTATGTCTAGATATTTAGCCGTCATTTTGTCTGCTCACAAGTATGTCACTTTCAGTGAATTTTTTCGATTTCGGAATGAAAAATCAGCAGATTCAGTAGTATCCATCCACAGGTGCATGTAGACGACAAAAGAATAAGTGGAAATAATATTCTGGCATGACAGCTTTCATATAATTAGACAAAACTGAAATACTTTTGACAATATTTTTCATTTTCCGAACACCTCTAGTAAGAAAATCACATAAAATTATACTTGTGGAAAATAAAGAAGAAAAAATTGACGGCTCAAAGACTTGAACGCGAGCCACCGCCTTGTCAGATACGTAGACCACTGAGCATGACTGAGCTCTTCTACGAAGTAGAAATATTTGGCTTGTTCATCACAACATGCAGCACAGCAGCATGCTACTAATTGAATTACTTGCGAGAGACATTTATGATTTTTTGGTGTTTTGTCTTTGTCACTTTGTCAGTTTGTCACTTACTCTATCACTCCACTCCAGTTTTACCCTTTTACCTGAATTTGAGGTTACCTCCTACACCAGATTATAAGAAGAATTAAAAACCTATTCCCAGGTAAATTATTATGATTTACGAATAATACTACTAAACAAAAGCATGTAAATTAATGTATAATAATTATTGTCCTGAATCATTTGATCTCAGCATTCAAGGTACAATGTGAGGTAGTATGGTGTGGTATTGGTATGCACAGATGTTTTTTCAAAAATACAAAATATGATTTCATGCTATTGCTTTGAAAAAAATACCCAGGTAACGATTTTTATTGGTAATAATATTTTCAGTGTCTGATTTGAAGGAAGATGAGTCGATTCTTTGCTGGTTCTGATTCGGATTCAGATAGTTCCTCTGAAGAGGAAGTTATTCAGCGCCCCCAGGTTCCTGCCTTCAGTGTAAGTACAGATTTGTTGTATGTATGTTATTTAATCATTGTAGGCTTTTCACTTTTAGTTCAGTGATGATGAAGAAGAAGTTAAACGTGTTGTGCGTTCAGCTAAAGAGAAGCGTTATGAAGAACTTACCAATATAATCAAGCAAATCAGAAATTACAAAAAGATCAAGGATATGTCATGCATGTTGAACAGTAAGTACATCATTTATCCAACAATACTATTCATTCAAATGGAACCTGAGAAATTGTAGTTACTCCAATCCACAAGAAATTTGACTCCTGCCTGAATTTTGAGAATAATTGAGGCATAAGTCCTCTCTAGTGGGTAAATTCAAATATTTTATGCCAATACGAAGAGTCAATAATCAAAATGTTTCACTGCAAATCAAGCTACAAATTAACTCCTAAACAATATGGTTTTATAGTAAACAAAAACTTCAAAGCTGCTCTACAATTTCACCAAATATCTAATAATTATAGGAAACTCATACATATTGGGGCAAAAGGATACATTTTTTGCTCATATCTCTAGTTATTTGAGTTTCCATGAAACACAGTGTCTCATTGATTTTTTAAATGAAAATCCTTGTTTAGGGATAAAAAAACCAAGTGGTCAATTTAAAAAAATGCTTATGGAATTTTTTTGTAGGAGCACTACCCTCTATAGCTTTTTAAAGAACAAAATCAATCTCTTGTAAGTTTTATTCACACATGGTGTCTCTAAAAGGTCTTCACAAAAACCTACCACATATTCCTCAGACCAAACAATTTGATTCAAGCAAACTCTATCTACTAGTGCTCAAACCCAAGCAAGTTTGTACTGTGGTAACTTTGCTTCTAATAAGCTGTTTTGGTCTGTCAATATGTGATGAGTTTTTGTAAAGACTTTTTGTGAATGAATCACAGTAAAATTCCTATCATAATGAAAATTCATATTTAAAAAAATACTTGTCATCTTGATGTTAACATTCAACATAATAGTCTATCCCTGCCTGTGTGAGATTCAATTTTCAACAGTAAAGCACTGAACAACATGCCACATACCAATGAAATACAATCACTAACCTGAACATTATTTTAATTTGTCAATTGTAAATAATACAAATTATTTTATAAAACTATCTGACAAAATCTGATATGAAGGTCACTGATTAGTGATGAGTAACTTGAATCTCTACCCTAATGGCTAATTAGTTACATCACCCTTCTAACTATTTGATTCTCAAAAGAGTATGTTTTTATCTATGATTAATGAATTGATAATTGATGATATCAAAAGTATCAGTTTCACTTCATCCCACCTGACCTGAGCCAACCCCCCCTCCCGTATATTGCAGTTTTTAATTTGTCATTAGATTTTTACCAAATTTGGACTGGCATGAATAACCATCAATATGATCAGTTTTTCAGAGACAAACATTATTTTGGACAGTGCCGTGCGTTTTTATTGAAATAAAAAGGGGTACATTTTTCATGTAATCATATTAGGATTTTTTTTTACAGAAATACTGACCTCATAATATTGTTCTATATGATTCATATGAAGGGTTTCAATAAACAGGCACATCTAAACTGCATTTTTGCAGGGGTAAATAATTATTTACTGGGAACCGGTGAGTTCAACAAAGAAAGAATATGTTGTTTTTTCTTTTAAATCATGATTTTCTACCTACTGGAGCTATTGAGTGTTCAAAAATTTGCAGTTAATTTCAAATCACTATTTTTCCCAGGTAGAAAAATATAGCCAATCCTGATTAATCCCAGTGAGGTGATTTTTGAATATGGAGGTTTGAAATCATGAGAAACAATATTTGATGTTAGTTTTCCTGCAAAACATGCCCTAATATGATTTCATTAAAATTGACCCATTTTCAATTCAATAAAAACGCACGGCACTGGCCAAATTAATGTTGGTCTCTGAAAAACTAATAGCTAATATTTAGAGGGGGGGGGCAGTGCCGGATTTATACTCCCTTACGCCGGGGGCTAACTTTTACGATGCCGCCGCGCGACCGCCAAATATTTAATTTTCAATTGTCAGATTCAAAGTTCAAATAATCCTTTCACTGCTTCTTTTACAGCATGTAACAATAACATGAAATCATCATGCAACGAATCAAATTATGTTTTTCTACAAACGTCAAAAAATGACAAGGTTCGCGCATTGATAACAAATTGCGAAGTGACACTTTTTTTCAGTTTCCTACGTTACCATGATTCCTTGCACAAAACAATGCGCGAAGTAAAACAGTGCGCGAAGTACCTACTTCGCGCATTGTTATGTAAAATAAATGAGATATTTATATTTCAACTTTATAGTCCTCAATCCAGCAGACATCCACAAAATCATTTATCTCTGAATGTTCAACAATAACTTTGTTTTTTCTCTTGGAGCGCACGAAATGAAATTCCTATTATGTCCGTGGAACATCGTGCGTACCTAGGAAGGATAGGGGGAGACCTATCAAGCCAGTTCAACACTATTTTTTATATCAAGTTAAGCATATTTTTACTTTAGAACTATATTTTTTGACGTTTGTAGAAAAAATTTTGTTTGCAACTCGAGCTCGAAATACTTTGGTCATCTCGACTATTTTTTTAACTCGGCTACGCCTCGTTAAAAAAATCAGATCTCGATCACCAAAGTAGCATTTCGCGCTCTAGATACAAAAATAACTATTACTTCACAAGTTGAACATAACAACAAACGACAAAGATTTTTATCAGATGAATACTAAAATACCTATGTATAACATGTCACTGTTGATACTCAAAATTGATAGGATATTCAATATATCCTCCTATGGAATTCCTAAGGTAGTTTTTCACTCTTTTTAAAGTTTAGAACGACCTTTCACCACTGGCATTACTAATCATTAGGGATAGTAAAAAAATTCTCAGTAATTGCCAATATTCAATGAATAAGGAATTGGTTGTGATTATCCCTAAAACAACGCCTAGTCGTGTTCATATTTTGATCATCTATTTTTGAGATTCTAACTCTTCTTTTTCGCGTATTGAATATAAAAGAATATAAAACATACCATTCCCGTCTTGAGATCGTGAAATTCCCGAAGACGGTTCTGTCGGTTCTGATTCTGTCTCAATTGAATTTAGGAAAAACGAATGTATTTTAGGGCATTTCTTGACAATTTCGTCTAACTGCTTTTGTTAATTGATCTTCTACCGTTTCCAGAATGCACCACCTTCTTTTTTACTCATTTTCTTAAATTTCAGTTCCAATATTTATTTATTATTATTAGTACCATTACCAACAATACCAACGACAACCTATTGAATACTGAACTCTGATTTTGTATTTTGTTATTGAGTTAGACGAATCACGAAATTACCTCTAACTCTACTGAGTAAAATGCGGTTTTTCTTCACATCATCAAATAAAAGTATGTACCGCCGCCGCTTTAGTAATTGTAGCGTCCAAGACACAGCTGACGCTAGATTAGTGCATGTTATGATTTTCACAAAAACAGTATCTCAACCAGTCAACGACTGTATTGCTGCTTGCTTTTCCTCTTTTCTCTTTTCCTCTACCGCCTCTTGAAATTCACCGCCGGGGGCTGATAGTCCCATAGCCCCCCCCCTAAATCCGGCACTGGGGGGGGGGCGTATAAAGTGAGACACACTGTATGTAGGGATGAATTTAATTTATGTACAGAGTTATCCATGAAACAGGTCCACCCCTATATTCACGTTATTTTCCACCGAGAAAAAAATAATAAGTATTTGAGTTATGGCGGATTTATGCAACATTTGCATAGTCCTAGTCTTAGTTCTAAGCATAGTCTTAGTATCAATTTTTGTCTTAAAGATTTGAGGTATTTATCCAGAAACATTAAACTTGATTTGAGCATAAGAGTAATGTGAGAATTTGTGGTTCTTTTTGTATCAGAGATGAGGAAAATTATCTATCAAACTTATCAACATCTGAGCTTTCTCATAATATCATTTTCTGAACATGTAAACATTAAATCATCAACAATTCTATCAAAGGAGCATGCGCCGAATCCAAATAACATAAGCATAAGGATAAAAGTACAAATTAATCAACTTTCGAGGTCATTTCTTAGGCTTGTGCTTATGCATAAGACTAAAATTGGTGTGTAAACGGCCTCATGGAAATACCTTGTTTTAACTTCTAGTTATGCTTTAAATTATGACTAGGACTATGATTAGGACTATGCAAATGTTGCATAAATTGCCTAATCAGAAGTTATTATTTTCTACAATCTACAGTATTCTTGTTCAGAATATTTGTTTTGTTTATTGTGGGTGCACTCCTTGGCCTATTCTCACTTTTTTATAAGAATATTTCAACCTCAATTCCAACCCAACCCTTCTCAGTATAACTAAATCAAAAATAAAGATTAGCTATCTTCAAAATTAATGCAAATACTTTCCAAACTGATCAATTTCCTATAGTTTGCAACACATTTAAGGAGTGAATGTGATAGAGTGACTAGTCAGGAAAATATCTAAAGTGGGGAATATGCTCTTTGAATTTTGTACCCAGTGGCATAATCAAAATTCATCCCGGGGGGGTCTAGGTCCAATATCCAATATTTAGGAGGAAAAAAGCAAGTTGTAACTTGAGTTGGTTTTAATATATGTGTTCATTATTTGGTCACAATAACTAAATAAAGAAAAAAGTATTGAAAACTGAATAAAATAATATCACATATCAACAGGTACAAATATTGAAATAACAAAAAAAAACAAAATAACGAAAATTCAAAATTTTACCAAGTAATTGTTGCAAATATCGCCTGACTCTCTGTCTGTGATGTAACCAGGTATCTGCCTCTGAGAGAATTACCTAATACATACCGGGTGATTTTCCACCCCTATAACCTTTTTATTATTGAAGGTAATAAATCGAAATTTGGGGGTTCTGAATTATAGTTGAATTTCCCTCTTTTGACATATCTACTTGCTTTGGCGTCCTTCCGGTTTGACCGGAAATGACCCCAACTGTATCTGCCTCTGAGAGATTCACCTAATACCCACCCGGTGATTTTCCACCTCTATAACTTTTTAATTATTGAAGGTAATAAATCGAGATTTGGGGGTTGTTAATTATAGTTGAATTTCCCTTTTTTGACATATTATTATCTACTTGCTTTGGCATACTTCCGGTTTGACCGGAAATGACCCCAACTTTCGATTTTTAAATGGGACACCCTGTATTTTATCTCTTGGAGCTTCCGAAAAGAAATTCCTATAACGATCGTGGAACATCGTGCGTACCTAGGGAGGATAGGGAGAGGAGGTAGGTGTCGGGATTTTAATTGAACTTCTGGAGGTTATATAAGTTCATGAGAATACTTCCATTGGTAAAGAGTTCTAATGCTCCGCCATTCAATAGACGAACGAGTTTTGGTAGTGTGTTGTTCGACATTTTTCAAGGGTAACGGCGAACGGATGTGCTGACTGGGCCTGTCAAGTTCGTCTGACTGGTATTGCTAGTGATGGAATTATAGCAGATATTTCTGAGGAACATTTCCCGTGGAAGTATCTATAGAAAAGTGAAAGGTCGCCGACTTTTTTACGGTGTTCTAATAAGGTCAAAGAGTTAGTGAGTGTGGCATCACCTACCAGGCAAATGGCTCTTCTCTGGATGGACTCTAAGAGCATGCATATGTTTGGGTGCTGAACCCTATACATGAGAACAGTATTCTAAAACTGGCTATATCTGTGTTTTATGGATCATGAGAAGCTCTTGAGGTGCTAAGTAGATTTTCGCATGATAATATGGGTTTAATAAGGTTATTTCTAATGATTACGAAGATATTTGCATTCCGAGTTTCCATATGCTCAATGAGTGTGACAGAGAAAGAAGTTTCGATATTGCGCCGTCACACCCATCGAGCATATGGAAACTACGTATGTGAATATCTTCATAAGTAATTGTTCAAAATAACCGTATCAAACCCGGTATCGTTGAATTAGTTATGATAATCTCTAACAGATTATGGAATAAAATACAGGGTGTTTCATTTGAGAATCGAAAGTTGGGGTCGAGGTTGGGTACATTTCCGGTCAAACTGGAAGTACGAGAAAGCAAGTAGATATGTCAAAAAATGTCAATTAGACTATCATTTACAACCCCCAAATCACGTTTTACTACTTTCAATAATGAAAAAGTTATTGGGGTGAGTCACATTGGAAATCACCCGGAATACCGTCTTACATTCTCATCGCATCGCAGGACAGGCAGGAAGCGTACTATTCATATTTACATAGGGTTCTAACATGCCATATTCGTTCGGAGGTTCTTACAAATCACAAATCAAATTCCCGTGATATTCCCTATAGTCATGTCTATTTTTCTTCCGATATTTCCATTATCAGAATTGCTTACCAGATTGTTTCGGTTTTTCTGACTGTTCTGGGTGGGGGGGAGGGGAGTCCAGACCCCATGAAACCCCCCTTAATTACGCCACTGCTTCTACCTATGAGACCGGGATCCCACAGCGTGTTTATTGTATAATTTGTATCTTATTTATTCACGCTCATCAGTATTATCACCTTCCTAATTCCACCTACCCCTACACTGATACGAGCTCACCGAATAAAAATCGTGGACCATAGGGTGGGTGAAGTTATAGTGAGAACCCCGGGGTCTCGCATCATTACTTACGGTTCGGCGTATGTCGCAAGTAACTAAGTAAGGTGGATAGAATATGGTGTAATCACAGACAGTGTTTTGTTTCTCCTACAACGCTTACCGCAGATTCCGCAATAATGGCATATTCGTTCTCAGTTGTCCGCAAGATGGCGACACTTTTCACAGTATTCTTTCATGACAGAAAACAGCGCTTGCACACCGCTTGCACACCGCTTGCACCAGAAATAATAATATCATAACATTCATAACATAACCTCGAATCAAATGAAATGAGATTAAATTTGAAAGTACGAAACTGTTATTTTGGGGAAGTTCAATTATCATCAGTTCTACAAGTCTACAACCTTGAATTTTGGTTGAGATTTCGCCATCTAACTGGTAAAATGTTACCTATATTCCGCGATATTGAAACGAATCCTTCTGTCAAGTAGGTCTTAGGTCAAAAACTTTGACTGAAAAACAGTAGATGGGATTTGATAGGAGTTTCTACACCATCTAAAAAAGGTTTGGCGGACGGCGTTGCCGAACGTGTAGGGTGGACACGATGCGCAGTGGTGCTGTATAGATAGATAGATAGTTAATTGGTCTTTTAGATGTATCGAGAATACAAATAAGATAAGTCATTATATAAATAAGTTACTAACTCTAACCTAGTGGCTATAAAAAGAAAAAATACTGAGTAAATAGAGTAAATAGATAGACTGGGGTAAAACCAGAGAGTAAACAACTCAGCACAACCACATGAATTTACAGTGGAAACTAACAGACATGTAAAAAAACATTATATAAAAAAGAAAATTAAAATTACAAATTAGCTATCAGGTAACAGCATCATTTATTTCTAGACAGTAGGGCAGCTCTGTATTCCTCTATTGTGTAGAATATATTCGAGATTAGATAAGATCGCATGTGTTTTTTGAAACTGTTGTCCAACAGTCCAAATCCTTTACATCGGAAGGTTACATTATATAAATTCACATCAAGAGAGTTTTTGTTGGATTTTTGCAGTCTGAATTTAACAGGTCTTATTAATTGCTTGCCTTTAGTATTGTTGGAAACAATTTTTAATCAAAAGTTATCATTTGTGAATGTTCGGCATTTTGGGAATTCAACTAATTATTCAGAAAAACTCAAGTTAATATGATCGCCGAACATTTTGGTTGGATCGGGGGCCAACCACCTCCGCGCACTTTTGTCTTTAGGGTGTAGAGTATGCGTTTATCATACATTACTGTTCGACATTGATATTATATTATTTCTAAATGAACTAAAAGTATATATAAGAATGAATCAATTTATCCTAATTTTTAAGAGTACCAATTTTTCCATAAACCTTTCACTATTAGAAGCTGAAAGAAAGGTGAATAAAGGGTGAATAAAGGTACCCAGAATGTACACCTTCATTTTTTCCTTTCTGGAGAAACAAACCTGAAAAGACAATATGATGTAGCTCTAGAGTTTAAAAATTTGAACAGATCCACACATCCTGAAAATAAATTACTATAGTTCTACTAAAAATCTGAACAATTTTCAACCTATCCATGAAAGACAACTTCTGTTTGTTTTGCTTGTTTTGCAGCCAAAGGCAACACAATAAATAACCATTGTTTATCAACTAACTCAACTTCTAAGCTTCCAAAATGTCTCCCAACAACTTTTTCTCCACTCTTATTACATAAAGAAAAGCACTGTTAATTTAAATATTTTATGCCATCAATAAATGTATATGTATATATAGATCAGCTACTTGGTTGTAGGTCAATAATATAAGATGTTATTTGTTAACATACCCTGCTGAATTATAGACGTCTGATACAAGACAAGCACTTGAGTGCTTAGGTGAAGCGTCTTGACTCAGCAGAGTAATAAAAATAAATTGATCTTTATATGGAATATGTACTTTAACAACAATGAATAAATTGAATTGAATTGAATTGAATTCGAAATCACAAATATTGGTAATTTTGCACTTATCATGCGATGTTTTTTTTTCGAAAATTTTTGTTGGTACTTATTTTTTTTTTACTATTTATCCAGATATTTCAGGAAAAATTTCGAAATTTCGTGTTGGATGCATTTACAGGTACTTGCTCTTTTTATTTTGTCATTGGACACTTTATATACTCATGATGTACTTCACTAAACATGGATAAATCACAAGAAAATCATATTTCTAGTTGACTCATTTAATAAAAAAAATGTGTCCAACATTGTGTAATATATAAAAATGGCCAATTGATGGAAAAAGAAGGGCCAATTGTTCTAAATGCAATCCAGAAGACAGGCGGAAAAGAAGGTGAAATTTGTAACTTTATAGTGAAATATCTTAATAAATAATGGTTTGTTCACATTTTCATTATCAAATTCGTGTTTTTCTGACAAAAATACGTAAGTACCAAAAACATTTTTCGGAAAAAAACCCATCGCATGATAAGTGCAAAATTACCCAAATATTTTCAACAACAATCAATTCACACCAACAAATTCAGTCTTTTTGAAGAAACAGAACACGCCAAATTTAGCGATGTTTCACATAACAAAAAACAATGAAGTTCTGTCTTCACTTTTTTGCCTGTTTAGATAAAAATAAAGATCTCAAGTACTCCAATCATCGGATAAAAGGAAATGTATACACCAATCCACCATTAAACAACATGAGTGTGAAAGAGACAGGTTACCGTAACACAAGATATCTTTGTTGCAGCTGCACCCGACACACTCTGTGACGGCAGTCTCCCTTCCAGTTGTTTACATTGAGTTCAATGCCTGACTGTGAACAAATGAGACACAAAAAACACGCTGTGGGCTTCCGGTCGCATTTAAACATTCCACTATAGGATTCGGCATCCGTCTCGATTCTCATTGGCTCATTTGAATACATCTCACTATCACAACCAATAACTGAATGGTGCCGAATCATGTAGCACAATGATCGAACAGTGCCCAAATCGGTAGTGGAATGTTATACAGGATGATTCATTAAGAATAGGAAATCTCTGAACTACAGATAGTAAACAGTAAAATATTGAGATTCAGCCTAACATGAATGATTAAAAAGTTGCTGGTTTAGGAGATACAGGATGTTCAAGGGGGATATTTTATTTTAAAATGTCTCAATAACTTTGTAAGTTTCAACAGCATGAACATGAAATCCTGTAGTTTCAGGTTTTTTGACATTAGGAATACGAATATGCAACCTATCTTGTGATTGATCATAGAGGGCAATTTTACATAAAAAGTGTACTTTTCTTGAAGAGTTGATTCCACAATTTTATCAGATATTTTAATTTGTTTGGAAATCCATCAAAAAAACACTCATTTTAAGCACTTAATACAAAAATAACTATTGTCTTCAAAGTTACCCAGAAGGCTATGAGTGGTATTTTTTTGCAGTGAAAGCTTTGTTCAACCTTTGCAATTTGAAAATGGTATTTGAATATCTTGTGACTTGGACATCAGAGAGAATCATCACAAATCTCTTGTGGTTTCAAATGATTTTTATTTTTATGATTATTTGCAGTTGTTGTTAAGTTACAGTATCAATTTGAATAAAACTCAGGACTAGTTCATTCAAATCTCATTTTTATTAAAACAACATTCTTTTTTTTTCTACAATGTCAATCTAGATATCGAATTTTATTTTAAAACATCTAAAACCATCAGGACAACAGGGTTTCTATAAATGATCGTAGCATCGTAGTGGCCGTCTAATTATTTTTGAAGTTTTGCTGGTAATTTCTGGAGAATATTCGTAAAAATACTATGGAGTCAACTGATCTTTATTTTCTTATCAGTCCTACTGAGGATTGCAACTTTTGTATATTATTATGTTTGATGATATGTAGTAGGTATTCAATAACAGGAAGTAATTAAAAATATATTGCTTTTAAGGTTTTGAGGAACTTCAAAAGGGATACTTGAAAGCTGCTCCCGTTATTTTAAAGGAAGAAAATGGCCAGACACCAAGATTTTTTATCAGGTGCCTTACTGAAATGGAAGAATTCATTAATGAGATGTGGGAAGATAGAGAGGGCAGAAAGAACATGAGTAAAAATAACAGGTAGGATTTTCTATTGAGTATATGTATATTTAAGGGTTTGCAATTTGACACTAGTTTCTTTTTATTTGTTCCATCCCGGTGGCAGTTGTAGAAACAGATTTCTTCAGAATCTATGTCATCTATGACTTTATAGGTTGTAAGTTAATCACTTCAACCAACTGAATAATAAAGCACAAAATAGTTACTGAATGTTTCCTACAAATTCTCAATTATATTGTTTTGTTTTTAGTAAATCTTTAGCTTCTATGAGACAAAAACTCAGAAAGTATTTGAAAGATTTTGAAGATGATGTTGCAAAGTTTAAAGAAAATCCTGAACAACCGGATGATGAAGAGGAAGAGGAAAAACGTGAGTATTAGAGTTTAATGGTTTTCAGGATGTTACTACTTTTATGAAAATTGTGGGTCAGTCCTTTCCATTAGAGTTTTTGCAGAGAATATTTCTGACAATCCCCTCTTCTGTGTCATGATTAATTACCTGTTCACACAAAATTTCAAATCAAATATTAACCAAGAAAATAAATAAAAACAAAATCAGAGATTTTCAGTTATTTCGAAATATTTCAAGAACGGCTGGATTTTTTTCAGTTTACAAAACGGTATTTTGAAGAGGTATGGGAAATAGCAATAAGTACTGTCCCTATGGAATCGACGGTAGTGCCAAACAGTCGATCGTGAGAGCTTTCGGAAGCAATTGCGAAAAAATAAATGATGACCACTCCACAAATAACATTTCAATTTTATCAGATATTCAACTTGATACAAGTATGATTTACTTTGTAAGTCATTTTCTTATGTTTTGGTTTATTATTTACTAGCTTTTACCCGCGGCTACGCTCCTGTTAAAGCTCTTGCATAAAAAATATCAAAGATCGACTACAGCTTCAACTGTTCCGATTTTTTCTATATTCAATGTTATTTTGTTCTGTCATTCGAAATAATATTTCTGTATACTATTGTAAATTTTCCGTCCGGTGCAAAATTGTGTAAATTTCCGGCATCAGAACAGGGTACATATAGTTGAGAGGAGCCTGGATTTTCTAAGTGAACTCCTGCTACCAGTAATCTCTGCCCTCGTGCTTTGTTTATAGTAATGCAAAGCTGAGCATGACTGGAAACTACCCTTTTGAATCATTTTTGGTTTGTAATATTGGCATATTGGATCCGCCATCTTGAATTTCCTATTTTAAAAGAAGGAATCATAATCTCTGGATTTAATAATCATAATATCCGACCCCGAAAACCCCCGCATACCCAGTTTGAATAGAATCGGATCATAATTAAAAAACTCGTTCGCCATATTGGTTCCGCCATCTTGAATTTCCAAATTGTGATGAAAGAATCATAACCTCTGACCCCGACAACCCCCAGATAGCAATTTTGAATAGAATCGAAACATACTTACAAAACTTTTCCGCCATATTGGATTCGTCATCATACATTTAATAATTTTGACGAAGGAATCATAATCTCCGACCCCGAAAACCACCGGATATCAGGTTTGAATAGAATCAAATAATAATTACAAAATTCGTCCGCTATATTGGATATGCCATCTTGAAATTTCAAATGTTGACGAAAGAATCATAATCCCCAACCCCGAAAATCCCCAGATACCAATTTTGGATAGAATCGACCATAATTACAAAACTTTCGCCATATTGGATCGGCCATCTTGAATGTCCTTATTTTTGATGAAGGAATCATAATCTCGGACCCCAGAAAATCACCAGATACCAATTTTGAAAAGCTCGTCGTCATATTGAATTTTCAAATTTTGACGAAAGAATCATTATCTCCGACCCCGAAAACCTCCAGATACCAATTTTAAATAGAATCGGATCATAATTTAAAACTCGTCCGCAATATTATTCCCTTGCTCACCCATGCGTACGCCCCTGTATACTATTTAGCGATACAGAAAATATCCGGCCAAGAGCTAACATCATTGAAATAATCGACCTCTACAGTGAATGCCTCCACAGTATTTTTTTCAATTAATCACTACGAAAAAAGAAAAAAAAATAGGTGAAGGGTACGGAATTTGAACCCATGATCTTTGGCTTATGTACAGTCGTATTAAAAAAAAGCGTACAAGTATATTGGAGGGAGAAATTAACGTCATCCTAATTGCCTACAACGGGCTATCAGGAATGAATGTTTACCAAATGTTGACAGTAGAGTAATCATAGGTTCTTGAAAACACAAAGCATTGGCTGAGCCAATTTTACACAACGAGAACTAGGAAGCCGATATCTTCTATGTTTAATACTTGTACGCTTTTTTATTGAATACGACTGTACAAAACAGATTTATAGAGGAATGATAATCCTGACCACACGGATTTTTTTGTTGGCTCTGTAAATAACTATTTTTTTAAATAAATACAAAAGGCTCAAAGTCATGTCCAATGTGGGTATTTCGTAGTTGGAACTAATTTTTTATTTAATAAAAAGTACCCTATATTCTTTCTCATACATCGAAGAATATGTATAGAAAATTTCATGATGATCGGTTGTGTAGTTTTGTCGTGAAAGCCCGACAAACATACATTCACATTTATATTATTAGTAGGGATTACCTACGAGCAGGCTACCCCTCATCGCCAGTAGTCGTACATGGCGATCGTTTCGTTTTGTCATCTGAATGTTTGGTGGTAGATCACAGTCCCTAAAAGTGTGCACTCCTGCTGTATAGTATGTCCTCAATATTTCACGAAACTCTATCACCCACATAATCCTTTCAGAACAAACTGTATCACTGTACATTATAAACCTGATGAGTAGAATAAATAATGATGAAAATGATTGATACATACTCTGTGGTTATCTTTATATAGAAGAACCCGATCAGGATTCTGATAATGAAGCTCCTCCTAAAAACCAATTCCTGAAAGCCCCCGCGAAACCAGTCATTGATGACAAAGACGAGCCATCATAATGAACCTTATGAGCTGAATAAATAATGATAAAAATGATTGATACATACTCTGTGGTTATCTTTGAATAGAAGAACCCGATCAGGATTCTGATAATGAAGCTCCTCCTAACAACCAATTCCTGAAAGCCCCCGCGAAACCAGTCATTGATGACAAAAACGAGCCATTATAATAAACCTTATGAGTTGAATAAATAACAATAAAAATGATTGATACATACTCTGTGGTTATCTTTGTATAGAAGAACCCGATCAGGATTCTGATAATGAAGCTCCTCCTGAAAACCAATTCCTGAAAGCCCCCGCGAAACCAGTCATTGATGACAAAAACGAGCCATTATAATAAACCTTATGAGCTGAATAAATAATAATAAAAATGATTGATACATACTCTGTGGTTATCTTTGTATAGAAGAGCCCGATCAGGATTCTGATAATGAAGGTCCTCCTAAAAACCAATTCCTGAATTCCGAAACCAGTCATTGATGACAAAGACAAGCCATTATAATAAACCTTATGAGTTGAATAAATAATAATAAAAATGATTGATACATACTCTGTGGTTATCTTTGTATAGAAGAACCCGATCAGGATTCTGATAATGAAGCTCCTCCTAAAAACCAATTCCTGAAAGCCCCCGCGAAACCAGTCATTGATGACAAAAACGAGCCATCATAATAAACCTTATGAGTAGAATAAATAATGATAAAAATGATTGATACATACTCTGTGGTTATCTTTGTATAGAAGAGCCCGATCAGGATTCTGATAATGAAGGTCCTCCTAAAAACCAATTCCTGAATTCCGAAACCAGTCATTGATGACAAAAACAAGCCATCATAATAAACCTTATGAGTAGAATAAATAATGATAAAAATGATTGATACATACTCTGTGGTTATCTTTGTATAGAAGAGCCCGATCAGGATTCTGATAATGAAGCTCCTCCTAAAAACCAATTCCTGAAAGCCCCCGCGAAACCAGTCATTGATGACAAAGACAAGCCATTATAATAAACCTTATGAGTTGAATAAAAAATAATAAAAATGATTGATACATACTATGTGGTTATCTTTGTATAGAAGAACCCGATCAGGATTCTGATAATGAAGCTCCTCCTGAAAACCAATTCCTGAAAGCCCCCGCGAAACCAGTCATTGATGACAAAAACGAGCCATTATAATAAACCTTATGAGCTGAATAAATAATAATAAAAATGATTGATACATACTCTGTGGTTATCTTTATATAGAAGAACCCGATCAGGATTCTGATAATGAAGCTCCTCCTAAAAAACAATTCCTGAAAGCCCCCGCGAAACCAGTCATTGATGACAAAAACGAGCCATTATAATAAACCTTATGAGTTGAATAAATAATAATAAAAATGATTGATACATACTCTGTGGTTATCTTTAAATAGAAGAACCCGATCAGGATTCTGATAATGAAGCTCCTCCTAAAAACCAATTCCTGAAAGCCCCCGCGAAACCAGTCATTGATGACAAAGACAAGCCATTATAATAAACCTTATGAGTTGAATAAATAATAATAAAAATGATTGATACATACTCTGTGGTTATCTTTGTATAGAAGAACCCGATCAGGATTCTGATAATGAAGCTCCTCCTGAAAACCAATTCCTGAAAGCCCCCGCGAAACCAGTCATTGATGACAAAAACGAGCCATTATAATAAACCTTATGAGTTGAATAAATAATAATAAAAATGATTGATACATACTCTGTGGTTATCTTTAAATAGAAGAGCCCGATCAGGATTCTGATAATGAAGCTCCTCCTAAAAAACAATTCCTGAAAGCCCCCGCGAAACCAGTCATTGATGACAAAAACGAGCCATCATAATAAACCTTATGAGTAGAATAAATAATGATAAAAATGATTGATACATACTCTGTGGTTATCTTTATATAGAAGAACCCGATCAGGATTCTGATAATGAAGCTCCTCCTAAAAACCAATTCCTGAAAGCCCCCGCGAAACCAGTCATTGATGACAAAGACGAGCCATCAGACTCCGATGAATGGCCGTCTGATTCGGATACTAGCTCTGACTCTTCCGATGACGATGAGAGCAAATATACTAGCATGAGAGAACGTTTCTTGAAGAAATCCGGCACTACCCATGAAGATGATGAAGAGAAGGAAGAGAAAGAGCGCAGGAAGGAGGAGAAGAGGAAAGAGCGCAAGGATAAAGAGAGAAGGAAGATGAGAAGAGAGGACGAGGAAGATGGTGAAGGTGAATGGGAAACTGTTCAACGTGGTGTTGCCATACCTAGTGTGAGTAAATTGAAAATATTCTGCATTGGTGCTGTTTTTGTTCTTTGTCGTCCTGAAATATTGCTCAAAATACATAATTATATAGATAGGCATCAGTTTTCCAGAAGCTCCAGTTTTCCTGAGAATGTCTTGAAATAATTTTTTGCATTATTGTGGAAACATGAATTATTAATTTTTGACATGGAAGAGGACAGTTTTTTGAGACTAGCCATATGTTTGGAGTGGATAGAAGTAAAAAATTCCATAAGTCCCCAAACTTACAAGGTGAGCAAAGTGCAGGGGGTGACGTAGAAGGCCTATTTTTTGATTTATCGTTCATATCTTATGAACGGTTCGTCACAGCAAAATAGTCAAGCAATTCAAAATTGTAGCTGATAAAATCGTATCAGTTGATTTTTCCCGATCTCATAGTTATCGAGATATTCGCTAGCATATCAGGTGGATTAAATTTTTCAGAACCGAACATTTCTCAGGAAAAATATGAATAGTTAGTGAATTGGACCTTCTCATTTCGAATCCAAAGTGATTTTCAACCTATCTTTTCTCCTAATATCATTTTCCGGAAATGTGGGTGGTTCCATAGTGTGTATTTCCGGTATATTTCCCGCACCTGCAAATTTCAGAATCCTAACAACAATTACGGAAGATACAGGGGTGCATTAATTCAAGTGATACACTATACAGGGTGATGCACGGTGGATGGCCTATAATAAGTATCTGGAGAACGAGAAGACAGAACATTTTGAAAATTGGGATGCTTTGATAATGGAACATTCTCTATCCGTCTAAAATATTTTCATCGATACAGTGTTGCCACTTCTATCAGAAACAACTAGCAACTTCGTTATTTGAAATGGAGCACCCTGTATTTTATTGCATTTTCAGATTCTTCCTGAAGAGCTGATTTCATCAATGCATCACACTTGGGGTCTAGCAGGAATGAGATATAGGGTGTTCAAAATCGAGATTTTTCAATTTCAGGATTGTTTTGTGTCGAAACTATTCATTATCGATCAAAACGGCTTACATGTCCCTATCTTAACTTTCGATTCACTATCTACTGACATTTAATTGGAACAGATGCAGGGTGATCAGAATTCTGAATCTTGGAGCACCCTGTATTTTTTCCAATTTAATTCCAGTAGATAATGAATCAAAAGTTAAGATAGGGACATGTAAGCCGTTTTGTCCGATAATGAATAGTTTCGACACAAAAAAATCCTGAAATTGAAAAATCTCGATTTTGAACACCCTATATGTAATGTAATCATTTCTGCTAGACCCCAAGTGTGATACATTGATGAAATCAGATCTTCAGGAAGAATCTAAAAATGCAATAAAATACAGGGTGTTCCATTCAAAATAACAAAGTTGCTAGTTGTTCCTGATAGAAGTGGCAACACAGTATCGATGAAAATATTTTAGGCGGATAGAGAATGTTCAATTATCCCATCCACCGTGGATCACCCTGTATATGTATGTATATATACACTGTGTCGAAGATAAGGATATCTATCATGGTGATCGTTTTTATTTTTTTGACGTTATTTAAAGAGATATAGCGAAACAAAAGACACTTTTTCATTGCCATTTTTTGAGCTCTACAAAACAGTGTTGAGAGATTTTCCATACGACGTTTCGTTTCGGAGAAACCTTTATCAACTTCACCCCATTATAGACCTCCTAATCTTGGACACACCATGTATAAAAAAATACATATCTGTCATAACATTTCGAAGGTAATTGAATCCTTCGCTACTTCTACGTCGAAGACTTTGGTGAAAAACTGAAGGTTGAGCTGTCAAAATACTCTAGATAAAAAAACGATTTCGCTAGCGAATATTTCGGAAACAATGTAAGGTAGGGAAAAAACCTACTGAAACAATTTTGTAGACCATTTTATCAGCTATAAATTTGAATAGGTACTAAAAATATCTGGTCTGTTATTCATGTAAGATAAGTCATGAAGATAGCAAGGTATAGATTACGTCAAAATGTCATTGCCAAATGTTGATAAGAAATATTTTTGCTTTATCTGACAGAAATAGAGAATGGATACGTAATTCATATCTCATATGGGCTGGTCATGGTGGATGTCGATTAATTAGCAGCGTCACCATCGGTCGTTATTTATCTCAAATAGTATCTCATTTGTTAAGAAGCTCAACAGCTGTTGCATTTTTCTGATAGATAAACATTACCTGTATCCATTGTATAGAATTCTCGTCATTCTCGATACTGAAGATCTAATTAATCTGCTTTTCCTTCTCAGAAATACGGATTGGATTTAGAAGTTTCCCATTTTTTATTCAACCACTTCAAATTTTCATGTCCATGGAATATTAAAAACACCGTTTCAGAATAGTTGAAGAAAATTAGAGCACTATGGAAAAATAGTTTATGAAAATGATTTCAAAACTTGTAATTGAAAATGAGCATAATTTCGGAAATTTTGTGTCAGTTATAAATTCAATTTCTTATTCAAATATTTTTCACCACAGGAGAAACCGAAAATGTTCGCCAAAGATGCCGAAATCGATCTGAACCTTGTCATCAAGAAACTCAGTGAGATAATGGCAGCTAGGGGCAAAAAACGTACAGATCGACGCGAACAAATTGAACTGTTACACGAATTACAAAACGTCGCTGACCAACACCAGCTAGGCCCAGCAATAAACGTCAAAATCAAATTTGCTATCATCTCGGCCATCTTCGATTACAATCCAAAAGTTTCTGACGCGATGAAGCCCGAATATTGGGTCAAACTTCTAGATAGAATGCCGGAAATGTTGAACCTTCTGCTGAGCAATAGCAATCTGGTCGTTTCTGATTCTATCACAGAGGAAACCGAAAATCTGGAAGAACCTCCTTATAGCATTCGCGGATGCGTCTTGACTTCCGTAGAGAGGCTCGACGATGAGTTCACCAAACTCTTGAAGGAGTGTGACCCACACAGTAACGAGTATGTCGAGAGGCTGAAAGACGAGGCTAAAGTATCCAGCGTCATAGATAAAACCATGAAGTATTTAGAGAGGTCCAGCGTTCCATCCGAACTTTGTCGAATTTACTTGCGTAAAATCGAACATTTATACTACAAATTCGATCCGAGAGTTCTGCAGCAAAAGGCGGGTGATCCTGCTGTGTCCAAGGATGAAATCACTTCGGTACAGGAAATGGAGAAACTCTGCAAGTACATTTATGCCAAGGATGGCACTGATCGACTCAGGACGAGGGCGATTCTTTCACACATCTACCACCATGCTCTGCATGATAACTGGTTCCAAGCTAGGGACTTGGTCCTTATGTCTCACTTGCAAGAGACCATTCAGCATTCCGATCCTAGCACGCAGATATTGTACAATCGGACGATGGCTCATCTGGGATTGTGCGCTTTCAGACATGCCAATATCAAGGATGCCCACAACTGTTTGGTTGATCTGATGATGACTGGTAAACCTAAGGAGCTGCTAGCACAGGGTAAGTGTCAAACCAGAAATAGTTATTTGTTTTACTAGGCAGCAAAGTAGTAGATTGAGCCAAGGCAGTCAATCTACATTTGTTGCCGTGTGAAACATCTTTTTTTTTTCAAATGGTATAAGACCAATTTTGTGTAATTTTTTATATCAAAACTCTATCATTTTGGGTTCACCCAATGTCAGTGTCAATTTTGATCACCAATTTCATTCAAATTACTTGGAACGTTGCATAGCAACAAACTTTTCCAGCGTAAGCAGAGGAAGTACACCTTTCCTGTATGTTAAGTGTCATAGAAAAGCCACTTTCTATGCTGCTTGGAGAAAAAAAGTTGTGTTTTTACAACATCAAATGGATATACATCTGAAAGAAGATTGCCTACAGGATTTGTAATGCGTTCGAAGGTAGATACTGCAGATGGCCGACCATCAGAAAATATAACACATATACGTGTTGGATAATGAAGTATTCAACTGGACTACCGTTCCCCTTCTCTGCATACCGTTTGCCATATCCTCTCTATTAATCTCATTCTGACTGAGCCTGCTGGTCGACTGGCTGCTAAATCCATATGCCGGTAATTTTCTGTCAGATCTGTGTAAGAGTAAAATGTATGTTGACTATGGCTAATAAAAAATTCTGTCCAGAGCGGATTCTCAAAATGTCTCCTGTGAGAATCACATAGATTTTTTGATAGCCTTGGGAGATATTTTCGCACAGTTGAAAAATATTTGCATTACCTTTGCTACGTTGAAATGAGGTTAGATCATTCTTCTTTGCGGTATCCTTATCTTCCGTGTTTTATGCTCCTAGATATACCGCCTTTGGGTTTTGTACGCTTACACATTTCATGAATATTTGTATTTTTATTTATTTACTAGCTGTCTGGCCCGGCTCCGCACCGTTAGTGTACCCATTTAGAATAAAATAAGACATTTGTGGCAGTCATTTTGAGCTATGCGCGTATCTACAGTACATATTTTTTTTGTGCTTACCGATAGCTACTATTAGATACTCACAAACACCTTGCTTTTCCCATGATAATGTCTCATCAATTCAAATGCCAAGGTATTTCCATTTGTATTTAATGTTCATGTTTTATTCTAATATTAAGATCAATATTTTGTTTATTTCTTTGGCGAAAAATTATATATTGAGTCTTAATAGAATTAACAGAATGGGGTTTCATCCTCCTCTCCTTCCTTCCAAGGTGTCCTTTCAGCTCAAAGCTCTGTTATGCTTCCCGTTAGGTCCTATGCACGACTTGTTCGTATTTTGGCTGACATGTGATATATTTTTGGTTGTTTCTTTCAAAAATATCGTTAACTATTCAATCTCTGCTCAACTTCTTTCTCAATATCCTCCTATATAGTACTGCTCCAAATCCCACAAAGTGGTTCTGGTCCTACGAAAGGTCTGTTAACTCCATTTGCGCGAATATCTCTGCAATATCCATTCACTCTGGAATGTCCCTGAATCCATAATAAAAGGCTAAATGCATCATTCTTAGCGACCTTGTTATTGACATACCCATGCCGTCTTGGAACCAATTACTTCAGAGCTCAACGCTTCGATAATGACTGTGGAATGTATAACGGCTGCTTGGCCTTCAGTCAAGCATAACGATGAAGTTTTGTTTTTGACAATAGCATGAATTTCCGTTCGGGAATTTGTCAAGGCTTCTGTTCCTAGGCAAGGTCAATCTGCGGTTTTTGATTTTTATGAAATAATCAACTCATCTAGTTGTATGAGTGTGATGACATCTATTAATTTAGTACACAAATGAAAACATTTGATATTTTTCAACTGAATGAAATAATGAATGATAAGTTAAAACTTTGATACAGTCAGTGTTGACAAATTCGCTATTTTATTCTTTCTGGCATCAGCTTCTCATTGAATTCTTCAAGTTAACGATAAAATAATCCTATAGTATTTGTAAAAACATCTTCATTATATCCCATTTTTCAGGACTGTTACCACAGAGACAGCATGAACGGAGTAAGGAACAAGAGAAGATTGAAAAACAGCGACAAATGCCATTCCACATGCACATCAACCTCGAATTGTTAGAGTGTGTGTATCTCGTATCTGCTATGCTCATAGAAATTCCATACATGGCTGCCCACGAATTTGACGCCCGGCGTAGGATGATCTCCAAAACGTTCTATCAACAGCTTCGTAGCTCTGAAAGACAGGTACTGTACTTATCAACTTGTATCTATCATCATTCTCAGACTATTAGGTGTTTCACGGTGGATGAAACATTAGAAGTATCTATCGCTTTTATGTCAAGTCTACCGATATTTTAATGTTGACCTGGCAATACTGGCGAAGAGGTACGATGGCCGACCGAATCAATCTCTCTTGCTATATTGCCATGCACATGTTCTATGTGTAACTATTGGGCAAACATTTTGTATAACGATGGATGGATACATCGTTACATTCTTACATTAGTAAAACATATACGCCAATAATCCTAAATAATAATAATAATATGAGTTTATTAAAAAACGTTTACAAAATATACATTGGAATAAACATATAGGTAATTTGAATAAACTGGGAAAAACCTCACGAAGTTAACCTCGTATGCAGTCTCGGCCTATATCCATAGACAAAATGCGGCATTGCGAGTGCTCTACTATCATTTGAGAATCGTACGGAATAGACGAGACCCCAGTGCTGCCTTATGCTCCGGGGGATATTGAGTCCGTTGTGGAGAATGAGAGGTGCCGAATTTATTGGAACTTCTCATTCCCCTCCCTCAGGCAAATTCAAGCTAACAAGCCTGATGTAGTCCTCCTCGACCATCAAACCAAAGCGATGTTCGTGATCGAATTTTCGGCGCCAGCCGAAATCTTCTCTTCGAACTCCGCAGGCTCTATCCAGACTGGTGGAATGCAGAAGGCCGTCATACTTGGGTCATTGCGTTTACTAAGGGCACACGGTTCTTGGTCCCAGTGATTATTCACCCCACATCAGGCGTAGGTGGGGAGTAGTCACTGGATTTCATCCAGCACGACTCTGCGTGGCGTCGGAGGCCGCAGAGTCGTGACTGGAATAATATGAATTCAATAATAATGATAATAATAATAATAAACACTTTCATTTGTAGAAACACGAATAAATGTACAATAGAGACAAAAATGTGTGCATTTCTACCAAAGGGCAGAGTTAGCTTTTGTCTTATCCCTAAAGGAACAGACAAGTGCTTTCTTCCACTCAACCTTAACTAGGAAATAACAAAAATCAAAGAAAAAAAAAAAAAAGAACAACAAAATACATAAAAATTCTTTGAACTTATATCTAGCAAAATATTTTACGCTCTATATAACTACAGCCAAGATTGACACGTGATCAGAAAGTGATTTTGGACTTGTTACAACTGCAATTCACAAGTTGAAAGCAGTTTTTTCATACGACTTTTGAAACCCAAGATATTCATTTCCTTCAGAGCATCCGGAATCCGGTTGTACAGCTATGAAATCTAGTAAGAAAAAGAGGATCGATATTGACTAGTGGTGTGAATGGATGGAGTTAGCCGAGATTTAAAACGGACATTCAGTTATGGATGTCAGTGCGAAAGGTGATCTTCCGGAAAAGATATGGAGGTTTTTGAGTCATGACTACCTTTTGAAATAAAGTACAGGCATGCAAAATCCCCCTCCTCTCAATATTCAGCCAACCTAGTTCACTAAGTGGACTAGATATATGATCTCTTCTAGCTTTATACATACATACCTTTATTCAAATAATTAGACACAGATAGTTTGAGGGTAGCGGAAATCGCAGACTATTCGAATATCACAATATTTATGGGTAGTGTGGAAATATAAACGAACAACAATAAATATGAAGACCTAAGAACAATGTTATGTTGATTACCATTACGGCGAGTCGAGAGTAGCCCCAGACCAGATAACTTTGGAACCCTCACATCCTATTTATTATAGGTTTGCACGTTCCTCATGAGAGTTTCTTGATCATTATCCGAAGTTCAAACGTGATTCGAACTCTTTTTTAATCGTGACAATACTGACAGTATTGAAAGTATTGGCATTATTGACAGATGCACCAACATGATTTTCAACCAGTCAGATGTTAAGTTCACAAAAACGAATTTTTCTTCTGAATAACTTATTAGAAAGCAAAGTAGACTCCTTGATTTTTCGAGTCATACAATTCCAGCTGAAGGAATTACTCCATCGGAAAATAAAATCAAGGCAATTCGTGATTTTCCAAAACCAAAAAATTCTTCTCCTTCCAGTAATATCTCAAACTTTGGTACCACTTTACACACTTTTAACTGATCTACAAAGAAGTAAAAGCAAAAATATAACTTATTGGTCCAGTGAATGTAAAAAAAAAGTATTTCAGATGTTGAAAATGAATTAGTAGATATTGTTACTTTAGCTCACCCAGTAGATGATGCACATCTTGTTCTTACAGTAGACGCATCAAATATTGCACTCTGGGCTACAATTGAACAAAGTAATAACAATTAACTACTATCTTTTGGATTCTCCAAAAACCTTATCAATGTATTGAGGACATACCTGAAAGACCACAAACTTTATGTTGAATACGAAGGAGTTCAATCCTCACAGTTTATAGCTACATCAGGTGTGCCTCAAGGCTCAAATTTGGGACCCTTATTATATTTGTTATTCCCTCATATTTGCTGACGACATGAAAGTTTTCAGAAGGATTAACGACTTATCAGATGCCATTTCCTTACAAAATGATCTGAATCTGTTGAAAAACTTGTGTTCAATAAATAAACTATCGCTCAATGTCAGCAAATGTAAGGTGATGACGTATTCACGGAAAAATAATCCTCTTATGTACCACTATGTCATCAATGATGAATCTCTAACACGAGTCACACAACACAAGGACTTGGGTGTCATATATGACTGCAAACTTGCCTTCTCAAGTCATTATGAAACAATGATCTCCAAAGCTATGAAATCCTTGGGTTTTTTAATTCGTACTTGTAGTGAATTTAAATCATTAGAAGCACTTTGTCAGTTATACTTTAGTTTGGTTAGAAGTAAACTGGAATACTGCAGTCAGGTATGGAATCCGTACCACCAATTAACAATTTCTGCTATTAAAATGGTACAGCGTAAATTTCTGATATACTTATTTTACAAAAAATATAAAGTCTACCCCGAAAGGAACTATAATTATGACCTTCTGTTGAATGAGTTTAAGTTCCAATTGCTGAAGAAGAGGAGAGAAATAGGTGATTTACTTTTTGTTTATAAAATTATACACAATACTATAGACTCTTCAGTATTACTTTCGCAAATCGAGTTCAGTATACCCCGATTAGCCTCTCGGTATCAAAATACATTCCACATTAATGTGTCTAACACACAGCACCATTTTCATTCCCCAATCAATTCAATGTGCAGAAATTATAATAAATTTGGAACTGTAGATATATTTTTTCTCACCTCAAAACAATTTAAACAAACCATTTCCAGTTTAGTTCCTAACTAAAATTTTAACTAACTTAGATTATACCTAATTGAAATCACACTCAACCATATGTATAGTAATCTCTATTATATACTCCTGTAATTGGGCCTTGACCTGCTGGATGTATTACAAATTAAATAAATAAATAAATAAATAAAATTATTTGAACCTCTAGCATTCTTCTCGAGAAAATTAAGTGCCACAGAGAAGAGATACTCCGCATTTGATAGTGAACAATTTATGCAGCAACCAAACATTCAAACATTTTCTAGAAGGTAGAAACTTTACCATTTTTAATAACCATAAACCAGTAGCTACAGCGCTAAAAACTAACACTGATAGAAGGCCTCTCCAAATTCGACAAATGGAATATATTGCTCAATTTTCCACTGACATCAGACATATTCAAGGAAAACTGTGGTTACTGACACCTTGTCCAGACCTGCCAATTTCGAATAATTCATTTTCCGAATTGAATATTACCGAATTATGCAAAGTTCAAAACAAAGATCCACAGTTGAAAGAATTATTCTATAATTCAAAATCCAACTTTTCCCTGAAAAAAATAGAAATAACATTCATGAATATCAAGATTTATTGTGATATTTTAAATTCTAAACAACGACCATATATTCCAAAGGAACTTCGTAAAATTATTTTCGACAAAATACATGGATTTTCCCACCCTGGTATTTGTGCAACAAGAAACTTGTTAAGTAGCAAATATTTCTGGCCACAACATATGAATACTGATGTTGAATTATGGACCAAATCATGCATGCATTGTCAATTATCAAAAATTAATAAGCACACTAAATCACCAATTCTAACCCTTTTCGATTCCAGAATGTAGATTTTAACATATTAATATGGATATAGTAGGACCACTGTCAGTTTTAGATGGTTATCGATATTTATTAACAATAGTTGATCGTTTTACTCGATGGCCAGAAGTTTTCCCTGATAAAACATTATGACGCACACCATTGCTAAAACTTTCTTTCAAAATTATGTCAATAGATTTGGTGTACCGCATACTCTTACTACAGACCAAGGAGTTCAATTTGAATCTAAAATACTCAATAGAGGGCAATAAGAAAGTTTCTTTCGCAATTAATTGATTAGTCAATAAGTACAGTTATTCTTATGGATTTCTTTTCGTCGGGGGGGAGTATTGTAGCATACTTTCAGTTTATTCCATCCTGTATTCAATCGTAAAGAAGAACAAGATTGTATTTTATCACATGGCGTGGCAATGCTTTTGGTATATTGTTCCATTCAATAATCTATCTTTTCCGTCGACCTCGTATTAACGACTAAGTTTAATGTATATGAAATCGTTCATTAATGACCCCTATTAATGAACGATTTGTCTATTAATGTACGCTTGTTTTATAGGCAACCAAACATACACCGCGTGCATTCATTGTTTATGCTATAACTTACGGAATCTGCATTTAAATCGAAAATATGGATTTCATTGAAGATTTTCTGTTAACGAGTTCACCTTTCCAAATTTCTGACACGATTTTAATCCCTGTTTTCTAACACAAGGAATTTATTTTCTATGTTGATCATTTCGACAAATGTCAAATGTCACTAATGTCAGTGACAAGGCTACTGGGTGATTCTTAGCAGTTTCCAGATGAATGATGAATTCGCGAACCAAGTTTTCTTCATTGCAGGAGAAATGAGAAATATAGTCGACGGAAAAATGTTGTAACCAACTTGTATATTAAAAGGCGATTAATAAACTAGTTAGTTAAATAACTATTTCTTGACAATTTCTTTCAGAGAATTTATTATATTAAATCATTAATATTGTGGTGCAACCACCAAACGATCTATTAAAATCATCACCGAAGCAACCCCACAGACTATGCGGAACAGTCCGAAACGTATTGACAAAAACAAGAGCACCAGCGCAGAACTACTGAGAATAATAATTGACAAGAACGAGATCTTCAAGGGAGCCGAGGAACGACTTGGCTTGGCAAAAAAAATATTCACCTTTTTTTGTTATTTGTCATGGGCAATTTTGAAAAAACAGATCACGCGTGTTTTTGTCCAGAACACCAGAAATGTAGCAGGACCCAAGTTAATGTTTCGAGAGCAGAACAGTCTGACCTTGCTGGCGTAATGTAGTACATTCAGATAACAGCACAAATATGAAAGGCGAGGTTGGTTGACACCTGGTCCTTGTGGCAAGCTAGGTTGACACCTAGGCCTTCTGGCAAGGTGGGTTGACACCTAAGCATTAATAAAAAAATATCGATTTATCGATGAAATCCTAATATCGATACTATCTATAATCCGTTAAAAATATACATTATTTCTATCGATAATCCAAACTCGTTATCGCCCAACCCTATTCATCACCACCACGGTGTATCAATAATTACATTGATTTCGTTGTCTTTATTCATAATGACATTCCCGAATTAATTTCGATCTAGTCCTCGTTAATCACGTTAAAGAGCTGGCCAATGGGCTTATATCACGAAAAATTTTTATTTCATAATTCGATAGAACTCACCCAAACTAGCTCACCACCGCAAACCGTTTCTTGCTGTGAGCTCCCTACGTTTTATAAAAAATTATTGAAATCCCCGATTTTTCGGACCTCTGAAAACGAGGCGATGATGTGACGTCAAAACCCTAATACTGAAACAAGACTATTCCAGACAGAGATGAATGATACATGATTTCTGACAGAGTGAATTAGCGCGAGATCACAGTTGAAAGAATTAATATATCAGTTGCCTCAGTCTCCATCGGGCTTTTGGTATTTTCTTTGGTTCCAGGCGAGATGAGATTTCTACGTCATAAGAGGGTCCGTTTTCAGATGGTACTATTATTTATGTCCAAAAATGAAACATTCCAGTTAATTTGTCGATCGAATTATGTCGTCAATCATTATTTATGTATAAAAGGATCATTATAAACATGGTTTGAGTTAAAAGTTCTACTAAGGTGTACACGCCCATTGTCAATGAGTTGAGAGGTAAGAATAATGTCAGGTCTCACGATAAAATCAATTTGGAAAGTGATGATATTAATAAATACTATTGTTCAATGGCTGAAAATATATCTAAGGATATTCTTCCAACAACTGACCCTATGCCTTATTTGCTTAATATTTCGGTTGCTGTATCACTTTTCTTTACACCTACTGACATTGTAGAATTGAAAGAAACTTTTATTGGAATCAAAAATAAAAATGCATCATAATGGGATGATTATGATAAAAAAAAATATTCTTAGAACTACCAGACTCTGCTCTTGAGATACTGGTGGAAGCTATAAATGCCTCATTTGCAGCTGGAGTGTTTCCACAATGCCTAAAAACTGCAATAGTTATTCCATTTTGCAAAGGCGGAGATACTAATGATCCTGCGAACTTCAGACCCATTTCAATGCTTTCTACACTATCCAAAATGATAGAAAAACGCACAAAGAAGAGAATCATGATTTTCTTAAGGTTCATGTAAACCCACGTGAAAAAAAACGGCAAGTTCAAAAATTTTGAAAAAAATCTGGCATATCAAGGTTTTCAATTGAAAACTTCTGTGAGATTTTGATGAAAATCTATCGAACGAATTTTGAGAAAAAAAATTAAAACCCTTTTTTTATAGGTTTTTTTTAGTTTTCACAAAAACTGTTCGATGAATTTTTGTCAAAATCTCACAGCAGTTTTTAACAAAGAATTAAAATATGCCTGATTTTTTTGAAAATTTTTGAACTTACAGTTTTCCTACAATAGTGAATTAATCATTGAAAGTTGCTGTAAAATCTATATTATTCGAAAAATATGATATATTTTGATTATTCATGTAAGATGTAACGAATACGGATTACTTGAATCCTATTTCAGTCATAAACAATGATTTATTCGATATTAAAATAGGGTTTTCAAAACCCCTTACCAAATTCCTCTCAAATAGATTAATCGCTCCAGCAGGTGCTGCCTCTGCTGGTAATAGTCATAATCTAAAGTAGTTTCGCTACTGTCCACGAGTATCGCATAAAATGTCTGACCATCATAATATTTGTCGTACAGCGTTGCCAATACGCCTAGACAAAGACAACCGATAAATGCTGATTGTTTCTAGCAAATCCTTCAGAAAATCGTCTATGGACACATTTTCCCTTTTCGACTTGTGAATATTGAATACATTCGCGGGCCTAATGAAGGGGGGGATGGGTCGTGTTGAATTATTTCATATTCATATGAAGATTAAGTCAATTCAGTTGATTATTGTGATGAACAATGAATGCTTCGCAGATGAAATTTTTTATTAATAAAGAAAATGCCTTTCGAATTAGAAGTTTGGTTTTTCGGACATGCATCATGCACTTCATGTACCGGGAAGTGAAAATTTCATCCGAAATAATAACTTTTTTGTTGACGATAGAAATATATATATCTTCATCTTCATTGTGTCATCAACTTGCTCATGGAAGTGCCCCAAATGTTAGGGGCCTCTTCAGATTTTTATTATCCACCATAATGCCCATCTATGGAGGTTTTCATGGTTATTCCTCTAGAAAACAACTAACCATTTAACTTTCATGTTTTTCAATTCTCTACGGTTATTATAAAAAAATGTCCATCTTCATGTAAGCTATCTCTATGGTAAGGATTCCTCTTGTTACAATTAATTTTTCTCATTGTATATAGGACTATGTAATTTCTTATTAGGCTGATGATGGACATTATGTATGCTCCCTTGATGTGATTATTCACAATGAGCATTTGGTTGAGCATTTTTCTCAAAAATATGTAATTTCTGGTTTTAAGCCTAGCAGCACCTCGATTTCCTAGAAGTGGTTCGAATTCCACGTAGGTCTCGCTCACCATAACCCCGCACAAGTTTCGACTTCTGGGGTGTTGATTCCCATCGAAGTAGCGATATACAATTTTTATAAAATTATATAAAACATTAAAAATTAACAATAAAACGAATATGTATTGAGAAGGTACAATATTTTCTGATCGATTTTCCTCGAAAATGATACATCTCTGATTGATTCGGAACAAGAGCAAATCTTGGAATGGTTTATTTTCACTGCATTGGGCATGGAAAGCTCGATGGAAAGTTTAGTTCTTGTACCGAATTGCATTATTATATCACATGGCGTTTCGGAAATATTCAAGAAATATCATATTTAGGACCCCCCTTCCAGGGGGCTGTAGCTCCCTCATATAAGAGACATTTATGTTCATCTGAACTTTTCTTCCTATTTTTGGTCGTAGAAGCCGGTGATGAAGTTCGACAGGCTAATTTCGAGATGTGGGTATATGTGTTTTTTCTATAGTGAGTTTTTTGAATATTTCCAATAGTCCCAAGACACTCTCGGGAATTTCCTATATTTCCATTTCCATGGCAATATTTCCAATGGAAATATTTCCACTTGAATCACCAATGATATCTAATAGTGATGATATAAATATTTCCGAAATAAGGCGATTCTCATCAAGAACAGGATCTTTATTTACAAAATTCATCTGCCATATTGAATCCGCCATCTTGAATTTCTTTATTTTGACTAAGGAATCATAATTTCCGATGCCAAAAATCCCCTGATATAACGTTTGAATAGAATCGGATCATAATTTCAAAACTCGTGTGTCACATATTGGATCCGCCATCATAAAGGACCCCGCACTTTTTCTATATAAAAATGGCGTTCTGTCGAATTTCCTGAATTTCTGGTATATTATAGTACTCGACCTTATGATCAAATATGCCGAGTCCAAATCCGATCCTATGACCAGTTTTTGAGATACAGGGTGTTGAAGTTGAGAAATGCCCCCTTTTTATCTACCCATATCTCCAAGAAAAGACAAATGATTCAGAATTTTCTGCTAGCAGTTCATCAGTTCAACCTTCAGGTAGAACAACCATGTACAGTATCAACCAAAACTGATCTTCATCACAGGGTGATTCACATCTGAATTATTGTGTTATTTTCAATTTCTAAATATCGCTACTACAACTTGATAAAAAATGGAAAATTGGAATTATCATTCGATATCTTCGTTTTTACATCAAATAGATGCATTATATGAATTGATTATACATGGTGATTCTTGAATGCTGATGTTTAGAAAATATAGTTTATTGAGCCACCTCGTATTATTGGGTTGATTTAGGGTATTGATTATAATTTTTGAGGAAACATTATGATGCATTCCATGGTATACAGAGTGATTCATGGATTGAAAAAATTGCCTACTACAAGAAAATATTTGAAAACCACTGTTTTTTCCATCACCCTCTAATTCTAGATTTTCACCGTTAAGGTCAGATTTTCATTACATCAATATTCTGAGTATCAATACCTCAATGGGATGAAGAAGTTTCAGCTCCTTGCTTTGACTAGTTTTGCATATATTGAATATAATAGAAGTGATTACCCACTCAGATTAAATATCTACTGCTTCGAAAAGAAAATATTACTTGTAGTAAATATAACTGTTACTGAGATATTTCCATTGGAGACTTGAAGAAATAACAAAATATTCAGTATACAGGGTGTCCGCTACACCATGGATCATATATACTCTAGCTGGTGATAAACAAGTTTATAGCTTATCAAAATATCAAAACATGAACTTTTATACGAAGAACTCAATTCCTATTTGTATGTTCCAAGCGAGGTTCCAAGCTACACATGAAGACAGAAATTCATTATTCTTTCATATAAAAGTTTCAATATCTCGAGATCCGTGTTTCTTGCTGTAGTAAGATGACCCTGTATCTTCATGGGTTGATAGATGATCGTCAGTCACTCAGTCAGTCTGAAGCAGTCGTACAAAACAGACGTCAGTCGACTCGCGATACATACACATACAAGCAGAATACGATTCAGACAAGCCTCGTTACATACATACATCCATTTCGAGTACATTCATACCTCAACATTCATTGTAATTAGTGTTTATTGTTTTCATTAAAGTGCTTTCAATTTGGACCCATTTCCTGACAGTAAACGTCATCATTCCATCATACCACATTTGGCGACGAGGATCATTCTGAGGATTGCAGAAATATAGTGAATTCTTTTTGTGAATCTTTCAGCAAAAATGGTTGACCATGAACTTTACAAAACATTTCAATTTGACAAGTTTGATCCGGAAACAGAACAATGGATTCCCTTTCGTGCGCTCCAAGCGATAAAAAAAAAGAAAAAGTAGGATCACATATTTTCAAAATTCTAGCTGATCATTCCAAGCCGGGAAGATTAACAACAAAGACTTATGATGAACTCATAGATGTACTAAATCGTTTTCATGGCAAGAAAGTGTACATTCTTGCACAAAAAATAAACTTTGCTGGTTGTTTTCGGAAAGACAATGAGACTATTACCGAATATGTGAACCGTTTACGTGCATCAGCCGGAGATTGTAGTTTTGGGAATGGTTTAAACGAGAGAATGCGTGACCAACTCATTTTTGGTATAAACAATCGTGAGTGGCAACAGAAAATTATTCAAAAACATTCTACATTCGATACGACTTTAGAAGAAGTTGAAGCAACAGCCATGCTTCTAGAACAAGCTTCAATACAAATCAAACAATTAACAGTTTTCCAGCCGAACAATCAATCAACAGAAAGCTATGTGAATCGCGTTAATAAACCAAACAAACAACGCATATCTTACAAAAATGACAACAAATCTTCTACCAGACAGAAGTCAAAAATTCGCGAGTTACATCCAGATACAGATTGTCTCTATTGTGGGGATTCAAAACATCGTCAAAAAGATTATCCAGCTTATGGAAAGACATGTAGTAGTTGCGGTGAAGAAAACCATTTCTCTCGTGTCTGCATTATCTCTGGATATGCCACAATAAAACAGAGCTCGAGGTACGGAGAAGCATCGAAGCGTTCTACTCGATGCGTTCGCGATCATGCAAACGATGGTAGTGATAATTCCACAGACGATGATAGTACATCCGATTTTGATGATGGCATCCGTGGTTCGACAGCAATGAAGGTTCTGTACATGCAGTAATTGGAAAAACGATTTGGGAAGAAATTGGAGAGCCATCGTTAACAAAAACAGCTGATCTGATTGCGTATGGTGAAAGAGCAATAACGACTCTTGGAAAAGCTACGGTGGAAGTGGAAGCTTTTAGCACAAATTTGATTTTACCAGTGTACGTCACTGCAGATGACGACATACCGCTCTTCGGTTTGGATTGGTGTTTAGCTTTCAAACTACCTCTACCTCCAGGTGCGAAAGTTTTACACTTAAAAGATAACCAGAATATGGACGTTAAAAAGGGTACTATAAATCCAAATAATTATGAGGGAGAAGAGATCATGGAGCAAAAATGCATTCAAAGGATACTCCAGGAGTTCCATGATCTTTTCGATGAACAATTAGGCACCATCAAGGGACATCAAGCAAGAATTCATATCAATGATGATGTTATTCCGAAGAGATTCCGCCCAAGAAGTGTACCTTTGGCATTACAAGACCAGGTGTCTGCAGAACTCGATAGATTGGTACGTGAAGGGGTTTTAGAACCTGTGGATACAACTAATACACCGATTTCATGGTCCTCACCTATTGTAGTTGCAACGAAATCCAATGGCAAGCTAAGGATTTGTGCCGATTTCAAAGTCACCATAAATAAACCTGTCCAAATTGATGATTACCCATTACCTCGCTTCGAAGATATCACAGCAAAACTATCTGGGGGAAGATATTTCTCAAAAATTGATCTCAAAGATGCCTATCTTCAACTGGAAGTTCATCCTGATTCTAGAAAATACCTAGTTATTGCAACTCACAAAGGTTATTTCACCTACAAACGTTTGCCGTTTGGTATCAGTTTCGCTCCAGCATTATTCCAACGTACCATGGATCAAATTCTTTCAGGCTTAGAAGGCGTCGTTTGTTACCTTGACGATATTTTGATTACAGCCTCAAACTTAGTATTACATTCACATCGTCTGAAAGAAGTTTTACGTCGTCTACAGAAGTCTGGAATGAAGACTCAGAAATCTAAATGTGATTTGCTCAGAAGCAGTGTTACCTATTTAGGCCATAAAATTGATGAAACAGGATTGCATCCAACTGAAGAGCGAATTGAAGCCATAAAGCAGATGCAAATGCCAAGTAATACCACTCAACTCCGTTCTTTTCTGGGAACCATCACCTACTATGGTAGGTTCATCGAAAACCTTCACGTGAAGTGCGTACCATTACATCGACATTTGAAGAAGAATGCAAAGTGGGATTGGTCGAAGGAAGATAGCGAAATACTCAACACCTTGAAGAAAAATCTAACTTCAAATGACACCCTGATCCATTATGATCCTGAAAAGCCTTTGGTCGTTTCGAGCGACGCTAGTAATGTTGGCACAGGGGCAGTTTTATCCCACAGTTTTTCCGATGGTATCTTGAAACCGATTGCTTTCGCTTCTCGCTCGTTCAGTGATGTAGAAAAACGTTATTCTACTATTGACAAAGAAGCATTAGGCCTAGTTTACGCCGTTACAAAGTTCCATCAATATTTGTACGGCAGAAGGTTCACACTCATCACTGATCATAAACCTTTAGAGCGTATTTTTGGAGAAGATCGCCAAACTCCTAAAATCGCAAGCAATAGACTTCTACGATGGGCTATGACTCTAAATAGCTATAATTTCAATGTGACATATCGTCGTGGCAGTGGAAATTGTCCTGGTGATTCATTATCTAGGCTGCTACTACAAAGATCCACAGAGCAAATGGAAATACCAAGTCATGACCGGTTATTACATTCGAGGGTACGTAAACTGTCTGTGAGAACACAATTATTGAGAACAGAAACAGTCAAGGACAAAACTCTCTATAAAGTCATCCAATGTATCCAGTCATATTGGCCTGAGAGGAGAGATTTAGAAGTAGATCTCCAACCTTTCTATGACAAGCGAACAGACTTTTCTTTCGAAGAAGATATTCTATTGTGGAAAGGACGTATCTGTATTCCAGCCGCTTTGCAACAGGAAGTAATAGCAATGTTGCACGATGGTCATCCTGGTACAACAGCTATGCAGTCGCTGGCAAAACTGCATGTATATTGGCCGAATATCAATAGGTATATAGCACTCGAAATGGAAAAATGTAGCTCCTGCCAACAAGCGAGGAAAAATGACCGCAATGCACCACTTTATCCATGGGGTATATCACCTGATCCTTGGTCTCGCCTACATCTAGATTTTGCTGGACTTTTCGAAGGAAAAATGTGGATGATCCTCATCGATTTTTACACTCATTGGCTTGAAATTGTGCCTATGAATAATATCACGTCGATCAGCACAATAGATGCGCTTCGTGCAATTTTTGCTCGTTTTGGATTACCAAGGTTCCTGGTGACCGACAATGGCCCTCAATTGACTTCCAAGGAGTTTGAGTTATTCTGTAGTGAAAACGGAATAACTCACATCAAAACTACGCCATATCATCCAAAATCGAATGGCCTCGCCGAGCGTACAGTGCGGACATTCAAGGAAAGAATGCGCGCCAGCGACCAAGCTCTAGAACAATCACTCAGACTCCAAAATTTTCTGTTCTCCTATAGAAATACCGTAAGGAGATCAACCAATAGGACGCCTAGCCAGCTCATGTTTGGACGCCACCTGAGGTCACGTTTTGATCTGATGAAACCAGATGTGGTGAAAAATATGGAGCTTGAACAAATGACACAGAAGCGAAACCACGACCGTACAGCAGCTCCACAAGAATACTTCAAAGAAGGAGAGGCAGTATGGGTCAATAACCCGCTGGAAAAAGGCTCCGTTCCTGGACAAATTGTCAGGCAAACAGGACCTATGTCATTTCTGGTGAATATCGATGGAATTTCACGCCGTAAACACTGTGATCAGATGCGAAAACGGGTGCAAGACGTTTCCGCTAGCAGAGGAAATGATCGAAGTGAAACTGAACATTCAAATGACTTGACATCAGTTTTGGATGTTACAACACCTATAAAGGATGAAATCGTGGATATTTCTCAACATTCAATTGGGAGATCGGTAGGCACTTATGATGATGAAGACACCGGTGCATTACAGAAAGATGTAGAAATACCTCATGAACAAAGAAGCTATCCTACACCAAGAAGGAACCCTACACGGAATAGGAAGCCTCCAACCCGCTACATGGATTGAATTCTTATTATGTGGGGAAGGAATGTAGTAAGATGACCCTGTATCTTCATGGGTTGATAGATGATCGTCAGTCACTCAGTCAGTCTGAAGCAGTCGTACAAAACAGACGTCAGTCGACTCGCGATACATACACGTACAAGCAGAATACGATTCAGACAAGCCTCGTTACATACATACATCCATTTCGAGTACATTCATACCTCAACATTCATTGTAATTAGTGTTTATTGTTTTCATTAAAGTGCTTTCAATTTGGACCCATTTCCTGACAGTAAACGTCATCATTCCATCATACCACACTTGCCATGGTTGAAATGTGATTTTCTGATAGGTTATGAATCTGTTTATCACCGGCTAGAGTTTGATCGATGGTTTATCGGACACCATGTATAATATGCAACTAACTCGTTTCCACGCCACCCCAGAGGTAGAGTTTCCAGCGCATTTTTTTCAAGTGGTATCTCCTTTAGGTCCACTGCACAAATAATGTCAAATGTTTATATCGATTGATTTCTGGAAAAAAAATTAACGAATGATTTGTACAAAGGAACACTATCGTCAGTTTCAAATCACTTCCGGACCGATATCAATATTTTCAGGGTTCAAACGATCTGCAGCATCGTCAATACAATTATTGAAAAGTCTATTTGATGGAAATCGAACATTTCCTTGATGTCTAGCGAAACCGAGAAACCATAATACACTAGCCACATGCGCACAAGTCCCTAATGTCCTAGCACCGGACTTGCAGGTGCAGTAGTGTCCTAAAATAGGAGGATTTTCTAAATATTCATCATCGTCTTCCCTGAATACTATCCACAGTATATATTTTGTGGCATTCCTGAACCGGGAAAATATTCTAAATCTCAAAAAATTGGGTTCCTCAATGAATTCGTCGATTTCAAGTGAATTTTGGTCGTTTCTTTGTAGACTATCTTGTATTTATGAGGAAGCTAAGTAAATGTGATACGTACCTGTGAGAGATTTCAAATATTCTAAATGTAATTGAGGAAATGTAGGAACATGCCTATGGTTAAGACGAACCCATCGACCATTTCTGTTACGAAGATTTTCAGCTTCGACTCGGGCCTGAACAAAGTTGACTTCCTCAGAATCATTCAACATTTGTGTAGCTAGCTCCAGTGTTCCCGTCATTCTTATCAATGGATGGAATTTGTTTATCAAGGCACCAGCAATCAAATAGAAATCGCGTAATTTTGCAGCATGAGTCGTTGATATTGTTCCATGAAAAAATTTAAAGATTGATTTGAAATGCCCATTTCTTGCCTCTACAACCCACCTGGTGCTGGTGATTAAACGTGCTCTGTTTGTCTCGATGGTTGTGAGTTGCGTTTGATTCGGGGGAAGAAACGGTGGCATATGATAATGAAGACCAAGATCATGTAAAAGACCGATAGAGTCTCTATAGCCTCTATCGACTATCACAATGTCACCTTCTTGAAACCACGTCCTCATTCCATTCAAATCATTTTGAAGCTCATGCTGCAAAATGGTTGCATCGTTATTTCTTGCATCAGAAAAGTACGGCCCATTGATTGCTAAGATGTATCCATCAGGAGCTACTATAATTTCTGGCTTAACAAGATGTTCATTTTTATGGAAGCAATAAGATTGTCTCAGTATCCTGAAGTTACTACTCTTTTCGATCTTGTTATAGGTGCAGTCTATATAGACAATTGCTTTTGGGACATTGGGTGAAGGATTATATAGCTTATTCGTATACGGAGAGACATGTCTGTTTATATAGTTTTCTCTGGTTATAGAGTTGAAACCGATATTATTGGGTACAAATCTCTGCAACAATGATATTCTCACATTTGAAATAATCAAGCTAGCTGTTTGTCTAGAAGGGTAGTTCAATAAGATTTTCAAAAAGTCATCTGATACTCCATGTTTCATTTTGATAAGGAAAGTGAGTAAATCTTTCTTTTTGATATGTCTTATGTTTCCATACTGCTCAATTACATCACAAAAATCAAATAGGATTTGAAAATCTTCTTTAGAAATAGATGTCAAACTTTTAAATTCCTCTTCTGTAAAACTATCAATATCTTCCCAGTTTTTAACATGTATTTTCTCATTAGCAATTGTTCTCATTCCTTGTATGAATTGGTGAAGATTTGATATTAAATATAGTTTATTGACGAAATTCAATCCTCCAAGCAAATGATGTAACAAAGCACCGCGATGATCAAGGTGGTGATTACAAATTCTCAAATAATCCGGAACATAGATATCAGAAGCAACAAAAATGTTCACTCTACATTCTAAAGTTATCCTCTGAACATTTTGACGAGCATCACATATTATGCAGGCACGGCTCATTACAGGGCCCAGGACGTTGAGGCGAATGCAGTTGGGGTTGTTTTCAATTTGATTGATATCTTCCCTCACAGCATTATAACAATTCAAACAAATTCTCGCATCATCAAGAATGTCAATAGGAGGATTTCCGACAGCTTGCCTTCTCAATATTGCAATTTGCAGCAAATCAACATTATCATCTCCATATATACGAACTGTATGTCTGGGAATGAAATTTCGATCGCAAACATAACAACTTACTCTATTCGCAAAGGCCATTTCGAACACTGAAGTCACTGAACACTAAAAACTACGTCAATAACATACAAAATATAAGTTCCAGAGTTGATAAATGAAGCACCTTTATAATGACAACTGGAAAATTGTTGGTTGACGGCTTAGTTGACGGATACGTTATTGATATAATATTTTGTTTTCTAAGCCCACTCTGAATATTCTGGAATGCAAGTTATAAGAAAATTGATCACAAACTGAGAAGATAACGAACATGTACACAAGAAGATGATATATGTATACCTTATTATGGACTTGAAGGAAATTGAAGACTTGCGATTTCATCTAAACTTGATGGAAATAAGTATTTCTATGCATCTTGGTTGGGAACGGACAGCTAAAAGAATTCATGCCGTTTTCAGATCATGGATCATGCAAAATCAGTTCCACAAATTCCACATTGTATATTCAAATACGAATTTAATCCTTTGCATAAAAGTTCAAGTTGTGATATTTTGGTAAGCTATAAACTTGTTTATCACCAGCTAGAGTATATATGATCCATGGTGTAGCGGACACCCTGTATACTGAATATTTTGTTATTTCTTCAAGTCTCCAATGGAAATATCTCAGTAACAGTTATATTTACTACAAGTAATATTGTCTTTTCGAAGCAGTAGATATTTAATCTGAGTGGGTAATCACTTCTATTATATTCAATATATGGAAAACTAGTCATAGCAAGGAGCTGAAACTTCTTCATCCCATTGAGGTATTGATACTCAGAATATTGATGAAATGAAAATCTGACCTTAACGGTGAAAATCTAGAATTAGAGGGTGATGGAAAAAACAGTGGTTTTTAAATATTTTCTTGTAGTAGGCAATTTTTTCAATCCATGAATCACTCTGTATACCATGAAATGCATCATAATGTTTCCTCAAAAATTATAATCAATACCCTAAATCAACCCAATAATACGAGGTGGCTCAATAAACTATATTTTCTAAACATCAGCATTCAAGAATCACCATGTATAATCAATTCATATAATGCATCTAATTGATGTAAAAACGAAGATATCGAATGATAATTCCAATTTTCCATTTTTTATCAGGTTGTAGTAGCGATATTTAGAAATTGAAAATAACACAATAATTCAGATGTGAATCACCCTGTGATGAAGATCAGTTTTGGTTGATACTGTACATGGTTGTTCTACCTGAAGGTTGAACTGATGAACTGCTAGCAGAAAATTCTGAATCATTTGTCTTTTCTTGGAGATATGGGTAGATGAAAAGGGGGCATTTCTCAACTTCAACACCCTGTATCTCAAAAACTGGTCATAGGATCGGATTTGGACTCGGCATATTTGATCATTAGGTCGAGAACTATAATATACCAGAAATTCAGTATATTCGACAGAACGCCATTTTTATATAGAAAAAGTGCGGGGTCCTTTCCGAATTTTGATGGTAAAATCATGATTTCTGATCCAGAAAACCTCAGATATACAATATTTTTGAATTGGATCTTAATTACAAAACTCGTCAGCCATATTGGTTCCACCATCTTGAATTTCCAAATTTTGATGACGCAATCATAATCTCCGACCTCGAAAACCCCCAGATACCAATTATGAATACAGTCGGACCATAATTACAAAACTCGTCTGCCATATTGGCTCCGCCATCTTGTATTCTCAAATTCTGACAGAAAAATCATAATCTCCGTCGAACCCCGAAAACCCCTAGATACCTATACCAGTTTTGAATAGAATCTGATCATAATTATTACAAAATACACTAGTGTATAATCAAGGATGGAATAAGATACTCTTCGGATTTTTTGATGTTCATTCGCGTTCGGTCGTGACTTCGGCGACAGGTCGGAACGGGTTCGGACGGACGGATCGGGACGGAAATTCAATGTTTTTTGGTTTTTCCTCACCCAACAAAGTGCTGAACGCGCCTAAAGTTTTCACTTGAAAAATTACAATAATGTCATCAAGAATGTATTCCCCCAGAAATACATCGGAAGGCAATTTTGGACCACCGTGTATATTATAAATATCATTATCATTCCATACCAATTCCATATATTCCATTCATATACAAACAAATAAGTATAAATGAGCCACACTAGTGTTTCTCCATTCACCCCTGTAGCGAACGTTATCACTGAAATATGAACGATTCATAATAATAATTAACCCTCGTAAAATCTCCTAAATACCCGATACCCGAAACAGAAGAGGCGGCCGACGCCGACGCTCATTAGCGCATCGCTTCGAACCTCAAAGTCAAAGCTTCCGCCTAGCCGCCTTGCGCCCGAGAAAATGACCTTGAAGGCGATTGCCGATCTTTTCATCTATGCGTTCGCGCTATGACAACACATCGTCTCACTATGATTATGAAATTGTTATTATATTTATTGTGTGTTTATGTGTCGCCTTTTTTAATTGCATCGAATCCTCACGAAATATACATGTATATTCTCATAGATGCTAATATAAAATTCAATTCTACTCCTTCACCCACCGGAGACAATAAAGATCAGATAATTATAATGTCGCGCAATATCAGTATATACCATGCAATTTGCAAAAAAATATCGCAAGTCTAAGACCTATTACCAGCTATGGCAACAATGGTATGTATTTTACAGAGACAACGAAGGAATCTGCATATTTCGGAAGGGTTCTGCAAAATTTTTACCCTATGAAACACAAAAGTAGGGCAATTATGGTTGCATACATCAAGTAACACCTGGAGCACTAGCGACATCTGACAGATCAGAAACGCGAAATTTGTCGCTTTACATGTACCTTAAGTAAGCAGGCGGCTCGGTGGTCGAGAGCGTGAAGGCGCTGAGTTCGTATGGGGCTCCCACCCGAGACATATGTTCGAATCCTAGTTAGGCCATGGATGTTTGTGTTTGTATGTATACCTAACCCCGCACAAGTTTCGACTTATGGGGCGTTTGGTCCCAGTGCTGGGACCAACGAGGTATGCAATTGCAAAAAAAAAAAAATTTAATTATTAATTGTGTCCAGTTTGGTTTCCAAAGTGAAAAAAGTACAGGTAATGCAATGTTCAATCTGTTACAACATGTCATCTCAAACTCAATAATAGAGAAGATGCCGCAGCAGTATTTGTGATCTGACAAAGGCGTTCGATTACGTGAACAACAAAATTCTGCTGAAAAATTGGAAAGATATGGGTTTAGAGATATAGTCCTTCCTACAATGGTTTCAGTAGTATTTGTCAGGACGAACTCAAAATGTATCTATCAATAATATTGTGTCGGATAAATTAGAAGTTGAGTGTGGAGTACCTCAAGGGTCTGTGCTGGGCCAAGTTCTCTTTCTGCTCTATATGAATGATTTAGCGTCTATTGATATTCAAGAAAAATTCACACAGTTTGCTTGATGACACGACGATTCTGTGGCACAATCAAGATGTATCGGAATTGCAACAAATTATTGTTGATTATATTACAAGAGTCAAAGAGTGGTGTGATTTCAATATGATTTCATTGAATATTTCGAAAACGAACATCTTCACTTTTCATTGCAACTTGCAATAAGAATTGTTTCTTGGTAATTAAGTAATAAGAAGTCTCTACCATAATTTCTGGGTTTGCACATTGACGATAAATTGAGGTTTGAAGAACATATTGACAAATTGAGGAAAAAGTTAGCCTCTGGATGTTTTACAGATAGAAAGACATCTCAGGACCTTGGTAAAGATATGGGGAAAATGGTGTACTTTGCTTTTATCGACTCCCTTTTAAGATATGGAATTTGTTTTTGGGGGTCTTTCAGTCAATTTTTATTCGATATGATATTTGTGTTACAAAAGAGAGCAGTAAGGTATTTATGTAAAATTAATTAATCAATCAACTTTATTATTCCCAAGAAATAACATCTGTTTATAGCAGGAAACATGGTGAATACATAAATATATTTGACAAAATATTTGACAAAATAAAATAAAAGGGTAAATTCACAATGTTTGCAGATGACACCACAATCCTATGGCACGATAAATCAATAGCCGATCTATTCGATCACATCAGTGTGGATGTAATAAGGGTGAAAGAGTGGTGTGATGCAAATCTCCTATCATTCAATGTCAACAAAACGAACATCGTATCATTCAGATGTGACATCAGGGAGGGTTCATTAGATGATGGAATAATTAGCAATGCCGCGGAAAATAAGTTCTTGGGATTATTTATTGATGAAAAGTTAAGATTCGAAAGCCACATTAACAAGTTGTGTAAAAGTTTAGCATCGGGTTGCTTTCCTGTACGTAGTGTTTCTCACGAATTGGATATTGCTGATGCTAGGCAGGTTTATTTTTCATTAGTAGAGTCACATCTACGCTATGGCATTTGCTTTTGGGGTATATGTTCACAGCAACTGTTTGAAATGGTCTTTACCCTTCAAAAAAGAGCCATTAGATATTTATGTAAAGCCAAATACCGCGATTCATGTAGACCATTGTTTTTAGAGCAAAGGATTTTAACACTGGCAGGTCTTTTTATTTTAGAGACAGTATGTCTAATTCACAAGAAATACAGAAATGATATAAACAACTCGTCAGTATATAATACACGTTTAAGACACCATATTGCACTCCCCATCCCTACGTCAGCTCTTACTCAAAATTCTCTTATTTACAAGAGCAGAAAATTGTTCAATCACCTACCCAGCAATTTAAAAGAAATACAGAGTGTATCCAGATTCAGAAAAGAAGTGAAAGAGTTCTTGGTTGTGAGGGCCTATTATACTACAGAGGAATTTTACGAAGATCAATTTAGCTGAGTTTTTATTAATCTGATCAAGTAGGGTACAACTTTTTGGACTTTCCATTTTATTTTAAATCATTAGCTGTTAATGTATTTTACCTGACCTTACCAATATTTATACTAAATTTACATTTTACGCCCATATATATATATATTTTTTTTAATGATGTGTCGACAAAATTTTTTTTATTTTTATTTGTATTATTGATTGACTATTTTGTGTATTGTCCAAAAAACTGTTTCCAACATTTGTGTGTATATTTGAACTATCAACTTTTAAATTTAAATTTAGGATTCCAGACTTTGTCAATAAGATGTATCTATCTTCAGACAATAAAGTATTTTGATGATGATGATGATGATGATGACAGTAAAATAATACTCACGCTCAAGAAGAATCTTTTTTGTTTTTCAAGTTCAACTGAAAATGATTCTCAATTGACTCAGCTGTTAGGTACCCAATAAAAACATTAGTAATTTTACAAGAAAACTATAAAAAGCAGATAAGATGTCAATATTACAGGAGTAGATGTTTCTTGAATTCCTTTTTGAATTTTTCAATCCAATTAGTCAGCTTCAAGATATTTGGTACTGAATTGTTTTGTATTATTCCATTATGATAGATGGATTTTGTACCAATATCTGATTTAATTTTCTTGACAGAAAAATGATCTGCTTGTCTAGTTGTATTGCTGTGGTGATTACTATTAATTTGGAAAACCAAATTTGAATGCTTTCGACAATGTTTAACTGAATGAATGAACGACATTCATTTGAATTTATATAGTGAATCTATATCTAATAACTCTCTCCTTCTGTAAAGATTCATAGTAGGTTCCGAATAATTTAGTCTGTATATACATTTGATTATTTCATTTTGAAGAGTTTTGAGACTTTATAATTGATAGTTTTGATGAACCCCATACATAAATCAAATATTCAAGTTTAGAATAGATCAAAGAGCAGTATATAAATTTGAGACATTTTATAGGAACTTGATTCCGTACCCTAAAAAGTATACCTATTATTGGATATATTTTTTTCTCAGTATTTTAATATGTTTTGACCATGACAAATGTTCATCTATGTACAGCCCAAGAAACTTGATATTATTTGAAAATCTGATGACTTCATTATGACATGCAATTGGAAATTTGTACTCATTATTTCTTGATTTTTTTTAGATGAACATAAATGTTGATTTACTATAATTTATACTCAATTTATAACATGATAACCATGATAATATTTTCAAATCACTTGAAATGTCATCCCTAATTTGTTGTGCTGAACCTGCTGAATAGATCAAGGTTGTGTCATCGGCAGACTTATAAATTTTACCTTTCCACTTCAAATTTGCAATGGAGTTGATATAAATAAGAAAGAATAACGCAACGCGATAAGAGGTAATAGCGTGTGATAGCACATAGTGAAGACAAAACATGCGGTTTTCAATAAAGAGCGAGTCAGTAGGGACAATGTTGTCAGACAGGGAGGATGAGTTTCTGTTGGATATTGGATAGTCCATCAGTACGCCTACCTTCGGCGTCGGGGTGTCAAGGTATCAGAAACTTTGCTGTACACCAAACAAATAAATCACAAGAACTGTTGTGCCAATACCATACTACAATTACAATTAACATGCATTCTATAGAATTGAAGTATTTCGAAAGAACTTGCTAATTTTTTGTCGTTGAAAGAAAACAAGAAACAGGCGTATGTGGGTACACCCAATTTCATTTCGTCTTTCACTTTATTCAAGGATGAAATTACAAGAGATGACGAAAAATTCGAGATTCGTTTTATGAGTCATTGATTTTTTTCTGTTGAAGTCGCACACGAAAAATAACTCCACAATTTCTTTCCAACAGCGTTTCATTTTTATTTTATCAGCAGATCATTATGCCGCATATGCAAAATTGCCAGTCTTCAATTTCTTGAATTAATTTCTCAATATCAATGATAGCCATCACGGATCTGCCAACTTGACAACAATGTACCTCATGCACCGCTGGAAAACCGCTCGTGTGAATGATATCACTTGACAAAACAGTCTGAGCATACGCTCAAAGCAATAAAAACGCTATTGTCAAATCATCCAGTCGACCGTACGCGACGTCCACAACCATAATCTTCTGTTCTTCTAGTCTCTCGTTGGCCCGCCGGAGAGCATGCGTGAGCACGTGGTGGCCGCCGCGAAGGCGATGCGCAACGGCAACTGGGCGGCCTGCAACGCGTTCATCATCAACGAGAAGATGAGCGGCAAGGTGTGGGACCTCTTCTACCGGGCGGACGGCGTGAGAGCGATGCTGACGCGGCTGATCAAGGAGGAGGCGTTACGCACGTACCTGTTCACGTATTCGCACGTGTACGACTCGATCTCGATGGCCGTGCTGGCGGATATGTTCGAGCTGGACAAGCCGGTCGTGCACTCGATCATATCGAAGATGATCATCAACGAGGAACTGATGGTGAGATGTATTTTTTTTGCTTGTTTTTTTCCGTACTAATGTCGCGACTGCGAACTGCTTGACTGCATAGCAATGGCAGGTAATCTGGAAAACTCGAATCAGATGGCACGGGTGAGGTTGCATGTCATGTCAGCTGACATTGTCTATTTCTTTTCAGGAACGATATTTCTTTACGAAACTTCATTATTGATCGTTATTGAGGAAAGTCTGGAATGAGCATAGTGTTAAATATTTCGTAATATTTGCTTAAATTTGGTTGTAATATCACTCAGTAAAAAAATGGACACATTGGGATTAAGACATTGAACTAGTGTAGTTGTCATTGACCTATAATTCGATTTCACTATACAAAATAGTTCCAATTTATTACATGGTCCTTCGAGCCGAATCTATAAAATTAAGAAAGCTAGACCAGAACATCCTCAAATGGGACAACTGCCTTTATGCCGACTGACCTACCTACTGTGGAATTGATGCTTTTGGGCAATTTTATGTGACAGTTGGGGGACACAAAGAGAAACGATGGGGAGTACTTTTTACATGCATGGGTATCAGAGCGATTCACCTCGAAATAGTGCACTCACTCTCTGCAGACAGTACAATTATGGCCGTACAAAGGATGATGGAAAATTTCCGTGGAGCATCTGAAGAACTGAAGACCTTTTGGAAAAATATTGACCACGATGAAATGACGAAGAAGCTAGCATATTACATTGGATCAATGGAGATGGTAGAAACTATAAACATTTTTTTTCACACCGAGTAGGCGAAATATAAGAATTTCTAAATCTGAACAATGGGACATGTACCAAGAGCAGTGACGGCTCGTGCCCTCAGAACCTGGGTCGGCCAGGGTATAGATATTGCTCTAAAATGCGAACGTAACACGTTGGGTCAGCGGCTTTAGTGAAGTTCGATGGCAAATAAGCATGTACAGGGTGATTCACCATAATTGTCCCCCCCCTCTAGCTCACTTTATTCTTGACCCGATTTAAAAATTTGAAGGATGATCTAAAATGATTTCTCAGAATTTTTTTCCCGTTTCATCAGGAAATACAGGGTGCTCGGAACAAATGATCTACAGAGTACTACTCGATTTTTCCAAATGGAACACCCTGTATTTCATTGTATTCTTAGATTCTTCCTGAAGAGCTGATTTTATCAATGCATCACACTTGAGGTCTAGCGGGAATGATAACAGGGCTCAAGTTTCGTTTAGCTGAAATCAGTTATGAAAAAACTGTTGCTATGGCAATGATCGTCATAGTAACGAGTAAACAAAAACCCGATTCTCGTGGTGAGGAAATGCGTGGTTGCCAAGTTGTATCGGGTTTAGTATAGCTGAAATCAGTTATGGAAAAACTGTTGCCATGGCAATGATCGTCATGGTAACGAGTAAATAAAAACCCAATTCCCGTGGTGAGGAAATGCGTGGTTGCCAAGTTGTATAGGGTTCAGTTTGGCTGAAATCAGTTTTAGAAAAACTATTGCCATGATGGCAACGATCGTCATGGTGACGAGTAAACAAAAATCCGATTTCCGTGGTGAGGAAATGCGTGGTTGCCAAGTTGTATCGGAGAATTATTGCTTCATTCATAAATTTTTTGAACACTTCAATGTAACCATCCTTCGCGTGCTGAGCTATTCGACAAAATCAAAAAGAAACAGAGCCATTTTGGAATATTCATTACGAGGTATCGCGCAGGATATAGGAAGAGAGACTACAGGTACTGATTGTCTAATACAGATGGAAACATCTCGTTAGCCCCACCCACATCTCCATTTGCCTTCATTTCGATTCACCCATACCTTTCTTCAGGCGCACATTTTGATTCAGCAACAGTCTTCGAACATACACGAACGATGACTTGCTACCAAATCTGAACGATGTTGGAAAATATATGTTTTTCAAGAAGAAGGTTGATTCAAGTCGAGTCAGGTTAGATTGTTTGGAAAAAGTAGTGTTCTTTTTCATGCAGTCTTCAAACACACACGAACGATGCCTTGCTCCCAAATCTGATCGATGTTGAAAAATATTTTTTTTCTAAGGTTCATTCAAGCCGAGTTAGGTTAGATTGTTTAGAAAAAGTAGTATCCTTCCTTATACGCTATTTGTTCAATAACAAAGCCTATTTTTTCCTGACGTTATTTCCATATATGATCGTCAGAGAAGTAGTAATTTTGGGAATTAATCAACGACGAACAGTCTTCAAGAAATTGATAAGAAGGGTATTCATTCGAATCAAGTTATTGTTTGAATACTAGCACTTTTGTGGAACAAAATTTGAGGCTGATTTCAGCTATACTAAACCCGAAACAACTTGGCAACCACGCATTTCCTCACCACGGGAAACGGATTTTTGTTTACTCGTTACCATGACGATCGTTGCCATGGCAACAGTTTTTCCATAACTGATTTCAGCTATACTAAACCCGATACAATACTTGGCAACCATGCATTTCCTCACCACGGGATTTTGTTTTCTATTTTCCTGTAACCATGACAACGGTTGCCATAGCGACAAATTTTCCATAACTGATTTCAGCTAAACGAAACTTGAACAGAGATATAGGGTGTTCAAAATCGAGATTTTTCAAGTTTAGGATTTTTTTGTCTCGAAACTATTCATTATTGGTCGAAACGGCTCCTATGTTTCCATCTTAATTTTTGATTAACTGTCTATTGAGATTTGATTGGAACATTTACAGGGTGGTTCAAGATTCAGAATTCTGATCACCCTGTATCTGTTCCAATTATTAAATGTCAGTAGATAGTAAATCAAAAGTTGAGATATGGACATGGAAGCCGTTTTGACCGATGATGAATAGTTTCGTCTCAAAAAAATCTTTAAGTTAAAAAATCTCGATTTTGAACACCCTATATCTCTGTAATCATTCCCGATAGACCCCAAGTGTGATACATTGAGCAAATCAGCTTTTCAGGGGGAATCTAAAAATACAATGAAAAAGGGTGTTCCATATAAAAAAATCAAATGGTACCCTGTAGATCGTTTGTTCTGAGCACCCTGTATTTTCTGATGTAGCGGAAAAAAACTCAATCAAAAATCATTCAATAAGATGATATTTCAAATTTTGAAATCGGTTTAAAAATAACTGAGCTAGAGGGGGGGACATTTATGGTGAATCACCCTGTACACATAACCATAAAATTAAATTGTCCAGCAAGAACCACGAGGTTACAGCATTCTCGCCAGGGGAAATGGGGAAAGGAAAAGGAGGTGGATAAGGGTTAGTTGGTATGAAATAGTTATAGGGCCTTAATTACCGATGGCAAAGTTTGCGTCCCGAGGGCTTCTGGCCCGAGGGACAGCAATTGCCAGAGGTTATTAAGGCTCTATAATTCCCGTGATACATAGATAATTTTATTTCTGACTGATTTCATTCATTAGATACCTTCCCGATTGGAAGTTAGACATGTTTTTCCGTATAGTTTCAATGTCATCAGAACGTCAGATGATGATCTTGACTACCGCAAATAGGAGATTCCTTATTGCTACGTTATTGCGTGGTTGTTGCTATGCATTTCTTATTTAATTTTAGCTAGAGGGAATTATAGCATCTATAACATCCCAAAGGAGTTATGACCCTCATTATAGATATCGTAACTATGACGATATAAGCTTATAATGTCACTGTCAGAAATAAAAATAATAACAAGTAAATAAAATGAAAGAAAATAAAAATAAAATAACTCGTGAACAAAAAATATTTATATTCTGTTGAAAACGTAACGTAAACTCAAAAAAATCAACATAACCGACAACCACTCTCCTAACGCGAAAAGCACAACAATGACTAAATCGGTCTACGCCAGTCTACGCTCTACGCGATCTACGCCGTTCCTGTAACAAGCCACCCCACTCCTTCGTAGTCGGCTGGCCGAGCCCGCCGTGCAGCCGTAGGTATAATCAGGAGTGTATAATCTCTGGTATAATGTTTCCCGCGATGGATGCATAAATATTATTTATAACCGCTACATGCGTCTTTCAAAATAAATGATATTCTGGAAGTTATACATTTATTACATTTTCGTCACCACAGCTTTTTTACGATGTTTCAATACCTACTCAGCTCTTGGACTGCTGACATTTTTCTTGCCATATTACCTTCATAGGCAGAGGCACAGTAGGTTACATTACAATATTCAAATTGAATTATAACTTATTGACGCTCAGAGGCACTGAAGGAAAATTCTGATACCAATATTAGATGGATATGTTGAATTATGAATCACTGAAAAATTGCAAATTCAAAAATCACCAGTCATTTTTACTGCAACTACTGCAAACGTGAACAAAAACATCGAATTTTTCTTTTTTTTTTCAGTTTGTACATTTCAAATTTCAACATCAACTTACAAATAAGTATGGGAATAAAAATTATAAATACCTACAATGTAAATAAAATAGAATGTCAATCATGCCAATCCGTATATTAAAAATTAGGTCGGAATGGTCGGATACGGTGCACAGCGAGCGCACTGCAAACTACTGATAACGTACGTACGGACGGCCAGCAGAGCTTGGCCGCACCCAAGGTATGACGCGTATCGTTCGCGTATACGCGAGAATTCAAACTTGAAGCGGGGAATCTGTAGGCGATGCGTCGAGATTGGTCGAGACAAGAAACCACCGATCGGCCGGCCGTCTGCATCAGTGTAATGAGCTACGCGAGCGTTTCAACTTAAAGCGGCGTTTTGACGATGGGATTACCAGATGTCGTAGGTCCTGAATTAGTTCGTGATTTTCGGAGTATATGCGGATGGCATACTCAAAGGTTCCAATGAATGAAATTGAAATAATAGTGGCATAACAGTAGGATAATGAACGATGAATTATGAAAACAGTTTCGGAAAATAATTGTATTCATCAAATAGTTCAGTAATTTTCCCCAAATTATTTGGTACGGCCCGGCCGACCCTGCCGTCCCTGACGAGCCGTCACTGACCAAGTGATATGAATAATGATATGTGCACAAGATATATGAATTTCATTGACTTCGACAAAAATCATACATGATTTCGAGGACCTGGCTTGAAGAAAATGAGAAGATTCCTGGCCCAAACAGACAGATATAGTAAAATTCTGTCCAGATGATAAAGTAGAAAGAAAAGGAGATGCAGCATTCTTTGGCCTAACAACAAAAAAGCTACAAATGATTCCAGATATACAGCATGGATATTCAGATATTACTTTGAAATACTCTACAAAATAAGAAAAGAGAATGTATTCCACTCCAGTGAAACTTGCCAAGAGTTCGAAAATGCCGAGTTGTATTGTCTTAAAGTTTGTCAACAAGAAACCTTTCCAGATGAATTGATCCAGCTGAAAAATGAGGGAAAAGTAGAAACAGCATCACGGATTTCACATTTATTATCGTATATTAATGAAAATGGATTGATTCGCATTAATGAAAGACTGAATCTCAGCCAAAATATCGATAATGCTGTGAAATCACCAGTTATTAAGGATCCGAAAAATCGCTATGCAATATTGATGATATTGTTTTATCTTTATACTTTATTGTTACACGAAATACATCATGGTTACAAAGCATGTAGGTCGACAGTACCTAAGGTCAATATAAAATATTAAAATAATGTTACACTAATAATGATATAAACTAGTAAAACTTGACAAACATGAAGACAATTACCATCAAGGTGTAGACTCGGTACTCAACAACTTGCGCCAGCGATTTTGGATTTCAAGAGGAAGATCAGCTGTGAAAACTGCATTCGAGTCCTGCCAAATCTGTAAAATTAAGAAAGCTAGACCCGAACCTCCTCAAATGGGACAACTGCAATGTCGACTCACCTCCAATTTACCGCCGTTCACTTTCTGTTGTGTTGAAGCCTTTGAGTTTCTTCTTTGTTTATTATTGTTGGAATTATTATATTGTTGTTTTGTTAAATTCTCTTAGAAGGAAGTGGATGTAGTATATAGATTCAGGCTATGATTCAGATGTTTATGTAACATAGCGATATGATGTGTGGAGACAGAAATGTGAGTCAGTCAATATGCGATAGCCGAGCTATAAAGAGTTACTGGTATTTTATTCTATGCAATATGTGATAGTGAAGATTATACAGTATCGACATTCGAAATTTCCTCAAGAATGTAGGTACTGATAGTCAGTCATTCATATAGCAAGTAGCAAAATGTTACATTCATTCTCAAATTGAAAAAAAAACGTTGTTTCGAAATTATAACAAATACAAGAAACATTTTTGTATTCTTGTTTCGACATTAAGAATTTGGGAATGTAAAATATCAATTTTCTTACAGCTTTATGAATTTATGTGCCAATTTGAAATTTTCCACATTGTATTTTCTGACAGAGAATGTCTAATTCGACAGCTATCGATTAATAAAAAAATTGTTAGTTGGCATCATTTCCAGAGTGAGAACTGAATAATAAAAAAAAATCACATGATGCAGACTTCAACGAGGACACTGTATATTAAATGTCTTTTTACCCCATCCGTATACCCACTATAAATAACGGAATTAGTCGTACCTGTTGGGGAATTAATCGGTTAAAGGGATGACGTAACTGAATAGTCATCACAATGATGAATCAAACCATCGGCAGTTTCGTTCTAGATTTCATCACGTACGGTCGACTCAGGTGATATAAAAAAATAACTGGAATTATTCAAAAATGAAAAATTTCAATTAATCTTCGATTCGGTATTTCATAAGTGTGTGAAAGTGGTATTTTTTCAAGATGGTGTGTGTTTTGTATATGAATATAGAAGTATTCATCATATGGCTAGTATTTTGTTTCGGTAAGTTTCCATATAACGATGAGAACACTTCATATTCGCTTTCTATACCTATATAATACATAGGAACTAATGGATATTAATGCAGCAGGTTGCTAAAATATTTGCCATTCTGTTCAGAGTTGACACATGTTTTTTCATATTTAGTATTGAGAATATGTATTAGAAAGACTTGCAAAAACACTCGCCATTTTGAAGAAAGTTATTGGTCGATTTTTCATTATAATTCATGTTCTTAAAATAATAATCGAATATACAGGGTGAACTGAACAATAAGAAATCCCATAAGATCAGACTTCAACGGTGACACTGAAGATTCAATTTTTCACCTCATCCCGTATACCTACTATCGATATCGGAATCAGTCGTACACGTTCGGGAATCAATCGGTTGAAAGGATGGCGAAACTGATTAGTCGTCCGAATGATGAATCAAACCATTCGGCAGTCTTATTCAAGTAAAATAGAAAAAGAACTCGAATTATTGAAGTGGAAAATTGAAATTCATCTTTGGTTTAGTGATTGTATTTCATTTGAGTGTGTGAATTTATTCAAGATGGTAAGTGTTTTTGTATATGGCAATGGAAATATTCATCACATTGCTAGGTTTTTTGCTTCAGTAAATTTCCATATGACGATGAGAATATTTGGAGTTCGCTTTCTATACCTATATATTCAAAGGAACTAGATGGACAATAATGCAACAAGTTGCGAAGCTTTTGCCATTCTGCTCAGAGTTAAAACAAGTCGTTTCAAATTTCATATTTATCTAGGATGAATTAATACAATAGTTCATAGACATATTCGATAGATGGAATTTTTGGCTCTGTATTTCCTGACAGGAAATGTCTAATTCGACAGCTATCGATTGATAAAAAAATCATGAACTTCATATTGCATTATTTCCAGAGTAAGAACTGTTCATGAAATATGATGCAGACTTTAAGCATGACACTGTATAATGATTTTTATTTCACCCCACCCATAAACCTGAATCGATACCTGTTACATATAATGGTCCAAAGGCATCAACACAACAGAAAGTGAACGGCGGTAAATTGGAGGTGAGTCGGCATAAAGGCAGTTGTCCCATTTGAGGAGGTTCGGGTCTAGCTTTCTTAATTTCACAGATCTGGCAGGACTCGAATGCAGTTTTCACAGCTGATCTTCCTCTTAAAATCCAAAATCGCTGGCGCTAGTTGTTGAGTACCGAGTCTACACCTTGATGGTAATTGTCTTCATGTTTGTCAAGTTTTACTAGTTTATATCATTATTAGTGTAACATTATTTTAATATTTTATATTGACCTTAGGTACTGTCGACCTACATGCTTTGTAACCATGATGTATTTTGTGTAACAATAAAGTATAAAGATAGAACAATATCATCAATCTTGCATAGCGATTTTTCGGGTCCTTAATAACTTATCGATATTTTGGCTGAGATTCAGTCATTCATTAATGCGAATCAATCCATTTTCATTAATATACGATAATAACTGTGGAATCCGTGATGCTGTTTCTACTTTTCCCTCATTTTTCAGCTGCATCAATTCATCTGGAAAGCTTTCTTGTTGGCAAACTTTAGGACAATACAACTCGGCATTTTCGAACTCCTGGCAAGTTTCACTGGAGTACATTTTTACTTCTGAATTATTCGAGTTCTTTTTTATATCACTTGAATCGACAGTACGCGATGAAATCTAGAACGAGACTGCTGATTGGATTGATTCATCATTCTGATGACTAATTAGTTACGTCATCCTTTTAACCGATTAACTCTAGTTACATGATGCTCCTTATCAAAAACATGCCGCGACGACAAGAGAAACATGAGACTATTCCGAGAAGACCATCTCCTCACGAGATTTCTGCGAGTCAGCTTGATTTAGTTTTTATATTCACAATTCATTCCTTGTCTATCTTTCGAAGAGAATTCTTGATTGTACAATTCCGTAATAAACGTAATTTTGCTTTTTAAAAAGGCAGTTTTTGAGGTTGAAGTTAAAATTGGCGCAGTCGGTAGGATTCTCGCGGTCGCGAAAAAGACTCTCGCATAGTGCCGAAGATTCAGTTTTCGTGATTTTGGGACTTTAGCCCTGAGCGTGAATCAAAAGAACATCCCTTCAAGAGGAATCAACCGAGAGGACTAGCCACACTACAAAGGACAAGGGATCGGAAAAGGAGACAGGAAACTACGAGGGGCTCACCTGCCGAAAATTCGTAAGTGCCAAATTCCTTTTCACCTTTCCTAAACCCTCTGATTAAGGACTTTAGGAGAGATAGGGTAGTGTTTAGATAAAGTAGGACGAATATTCAAGTCGTTAAATAATATTTATGAGCAACATTGATGATATTTTAGAGGGACTAAACTCTTTGTCTTTTGAAGATAAAAATAGTACTGATAATTCAATCAATAAAACAATACTAGAAAATAGGAATTCAACTAATACAGAAAACATGACCCCACCAGTTCAACCAAATCAGGCCCCGGCCCAAATAAATTGGAACCTTTTTAAATCACGAGTAGAAAATATAAAACCATTTGACGGCGACAGCAATACGCTAAATAAATTTCTTACACGCTGTGAAACATTACTTGCAAACTATGAAGGTTTTGGAGATCCTGAACTCCAGAAACATATTCTAGAATGCATTCAAGGAAAACTTGTCGGAAAGGCGGAAGCTATGGTAGGAAACCGAGTAGAATTGAGAGATTGGATTAGCCTGAAAACCGCTCTCAAACAGTGTTTCTCTGATCGCAGGGATCTAGATTGCCTCGTTCAGGAGCTCACTAGGACTAGACCCTATAAGGGAGAACATCTCATGAGTTTCGGTGGCAGGCTACAGCTTTTGAGAAGTAACGTTGTCCAACGCATAAGTAACGACACTGCTCTAACCGGACCCGAAAAATTATGTCACATTCACCATCACGATAAAACAGCGCTAAATACGTTCATCGCTGGATGCACGGGTACATTGAAAAATAATATGCATTTAAAACAACCGGCATCTCTAGAGGATGCCATGGCCTACGCAAATGAATTCGAAAATTTCGAGAGACTTTACGGAAATTTGAATGAGACAAGAAACCCAACCCCTAGGAACTTTTCTATTCCTCGACAGTCATACTTAAATAACCCACAAGAAAATCAATTCAATCACCAACAACGCTATCCGAACTTCCCAACGAACTCCAACTCAACCAATCAAAATTCTTCAACAAATTTCAACCAACATAATCAAAATTTCTCGAAAACCCCATTTTGGCCCAACCAACCAATTAATATTCAACCCAGACAACAACCGGCAAATAGATTCCCGACGAATCGCGAAGTTTTTGGCCCACCGAAAAACGTTTTTAGACCTAACCAAATACACACAAATCAATTGCCCAAACCTGAACCCATGTCAACAACCTCTCGTAATCCGACACTAGCTTCAAGAGGAACACAATTCCAAAATTCGAGGTACCCAAGTTTCGGAAACCGAAACCCCTCAACAAATGTTCAAAATTTTTAGCCTAGCGGGAGACCAAATTTCACATTTGAAGAATTGCATTCAAACGAGTACCATATTCCATGCCCAACAATAGACCTTCCTACTGCAGAAAACACAGATTACAATTCTGAAGAGTTCCCATATCAATACAATAACTCTGAGAACACAAGTAACGAACAAGAGTTAGAAAATAACGTCGAATTTGAAAATGATCAAGACCTAAATTTTCCCTCAGAATGCCAGAGCGAACACCACACGTAGCCGAAATCAATGTTTTATCTAACAACGCACTAACCTACATAGAAATTAGGAAACCAAAACTCAAACTACTCATCGATACAGGTAGCTCTAGATCAATTATCAGGCCGTCAATTATCGAAAACTTATATCCAAACAGAATTTATCATTCAGACACCATCATTAAAACAACCCTTGGTAGCAAAAACGTCCGGTTCAATGCAAAAATTCCAGCATTTCCCGAGTTTGGTAGTAACCACGAAATAAATTTCATCCTTTTCGATTTTCATGATTATTTCGACGGAGTGATCGGTTTAGCCGATTTAGTTGCTATGGATTTAAACATTGACTTGAGTAACAAAAAATTAGTAGGCGAGCGCATAGAAGTTCCATTCAAGTATAGGGAATCAAGTATGGTCGGCAGTTTCTCATTATTCATAGGCCCAAACGAAAAAGTCATAAAATGTCTACCGGTCAACGTGTACGAGGGAGATATGATAATAGAAAGACACAATCTAGGTGATCTCATCATCCCGCGAATCTTGACCTCAGCGAAAAATGGCTTCGCACCAATAGAAATCCAGAATAAAACGAACCAACCGATATCTATAAAATTGAATGAGCCCATATCGGCAAATATGTTCGAACCACACCAATACGAAATCTACAAATTCGAATCTTTCAACGGAACACCCGAACAGACAGACAGACACATAGACAAGAATGACATACAAGACCTTATACGTACCGATCACATGAACACCGAGGAAAAAAGATTCATTATGAAACTGTGTGAAGAATACTCCGATATATTCTTCAAACCAGGAGACAGACTGACTTTTACATCTAAAATCAAACATGTAATTAGGACCACTGACGAAACACCCGTATTCACCAAATCTTATCGCTACCCGTACATTCATAAAGAGGAGGTTCAAAAACAAATACAAGATATGTTAGAAAAAGGTATAATTAGGCCATCATGTAGCCCATGGTCCTCTCCAATCTGGATAGTGCCCAAGAAATTGGACGCGTCCGGTAAACAAAAATGGCGCCTAGTCGTGGACTATCGAAAAATCAATGAGAAGACCATTGATGATCGATACCCCATCCCAAATATCAGCGATATATTGGACAAACTTGGCAGAGCCCAATATTTCACCACGCTCGATCTCGCCAGCGGCTTCCATCAGATCGAGATGGGAAAATGTTCGATCGAAAAAACCGCCTTCAGCGTAGAACATGGGCATTTTGAATACCTTAGAATGCCATTCGGGTTGAAGGGAGCCCCCTCGACATTCCAAAGGGTGATGGACGAAATCCTGAAAGACCTACAGAACAAAATCTGTATGGTCTACATGGATGACATCATCATATTCAGTACAGGGCTTCAAGAACACATACAGAACCTGAAATTAGTTTTCGCTAAATTACGTGAAGCTAAACTGAAGATCCAGTTGGATAAATGCGAGTTCTTACAGAAAGAAGTAGAATTTCTGGGACATGTTGTGACGCCTGACGGAATCAGACCAAATCCCAGAAAAATCGAAACAATTAAGAAATTCCCAATCCCTCGCACACAAAAAGACATAAAATCTTTCCTAGGTCTCCTCGGTTACTATCGGAAATTTATTAAGAACTTCGCGAAACTAACGAAACCAATGACCTCTTGTCTAAAAAAGGATCAAAAGGTCGAACACACGAAAGAATTCATCGAGTGTTTCAATACTTGTAAAAACGTCTTAATTTCAGAACCGGTTTTAGCCTATCCAGACTTCGAAAAAGATTTTGAGTTAACCACGGACGCTTCCAACTACGCGGTAGGAGCAATTCTGTCTCAAAACGGTCACCCAATTAGCTATGCCTCGAGGACTTTGAACTCGGCAGAAATAAACTATTCCACCATAGAGAAAGAGCTGTTAGCAATAGTTTGGAGTTGCAAGTACTTTAGGCCCTACCTATTCGGCCAAAAATTTACCATCTTTACCGATCATAAACCACTCCAATGGCTTTTTTTCTCTTAAAGAACCAAGCTCACGACTAGTTAGGTGGCGCCTGAAGTTAGAAGAGTTCGACTACTCGATAAAATACAAAAGAGGCAGTAATAATCAAGCAGCAGACACCCTGTCAAGACACCCGCCAGAATATGACATGAATGCCCTCGAAACCATGTCGACAGACGTTAACTTAGATGACATTGACGAAATCATACAAAGGGAACTAAAGAACCTCTACAGCTTGCCGAATTTAGATGATAAAACCATCTCGGAAGTTATAGAAAATCAAAACCTCAACAACGCGCCTGTCGAGAACCCCTCAGAAAGAGTCCACGATAACCAAAACAAAATTAATGTCATTTCAAACATACAACTCGAACCTCCTGTACAAAAAAAACCCGAAACAGGTTTAGAAACAGTTCACACATCCGTTGAAGACCCTATCCTGACGATTCCCATAACTGATCGATCTTTAAATACATATAAAAATCAGTTGATCATGACATGCGGAGAAGTAGACAGTACGAAGTCTCGTCGAGAAAAAGTGTTCGACAATTTACGTTTTTATATCACCTTTCCCAAACAAAATTTGATAAGCCATATCCAATATTTTGCGAAAAATCATATGGATCCTAAACAAATTTACGCTCTTTTCTTCCACAATTCGTCTCTCTCCGAAATATTTGCGACAACCTTGCAGAATACCTTTAAAAATTCTTCTTTCAAATTAATTCAATGTACAAAATTTCTGACGGACGTCGAAACAACGGACGAGCAACAACAGAAACTTGAATACTATCACATTTACAAATCAGGTCATAGAGGAATTAACGAAGTTAAGATGTCATTGAGCTCAAGATACTATTGGCCTAACATCACTCGTGATATCGAAAACTATATCAATAATTGCGAAACGTGCCAAAAAAACAAATACGACCGAAATCCTCCTGCAATCAAATTCAATCTAACACCGACTACATCTAAACCCTTTGAACACATTCACGTAGACGTTTTCAAGATATCGAACGAAAGTTACCTAACTATAATCGATGCCTTTTCACGTTACGGCCAAGCCTACCCTCTGAGGTCGGTCACAGGGGTATCCGTAGTAGAAAACCTGTTAACATTTGTTACTCACCACGGGTTACCTCAAAAGATTACCACAGATAGTGGAACCGAATTCAAAAACCAAGATCTAGATAATTTTTGTGGCCTACACCGTATAGAGCTTCACTTTACTACGGCAAAAAACAGCAATTCTAACTCCCCCGTGGAACGCTTCCACTCAACACTGATTGAACATTTCCGCTGCCTCAGGGAAGAAAACAAAAATTTGACCCCTGACCAATTAATAAAACACGCCATACTGAGTTATAACAACTCTATCCATAGTGTAACGAAATTCACTCCCTTCGAAATCATTAGAGGTCACATTAATAACACCGATCCGTTCGATCTCAACGACAACATAATAATATCTAACTATATTCAGAACCATAAAGAAGCGAGAAAAAGACTTTACGAGAACATACAAAAAACAAACAACGAATCCAAAGAAAAAACTATCGCGAAAATCAATGAGAAAAGATCAACACCCCCAAATTATTCCGGCCAAAAGGCAGTATACATCAAAACTAAAGCCCGCAACAAAAATTTGCCAAGATTCAAAAAAACCGAATTGATTGAAGAAACTGACATCAAATTAAAAACGAAATCAGGAACCTATCATAAAAACAGCGCGAGAAAACCTAAAAATTACAAACAAATATTGTTGCAGGAAAATCAAGAAAATGAAGGCTCTTCTCCTATACCTGGTTGTTCGAGTAGTACTCTGTAGCGAAGACGTGCAAATAACCACACTTGAAAATCTCATCCTTCCTTTAGAACTAGGGAACGCAAGACTCGTTTACACCAAACATACTTTTCTACACTATATAGACATGAAAACAATTATCAATCAGATGAATAATCTGAATGAAAATTTCAATTCAATAAGAAGTAGTATCACCAAAATCAATACAACAAACCCGATATCGTACCACGGATTGGCCGAAAATATGCTATTAAGAACTGAGTATTTGATACAAACTGTCCAAAAGAAACTCGAGAGTTTTCTCCCTCATACCCGAAGCAAAAGAAGCCTATTGAACGGGATAGGTAAAGTGAATAAATGGCTCTTCGGCAATCTAGATTCCGACGATGAAGAACGGTATAATCACGCCATCAATGTATTAGAGCAAAATCAAAAACAAATCATTCACGAAACAAATCTCCAAATTTCCTTATCGAAAAAACTTATTGACCATTATAATAAAACTATAAGAATACTGAACTCAAATCAGGAGAAGTTCGAACGTAATTTAGAAAGGTTTCAAGCATCAATGAACGATCGAATCGAAGATGTCAACGATTATATTAGCTTTCAAGGAACAATCTCGCAAATGAAGCTCGACTGTCAAAGTGCTATTACCCCTTCATTGATAATATCGAGAACCCCATGATGTTTTCTAAACTCAACACTTTACACAGCTCGATAATATCTCATTCAGAATTGAAAGAAATGATCCAACTACCTGCGAGGAATATACGACGAAAAAGAAATACCAAAATTCAAAAATACCCTGACTTACTATGAGTTCTTAGGAACCCAAGTAAATGTCGTCAATACGAAACTAATATTTGCTGTTCACGTCCCAATCATGAAACCTAAAGTTTTTAATTTTTACCACCTGTATCCCGTTATCCTAAATCATAAATTATTTGTCCCTAAATACCCCTACCTGGCACGCAACATACAAGATACTCAGTTCGAAAAAGAAGATTGCCCCTTGCTAGAAGATGTCTACTACTGCCCAGAAACATTTCTGCCCAAGGACAACTGCACTATCAAAATCCTCGAAGGACGTTCACCGGAAGAATGCCAAATCCTGGAAATCAACGTGAGAGATTCCATCCTAGAACAAGTAAGCCCAAGACAAAATTCTGATGATCCCATTCCAACCAGAACGGGTCTACTCAAAATGCAAGACAGACCGATATATAGAAATCAGCCATCCTGCATTGATCAAAGTCCCGGAATCCTGTGAAATACAAATTCAAGGCAAGAAATTCATAAGCGACACCCGAATCCAGCAAGGCAAACCATTATTTCTGCCGAAACTGGAAATTAGTAGCTTGAAAACATCCCGGAACTATGAAACGCCGAACTTCACCAAATTGGACTTCGAGGAAATGAAAGAAATCAACAATATAGCCAAACAGCTTAAGCCCGTACGACTAGAAGAGAACCAACAGTCAACCACGCCTATATTCTGGATAATAATTGCAATAATAATTGTAGCAATTATTGCACTATTCCTACCAAAAATGAAGCAGATGTACCACAAATTCTTCCCAAACTGCAAGAAGGTTCAAGAAACTCCAGAAGCGACCACGTCCAAAAATAACTCCGTTATTTTTTCATCTTGAGGAGGGAGGAGTTACATGATGCTCCTTATCAAAAACATGCCGCGACGACAAGAGAAACATGAGACTATTCCGAGAAGACCATCTCCTCACGAGATTTCTGCGAGCCAGCTTGATTTAGTTTTTATATTCACAATTCATTCCTTGTCTATCTTTCGAAGAGAATTCTTGATTGTACAATTCCGTAATAAACGTAATTTTGCTTTTTAAAAAGGCAGTTTTTGAGGTTGAAGTTAAAATTCTCTCGAACAATGATGAGTAATTCCAATATCTATTATAGGTATACGGGGTGGAGCGAAAAGAAATTTATTATACAGTGTCACCGTTGAAGTCAGCATCTTATGATTTTTTTTACTCTTCAGTTTGTGAAAATTAAGATTTTTACTTCGGAAATAATGCAAAATGAAGTTCATGATTTTTATTATTCTATATCTCTCGAATCAGACATTATCTGTCCGAAAATCACAAAGTTGAAAATTCAGGGTGAATCTAAATCATAAACTAAATAGTTATAAAATCAAAAAATATTATGTGTTTCAAGAGCTTACTCAACTGTAGGATGATACCGTTTTAGAAAGTTTCAAAATAGTAGAATGTATACATGAATCATTCAACCAACCTTGAAAATTAAAAAGAAACCTCGACCTTTTACCGTCTGTATTCCCGCTACTGATTCAGATTGGACTAAGAATTAAGTTTAAGCGAAACATAGACAAAACAACATGTTCTAGAACGGATTTGCTCATTTATCTTGAAAACGGTTCGTTTCTCAAACAAAAATTGTGAGGCACAGAAAGCCTCTAAATTGAACGATCCACCCAATTTGATAACTGGAAGATGTCAGAGGGGTGCTATGAAAAATTTTGGGGGCGAAACCAACTTTCAAATCGATATATTTGAAAGTGAGCGAGATTATTATAATTAACAGGGAAAAATAATAATAAACTTTGACCCCCCCGTAGCTCCGCTACTGTTCGGACTCATGATTATATGAACTTGTTTGATTAAAATGATGAGATCAAGCACCCATTTCAGTTTGTACCTTTGAACCTGTGAACCGATGAAATAATAAGATCTTCCAACCTCACCAGTAACCAGATAATTTTTCAGATAATTCTGCACCTGGAAGTGTCAGTGTGTCCTGTTTCTCTAAAACGAATCGTTGTCTTTTACATGTTGACTTATAGACATTATTCTTCTTGAATTGTGAGAAATTGATGAACGAATCGAACCATCTTACTTGGTGATTCCCAACATCATGCATAACAAAATATTATCCTAGTCCTCACAATCACAATATACATTGTATCCAAGATAAGGATGTGTATCATGGGGATCGTTTTTATTTTTTTCTGACGTTATTTAACGAGAAGCATTTTTGAAGCTCTACGAATCAGCGTTGAGAGATTCTCCTTACGACGTTTCTTCAGGGAGAAACCATCAACTATACCCCATGACATCCTTATCCTGGACACACTGTATATTCCTGCCAGAAATGCATAGTACCACTCCATGCACACATTATATAGTAATCACACTATATACATTCAATGCGAGTTCAAATCAGTACCTGCTCATATGATTTCAGGAAATTACCATGATATTAATTCCTATTTTGTCAATGAACAAACTAAATATTTTGAGACAAAATTTCAAATACCTATATCTGTATGTTTTTTTCGATGCAGGGTCGGACGTAATAATAATCACAGTTTTATCAGTTTATGGTTGTGCGGTGCGCGCAGCTAATAGCAAATTCGTCTTTGACCGGGCAGTTGTTTATTTAATCTATTATAGGAATCAAAATAATGATGACTCGGATGACGATAATTTTCAAGCTGAAGGAATCTAATATTGTTTCATTCTGAATTCAAAAATTTCATACCTATCACATTATTCATATAATTGAAAATACTACATTTGCAATTAAACTAACGGTATATGTGGTTAACAAATTGTTGATGGTACAAAAGTTATTAAAAAACGCAACCCATTTGACAAGAAGGCAGTTTTGGATAACCCCATATGTTATACCATTTCAGAATCTGTATTAAATGGGCAACATTTTCTTATAATTGGTAATCTTTGTGGGGTAGTTGTTAACTCTGCCAGCGGCATTTTAAAATCAACTTAAATATGCCATTCAATGACAAAACTAAAGGAAAACTACATTTTTCTCAGGTACCTAATTGATAAGAAGTAACACATGTCATAAAACTATTTCTGGGGAAAGGTGCATCCATGTGGATGAAATTTGTAAAAGAAAAATTCACATATATGTGACATAGTTTTATTGTAATGTAAGGGTCTTTTATTCTGGGGCCCTTACTTTGACGCTCTGTTCAGGACAGGAGACTACTCTGGTATTTGACAGGAGGGATTCTCGAGCGCCAGATTTTTGATAAAGGTGATTTACTTCACCTGCTCCTCCCAACTTAGTCGGGAAGGAGGCCCACAGTAGCAACAGTGGAGAAAGGTACAGGAGGTATACCTACCTCGGTACCCACAGTATAATCCAGGGGTCAATGGTATTGAATCGACCTGGAATCAATAAGTAGCCAAGGGAGTGTAGGCTTTAATTACAAACCCTGGGTCTGGCCTGGAATACTGGTTGCTATTCCTGGTCTGGATAATTACAGGAATCAAAGCAAAATATCTCTCAGGTCTTTGATATTTTAAGGTTAGGTCTGGAAAATTATTTATTCAACTATTTCATCATTTCTACCTGGAGAATCGGAAACACAGTTCTAAACGAATTAAACAGATTCAATTTCTATTTATCTTTTCTTTTCCTTCGATTTTTCTAATTTTCTAATATCGGATTTTTAGTGAGGTTAATTAATTATATTTTTCCATTAATGTCAATAGTTCATGAAACATAGAACACCGCCTGACGGGATACAAAGCACAGAGACACCGGTGCACAGGACTGGATTGCTCAAGGAAAAGAAGAAGAAGAGTTGTTAACTGGCTTGTCAGTGTCAGTCGTTAGTCAATAATAATATTCTGCAATTTTGACAAATGAAAATATTGAAAATCACTAAATAAATTATTGAACTATTTGGAACTGAAAACAATGACAACAGAGAAGGAAATATGACATATGCAATCACAAAATCCGTTTATTCAATTTAGAGTTCTGGATTCTTTACACAGGTCGGGTGAGTATCGGTGTGAAAAACAACAGGAATGAAATGAAGCTATAAACAGGATGAATAACACTGGTGAAAAATATACAGACTTACATTTGTAACCGGAAATCACTATACAATACTATTTTACACTGGTTTTGAATGAACTATGAGAGCACTAAAAGATCAGCTTGAGAATCAGGAGCTTGAAGAGCAACGGGGATCAGGTAGTGTAGACTTGTAGACAAGAGCTTAGAGAGTCTCCAATCCTTGGCTGTCTTCAGTATTTATGCACTGCTTTGGCCTTGGCACGAGGACAAGTAAATCTGGAATCTCATTGGTCAAAACTCCCACCTTGTCATGGTTCATGGCCATGGCCACTAAATCTGTCCTTGAAAAGCACATGCGCACCTCCAACACAAAACGCGGAAAAAATAATATTACACCCTAAATGGGCACAGGAACAGGATCTACTACCTTTGCTTATGCTACTGAATGAATTTGGCTGGAAAATATTCAATAACAACAAAGTTATGAGCATTTAAACATTCACCATTTCAACTGATAAATAATTCAATCAAATTTCATATCATAAGCAAAGGGTTGAAAAATATTGAAGTCTTTAGGGTTGTAATGATGTTCATCAGCTTTTACTATCGGGAAAATCTGTGGGAAGTCAGGAATCAATGCATTACTCAGCTCTCTCAGGTTTTCAGGTTTCGAGCTTTCGAACAGGTGAAATTCAACTAGAATCAGGCTCAGGTACTTAGATTTTGATCAAAACCAGTCTAGTAATGAAGCTGGTCAAAAACACTTCATTACAGTAATTACTGATTTTTATAGAAATGAAAAAACATTAATAACTGGTGATACAGATGTTGAATTGACTTATTGATAACTTGTGAATTCATTAATTTCATACCTAGCTGGACAATATCTGCACGCATCACAATATTTAGTCGCGTATGTACTAGTCCGACCCTGGTTGTCGGCATAGGAGTCGATTCACGTGCTAATCGACCATTTGTGAGTGAGTGGAGAATAACATGCTCAAGTTTTTCACGTTTTCAGGCATCATTAGATGATCCAACACAAACTGTAGTGATGCACAGAAGTGAACCGTCCCGTCTACAGTCATTGGCATTACAGTTGGCAGACAAGGTTAATAACTTCGTCGATTCTAACGAAAGGATTCTGGAAACAAAACAAGGAAACTTCTTCATGAGAGGAGCTAACCAAGTGAGTAGATTTTTACTTATTTCTGAGAGATTCATCGTGAATTTCGCATCAAATGAATATGTAAATGATTGTACAAAGTGTTGAATTATTTAAATTCTCGTAGCAGGGCGCTTTTGACTGTAGTCATCATCAGTAAGTAATCAGTTTTTAGCTTTTTAAAAAGAGAGATGAAATTGAATTAATATTCTGAAGAAATTAGTAAGAGTGAGATAACTTACTCGTCATGTTGACAAAAAATATCCTCACCTAAATAAATATGTGGCCTGACTGCACAAAATGTCAAATTAGTTATGTTTATCACAATCCCATTGAACTGATTAGTAAATAGCCATGCCTACCAGAATGAAGATGTTTGATATTGTTTTTGGTGAATTCATTACTCCATTCCATTTTCAATCCATCACAAACCTATCGTCATAATTCTTCTCTCCTTGATCACACAACGGTGGTTTAAGTACATTTGTGTTATCAATTTGTCGATATCCATTTTTTCACACTCGCTGGTCGGATAAAGTACTTCAGCTCCGGCGTAAATACCAGCATATAAATGAGTGCTTTTTATTTCGTTTCTTCGCCAGCATCATTACTCTCGTCATGTATCACTTCTTTAACATGTTTCAGGACTGCGGCGAGAATAGTCTTCTGTACCTTGGTTTATTAATTATTTTCCTAATATGGAGATTCGTTTTTACTTAAAATCCTCACTATTCTATTATTTCAGAGAAAATAGGATGTTTTTTTTTTACTGGTACAATATTTATTATTTTTATAGGTAGAGAAAATTGATTGTTCAGGTTGGAAAATAACAGATGGTGTGTTCTGCAGCTAGTAATGTGAAGATATTGAAAGTAATGGTGTGGATAATGATTTAAGAAAAAAAAACATTGTTGAAATTTGGTTTATAGATATCACAAAAAAAATCGATGATCAGTTTTAATCAACTATTTTTCTGTTTTCATGTACAATTTGATTATATTTGAGTATGAATTTTCCACATAACTCTTTATATCCTACGACTAGAATGCGTATCCAATATGGCGGACGAACAAATCATGCATCAACTGCAACACTGAACCATAAACAGTAGGGGCCTGTAAATTCGTGGTGAAATGTAAATGGACACCAGTGGCGTATCTCTAAGAAAAATCAGAAGACAATCTTTGGGAGAAGTCCATAATAACTCCAAGTGTCTACATGTCTAAACTTAGTTTTTCAGAAAGGAATTCACTGCGCAAATGTAGAATACATTTATAATGAGTAAATTTCTCATATTATCATTTTCACACATTTTATAACATATTCAATTGTCATAGTTTTAGTGAGTATCTCATTTCACTGTATCAAATCACTGAGTTCATTTCAAAAGACTTTTCCCACTTCAAATAGGAGAGGATGATTTCATTCTACCACAAACCGAATCGCCTTTTCCTAAGACTGCTCTCATTTGAACCTCTTGAAGAGCTTTTCGAATCAATTCCTGATGGATCAAAAACGAACAATTTATCATGTGAAGACAATGTTATGACATCCTTAGGAAAATCTGGGCCACTGTTTTCAACAGCTTGTCAGTTTTGAGTTGGGCATCAAATCTAACCCTGAATTTTGTCAGAACATCCTCTGAATTGAACGAATAATATTCAGATGATGGCCATTCCAAGTTTAACTGTATGTCAAGATCATTCTTCCTGATTAGATCCAAGAAACTTCGAGTAAATCTTATGTGATAGGGTACAGACAGGCATCAGGTATACTTATGGAACCAAATCACTTCATTACAATAATCAAGTATAATATTGATTTTACCAAAGATCTAATAATATTTTTGACTTTTCGGAAATAAATTCAATGACAAGTTGTCATGACCTTCGTCTCAGTAGTTTCTCTCCTCTACTGTATCACCATACTTCCACGTTATTCTGAAGAGATTAATATAATTTGACCCCCATTTGAATGCCCATGTTATGTTCAGAAATTTGGTACGAAGCCATGAGATCGCGCGTTCTAGTCGTATGATATAAAGATTATGAGTTCTGTGGTATTAACGTTGTCAAAAGCAATATTTATTATACATGAAATAATGTCTCTTTCACACACAGGTCTTTAACCTAAGGTGTTTTCGGAAACCTACTCTCGGTTGTTAAACCGATTCAGAGAGGTCACGTGACAAAAAACTTGGATCATCTACTCGTGTTCAACGTTTACGAACGTGTCAGGTTAGGAACAGAAAATGTAATCTTCTTTAGGCGGTTTCATGTATTTAATGGACGAAATTGTTCACATTTTATTCAAGCACTTATTTGATATGTTTACAAATATTTACAATCACCTGGTGATTGGTGAACTTGTCTCATGTGTTGTCGCATATTATTTTCTTGGCTCATAAAACCACAAACTTCACACATACCCAAATTCATCCTCTTTGCATTACTGCAAATTATGGAGATTGAAACGAAAATGTGTATCACTGATCGAAGTGTTTCCCAACATGCAAACCATTTTATTATTATATTGTTGTCGTGGAGTGGTAATCTCCCGCGTTTTCGATTGCCATGAATTACCTATAAATTGGTAATGCGCATGCGGTGTCCTGGCGACCATAATTTTGAGTAGGGCCACGAAAGATCAACCTGAGTCATTGATCGAGTTAGCAACACTCAAGTTTCCGAACAGGGGCCCGATTCTCGAATCTGTAGGAATTCGATCCTATTGGAGAATGATCTAATGCTTTCAGTTCTCATAGGAAATGATGATTTGTCATGACACCTATTCTCGAACCAGATGGAATCGTTTTCCCTAGGGGATTAAAAAAATGCCGTATGTCGCGGATGATTAAAATGAAATGTTGACATTTTGATTTTGACTAATTTTGAGGTTATAGTATAATATAATTTTGTGACTGTGACATTATTGTGTTGTATATTTACTATATTTCCTCTGATCAAAATGGATATGGATACAAACAATATTGAAAAACCACGTGGTGGTAGTATTAGCAAAGATCAGACAAGACTTTTAATAGAAATAATGGAGGCCTCTGAGGACTTGAAGAAAGGAAAATTTCACCCCCAATTCTCTTACAAGGATTCTAAAGTACCTATCAATTTTCTAGTAATGTCTTTGGACAAACGAAAAACTTTAATAAAGTGTGCAGTAGACAATTGGTCCCTTCTACGCAGAAACCTTCTTCTTAGTCTTCTAGCAAGGATTTCAGCCACTTCTAAATTTTGTAAAGCCTCTAGATTGTCTATTTCATCCATGTTTGCCATGTTTTGCAATACATGATTTTCACTAAGGATCAGTTCCCATCACAAATGAGAATAACTTCGTATTTCATGAGGGTTATCCTATGGGAAACATGTTGTTTCCTTGGGGATTACCATGGGAAGCAGTTCTCTCGAAATGTGTAAGAAAAGTTTCCCATACAATATTTCAAGACTACATCATCTCCAATTTCCATGGGAAATGAGTTTTTTCCATGGGAACGAATTCCAACGGATTCGAGAATCGGGCCCCAGATGTAGGTGACTCGGTTTAGGTAACCGAAGGTTCAGTCAGATTAGGGACCTGATCAACCTGAATGAATTTCCAAAAATGCCTCTATGTTAATAATAAATAATTTACAAAACATGTAAATAATATTTTTTGATGATATTCGTACAGTTGTATTCAATAAAAAAGAGTACAAGTATTAAAAGAGAGGTTAACGTCATCCTAGTTTGTTGTGTAAAACTGGCTCAGCCAATGCTTTGTATTTTTGACAACCTACGACAACTGTCAACTATGGTAAACAATCATCCCCGATGTGGCCCGTTTTACGCAAATAGGCCGATGTTAATTTCTCTCTCGAATACTTGAGCCTTTTTTAATACAACTGTACACGATTGAATGAATAAATAAATAATTAATTAATTTACAAAATCCAAGTGTGGTTAAAATTTGAAGATTTACTTAATTTTGGTAAATAATTGTTTTCACCACGTTTTCATTTTATTCTTCTGGTCATGCCTGTAACTGTTCCAAACCATATATCTACATTTTATCTTTTGTTCCAGGGAAACTTCAGAGATAGGCAAAACTACAGGGGTGGAAATAATCAAAATTGGGACAGACAGAGGCGTGACAGAGATAGAAACAAGGATTAAAGTGTTGCTTCTTTTCATGTCTTGAAATGGTAGACATCCATGTGTCACATAAAATGTACGTTATATTTGATATTTCTAATATAACCTTTATGAACAATTTGAATTTCAATAATGCATGTCTGATCCAATACTTTAAATTTATCATTTGGGTATTGTGTTTAAAAACTGGCAGATATAAATGTGTACTGACATCTACTTGTATATCTTTCCTGATAGTGACTATAAAGTCTGGAGTACCTATCTCTGTGATTCCAATTCTAATTCATTTGTGTTGTAAGTCTGTTGTGGTTTTTTCAAATGCACTGATGAAGCTCTCTACAACTCTGTAGATTATCACTTCTAACCTTTCTGTTCCACCAAAATTGAATCTCCAATTTATTTCAAACAGAGTGAATCATGAATAATCTTTTGAATAGAATCATAGCTATTAATAAATCGTTAAAATCATCAATACTCGAAAGGGTCCAATGTTTTCAAAAAAACAAAAAGTCCAAAGTCGGTCGAAGACACTGTAGAAATAAAAATTATAAAACAGTAACCGGTTTCGGCTCATCGACCATCATCAGACTGTATGTATATTAGTCTACAGTCTGATGATGGCCGTTGAGCCGAAACCGGTTACTGTTTTATAATTTCTATTTCTACATGAAGTGTGGTCGATCAACTTTGGAATTTTTTGTTTTCCATTGATAGGTAATAATGTTCCCTACACAAAAATGTACGGGTACGTTTATGGAATAATACAATATGGTCCGTAAATTGACTAGAATGCACATTTTCACTAAGGGTTATTAGGAATAATTAAGTTGTTACTTACTTTTATAAGAGTACAACAAAAAATTTATTATCAAAGTGATACTTATACTGGATAACATTTATTATCAAGTAAATAACAAATAAATTTTTATAAGCATAAACAATTATAACTATAGAACATGAGTCAATTTCTGAAAAAAATACATATGGCTCACTAGAAATTGGTAAAATGGTAATGAAACTGCGATAACCTTGAGTTGAGTAATATATACAAACTTTCAACTTCGAATTGTTGATATTTAAAAACAAATGTGTTCAAGGCAAATCTAACAGACTATATGAGCATTGTTCATAGTGTGTAAAAGGCAGAAATACATACAGTTTAGTCCTCCATATTTTTTAACTGGCCTTTCCATTCTTTGAAACACACTATGTTGGAACATGTGGATTGACGAACCTGAATTTGATTGCCATTTTCCCTCATTGGTCAAAAACAGGTACACCGCCAACGGACGATCTATCAATATTTAAGTACTACAGGGGTCAGGAAAGTGTGATTCTTCTGGTATGAGCATGGCTCTTCAGAAATAGATGGAAAGATAACAAAAGTATCAACATATAAAGTTAAAAATAATTCTGAAGTCGTGTATTACCCAACAGGAACAGTCATAATTGATATTCAAAAATCTTTTCAAATCAGATTCTATGGATTTAAGAAATCGTATAACGATGTTGGTTTTCATTACCATTAGTGCAGATTTGATATTTTCTCCTTTAAGTATTGATCAAGGTACAAAATGTTTGACATACAAAACAAGGATATGTGGAGCTCCAAATTTGAGAAAGTGTCAACTGAATTGAAAATCCCAAGGGAAAGAAAAATACAAATAGAAACAACGGCACAGATCGATTGCTGTGAGTAATCTAGTGAATCACATTTTCCTAATGTTGAGTACCTATAACACTATGATCTACCTATTAGAATAAAGTTTGTTTTTCAAAGAAATAAAAATATTTAATCTCAACCAGATATTTAATTGAAAAATACAGAACAAAAATGTATACAGTGTGTCCAAGATAAGGATATCTATCATGGAGTAAGGTTGATGATGTTTTTTCCGAAAAGAGACGTCCTACGGCAAATCTATAATCGCTGTTTTGTAGAGCTTAAAAAGTGGCAATGTGATAGTGTCTTTTGTTTTTCTATGTCTTTTTAAATAACGTCTGATATGAATTGAAACGATCCCAATATTTATCTTCCACACAGTGTATATGACTTTGAAAAAAAAAACATAGGTGGTTATTGATCCAGTTTGAAATTATTGAAAAAAATTGGCTCTTGAAGTTTGCCGACCCCTGAATTACTAGAATAGAGAGAGGCATTAATAACAATATGAGAAGTGAGATGTAACTATTGGAAACCAATGACCTATAAGAACAAATGGAAGTGCAATGCTACTTCTCAGTTATACGTTGTATTGAACTGTCTTGAACTGTTGGTGGACGAGTATGCGCAGAGCGTCAAAAAAAGTGAAATCGCAAGTTATTTTCATTCAATTTAAATTTTGAGTTAATATTTATGTAGTTCAAGAATTTGGTGACTAATGCTCAATCATATTGTTCTAGTTTTCATCAAACTGTTTTGAACTTAATTTAATTGTTCAGCTTGCACTAACAGTTGCCAGAAGGTTAATAAAATAATATCTTCTCATGGGTGACCTTATTCACAAGGCCCTAGATATAATATTTTCGGAATATTTCATGTAAATGGTTGATAGCCATTTGAAAAGGTAAATTCTATCCTGGACAGAATGCAAGACGAACCATCTCGTCTATATTGCAATGAGTTCAATATTTTCTACAAATTGGACTGGTACAATTTTATTATACATTATGATAGTAAAAAATATATGCCTCAAACACATCATCGTTCATCTAATTTCAATAGAATTTCAAGCAAAATTTATATATATGACTAGTTTCATTTACACCAACAAAAACGTGAAAATTATTTAAAGAAAATAAATAATTGTTAACGTTGCAGGCTCTTTGTGAACAATAAAAATGCCAACATTAGAATAATGTGACTATCTCCCTTCTGAAACCGGGAATTATTTTATTTAGTCCTTTGAAAGTACATTAAATTAAAATATCATCATCCCACCATTAAATGATCATTCAAAATATCTATTGCAAAACTATACCGATGTTGCAAGGCTGCATGCTCGGACATCTCCAATTATACAAATAGTACTGCAATTTACCGTCACCTATTCCAAACTTCAGTTGCAACAGAAACTCGGAGTTGTCCATCAAATCCAGAGCATTGAAAACGTCGAAATTCAATTGCCTGGCGGAAATCAGCGCGTCGGTCATCAGTTGCACCCAGGGCGTACCTTTCGACACGTTGTAGAAGGAGTACGCAGCTTTGAGGGATTGATGCACCGGATGGTGCATCACTGTCGAAGGCAATGTGTAGTAGCTGACGAAATCCGTTACTTCGCCGTTGACTTCCACTATGAAACTGTCGATTATGTTGGGCCGCGGCAGGAACCAATGTATGAATTCCTCTTCGCTGAATAGTGGTGCCAAATCGAACCGAGCTAGGTACTGAAAGGAGAAACCATTCGAGTGATACCCTTTTTTTCTGAATCTTGTAATTGAAGGGATCAAAGTGTAAATGAATGTGATGAAACTGGACTTATCTATCATTGATCCAGATGTCATGTTATAGAGAGAAGAGTAGTCAGTTAATTCACTGCGTCAAATAAGTTGAGGTTAGCTTAAGTTGATGATTAGCTTGAGTTACCATTCATCAATTGGATTTCTTGATGGTTTCTAATTGAAGGGGCAAGTGGAAGAAGGGGTCAAGTAACATTTTCTAAAAATATTCGGTTAGGTCATGGAAAAAGGTGTTACGTGCATATTCAACTTTGTTTCTATTCTTCATACCTGAGCAGATACACTGTGGTAGAAGGGGCTTTGTTACATTAAACATCAAGAACGCAATGGAAGAGCAAAATGCTGTAAATCATGAAAAATCAACCAAAACTATTCCTCACAATTGCATAAATCCAATTATTAAAGTAGCTTCCATTAAAAAATGCCAGCTAACTTTACTAAAACCTATTTTTCTCACAAACTCATATTTGTAACATTACTCCTTCTTCCACTTGCCCCTTCAATTATGTGTATGTAAAACTTGGCAACTGATGTGACAAGAATCACTTACTAGGCATAAAGCACACTTTACCAATCGCGTTCAAGTTAATTCCCCATATGTTATTCTTTTCAGGTTTTCTTCTTATTAAATCAAATTCAATCCATATACTTGGTTGTAAATTCCATGAATGTATTTCATTATTGCTTTTATAATGTCTCATGAATTTCATTGATGTATATTAACCCGTTAGCGTCGTGCGTTGCCATATGGCAACGCTAGTCAGATGGAGATTTTAGTAATTGCGAAGCACTCAAATTTTCTGCTATAAGGGTGAGAGATAGCCCGCATGATTCGCAAAAGGACCAGTTATGCATATGTCGCAAGTTCTTTGTTGTGAGTAAGCTGGTTCGGCCTCGTGAATTCGTGAAACTTTCGAGTTTATTTGAACTGACGTAAAACATGGACGTCACGTTCGAGTACGTATCATCTTTTTTTTCACGCATTTGATTTCGCGATTTTTGTTTTGATAATAATGTTGCACATGCTGAAAGTTATGCATGTGACATATTGAAAAAAATTGCAGGAATGTTTTTTGTTGCATTAAATATTCGTGTTGCCATCTGGCAAGGTTAGGCGCTTATAATCAGCGAATGTGGTATCTCTCCCGCCCAGCCAATGGATGTTGTAGCATCGGCCGGACAACCTTCTCTTCGGAATTCCGCTAATACTTCCATTCCAATATGTGATGGGATGGGTCAAATAATTGGATGATCGAGCGGAAAACGACGGAGTTATTCAGCACTTGCTAGTAGAAACCAGGTGATATGTGTTGTTTTTGAAAGTGATCAAGTAGTACTATGTGTATATCGGTGAACAAAATATTAGTTATTATCGCATAGGAATTTGTACTGCCCCCTAATCACTTGGTTATTAGACGTAGCCATGCAGAATATCTGTAATCTAATGTAGGTATATGTGTTAATATCCCAAAACATGTATCACAAGCGCCTTGTGTTGTCATATGGCAACAAAAGATTTTTGGAAAACCTGAATTTAATTTGATTCTTTATACTTTTCTCGCCTTCAAAGTATTTCACACTAGTTAATAGCCATAAAATATCAGAAAGAAAGCAAAAAATAATTTCCATTGAGTCGACCATAGCAAAGTATTCTGATGAAGAAATAGGTAAAAAAAAAACATTCGCCCATTATGAAATGAAGTTGTCATACATACCTCTACTAACAATTTGTGGGCCTTTGGCACATCGGCCGCAGTCATTTTCCTGTAGCCGGGAGTCTTCGTTTTATCGGGCAATTTGTACAATTTCAAAGTCCTCTGCATGGTCATGTTGCGCGATAGGTGAGAGAACTTCACTTCAATCAACTTTTTCGGATTGAGGGACCTGTGCCAGTACGTACAAGTGCTGACCGGTTTAGGCAGCACGATACCGGCGGTGTAGACGGCTTGAAAAAGACCATATTGGTGTACACGTCTGGTTATTTCCCTGATCAGGACTGGAGCGACCCGTTTTGATCTCAGCTTTTTGTGTACACAAAGGAAATTGATTTCTACCATTTGCTGAGTTCTGCAAATGAATCATAACAACTGTTTAGTAACATTTTGCTGAAAGCCTTTGATTAACCAACAAAAAATTTCCGTGAAGTTGCATGAATAGTTCATCAATTCTTTCAAAGATCAACTGCGTTACATGCCATTGTCTTATAAGGTGAACCGCCTACTTTTCTTTGTCCACCCCATTAGTTCATACCCATGAAATCTTGTCGACCCTCAGATTATAATATAGCTAATTGTTGGCTCCCGTACTATCTTTATTCTCTTCGCAGTGCTTGGAGTACAATCTTCGCGCTTTGGTCTTTCTTTGTTATACGACACATGGGTAGTGTCGGACGAAGACTGAGCACTATTAGTACGTCTCATATAGTACCATTTTCTTGGGCTACGTCAGTACCTCTCAGTACTGCCAATCTAATTTCAAATATTCAAACGATGAATATGTTTTTATAAATAAGTTCCATCAATCCAAATGTTCCCGATATTTGTAATGAAGATGGTAATTCCGAAGATCATTCTAGAAGGCTTCAGTGCCAAAATTTTCTATGATAAAACGCCACGTTCCTTTTTCGAAATTTCGCCAATTTTGAGGATTTTGGGGACAAAATTATGGTTGTCTTCACACTATAGTTCCACAATTTGGTTGTGCTCTGTTTTGGCGTGAATCGTGGAAGTTGTTATCGCTCAATGCGGCTTTTGCACTGAAACCTTCCATGAATCATCACATTGCATAGACACCTCGTTACACCACGTCTGGAGAGAATCACCCTTCAGATTTTAGAAGATTGGATTCCACATAATTAGTTGAATAGGAAACCCTCAAATATTCGGAGGGTCCTCGTAATAGGAGAACTAGCCCCATGTGTGGATTTATCGCTAGTGATATTTTGATTCACCATCTATCGAAGTCCAGATGCTCTGTATGTAGCAAAAAGAAAGATGCTTGTTAGCAGCTGACACCTGGTAAGAGGATATTTGTCCAATTTTTTTTATCAAGACCAATCACTGGGGAGCCGAACTGAACCAACAACAAAGTTGAGAATAGTTTTCATAATATAAGCTTATACAGGGTGTTTCAAAAAAACCTGACCCCCTTGCTAGGGTAGGTAGATCACTGCAAAATAAGTTGGGTTTGCTCAGTGAAAAAATGTCTTAACGGCATCCGTTTCCATGATACAAGGTGTTGAAAAAATTACTTCTTTACACATTTTTCACGATTATGTCGAAACTACTGGAAACATTGTGATGAAATTTTGTACGGATGTTTCTTGAAATCTGACACATCGCATGAATTTGTTTTTATATCTGACTCTCATAGAGGGCGCTAGTTACACGGTTCGTACCGAGTAGTTTAGAACATAACTTTTTTGAGGTTAGATTTCCCAATCCAAATATGATATGAACTTAAACCTCATTCAATTTTACACCACAAAGGAACTCTTGGTGAAACTCGATACTATGTTCCGTTTTCAGAATATTTTGATTTGAAAATATTGGAGTAGTATTGATGCTGGTATAAACTGAATTTTATTGAGTTCAATTACCTATTTATTCAGATTCAAAAACAATAGGATCATTCTTGTGCTGAAGTTATTGATGGAACAAAGAATCATAAGTAGAAAATCAAGAGATATTTGACTTGAAACATGAAATATTGAATCAGTTAGAGTATAAGTGTTCAAAATGTCCTACGTTTCGACGAATACACGATTCTATATTCTTTTCTTAAGAATGTATTATTCTTCTAAACAGTTGAGGATCAGGTGTAGGTCATTAAAGTGATGTTCAATTATGTCTCACAACTCTTGACGTGAATTTACCTATGTAGCTTAGACTTTCTGCTCAAGATACAACAAAACTGTGTAATCCATGTTCACAGTCAAATCTGTTTCGATGTTATTCTTGTGATTCATTGTTATATCAATAAGTTTAGCATCAGAAATCATAATACTCGCTCTATTACATAGCTTTATACCAGCAACAGTTATCACTTGATCATTTTCAAATCGAAATATTTCGAAAACGGAACACAGTATCGAGTTTTACCAAGAGTACCTTTTTGGTGTGAAATTGAATGATGTTCAAGTTCACATCAAATTTGGATTGAAAAATCTAACCTCAAAAAAGTTATGTTCAAAACTACTCGGTACGAACCGTGTAACTAGCGCCCTCTATGAAAGTCAGATATAGAAACATCGGCATGCGATGTGTCAACTTCCAAGAAACATCCATACAAAATTTCATCACAATGTTGCCAGTACTTTCGACATAATCTTGAAAAATGTGTAAAAAAATCATTTTTTCAACACCTTGTATCTTGATAACGGATGCCGTAACGAAATTTTTTTACTGAGTAAACCCAACTTATTTTGCAGTGTTCTACCTACCCTAGTAAGGGGGTCAGGTTTTTTTGAAACACCCTGTATAATACAACGCCTTTAGGGGTTGAATCCAAAGTTGAATACCTACTATATACAAACATTTGCTGTGAACCGCATATAGCTACATGGAGGGGGTTATTTGAATCATACACTTTGTTGTTCTCGTAATTCAAACACTACTCCAATATGCAGAGACGAAATTTAGTCACGATTATCGATATATTATAATATACGATTATTGATATATCATCATGTTCCATGATAATTATTTATTACTATTAAATTATTATTATTAAATTAATTAAATTTGGTATCTACATGTCATTCATCTGCATTATCGTCCCGTTTTGATACATTTTCTTGGTAACACAGAGTGAGAGTAGAATTGAAACGGGTGGCGCCCTATTATTTTCTATTTTTTTAATATATTTTTTTGCTTATTATGGTTGTGTACCCACACCATCTCTACTGAGCGAACCGGCTATCACTCTGGCCAAGAATTAGATACCCCATTCGATCTCTCAATAACACTTTCTTCATAAATATTTGAGTAATATATTTAATGTAATTTTATTGAAAAACACCCGTTACAACTGTGGGCCTGATGGTATACCCAACATATTTCTTAAAAAATATATTTGTTCTCTTGCATACCCACTTTGTATGATTTTTAATGGATCATTGAACTCTGGAATTTTTCCTGATATCTGGAAATATAGTTATATAATTCGCGGTAGTCAAGGTCATCCATACATTCCTATTCCCGTACCTAAAGTCACTGGATGGTATTAGTTAGATACAGAAATGACAACTGTACAACTGTGTTTTTGAATGTTTAGATTCATCAAGTTACACATCTTGCATTGTGACCACGATAAAAGCACCGTCGTCCCGCGCTTTTTCATTCAAAATTGTTTGAATTTGACAAAAAATTTCATGGACGTCAAAATTGAAATATGATTTCATAAACTACTGAGATGAAAGCATAAATGGAAATGTCCTGCTGTGTAATGAATTGTGGGAACGGAGTTCATTTATGTAATATCTCAGTTATCTTTGGAGATAAAACCTTGCGGTTTTCGCGGTCCTGTGCCACTTTTGTGAAATTCAAGATGGCCTAATCAGATTTTGCATTACTGTTTCCGTTTATGAGATACAGGGTGATTTTGAAAATTCACACTTTGAAACCCCTCTCTCTATATCTACGAAGTTTCGCAGCGAAAATGTCAAATGGAAATTATTTCCCATAGAGAATTTTACGGAGAATCCAGTGACGCAGTCAATTTTTTTTTTTTTTTTTTCGGAGTATGGTTTTTCAGATATCGCTCAAACTTATGATCTCTTAAATGGAACATCCCGTATTTAATGAGCTCCTCAAATTCCTTATTTTTTCACTAGAAATTGATATATGTATAATGTATAAATATAACATTTTCAAATATGCTCAAAAATCACTAAAACATTGAATTTAAATGTGGGCTATGAATTTTTTATATAAAAAAGTTCCAATTGAAGGATAATTCTTTTGATTTTTCCATGACAATTGAATTTCGAAATTATTCAGTAACTTAATCATTGAATGGTTCAAATTGATGTCCATTTTCCCTAACACACAATTGACACACTTTCACAATATGTCTCAATACAGTAAGAGGCATAACAATCTTGAAGAAATTCGTGCAACAATAGGGGCAGTCTTCCAGCAATTACAAAGACATCCTTCAATTATATTGAATCCATCAAGACGTATTGAGAAAGTGTGTGAGGGACAATGGACAACTGAATAGTTTCAAAATTCAATGTTCTTTATGAGTGATGTAATGTAATAAGTCCATAGTTGAAGTGTGTTATATAAAAAACTCACTTACTTTTGGTATACATTGAGTGTTGCTGGTATAGCAGAAATAAAACCAACTAATCTTCCACTTTTGACAACTCTCACCCCACAGTGCCAATCTTTTTTCCAACCTGGAGGCTGCAGTGCCCTGAAATAAGGTTTTTAGTGTTTTTTTTTAAACCCAAAGGTTCTACTTGTGCAAAGTTAAAATTTGGTAGCAGAAATTAACTACACAATTCTTCCAGAACATGCCCAAGGAGATAAAACAATAAGCTCATCTGGGTGTTCTCCCAAGTTTTTTTTCAACACTCCTTGATATACATTTGCATAGAAATGTTTACAAATTACCAGTCCAAACTGAATCCATATCATTCAAATGGTAAATATTAATATCCTTAGAACACCTAAAGGAATATCTTGAGTCAAAGTAGTTTTTTTATCTTTTATTTAGTGGTAATTATTTCATTCAATGAAGATTATTATTGTTATAACTATTATTTTGGAGTTGAATGATTTTTTTTTTCAAAATGTTCTTCTGAAAAAGACCTCTTTGGTCTATGAATTGAGTTTGAATGTACCTGTTTATGACCTTCTGTAAGAAAAATTACGTCAAGAATCAGGAAACTATATTACACATTGGTTCATTTGGAAAAATGTTTGCATTCTCTATTTGTTTATGTCCCAAATATCCGCATTCATCAAATTTCATGTACCAAGTGAGACAAATTGAACATTTTTGAAAGGATATTCTTTCTTTTCAAGTATTCAGATAGATTAGAATGCTCTAGTCTGAGGGTCTATATTTTGAAAACTAGGTAACTCGATAGTGGAAACCGCATATGGATGTTCATCATCATTTTATAGTTACAAGATGTATTCCAAGAATGTGCATTTTCAAAAAGTTGCAGGAACATTTTTTTGCAACTTTTTTCCTGATTTCATGACAATTTCAATGCTCTGGATGTTTTCTTGAAAACAAAAAAACAAATTAAAAATAGTTTTTACCAAAAATGCACATTTGAAAATAAAACTTGTAACTCTGATAACGATGATAAACATCGGGTTTTCACTACCGATTTGTCACAAAAATTTACCCTCGTTCACCAACAACAGTTGTTATAATCTATCTAGTTTGAAATGTTACCAATTCTGGTATTTCAGGCATAAGCAAATATGCAATTAGTTTTCAAAATAAAACGATGCTTGATGTAGTTTCCTGATTTTTGTGTTGTAATATTGATCACATAAATCAGACTCAATAGGCGAGTGGAATATATTATTTCATTTCTTAAATAGAATCATCGCTCAAATACCTTTCAGTTCCATATTTTTTTAGAATTTTTCGGTCGATTTTCATGTGCAAAATCATCAATAATCCCACGGAAATTTTCAAACGGCTAGAAATTTACCGCGAGTAAAACCTGGCCCCACGATTTCGTAAGTAGGGGCAGAACATAGCACAGTTGCCATGTGCTGTAATACGAAGGGGAACTTCAGAAATATTAGTCATTCAATAATCCATAAATTCTCAATTATGTATTGGTAATATCCCTAAACGATTTGTGATTTATTGCTTATAATAAATTTGTGTAAATAATAATTATATTAATTCACACTAAAGGACATTTGAACCGGTAAACGTGACAACACGGCGCTCGAATTGTGGGCGTGGTCTTGTCAGTTCTCAGCATTCAGCACAATGTTATGGAGTATAAGAAATATTTGGACATGCTGGTTGCTCGAAATAGTCAAGAATGAACGTTAATATCATGGGTTCCTCCTATTATGTTTTATTCAACAACAGGACATATTTTTGATAACTTGATTATAATTGGTGACTTGAACACCTTGCTTCATGAGTGGGAATGGAAGATTATCTGACCAATAAGGAAACAGCATAAAAACTGACGTCATCATTTATTCGACGTATCGCCAAATGGCAGCCATGACGGTACCTAACGACACATTAATAGCCCAGTAGATAATTTTGAATTTTGATAATTTTCAAAATTTTTCATTCTACTCCAAGAAATGAGTGGAAACACTGAATGTCCTTTGTTGTGCTTTATTATAGATTTTCTTAGGGTTTGGTTGTTTGAAGACTTTCATGGGATATCCCTGGAGGACGACCCAATTGTGCATCCCACAGACGTCCCATTGATTACAAAATTAATATAAATTTATACATCCAATATACAGTGTGTCCCACTTACCATGCTCACCATGGGTATCTTTTTAACGGTGAGAGATACGAGGTCGGTTAAATGACACCAAATGTGGAGTTTGTCAAGGCCAACTATAATGTGAAAAAATATTTTGATAAAATCTATTCGTTTTTGTTTATACGCAAAAAACAGATTTTGATCATTTTCATGTCTCCTCCGTAACTTCTTCATTTATGAAAATATTCAAATAGGAATTTCACATTCTCATGGCAGTTTTTCAAAGTGATTTCGAAAAAAATATGAAATTTATTCCAACTTTTCTAGAATTTGTGATATCAGCACCAACTTTAGTTTTTCAAATGAAGGTCATAGCTCACTATGACTTAGTTACAAATAACTTTTTTTTCTCTTACAGATGATGTGTCGCAGTAATTGTTTTGTGTTGATAACAACGGAGTTATCGTCATTTATACAAACACAAAAAATTATTTGGAAGCCGCCATCTTGAATTGATAAATTTTAACAAAACAAATCATGATCTCCGACCTCAAAAACCCCCACTTACCAATTTTGGATGGAATCGGACCAAATCTTGTCCGCCATCTTGGAGCAGCCATTTTTTTAAATTTCAACAAAAATTCCATAATTTATTGTCACCGAAATTATGAACACCTGCCAAATTTCAAGTTAATCGGAGTTATGGAATTTTTGTTGAAATAAAAAGAAATGGCTGCTCCAAGATGGCGGACAAGATTTGGTCCGATTCCATTCAAAATTGGTAAGTGGGGGTTTTTGAGGTCGGAGATCATGATTTTTTTGTTGAAATTTATCAATTCAAGATGGCGGCTTCCAAATAATTTTTTGTTTTTGTATAAATGACGATAACTCCGTTGTTATCAACACAAAACTATTACTGCCACATATCATCTGTAAGAGAAAAAAAAGTTATTTGTAACTAAGTCATAGTGACCTATGACCTACATTTGAAAAACTAAAGTTGGTGCTGATATCTCAAATTCTAGAAGAGTTGGAATAAATTTCATATTTTTTTCGAAATCAATTTGAAAAACTGCCATGAGAATGTGAAATTCCTATTTGAATATTTTCATAAATAAAGAAGTTACGGAGGAGACATGAAAATGATCGAAATCAGTTTTTTTGCGTATAAAACAAAAACAAATGGATTTTCCACATTATAGTTGGCCTTGACAAACTCCACATTTGGTGTCATTTAACCGACCTCGTATCTCTCACCGTTAAAAAGATACCCATGGTGAGCATGGTAAGTGGGACACACTTAGTCATTTCAAAAATGCAAAGGAACTTACCATTTGAGGAATTCAGGTTGATAATCAAACCTGAACATGCAGTCATCATCTTCTACATAATTTTCATTGAGAAGTGTATATAATTCTTTAAGGACTAAGGGTTCATCTAAATTTAATGTATCCCACATAAAACCATCTGGTAAAGTGTAAGGTTCTGCTCTTATTTCTGTTACTTCTTTGTTGGGTTCTATAGCTTCATTGCCAGTAATTTTTTCATCTGAAATTTAATGGAAATGATCAAAAACTTTAGTTTGTTAGTTGATAAAAGTTATTGGTGATATGAGTTTTTTCAATATGTGTGATGACCATATTAAAATAAGCAATTCAAATTATAGACCCATCTTTGAATATACTTTTTTTAACGCCTACAGAAATGCAGTTTTTTGAAATTGATAGGATATCAAATGGAGTGATATTGAATTAGAAATTGATGTGGGATTCAACTTCAATCAATTACATCTTTATGCTGATTGAGTCTAACTTACCCAATTTAGGCACAGGCTGAGTATTCCAAAACTGATAAGATTTTTTCAAAGCTTCCTCAGAGGTTTTCGCAGGTTTTTGTGATAATGAAAATACTTCCATTGCAGCTTTCAGGTCTTTTATGGATATTGTATTAATTGGGGCTGATAAGTTTGAGATATTGTTTTCAGCCTGTACAATATCTGTATTGTTTTCGATATTTTCTTCTTCAACTTCATTTTGCCGTTTCTTCTGTTTGTTTCGTTTTCTGGAATGAAATGATTAGGTTTCATTCCCAAAAATTGTAGTATATCTATCTGCTAATAATAATACACCCCCATTAAGCTAGCAGAACCACTTTGATCTTTAAATTTTTTCTTCAAGGTTAATTTATCACCCTATAAGGTTAATTTATCACCCTATTGCCGAATATCCATATAGATTTATCCAAAAAAACGTGGGTTCTGCTAGCTTAACGTTAAGCTAGCAGAACCACTTCGTAATTATAAGTTCAACCACAAAACTAATTTTATTATACCAAAATTTAAGGCTCTAATCCTGGCCTATTACCGATTTTTTCGCACATTGCTAGCTTAAACTGTTAAGCTAGCAGAACCAAATATCAAATAGGAATCCGCGCCAAAAAATTCATGAAGTTATAGATATGTAATAACAAGAATAATAATATTATACGAATATGATGAATATAATAAACACACCTACATATTCATTTTTGTGCATATATACACTTTTCACATATTTAGACATTGCTACATCTATGCACGTTACCTTACCTTTCCACACTTAAATTTTCAAATCGTAACTTCTGCAGTATAAATTTTACACATCTTAGTTTATAGAACAAGTAGACCCCTAATTAATAAGTATAAGTAGTATATAAGTATAGTATAACATGTTTAATTAATCATAATCTTTTAAACTATTGTATTTTATCTTTACATGAAACTCTATAAAATTGTATCTTCGCCCTATATCAGTGTATCACATATTTTTTATATATATTTTACTCATTCCATATTTTATATATTTCACTTTTTCTTATTTACTCTGTATAAACAAATCTATGTTAGTTTTATAAGAACCACTGTAGAATGCGTCCACAAACAAGCAGTCCACTGCTTCGTGGTATATTCTTTATTCACCCCCCCCCCCCCCCCTGAATATAGGAATATTGAGTACATCATAATTTAAGGCTATTTTAAGGCTTTTTGTTAAGCCTATCATCGATATTTTTGTTCATTATTTTTGGCAAAAATTTCCCCAAATCCTACATGAACATGACAAACCAATAGCAAACCAAAAAGGTTCAATCACGAAACTAATTAGACCATAATTTAAAGCTAATTTAAGGTTCTAATCCTAGCCTATTGCCGATTTTTTCGCACATTGTTTTTTCAAAAAAATCATGGAACACCCTGTATGTTATTACATTTTTAGATTCTCCCTGATAAGCTGATTCCATCTTAATATCACTCTTACGGTCTAGCGAAATGATTACAGAGATTTTTCAACTTTAGGATTTTTTGTGTTGAAACTATTCATTATCGGTCTAAACGGCTTTCATGTTGACATTTAATTGGAACAGATTTATTTTATAACAGAATTATTAATCTTGAACCGCCAAAAGACAATATTATCATTGGATTTATGCAAAGCATTTGATACAGTGAACCGCAATATTTTATTGAATAAGTTGTCTAATTTGGGAATCAGAGGTAACACATATTCTTGGTTCAAAAACTATCTTGAAGGCCGTGAACAATTTGTTGTCATTATTGATATTATAAGTTTGACTAAAAATATCAATTTGTGGTGTTCCGCAGGGATCGATTTTAGGACCAATGTTATTCTTTGTATTTATCAATACAATGAGTGAATTTAAAGACGTGAAGGGTTCGATCAAATTATTTGCTGATGATACAACAATACATATTTTATTCTGTTTCAAACACTAAACAAATTCACAGTGATATGGAACATGATTTGAAGATAATAGGCCAGTGGCTACTAGCACATAAATTATCATTAAATTACAAAAAATCTTCATTTATGTATATAACGAAAAGGAAGAAACCTGCGGAACAAATTGATCCAGTAAAAGTTGGCGTTAATGAAATCAATTATACAGAATTTGCGAAAGTTTTAGGATTGTTCATTGATAAAACAGTTTCATGGTACAAACGTGTTGAGAAATTACGTAATAAAATAAGTCCAATCATTGGAATATCATATAGAATTCGGAATCATATTCCTAGGAAGTATCTAATGAATATACAGGGTGTTAACAAATAATTGTCACAACGAAAAACTGTAGATTGCTCATGAAAAAAGAAACATTTTTTCCCCTTTTGAAATTTTTCTCCGGGCTTCCGTTATCAAGATAGAGGGCGTCAGAAAAATACAAAAAAATCTGTTTTTTGCTGCTATCTCAGGAACCCTCTGAGCTACGGAGTTAAGCCTTCGTACACACTTTATCATCAATAATGACTACTTTTAGGGCTCTTGATCAATTTCCTTGGACATGTCAGTGGAGGAGAATTCAACGCCTCGTAAGGGTTCAACTCCCCAAACATTTATGCCACTGGAGAAATTGTAATTTTCAAAGTAGATTCTGAAGCGCCAATATCTTTCACACAAAAAACGTCCTCTTGTCTCAATGCTCTAAAGTGAATAGTTTCTGCAAAAAATGGCTCTTTATGAATAAGAACATACAAAATCCTGATGGTATCTCCAAAAATCGTCTAAAAATCCACTGGAAATAAACACCTCAGAGCTGTCTAAGAATATGTTCAATCAAATGTCAGGTTCTTGAGTATGCTGGTCTCGATGCTGGTTTTCAAATTGTTAAGTTTATTAAGTGTTGTAAAGTGTGTTCAATTAAACTGAACATTTTTGATTTTTTGACGCCCTGTATCTTGAAAACGAAAGCCCGGAGAAAAAATTTCAAGAGGAAAGAAATGTTTCTTTTATTATCAGGAATCTACAGTTTTCCTTTGTGACACTTATTTGTAAACACCCCTGTATATAATTCTCTTCCTGATTCGGTCAAAAAGTTGAATAATATATACAATTTCAAAAGACGACTAAAACTCCATTTTTTGTAAATGTGAGATGATTATTATCATGGACGTATATTGTTTATACGTCCATGATTATTATGCATATTTTTAATGCTATTGTTTTGTTATCATCAATATTATTTCAGAATTTATATTCATAATAACACAAATACATATCATATATCATATTATATCTATCTATCTTATTATATACCTACCATGTTAAATATTTGATTTTATGTTATATCATATCCCTGTATAAACTACAATGTTTCTTGGGATTCATAAATAAGGACGAAGGAGAAAAACTATGTCTCTTTGGCCATATTTTATAAGACTAGGAATTGACTATAATCTGCTCATGACTAGACTTTCATTTGGAATGATTTTTCATAATTTTTTTTCCGCTACATCAGAAAATACAGGGTGCTCGGAACAAACGATCTACAAAGTACTAGTTGATTTTTTAAAATGGCACACTCTGTATTTCATTCCACAATCAGTTGGAGATATCAAAAATGAATCAACACAACTACTGAATAATTTACAGGGTGCGTAGGAAAGTAGGAGCAAAATGTAAATGGATCGAATAAGCGTAGGAAATTTGCTATAGCGGGTGTCCTAAATAATAGTGAATTAGATAATATGTCTACAACGTATTAGGTTGTTGAAGACTGCAGAAGTAGACTGAGTGGAGGATTGTCATTTTTTAGATGTCTATTGAAAATGGACAAGGAAGAAAATACTTATACAATACGAATACAATTGTTAAGTTTTGCACTGAATTCAACATTTGATTTTTTCTTGATCTTACCACATATTCGGGTTATTTTTTCTCGATTACACAGGGTATATCCCCATGAGTTAACGCGATCTATATATGGAGAACTGAAAGTAGCACGATTCAAAAAATTCGCATGGACGGTGAAGGTAATATGTAGAATCCAACTCAAAAATGTTCGTTATTCTGAAGCTTCCGATTTTTCCGGAAGTGACGTCATCTTCGTTATTTTCAATTGAACACCATGTATTTCATAACAATTTTGAATTATCCTTATGATTCTGATTCAAATTCATGTATAATACCCTATACTAAAAATGAATTGTTTTTGAGTTTTCCTAGATAAATTGACAAATGCGGCCTATCGAACGTACGTCTTTTTTAGTTATCAGTCACCATAGTCACAACTACTCAATAATTTACAGGGTGCGTAGAAAAGTAGGAGCAAAATGTAAATGTTGAAAATTGAAAAAAAGTTTTATCAATTTATCCTTCTCATAATTCAATTTATTATTCTATTTTACCTACGGCCACTATAGAAAGTAGGCAAGAACACACGAGATACAGTCTCAGTAATTAGTTCTTTACGCACAGTAAGCACATCGCACAGTTTTCGTTTATTCCGCCAGTAATGATCGCGTATCGCCGTCAACAGCCAATGACATAACTGTTAAGAATTATAACACACATCGGACAGTTTTCGTTTATTCCACCAGTCATAATCGCGTAATCGCCGTCAACAGCGGATGACATAACTGTCAAGAATTATAATTCAGACTGTTTGTCCAATGTATTATGACGTATTATATGGCAGTAGGTAAAGTATAGTATGTAATGCGTGTTGTGAAGCAATTACGCACTCATGGAATTACGCACTCGCCGCTCCGCGGCTGCGTGCGTAACTTTTCCATTCGTGCGTAATATGCTTCTTACAACACATATTATGTAATAAACTATTAAAAATGACCAACATTTCAATACATTTTTATGAAATATCTGTTAATCGTTGTGTTGGCTGATGCTTAAAATTGCTAAAATTCGAATTTTGTCAAAATCATGAGAGAAATCAAATGCAATCAAGAGTGCCTTTCTTGTAGTAAACAAGTTACACAATCGAAATTTCATATTCAAATCCCCGCCTTTCCATTGGGGTAGAAGTTTTAGATGTTCATTTACTGAAAAAATCAAGTTCTACGCCCATATAATGATATTCATCATAATCATGATTTATTGCCCAAGAAAGCTATGCCAACATGACGAATTCAAGTAAAATGTCATGAGCCGTTTCAGAGTAAAGAAGCAGGAACCATTTGAGAATTATTTTAACTTCAGAGCCGTCTAGCCTAAGCAACTTTGTACTGAGGTAATTTTGCTTGTATTGAATTGTTTTGGTGTGAGTAATATGTTGTAGGTTTTTGTAAATACCATTTCGGGACACCCTGTATATCACGCTCAATGTGATTCCACTATAATAATTATCGAGCAACAAAATCACTGACGGCGAAGTTTAAATAGAATACAGGATATTCTATTGAAATAAACAACACAACTATTCTTGACTGTAGAATATAATCGTCAGTTTTACTTTTTAAAGATATATTTTCTAATGACTTTTTCATAAAAATTCTGACACATTATTAACAACTTTCTTTCTTTTTTGTCACTAGATTTCTGACGAAATAAATATGTACATAATATACAGAACGTATCAATTAACGTATTAATTATTGATAGGATATCAACATTTCTCCCCCCCGTGAGGGAGTTCATCTTCTTCACACTCCATATCTATTCTTCCCAGCTTCGTCAATGGTCTTCTATAAATTCCCGTTGAAGTTTTCACTTCAACCACACGAACGCGTCCATCAGGTCCTGGAAAAATCTTCACGATTTTCCCTAATTTCCACTTGCTTCTTGGTGAATTATCATCAACAACAACGACCACATCCCCAATAGCTATTGGTTTGGAGTCTGTATGCCATTTGCTCCGTCTGGTTAATGTAGGCAGATATTCTTTGATCCATCGTTTCCAGAGTTCATCTGATAACCTATTTACTTTCCGCCATTCCGATTTCAAATTGTACTTTTCCGAAACTATCATCGGACAATTGCTATTCGAACATCCTAAGAGGAAATGATTCGGAGTTAGTGCTTCGAGGTCGTCAGGATCTGTGGAAACTTTGGTGAGTGGTCTCGTGTTGACAATATTTTCCACCTCATTGAATAAAGTGAGGAGAGTTTCGTCCTTCAGGCTCTGTCCATTGAGTATCACGTTGAATGCCTTCTTGACTGAGCCAATCAGTCTCTCCCACGCTCCTCCCATGTGAGGTGAAGCTGGACAGATTGTTTTCCATTCTATTCCCCTAGTCATCATCGAGTTTCTGATTTTTTGTTGGTCCAATTCTTTAACAGCTTTCTTCAACTCTTCTGCAGCTCCTTTCAGGTTCGTCCCATTATCGGACAACATCTGTTTTATCTCTCCTCTTCTCGCTATCATTCTTCGTATGGCCATAATAGTGGAGTCAGTCGTGAGAGAATGAGCAACTTCTAAATGTATTGCTCGAACTGAAAAGCAAGTGAAGATGACGCCCCATCTTTTCTCCTGTCTCCTTCCAACGTTCACCGAAAGTGGTCCAAAATAATCTATGCCTGTGTAGCTGAAAGGTTTCACGTTTGGTAATAATCGTTCTGGGGGCAGAAGTCCCATTTGAGGCACTGCTGGCTTAGCTCTCATGATTCTACATTTCTGGCAACTCGAAAATACGGATTTGACTGCTGCTCTTCCACCAATCACCCAGTATTTTTGCCTAACTTCATTCAAGACCAGTTCTCTTCCTTGATGAGCAAACTTTTCGTGATATTCTCGTAGAAGAAGAGTTGTGAAATGGTGTCTTCTCGGTAAGATAATGGGCCTCTTCGCCGAGTCTTTCATGAAAGCAGCCAAACTGGTTCTTCCACATATCACCAGTACTCCATCTTCATTTAACATCGGTGAAAGTTGTCTCAGCTCACTTCGGATTTTCAACTGCTTGTTTTTCTTGAGAAGGTCGATGTCGTCAGGAAAACTTTCGAGTTGAACTTGTTTTATCAGTTGGATTTCAGCTTCGTCGATTTCTTTTAAGGTGAGGTAGTCTGGTAGGCAGTTATCCTCTTTCCGTATTCTCATCTGCAATTTCTTGATAAATCTCATTTCCCAGGCTGTAGCTCTCAACATTCTTTTCCATTTCGAAAATCTCCTGATTTCTGGTAGTATATTGCTCTTTTCTACAACAACTTTTACAAATTCGATGTTCTGTATTGTTTTGGAATCAAATAATTCCTCGAATTTTCTTGTTGGCCACATAGACATATTTTGTGATAAAAACTCAGGTCCAGAAAACCAGTTTTGGAAACATGTTTGATTCGATCCATCTTCATTGTAGGTCCTCGTAGCATTATCAGCTGGATTCAGTTTAGAAGGTATCCAGTTCCAGTTACTGTCATCAGTTGATTCCTGAATTTCTCCTACTCGATGTGCTTCAAATTGACCTAGTCGGCTGGCGTCATTCTTAACCCAATGTAAGACAGTTGTGGAGTCTGACCAGAAATATTCTTTATCAATTTTGATTTCCAATTCTTCTTTGATGGTTTTTGCTATTCTTGTTCCAAGTACAGCTGCTTGTAACTCTAGTCGTGGAATTGATAGAGGCTTGATAGGAGCTACTCGTGCTTTTGCAAATACCAGAGAAGTCTCGATGTCGTTCTTGGATATAATTCGTATGTAGGCAGCTGCAGCAAAAGCTTTCTTGCTACTATCACAGAAAACGTGTAGTTCTGAGGTTTCTGCATCAACAATCTTCTCTGAATAGCATCGCGGGATTGAAATATTCTTAATTCTGTCGAGATCTCTGCACCATGATAACCATGACTGATGAATCTGATCATCCACGCTATCATCCCAACCTATACCGGATCTCCAAATATCCTGTATGAGAATACGACCTCGTACAGAAAAATTCACTATTAGTCCAAGAGGGTCAAAAATAGACATAACAGTCTTCAGAATCTGCCTCTTCGTAGGTCTCTTCTCATGGTCATGTACAATTTCCTGCTTGATTTTGAATATGAAGCGATCTTCAACAGAGTTCCACATCAAACCCAGAATACGAAGATTATTTTGATCACTGAGGTTCAGATCCTTGCAAAATTCCTCCTTTGCAGCAAGTTTCATCATGAGTTTCTTCGAATTTGTCGTCCAACTCACTAAATCAAAACCGCCCAGTTTATGTATGCGTCGTACTTCGTCAATCAGGATCAGTGCTTCATCTTCTGTATTGGTAGAGTCGAGGTAATCGTCCACATAATGTTTTTTCGTAATGGCATTCAAAACACTGATGTTAGTGGTCGATTGTCTGGCATTCAAATTTTTAACATACTGTGCACAGGTCGGTGAGCATGTGGCACCAAAAGTCATGACTGTCATTTCATAAATGTCACAGTTTTGGCATTGATCTCCATTTCTCCAGAGGAATCGTTGGGAACTTTGGTCGGCAGAACGGATTCTCACTTGGTGGAACATCTCTCTTATGTCAGCGCAAAAGGCTACTTTCCTCTGACGAAATTTCATGAGAACACCTACTAGCGATTGTAGTAAATCTGGTCCAGCAAGAAGGTTGTCGTTGAGACTAATACCATGGGATCTAGAGGCTGCATCAAAAACCAGCCGCAGTTTATTCGGCTTGTTGGGGTTAAAAACTCCAAAATGAGGCAGATACCAGCATTTTGGACCTTCTACTGATGCTTCTTCTTCGGACAATTTTCGAGCATAGCCCTTTTCAAGGTACGCCTGAATGTTCTCGCAGTATTTCCGCCCAAAAACTTCATTCTTCTGCATTTGTCTCTCTATACATAGTAGACGTCGATATGCTACTGACTTACTTTCTGGTAATACTGCATCATCACTTTTCCATAGGAGCCCTACCTCAAATCTTCCGTCAATGCGCTTTGCAGTCTTTTCAAGTATTTCCAGTGCCCTCAAATGGTTTCTATCATTATTTTGCTTGGTAAGTTTCACTCCAAACGCATCAAGAGTAAATGAATCTTTCACTATTTGATGAAGTTCATTGTCAGAAACCTCTTGGCTACATATGTGGAAGGTGAAGTGTTCTTCAGATAGCTGTCTATTTGCCCGTCCATGTAAAATCCATCCAAGATTTGTTTTTGTGGCAATAGGTAGGTCTTCAGGTCCTTGGGATATTCTTCTTGGAACAGTTAGCCTTATATTGTCTTGTCCTATGAGCAGTAGTGGTCTTTCACGTATGTCGCATAAAGGAATATTCTTTAGATATTGATATTTCTTCCATTCATTTGATGAAATATCCTGACGTGGTAGAGATAGATTCTTAACAGTTCTGACATTTTTCATAGTGAATAATTTGGCATTTGGAAAAATTCCCGAAATATTCATATTAACACAAAATGAATCTTCATGATGATATTTGATGTCATTAGTCCACTGCATACATAACGGCTGTTTAGTCCCTTTCAAGTCGAGGTGTTGCAGGATTGTTTCGTCAACTAGAGTAACAGTAGAAGCCTCATCACTCAGTGCAACAACTTCTATTGAGGATCCATTATCTCCAAATAGTTTAACTTTCACCATCCTCAAAAGAATATGGTCTCCATGACTTAAGGTCAGAACTCTAGGGATATCGTTGGAAACGGTCTCTTCCATAGTATTTTGGGATTTCTGTTGGAGTTCACCTGGTGATATTGTCATTAGAGATGGAAGATGTGTCGTAGTCGGCGTAGTCCTCTGATTCTCATTTTCTTTATGTAAGTATCTATTATGTGGTTTCTTACACCCATTTATACCGCAAGATCTTCGGTATTTACATTTATTCGTTTGGTGAGTATTGCTCAAACACGAGAAGCATAATTTCCTGCTTGTAGCAGTTGCCCATCTAGTTTCGATGTCGTCATCTTTTAGACGTGGACAATTTCTAATACGATGAGTACCATTGATACAGTAAGGACAAGGAGCAGGATCTCTCGAAGGCTCGGCCTCTGTCGATGTGACCAAAGAAGTTTCATAATATTTTCGATGAGATCTGGTAACTTTCGGAGTACTAACATAACAGGCTGCCGATGCTAGATCATCTAACCAGTCAGAAAAATCTTGCAGATTGACTTTACCAGATTTCTTCATCACGACTTCCCCCCAACGAAGTTTTAAAGAGTCTGTTAACTTGGACATGAGATCTTTCAATAACTGTGGGTTTTCTAGATATTTTAGATCATCCAAATTTATTATGGTTGCAGTTAGACAACGCACATGGTTCGCTAGATTGATCAAGTTATCAGCCTCGCTGATGTCTTTGACTGGATGGAACATTCTGATCTTATTTGTGAGAACCTCAATAATTTGATCAGGTCTTCCAAATCTCCTCTCCAAGGTATTGATAACTATTTCTAGGTTCTTCGGAGATATCATCATTCCCGCTACAGCAAACTTCGCTTCCCCTCTCAAGCATTTCTGGAGTTTCATCATTGTCTCTTCCGGTGTATATTCACACATTGTTGAGATTCTTCTCAGCTGGGATATAAAAGTTGGCCAATCTTCTGGTTTACCATCATATATTGGAAAATCTCTCTCAACCGCGTGTCTGGTGAATAACTTCTCGGACTTGGATGGTGTCACTATCGATTTGAGGACATTTCCCAATGACTCACAAAGAACTTGTATTTCGGATCTCTCAGTATGATGATTTTCTAAATTTTGTTCTACTGGATTGTTGTCCAACCAATTTTCTACATAAGAGTCACCACAAGATGAGTTCGATGGTAAGTTTAGTGGTGGCGGTACAACATCTACTGCTTCAGTAGGAGGTATCAGGCCTGTCTGTGCATGACCCTCTGCATGGTGAGACATAACAAGAGAAGGGCAGGTAGAACCCTTATTTCGTGATATCCTTTCTTCGTGTTCCAAAATCTCTGCTTCGCGCATTTTTCTTTCCATTTCTAGTAGTCTTAACCTATTTTGTAATATTTCTTCTTCAATTGCTTGTCTAGCTTTTTCAGTTTCATACTCGAGTCTTTTCTTTTGTATGTCGATACTAATCCTTGTCGATTTGGATTTATCGGACATGGATTGAACTTCAGAAGGAGCGACTGTCCTGGAGATAGCAGGAACACTGTTAGAATGTCCAGTTCTACGTGTCTGGTTCGTAGTCGCAAGGCCATTGTCACTAATAACAGTTGTTCTCTGTCTCACTGAATGTCTTGAAGTGTTTGTTCCAAACCCCTGTGGCCAGAGGAAGTCAGGGTTCAATCTGGGGTTGATACCTGCTGTTCTACGGGTACCTGCTCTTTCAGATTGATTTTCCATTCAAAATACTGTGTAGATAACTTTTAGCTGAATTTCCGCAGGGCTGTGTTTATATAGGATTGAAGGACCAATATTCTTGACTGTAGAATATAATCGTCAGTTTTACTTTTTAAAGATATATTTTCTAATGACTTTTTCATAAAAATTCTGACACATTATTAACAACTTTCTTTCTTTTTTGTCACTAGATTTCTGACGAAATAAATATGTACATAATATACAGAACGTATCAATTAACGTATTAATTATTGATAAGATATCAACAACAACCCTTATAGAGCAACTCATTGAGCCACCCACATTGAGCGTAATATACAGGGTGTTTCATTAATATTGCACAAAACTTCAAGGTCGTATTTTTTGCGTCAAAATAAGAAAAGAAGTTCATAAAAACATATGTCCGAAAACGATTTGTTTCCGAGATACAGGGTGCTCAAGTTTCTTGAAAAAATTATTTTTTATTAATTTCTAAATTGACATTTGAGTTAGTTCTTGTTTCACCATGGTTACATAAAACGCAGCCAGATAAAAAAAACCTCAGGTGCCAAAAAAGATGTATTTTGAGTTGCTTCAATATAAAAAAATGCAAAAATTCATACAAAATCTAGTGGGTTTTATTTTTTGTGCAAAAAACTATTGGACTTGCTTGATGGGCACCTCTGATTATACTTTATCAACTGTATAAGGTCGAAAAAATACCTCATTGTGATTTCACTTCAACAGACTTTGTGAATTTTATCACTATCCCTTCAGGCATATTTTAGATATCAATAAAAAATCGATTTCTTTGTGGAAACTTGAGCACCCTGTATCTCGGAAATATATCGTTTTCGGACATCTGTGTATTAAACTTTTTTTCGTATTTTGACCCAAAAAATATGACCCCAGTATCATTGAAACACCCTGAATTTCAGAAAATCAGCTATATCTTCATATTCCTTTGACATAAACCCATCATACATGTATTGTTGGATTCATTTTGAAATCTCAAACTGATTGTTGAATGAAATACAGGGTGTCAAATTCAAAAAAATCAACTAGTATCCTGTAGATTCTGAAATCTGTTCAAAAATGACTGAGCGAAAGGGGGGTGGGTGAATTTATGGTGAATTGTCATATATACCAGGGGGCTCAACAGTGGTCAATTATACTCCATGATAAATGGAGTGCGCAACCACCCTTGATTTGTGAACTGAAAAGTATCAGTTGATTATTTCATATGCTTCCAAATACCATTGGATATTCCCGGAAATACCCTCGGAAATACCTAATAAGTTACTATTAGCTAAGATACACTTTAGTTCTGTTTTTGGGGGAATAAAGAGAGCATGTTTTAGTGCAAAAACAGCATAGCTGCTCAATGATATGAGGCAATTAGGGAAATAAAACATTAAATACTGTACTCAACTTCCTGTATATGTGAATTATGAATTCAACAATGTATTTTCCTATTCCTATTCGCATTGAAACTACATAATCAGATCATAGGTATGACGTGATTTTAAAATAATCCATCATGTATCATATCATAATGATTTTTTCCATATCACAAACAATCAAACGAAACCTTCACAGTATTTATCCATTTATCACAACAACCTTTGAAACAAATTCAAAAGTACTGTGTGAAAGTTGAATATTATAAGAGAAATATTTCATGTGATTACCTCTTAGATGTAGCTAATCCATCAGTATTTCCTTCAATTTTATTTTCCGGTTGATTTTTCTCATTTTTATCAGACATTTTGGACTTTTGGAGAGATGGATGAATGATGATTGATTAATTTGACATCTTAGATTTGACTTTGAGTGAATTGACAACTTTGACAGGAGTGACAGGTACGTTCTTTTTTACACCACACTTTCATCCTTTCATCCTCAGACCAATGACGGCTAAATGGACTGTCTGACGGGTTATACATGACTGTTCATTCAGCGAAAATCGCCAAATCGCCCTGTAATGAAATTTTGAAGGGACGGCAAGTGGCGTCATCTATTTCCTGTGTCAAATGAGCTATTCAACATAACCTGCATTCATGATCCTGCATTATTTGTTGACAAATTTTCTCACTGTCAGCCTGTCACTCATTGTCACTCGAGATTAGAGAGCTTTGTTCAAGTCAAGATACCAAGTAAAACTGTGAAAAGGCCAACAAAATGAAGTGGTTAGGAGTGTTCATGCCAAATATCGCTATTATATGCATAAATAATAATGCCATTCAAGTGGAAATCATCTTCGTCAATTCGTGAATAGGTAAGGACATGTTCAATTATTTCATTGATTGAATTTTTAACTGCCTAATAAGAGCCATGGTAGCCCTAATAACCAGATACTGCTGTATTCTCAAAGTGAAATGTACTGCAACATTTCATATTGTTTCACAAAATCTGTGATCTCAAGTGATATTTCTTAATTTGTATTTTCAGGAAGATACTGAATTTTCTCAACACAATGTTGAAGCAGCTCTTCATGAGATTTGATTGAATGATGACTGGAGACATTCAATTCTGATGAGGCTATCTATGATCTATGCATAACCAGAATATTTACTATAAGGTGAGCTTTGTGAACAGTTGTTTAATTAGGTGAGGGTTCAGAAAAATAATCAGGCATTTTAACTACAATAGCAAATTAAATATCAATTTATCATTTCATACTTATATATTTCATATTATCAGATATACAGATAAATTGTATTGCAAAATTGATAGAACTATGCCAGCTTCAAAATCATTAAATGTTCTATAGCAACATTTCTTTATAGGTTCTGGGGATGGCAACACATTGAATATAAAACGGCTTGGATATGGGATCTTGACTTTGGAGAATAAAGCTAGGTTACCTGGAGATCCTTTGGACACTGGAAATAAGAGAGGAAGATGATATATTATTGTGTATTCCACAATTTCTATTATCTGTTCAGAAAACAGCAGAGAAGAAGCATGTTTTGAGTTCAAATATAAGCTCATCATCAGCTAATTCAATGGAAAAGGAAATTGTTTATTATGGTGACTGTGTATGGAATAAAATTATTATATTACTTGAATAAATGCTTTCTATACATATCATCTATCTATCTATCAATCCATATTTTTCAACCATTTTCAAAACTTTGTGGAGACAGAAATAGTTATATGCATTTCAAAAGTTGAGTTTGCACTCTTTTCATCTTTTTAGATCTACTTGGGGAAGCTATAGTTAGTGGGCTAGTATCAGTGACAACATTTGACCTTATTTCAAATACCATCTCATACTTCTATCAAAAAAACAAGAAAGCTATACAGGATCTCATTGATAGATGGGCATACATAGAACATAAACTTAGGCCAAATAATTAATTTAAATTTTTTGTGACAAAATCATCACAGAAGTGAAAAACATTTTTGAAAATCTCTGATAATATCATTATTCTGTGATATTTGCCAGGAAGCAAGAACACAAAATACCTCGTATTGTAGTTGTGGCACTCGAAAAAACTCCAGATGTTGACCTAGACTGATGATTCTCTGGGTTTCAAAGAGCATACCTTAAATTCCATTCCTCTTTCATTCTTGGTGTTGCTTTTTGGGATGCCTGTAGGTATATGGTAATTTAAGTTTGAATACGTTGCATTGATGGCTTGAACCATCAGGCTCACATGAAACAGTTTTCAACAATACTACTCCTACCCTACCTAGCTACCCAACAACAATGCAGACTAAACATACCTTGAAAATTATGGTAATAAGCGATCCTTTCTGAATTATTATGTCCCGATCCTGATAAGTCGCCATATGTAGTGCTATATTGATCATCACTCTATAGTGTCTTCCAAAATCATTGACACAAACTTCAACACCAGAATTAACACCAGTGTTATAATGGTGGAATCGAGGCTGAAATTGAAAATCATCAGAAAAGTGTACATGAAAAATCATATTCTTACCAATGCCTTCCAAAATAAAATTCGACCATTCTTGCTGTGGAGTTTATCACTGGGTATGAGCACTACATTTCATTTCATACGCTAGAAGGCTGTAAATACATAATGAATAAAACACAACTAGCAAACCTGAATAAATAAACTACCAGAACTAAACACAAAGAAGAATGCGTGATTGAATGAAAATCCGAAAAAGTAAAGGAATTTATCGATATTCAACAGAACACATCAGGGACCTGACAGTGACACAGTTTTGACACTTGATAAAATTAAAATAATAATTCAATATAACCTATGTTATTGGAAAACAACCGAATAAGAGCTAAACAAATGACTTCTCCGCAAAGGACGGCAAGTAAACCCCTCTGGTGGAGAATACACTGAACTGAGTGATTGGACAGTCATGTAGTACTCGTCAGACAGTCCATTTAGCCGTCATTGCTCAGACGAATAAAAGAAAGAGCTTTCATCCAAGACAGCTAAATAACTAGACTGTCTGACGGGTCATCCGTCAGACAGTCTAGTTATTTAGCCGTCATTGCTTTCATCTGAGATGTTTGACCTTTCATCATTGATGGAAGTGACGTCACGTTTGAGTCATCAGTGTTGAAAAAAACGCAGTTATTTGACATGACCAGCGAAGAACAATCACAACTGGTTTTTGCTCTAGCAGTTCTTCTGGTAGGTAGTTCCGATGATGAAATATCGTTTATGTTGGGGAGTAGACGAGATAGGGTGAAAATTCTCAATAACCTATATGCAAAACATTGTATTAAATTATGATGATATGGATATAGACAACATAAAATTGCAGCATATAATATACGGCCTTCGGTTTATTTTTTGGTGGGGGTATAACCCCTCTATTACCGGTGGCTGATCAACGGGAACTCGCGAAAAATAGTTATATGACGATTCAAGATCGAGTGATGAAGATTACATGGACATTTTGTTGCCATTAATTTTTCATGATGCACCAGAATGAGAATTGAAAGATTCATGGAAAACAAAATATGGCATTATTCAGATGATGAATTCAGGAGACATATCAGGTTCATTAAGATTTATTTAGCCAATGCTGCTTCTCCTTTCGTTTTCTTTACTACCCCATACTCCATATCATTCTCAGCGTTTATTATTTCACTAACAGGTATTTTCAGATATTGAAAATGATATTATTAATTTATTATTGCTTAGACAAGACTTAATGTTTGTTTGTTTGTAAAACAACGGAAATAAATGTTACATTCCTCCCCCCTCTAAAATAATGACAGTTCACCGAAGCCACACTTCCTTTTGATAATAAGGTATTTTTTCGCGAGTTCCCGTTGATTAGCCACCGGTAATAGAGCGGTTATATCCCCACCAAAAAATAAACCAAAGGCCGTTCATCCTTTGATTTCTCACGAAAATGAACCGGTTAACCATTCAGATTTCTGTCAGCTGAGGTTTTTGTTTTCGATTAATATAAATGGACAGTTGCATTTTGTATGCATGATCGTTGGCTCCGGCAACTCAACAAGAATTATCTCAAAATGTTCCCAACAGTACCACAGATCAACAAACAGTACTGTCGATGATTGATGATTTTTTGGTGGTGTTCTTTCATTTCTTGATTTAAAAAGTGAGTAGTAGGTATCACAAAAATAGTTTTAATATTTATAAATATGTTTAATTCTAATGCTTCTAATAATAATATAGTACTTTAAAAATAATGATACAATGTCACTTGTCAATTACTATAACCGCCAGTAACCATGTTCACAGATGCGGGAACTAAAACAATTCCCGTTATCTAAATTGTGACGTCACTGATGACGTCATTATCATACTCCCCTATTACCGTTATGACGCGAAAATGCAACGGGAACTGAATACCAGTTCCCGGCAAATCAATGGGATTTCGCGAAAAGATACCTATAGTCAGCAATTTCAGCTGAGTGTTGATTCGAAATATTTGGAATGAATAGTATGTCTGCTCACGAGCATCTGTCACTTTCAGTAAATTCGTTGATTTCGGAACAGGGTAGGGTATAGTTCAGTGAATATAGCCGATTTTTGAACGAGAACAAACCTAATGACATATAGCCAATATGTGTCATGTCTTATGTCAACTGTCACAATTATCCTGTCAATATTGTCTAGTGTCATTCAGTGTCAAATCTCAAATCATCAAATTACCTGTCAAGTGTCAAGTAGCCATTTTATTTTGTGTTCACGAGCTCATGGTTTTTGGTAATTTTTCGTAAATATCTCAATATATTGCTGAAATGGCTCAAAGTAAATTTAATGATTTAGCCGGCAAGTTTAGTAAAGGTGGAGGACCACCTGGCCTTGGAATTGGTCTGAAGTTATTAGCTATTGGTGGTGCCGCTGCTTATGGTCTCTCTCAGTCTATGTATACAGGTAATTGGAATAATTACTAAGTAAAATACTAGTACTTTTTGATATGGAATTTCTATTAGCGATTGAAAACAACTACTTCATGAAGTGCAAGTCCTGGCATATCTGAATTATATATGAAGTTCTGGGGCCCCTCAGAAGGGACCTCGGGCACTGAAAATGTTGCAAGAGGGCCTCCAAAGCTATCTGACAAAATTTCTAAGTTGGTCCGTTTGACCAGTGGCACGCATTTCCTCCTTTTCTACAGCTGGGTTTCAACTTTCAAAATTCATATTGCTTTCTGTTTGCAATTTATATACCTATTAGGTCAACCTTGGCTATTGCTGATGGGCAAACAACTCTCATAAAAGTGTACAACCATATTTATGAAGTATGTGATATTTGTAAGTAATGAAAATATTCAAAACATGTAACAAAGCAATTGATGTAATTGAGAAGTACTGAGGAGTAATTTTGGTTTTTAAGAATAAAGGTGGATTCATGCAAGCAAAATTCAGAACTATAATGAATTTCAAACTTAAACCAATTGAAAATGCCACAAGTGTTGTATGAGGTTTTGGTAATTTTGCACTTATCATGCAATGGCTTTTTTTTGTAGTTATGGATTTTTGTCTGAAAAACACGAATTTGATAATGAAAATGTGAACAAACCATTATTTATTGAGATATTTCACTATAAAGTTACAAATTTCACCTTATTTTCCTTCTGTCTTCTGGATGGCACCATTAAAATCCCCTTCACAGTCCATCAAATCAACTTTTATATCAGCTGACCATTGTGCAACCAATTTCTGAGAGACTGAAAAAACATTGAAGTTTTCCAAAAACGAATCCAATCTCCAAATTATCCAATTCCACTGTTTTCAGAGAGGTCTAACAGTGAACCCAAGACGGAAGTTTCCGGAAAACACACTATTGGAATGCTTAATCAATTCAGAAGACTGAAATTCCTTAAAAATTCTTGCCTCACAATAGACTTTTCTTCTTTTTTTTTCAACACTTGCAAATTTAATAATTCCATATATCTTGTACAGGGTGATTCACCATAAATGTCCCCTCCTCTAGCTCACTTATTTTTGAACCGATTTAAAAATTTGAAAAATAATCTGAAATGATTTTTCAGAATTTTTTTCCCGTTGCATCAGAAAATTCAGGGTGCTCGGAACAAACGATCTACAGAGTACTACGTGATTTTTTCAAATGGAACACCCTGTATTCCATTGTCTTTTTAGATTCTTCCTGAAGAGCTGATTTCATCATTATATCACACTTGGGGTCTAGCGAGAATGATTACAGAGATATAGGGTGTTCAAAAATCCAGATTTTTCAACTTTAGGATTTTTTTGTGTCAAAACTATTCATCATTGGTCAAAACGGCTTTTATGTCCCTATCTTAACTTTTGATTTGCTATCTACTGACATTCAATGTCATTTGACATATCATATTTGGATTGACTATTGATTAAATGGCCTTCATCTAGTATGCTTGTTCACTAAATATGAAAAACTCGCCATAAAAATCATATTTCCTTTTATATTTTCTGTATAAAAATGTGTCATTGAAGTACCTCATGAGAAGGATATATAAAGTGTCCAATGACAAAATAAGAAGAGCAAGTAGCTGTAAATGCATCCAACACAAGGGAGAAAGAAGGCGAAACTTCGAACTTTTTCTTGAAATATCTCAATAAATAGTGGTTTGTTAACATTTTCATTATCAAATTCGTGTTTTTCAGACAAAAATACGTAAGTACAAAAACAAATTTCGAAAAAAAAACCATCGCATGATAAGTACAAAATTACTGAGGTTTCTTCCTATTTATTCAATAAAGTTTTTTTTTTGTTGAAATTTATTTCTTACCTCATTACCGCACTAGTGCGGTAATAGATTCAAAATAGTAGTAGTGTGGTAATTAGCGTCATTATGACATTCGAAAAAGTGGCAAATCATAATCATTATTTGACAGTTGTAGATGAAATAATGAAATGATATAGAAAAGTAAGTAAGTTGTTAGAAACTCGGGGTGTACACCATATTTAAAGAGTTGTTGTGGTATTGTCAACATTATGATCATAATTAATAGGCCTTTACCTACGGCCACTATAGAAAGTAGGCAAGAACACACCAGACACAGCCTCAGTAAGTAGTTCTTTTCGCACGGTAAGCACATCACACAGTTTTCGTCAACAGCGGATGACATAACTGTCAAGATGGCAGTAGGTGAGGTATAGTATGTAACGCGTGTTGTAAAGCAATTATGCACTCATGGAATCACTTTTCCATTCGTGCATAATATGCTTCTTACAACACATATTATGTAATATACTATTATGTCCCTATACCGGCTATAATCTACTGGAATAAGAGCAAGAAATGTGAAAGCACTGTATGCCTAGAATCCAAGGTATTAAATAATTCTATGCCAAATCATATGTATAGATTCATAATGGAAATTCAAAAAATATACATTTTTTAATCATTTTGCAAAATTGCTCAGCTGCTTTTGAGTCAGGAAGATAGGTAGTTATATCTAGAATCATGTTATTTTTAAGAATAGTTTTTTGCCAAATTGTATAGTAGAACTACAGGAAAAAAAAGGATTTTTTTTCTATTTTGAATAAAACTATTCAGCTGCTTTTGGTTTAGAAAAATGAGTTTATTCATTGCCAAATCATATGATAGACATGAAAAAAAACGAAGATTTTAAAAATACTTTTTTGTTAGTTGTGCAAAAAACTGCTCAGCTGCCTCTGGTTTGAGATGATAAGTATCTTATGTCTAGTAGCAAGCTATCGAAAAATGCCTTGTAGTTTACTCAATAAAGGGGTTGTATATTGCGTGAGCAGGGACCTTAGCGATTTGTTTGGAAACTCGTTCCAGGAGTTTAGAGAGTCAACATACTGAAAGTTGTGATCGCCAGAGGGGGGGGGGGGTTTATCGATTAAATGTCGGAAACGGTTCATCGTAGCAAAACATTTCCTGATGAAATTCTTCACAACTTTCTTTCCATACACCCTTCCCGAATCTCTAATCGTTTTCAAGCTGCATGCTCCCGAAAGTGGAGATTTTCGAATAAAATATTATTATCTCTCATTTTTCATCAAACACTTCTATATATTGTCTGACCCATTGGTTTCCGTGAATTTCCTCACTATTAGAAAAAGCTGTTTTTGACATCCCTGAGTCACAATAATTGTTTTTTACAACTTTGCATAATATACTAATGTGTTGCCGCAATATAGGTTATTTTATGCACTAGACGAAAATGATTCTACATGAGAAAAAGAAAATTGTATTATAAAGATGAGGAAAACAGTCACATATATGCTAAGTTATTCTATTCTCATAGTTCTCACTCTAGATGACTTGATAATTTCAAACACTCTACTTTCTCTGTATTCACGTCTTTATTCTCTTTGGCCATGAAGGTCCTGGCGAAGGTTTTTTGTTCATGGCGTCCTCATCCTCAATGTTGGATAGCTCTTGCTGAAGGGTCATCTTCATCGTCGTCGTTCTCAACAACAGGCACCCCGTTGAGACATTTTCCTTGGCAGTATATTTCATTATTATTTTATTTATTCACTAAACGGATTCATTTTTACAATAAAAAATTTCCTACGTACAGCCATAAAGTTGAACAATTACATTATGCCCAAAGAAGGGGTAAAAAGAAAAGAGAGGCATGCCACAGAACAGTTCAGCATTGCTTTCTGGCATCCACATTTGCCACCACCACAATCCTTGGTGCAATGAGGAAATATCGTTTATTTACAACCATATATGTAATGTTGTCATTACTAACTTCGTTGAAGGTTGGGAACTGTCATATTACACACCTCTACTTCCCACCCTCACTTCCCGCCCTCAATTATGTAATATTTCGATATCGATATATGATGGTTGTAAATAAAATAGTATACAAACCTGGGTAGGAAGTTTCATTCCTGTCTCGAGATTATAGCTAACCTCGACGCTTTGCGTCTCGGTTAACTAACTAATCTCACGCCAGGAATGAATCACTTCCCACCTCGGTGTGTAATATACTAAACTACTCAACACTAATTTCGTCGCACACCAAAATGTCGCCCCTGTTATAATGTGAATAACTTTTTTCAGTTTAGAACAATTTGAATTTGGTTCACACTGTTCGATAGCCCAGTCCTTCAGCTATAATCTGGTACTTCATTGAAACATGAGGGTATTCACACCACTGGCGGATCTGAGGGGGGGGCCATGGGGGCCATGGCCCCCCCCCAGAGCTCTGAATAAGTAGATGATATTGGTTCAACAATCAGTCTGGATATGCAACCAAAGCTACGTTATACAAACCAAAATTATTCGTACTCGTAGTTTTCGTATTGAATGGTTCCTCAAACACTCGAACATGCCAAATCAACTCTTTTTTGAATTTCATTCATTATCATATACAAATATTATATAGAAATATTCTTGTATGCAGTGGGAATATGGGAAAACGACACAGGCGGTCAGGCGGTTAACCCACGTTAATAAGGGAAATTGGTACGACATCTCTGGATTCAATGGCACGAGCCTTAGTGAAAAAATTCAACAAACTTTTTCATCAAAATGAGGAGGTTTTATTCACAGAATTCAAAAGCGAACTGAAGTTATGGAAGGCGAAGTGGTTAAAAGCCAGCGAAGAAAAACTTCCTGTTCATCATTTCTTGAAATTTTCATTACACTTCCGATCAGTGTTGCCTCATCAGAAATAAGTTTTTCTTCGTTGAGGCGGATGAAAAGTTGGCTCAGATCTACTATTTCGGAAGATAGGCTATCTGGTTTAGCTATTATTAACGCTCATCCGGACATTGAGATTAATGAACAATTAGTTATCAACAGATTTGCCAACAGTGGCCATAGGCATGTAGATTTTGTTTTATGAACATAATTCAATAAGCTTATGTTTTATGCGTTTAATTATAAAGTTTACTTATCAGTAAAATTGTGGATTTGTGTTTTTGTTTGTTTAGTCACATTTTTATTCATCACATTTATGTTATCCTGGAGTGAGCTCCGACCACCCGAGGTGGTGCTGTAGGTTTTTCCGGATTTTCCTGCAGCTGAAAAGGGAATACTCCACCAAAAATCAGTGAGTGGCCACGGAGCGCCACGGCAAATAAAAGTAATATCCATCATCTACCCGCATCTCTTTTCTGGAGATTTGAAACACATTACTTTGGTCTTTTCAGATGTTTTTTCTACTCTGCTGTCCCTGAACATTTTCATACCAAAACCATTCCCTGTGCAAAGTTTCACCCTAAACGAAAGTGATGAAGTTAAAACCATGGGCTTTGTGCTATATATATATATATATATATATATATATTCATATACATATCATTCATTATTCATGTGGTTTCAATTACTTTGGTTTCAAAATTCCATTAACTCACGGCCCATGGCCCCCCCCTGAAAAACTGCCTAGATCCGCCACTGATTCACACAAAATCTCTACATGGTGTTTTCCGACACTGTGCAAAATTTCGGAATATTCAAAAGGCTCTCAAATGGTGAAAACATTTTTTTTGTCAACTTCGACAACAGAGGCATGAAGATGATCTCATTACCTCGAGATATTTCTCGAATCAACTTCCTATCTCTCTTATTTACAGGGTGATCTCAAAAAATCAACTTTTTGGTTTTGCAGCCATAACTTTTTTCCACGTTAACCGATTTTGGAAATCTTAGGCTCATTTTGAAGATAAAACTTCAGATGAAAAGATCTGAATATCAGAATTGACTCAAGATGGCTATCAAAGATCTAGAGTTTTCTTGAAAGTGACCCAAATCTGGAACGCCCTTCGAATCCTGGTTGGGAGGAGAATTGAATGAAAATCAACTTGTTCTCGGAAAAACAATTCATTCTGGATGCGTTCATATTTTCCTCGCTCTCAGTAGTCAAGAATTGTGCGTGAGAAAACACAATTGAAACATGTTCTTGCAAAAACATTAGATCATTTCTCCTCTGTAATGCATGGCCCGCCGTAACCAACGTTACAAGAATCACAATGAGTGACTGACAAACCCGATCAGCTGAGGCTCATCATAAATGGTGTACCAACAAGAGCAACGGATTTTGATTTTTAATAAAGTGATTTTTTCAACACTTGTCACGTACATAACATGCGATTTGAGAATATGGAGAAGTATTCAAGCAAACGTTTATTTATTGTGAAAACGCATTTAAAAAATGGTGAAAGTTTCACGAAAACAGTTTGCCAATTACGTAAAATTTTCAGTCGCAATTCGCGAAGATCACGAACCAAAAGATGGCGCCTGTCCAACGTCAAATTTCAAAATAGAGGTGAACAACAAACTGTTGTCACTTAGTTGTCACATAATATTTCAGAAAAATGCCTAAAGTTGAAGTGCCCATCGCGGATATATTATTTTATTTATATATTATGAGAGTGAGACCCTTGAAAGAAGGAGAAGCAGTTTTTAGAGCAGGTCACATTATATTGTGTGGGGTGGATGCAGAACAAACGCATGTGATCAAAAGCTTGTGTTTACAATCATCTGCATTAGCAGAGTCTCCTCATGAAATAAGTATCATCCCAAATGAAAAAAACATTTTCGAATGCAAATGTACTTGCCTTAAATGAAATTTGCAAGCATAGATGTGATTTAAAGAAGTTCAATTCCTTAAACTTCACCTTCAGTTAAAGATTTATTGAAGGATGTAAAATCTCCAGGTAAGAAGTGCTCACTACAAACGTACATATTATTGGTTATTGGTTTACCAATCTTCAACAAATTCCTCCATCTTTTACACAATTTGGGGTTCCAAAGTGGAAATTTGTGTAAAGAAACACTGTCTGTACAATATGAAGAGCACTGCGGAACTGAACAACACTTTTTCGATTTCGTATTTTTGGTTTTATGTATTTGCTGCATGTTGAAAAGTTGAAAATATCTACCTATCCCATATACCTATACAAAATAATCACGAAAATCATTGAAAATAGTCTACTTTTAACTACAAAAGTATTGAATCATAATGCTGACATGACAATGTGACAATAGTGACAAGTGGTGACAATGCTAAAATGGATTGTTGTTCACCCTTAGATCAACGCTTAGATCCTACAGATGATCTAAGTGTTCACCTCTATTTTATTTCCAAAATCAAACACCAGAGGCCACCCACTTCGTGATTTTCGCGAATAATGCGCCGAACGAATCGACAGTAATAACCAAACAATTCGTGTCGGAGATAAGCCCTTCGAATGGATCGGACTGTCGTGTTTAGCAGATCCGCGATTTGGAGGGAAGATAATCCTTGTTTCCTCATTTGTGGAATCAGTTCCAACTGGTCGGGCGTTAGATGCGGCATCGAAACTATCAAAATCTGTTCATGATTCGAAAACGACGTCTAACCTGACTTGTCAGTCTCTTTGATTCTTGTAACGTTGGTTACGGGCCATGCATTACAGAGGAGAAATGATCTAATGTTTTTGCAAGAACATGTTTCAATTATTGTGTTTTCTCACGCACATTCTTGAGTACTGAGAGCGAGGAAAATATGGACGCATCCAGAATGAATTGTTTTTCCGGGAACAAGTTGATTTTCATTCAATTCTCCTCCCAACCGAGATTCGGAGGGCGTTCCAGATTTGGGTCACTTTCAAGAAAACTGTAGATCTTTGATAGCCATCTTGAGTCAATTCTGATATTTAGATCTTTTCATCTGAAGTTTAATCTTCAAAATGAGCCTAAGATTTCCAAAATCGGTTGACGTGGAAAAAAGTTATGGCTGCAAAACCAAAAAGTTGATTTTTTGAGATCACTCTGTAAATAAGAGAGATAGGAAGTTGATTCGCGAAATATCTCGAGGTAATGAGATCATCTTCATGCCTCTGTTGTCGAAGTTGAGAAAAAATTTTTTTTCACCATTTGAGAGCCTTTTGAATATTCCGAAATTTTGCACAGTGTCGGAAAACACCATGTAGAGATTTTATGTGAATACCCTCATGTTTCAATGAAGTACCAGATTATAGCTGAAGAACTGGGCTATCGAACAGTGTGAACCAAATTCAAATTGTTCTAAACTGAAAAAAGATATTCACATTATAACAGGGGCGACATTTTGGTGTGCGACGAAATTAGTGTTGAGTAGTTTATTTCAGTAGGATCTCTGGTTCTTTGGTGGATCGTCGTTGTAATTGGCGTCAGGTTATCTCTTACGTGTTTTCAACTTCACTCTTGAGGTGGCAGCTCATTCCCGAGTCATTGCTGAACATGGTGGTAGGTGCGTCGGAAATGCGCTTTCAGCTGGTGAATGAAAGCTGATGTTAGGCATATTATTTGCCACCGACCAGCAGGGGGATTCTGTTTCACGATCGTCGATTGTCGTATATTGTTTTTATGAATTTTTTCAATATCAAGACAAAAATAAAAATTCCACCAATTGTTCGAGATGGTATTTTAGCAGCTAAAGATAGGCAAATAAATTTGGATCTGATTCATCGACGACACGAACTGTGAAACAGAAGTACCTAATAATTTTTCTTTCTTTTTATCATATAGTAATAATATTCAAAGTCGCCACCACAACGTTTAAAATTATTCTACAAAGAACAAAGCAACAATAATAGGGTATCAATGGTGAAACATGGTAGTCTAACGTGGAGGAGAAAAAATATTGGAATCACATGAAGTTACGAAATTATTTTATGAAAATGTAAAATAGAGAAAATACGTTTTACAACAGGTTTTCTAAACAGGGGCCCTGCGCCCCAATAAGCCAGTGGAATCGCCACATTAGGAGGCCGAACGACATCCGAAAACGAAAAAACGTTTTCATCTTGATATCTCTGGATTAACCTGATAAGATGTGACCAAATGTCAATGTCAAACCCATCTCTGACAGACAACTGTAACTTCAGCTGTCAACGGTGCTGCAAGACAATTGGCAAGGTGATCGACCGTTGGGGGCGCTGTTTCAAAACAAGATGGCGGCAAAGAGTGTGTAGTTTGTTTACAAAATTTCTTGAGATTTGCATACATTTTCTTCTTGATATTTCATCGTGTTATTTGTGTTTATTGTTGAACTTTTTACTGAAATCATAATATTTTTTGTTGGATCATACTGTTTCATCGTGATGTGAGGAAAATTACTGTTACCTACTGACTGGATCATGGACCAAATAGTCTGAGCTTTCTTCAAACCAGTGCATTTCTGTGGGACAGCTTTATGGGATATCAAAAATCACAAGCATGTACACTATCATCAGAAGCTGATATATTCACCATCATACCTCTATAACTCCACTCTTCAAGCAAAAGGATCCTACAGACCACAAATGGTGATACCAGGAGTGAAGTTTTTCAACAGTGAACAGCCTTCTGTGAACAATGTGTTAACCTATTCGACTATTTTGTGCTAAATATTATCATCAGAATCATGTGCAATTGATCCATTCAATAGAAATCAGCAGCAACCAGCTCTAATGAGTCTAAACCAAGAAATAATTCAACACCAAAGGCATCCTGACATTACTGTGGATTTAATAGTAGATACAACTATCAATGGCCTATCTTCAACAATATTACTTCCAGGCTTAGAGGATTGTTTACAGTGCAACTCCCATACCTCATATATTATGGTGCTCCACTGCAATAACAGCATATGTGCCATGTGTGTGAATTATATCCATATAACACACTTTTCATAATGTAAATATTCCTAATATACTTGAGGTAGGTGGCATCCTAGACTGAGTTTTCTTATTGGAATTCATTTAATATCTTGTAAAGCTAGTTTTTTTTACCATATTGATGAAATCATTGAATAATTTGGAATTCCACCACATAAAACATTGATAAAATGACCTAGGATTTCAATCTGTATAGTTCATTATGTTTTGTATATTTTGGAACTGAAATAATAATAATTTTCGAAAATGAAAGTACATTGACATAATGTGTTTTACTGTACTTATGCCACTCCAAAGAAGTCAAGAAAGAAGTACCTACAATCCTACAAATAGAAGGATCTTTCAGTATACTCCTTCCCTCAGTGCTCATGTATACTGTTTTTCCCTGAATGATTTTACAAGATACCTTCATAAAAATTTACAATTATAAATTAATTTGAAATCCAGGACTTTCATAGTTGTAGTAATAAATTAACAATGAGCAAACGTAAGTATCTACCTGGTAGGTACCTATTTTAAAAGGAATCAGTAAAGATTATAAAGTGAAACTTTGAAATTGCATCAAAAAAGAATGAGGTGTTGATTGAGGTAGTTGTGGAATTTAAATATGAATTTTGAAAATCTACAATAAAACATTACAAAAAGAAAAAAAGTAGAACTTTTACTTATGAATAAATAAAGTTTAATAATAACATAGGAGGAGTAAAATTATGGATACATTTTTCCAAGATACAATTTGAAATGTCATGGATATATGTTCAAGTACCCAAATATTCAGTAATATCTCCTTAAAAACTTGAATTCAACTTCAAGGAATCTGGGTTTTTGGTTTCAATTTGTGTAACTATTTGCACTCAATTGCAAGATACCCTGGATGGCAACTCCTCCCCTGCTGAAAAATTGAAGAAATGTTAGTACCTACTATAAACAAACCATATCTATTAGCTATTACACAATCTAAATATTCTAATAGAAATAGATTGTGTCAGTTCAATGTATGTTCAAAGATTGAATTCAAGCTATGAAGTAAGCAACCCACAATGACCTGCTTGTACCAGGGTTATTTAATATCTATAAAATATGCTACTGTTTTTGCTGATATGAATGTAATTGGGAGCTGTATTTTAACTTGATCATTTTGGAAGTACATGCAATCTGCATTGTCTATTTTACTACAAAGATGATACTACAAAATAGGAATCTATGGAGGCCTAGGCAGGGTGTCATGAACAAGATTTTTATATGAGTCAAGCATTACAAATAAATTACCCACCTGCACATGTTCATAATGTCTTTTTTCTTGCCCAGCTTTGTGTATTGCAGTTCAAAAGTCAAAGGCAATTGAATTTGCTTCTTTATTTTTCTTATAAAAATATTTGAAACAAAAACAACCATACTTATTTTTCCAAGTCCTGGAGACATTTCCCCATAAATGGTATGAACTGTTGATCATTTCAATCATGTTCTCTCTCAGATAGGCACTGCAAATAAGAGTTATTCATCAGTAATAAATATACCTATCAATGAATCACAAATTTACCTTATTGTTATCATTATTGGACCAATGAATTGAAGAAAGGTAGGAAGTTTTTGTTGGAACTGCATACATCCAGTTTTCAAACTCATATTGGATTCTCAACGTTTATCCATTTTTTCCATTCAACTGAACTGATTTTTCATTATCAGAAAAGACTTCTTGAGTGCAGGAAATTCATATTAGAGGACATATTATAGGTCCTACATTTATCCATTGGAACCTTCTACTAGTTCAACCATCAGGAACCAAACACAGTTGATTTCACGTATTATCAGAGATTTGTTGATACTAATTTATAAAATAATATAGAATTGATTAGGCAACTGATATAAAGTTCATGTCTTGTACTCAAGAGACGAAAGAAGAGAAAATCAACGTAATTTGTTGAATGGTATTCATAAAATATGAAACCCACTGAACACAATAACAAACATGACCTTGAATTACGTCCTAAACTGGTTCAAATTTGCCCACCAGGTGCCGTATCGGAATCGTCACCTTGCCAATTGGTCCCATAATTTTCATGGGATGTCATGTCGAAGGTCTTTCATGTGATTTCAAAAATTTTTATTCTCCACGTGAGTACTACCATGTTTTACCATTATACCCTATGATTATTGCTTTGTTCTTTGTAGAATAATTTCTCAATTGGCTGATGATGGATACTCTATAGATCCCCTTTCCATTTATGATTTGATGATATTAAACGTTGTAGAGACGACTTGGAGTATTAGTACTATATAAACTACTTGACTCCACTTTGAGACAACATGAACTTCTACAGTAGATAGATTTTTATGTCTAGAATCATGCGATCAAAAAATAATTCTTTGCCAAATCCTGTGGACTCTAAGATGAGAAATGAAATTTAGAAAATAATCCTTTTCGGTACTTTATCCAAAAACTAATCAGCTGATTTTGAGTCTGGAAGGTAGGCAATTATGTCTAGAATCATTCTATCAGTAAATACGTTCTTGCCAAATGGTGAGACTCTTGTATCAATTTTCATGAATTTCATCATTCAAAAACTTCTGATTTGGTCAAATCTCAAATAGTTTACGTGACTCAAGACAAGCACAATTTTCTTCTGTAATGGTTTCATTTATGATGTGGAACAGTAAGACGCGATTCAGCCTGGTCGAACTGGGAGACTTGCAGAATTTCGAAGGTAATCAACGTCATTACTACAGTCATAAAAATTCGTGTACTTGTAGTATGTGCCGACAGAAATATAGTTTGACAATTGCCAGACCGTTTTCCGGGAGCTAAAGTGCCGGCAGACTGCGAAACTCATGTTGCCAGCTTTTAGTACATAGTAAAATCCATAATCCAGAAACATTAATTGATTTTTGAATATTGCAATATTGATTGTATTTTTTTTCCAGTGGAGGCTGGTCATCGATCTATAATGTTCAATCGAATTGGAGGAGTTCAACAAGAAATTTATACTGAAGGTCTGCATTTTCGTATACCTTGGTTCCAGTATCCAATAATCTATGATATTCGGTATTTATGTCAGAGGCAACATATGTATCATCTTCTTATGTAACCATATTTTTAAGTTCACGACCTAGGAAGATATCTTCACCAACTGGATCAAAAGACTTGCAGATGGTTAACATTTCACTAAGAGTTCTCTCCAGACCCAATGCTACCAACCTTCCCGCAATTTATCGACAACTTGGTTTGGATTATGATGAGAAAGTTTTGCCATCAATTTGTAATGAGGTCCTCAAGTCAGTAGTAGCCAAATTCAATGCAGCACAACTCATAACTCAGAGGCAACAGGTGATTAACTACCTACTCAATATTCCTAATTCTGGTTGTAACCTTGAGGCACTTGGAAAACTAGGTGATCCAGATACAGTTCACCACCCTGTATCTTGCTGAATTGCACATTCATAACCTCAAATCGATTTATCAACCTAACCTGGTTTCACATCTTGTGGCAGAGTTTGGTCAAATAGTTAGCCCACTGTGTTCATTGGCCAACTAATTTAGGCTTTCAAGAATATTTTTTCTGTGAGTGAATGTGCATGCATCCATAATGTACCACGTGATTCATTGTGACTAATGAGATGATGAGGTTTGGGAATGCTTCAAACCTTCGGAACTCATGATTTACTATTAAAATAAGAAAGTAAGGGTCATTTTCGGACAAACCTGAAGTGAACAATTGAATACGTCAAAAAAGGCATATTCATTTTCTATACATACACATCGAATTTCATTTGTTCATCTGTACAAACAAAAGTTTTAGGGGTGAGCCACTTTTGAGAATCATCCGGTAAAGACCGCTATGAGCCGAGACCCGACAATCTCATCCAATTTGCTCGTCTAAAAACGCATCTGAGCAAGGTGTAGAAGCAAAGAATAGTAGGTTAGTCACCTCTCCTCTTTGGTAGAAGGATCCATATTGACATTGACTTATGTCACTTGGTATTTTGAAAAGAGTTGGTTTTTCTTGTTGAGTCGTATTCAATCGTGACCTAGTAATTTATTTCATTATACAAAATACAATTTTGAAATGAAAGCTGTTTGAATCAATGATTGCTTATGCATAACCTGAATTGTAATGGAATCACATGGATAATTTTTTATTGATCTTTTACCAGGACTGATTGATAATCAATAGATGAGGCATTCATACCCTGAAATTTCGACGTTTTCCCACTCCACTCGGTTTCGTGTTTCCAACCGTTCAATTTGAAGCAAGGTGTAATCCACTCTCTCAAGAACGTACACGGATTGGACATGTTTGGACCGATTTTATAGATACGGGATTGGACATCGCATCGCGAGGTTAGGAATATTGGTCCAAGATTGGACGGATTACATCGGGATTGAAAACCATGTGTATACAGTGTGTCCCAAATTCGATCCTCACCATTGGGATCTCAGTAACTATGAGAGATAGAGAAACGGTTAAATTAGCAAAGTTGTAGCAAATTTAATGTTGAATCATAATCTATCGAGAAATCCGGGCTAGCTTCAGTCATTCTTGAGTTATTTGAGAAAAACTGAAATCTTGTATTTTTGTTTTTCTCGAATATCTCGGAACCTATTGATTTTATGAAAAAATGACTTCAACATTCTCATAGCACTTTTTAGTGCTCTTTTCAATGGTTTTGTCAGTTTTCCATCAAAATGTCAAATTTCTGAGATATCACCTACAACTTCAATTTTTCTTATGGACGCCATATTGGATTTTGACAGATTTGAAATCAGCATCAAATTTCCTTTCTAGTGATGTATCACACTCACAGTTTTGTTTTATTCGGGGTACTGATTTCCAATTTTTGGTTTTATGTCAAGTAGGCTATGAATTCTGTGTTCTATGTTCTTGCATAACTTATCGCATGGAATAGGGTGTGTACTATTATAGCAGAAAAAAATTTAATAACAGTTGAATGATGCAAATACTGAAAAAAAAAATCAATTGAACTGCTCGAAATGGCCCCCATTGTTCTCGATACATTTTAATATTCGCGAGCGAACATGATTCGCTGCTTTTCTCAGATGAACTCTGTTGATGTTCTGGAATGTGTCCATCACCCTATCTCGTAGATCATCAATATCTTGAATTGGATCTTCATAAATTTTATTTTTGGCGTAGCCCCACAGGTAAAAATCGAGAGGCGTACAGTCAGGCGACCTTGGAGGCCATCTCACAGGTCCATGGGTAGTAATTAATTTAGCACCAAATTGATTCTCGAGATATTCCCTAACCAATCGCATATTGTGCGGTGGGGCACCATCTTGCTGAAACCACATTAACTCATATTCAGCAAGTGGTATCTCGTCTATAAAATTCGAATTTTCATTTCTCAATAGCTCTAAATAACGTGGACCATTCAAGTTATAATCGTAGATTATTGGACCTAGTAGTCTACTGCCTGAAAAAAATACACAATGAGAAACAGTTATTCATGGACCAAAATTCTAGTAAGGTACCAAATATCCCACACCAAACATTGAAACCAAATTTGTTCTGCCACTTTGATTCTCTGATGACATGCGGATTATTTTGTGCCCAGTAATGATGATTATGTTTATTGTAAATTCCATTATTATGAAATCTCGTTTCATCGGTCCAGCAGATATTCAATGGAAAGTTCTCAATTCTTTCACACTGGTTATGGAACCAGTTCATTATCACCAGGTCTTAACCCTTGTACTATCACTGGTTTGAAAGGGTGGTACTTATCATTCACTAAATGTCTGTGGATTGTTGTTTTCGGCACAAGAGTTCTCCGACTAAGCTCTCGAATTGAAATGGTAGGAGTTTGATTGATGATTCCTTCGATATTTGCAATATCTTGTTCATCCAAGCGCAAACCATACCTTGGCCTAGGTGCAATGAAACTTCCATGCTCTTGCAAATTTCTTTGTAATGTTAGAAAAATAGAATGATGCGGTTGTTGTCTTTCTGGATATTAATGGAAGTATTGTCTAGCTGTTTCTCTGTTATTTCGATTATTTCTGATATAACAATAGTACATATCAAATTTTTCGAGATTTGTGAACGGCATTGTTTGCCCCGAAATAATTGACTTGAATTTTTTCTTGACGTTTACAGAAATGTAATGTACTCTATGAAAGTTGTGCCAGAACACATTATCGTTAATGTTTATAGAGAGCTTAGCGCATAGCCTACTGGACATAAAAACAAACATTGGAAATCAGTACCCCAAATAGAATAAAACTGTAAGTGTGATACATCACTAGAAAGGAAATTTGATGCTGATTTCAAATCTGTGAAAATCCAATATGGCGTCCATAAGAAAAATTGAAGTTGTAGGTGATATCTCAGAAATTTGACATTTTGACGGAAAACTGACAAAACCATTGAAAAGAGCACTAAAAAGTGATATGAGAATGTTGAAGTCATTTTTTCATAAAATCAATAGGTTCCGAGATATTCGAGAAAAACAAAAATACAAGATTTCAGTTTTTCTCAAATAACTCAAGAATGACTGAAGCTAGCCCGGATTTCTCGATATATTATGATTCAACATTAAATTTGCTACAACTTTGCTGATTTAACCGTTTCTCTATCTCTCATAGTTACTGAGATCCCAATGGTGAGGATCGAATTTGGGACACACTGTATATATTGGACTTGGTGGTTAACCTCTCGATTTGAAGCTTCTGAACCGGAAATATCCGTATGAATTGGTGACTTGAACAAGAAAATGCTTGATTTCAAATCGTTTTGAACTCAGTTCAACAAGAAAAATCAACTATGATTGAGAATGAGTAAGATATGACCATGTTCTCCAGTTCAATTTCCTTAAATGGATTAGAGGAGCTTCTGTTTTATGTCGGATTTTCTGTGATTGTTGCACTTGTACATCATAATACAAAAAGAAACTCACAGATGGAACCAATTATTGTCAACCATAAATCAGTCAGTATGCGTCAACAGATGCATAGTTTTGAATAATAAATGTGCAATTCAGCAATGAAACTTCAAAATATTTGTAATTTTGTGGAAATGATTACCAAAATTAGGTAACCTGTCAATGTTACAACTTAATTTGATAATGATGTGTACCAGTTAACTATGTTAGGAATACCTTTTTTGACTGTGACATTATGTTACTGATGATGAACTTTAAAGGTATCCCTATTGGTGAGAAGAGAGTTGGTAGAAAGAGCCCAAGACTTTAACATAGTTCTCGATGATGTGTCATTGACCGATTTATCCTTCGGCAAAGATTATACTGCCGCTGTCGAATCTAAACAAGTGGCACAGCAAGAAGCCCAAAGAGCCGCCTTTGTGGTGGAAAGGGCTGTGCAGGAGAAGCAGCAAAAAATTCTGCAAGCTGAGGGAGAGGCTGAAGCTGCTGAAATGATATCCTTTTCAAATAATTTGTTTCAATTTTGGTTCTGATCTCGTTATGAAGGATAACCCAACATTCAAAGTGCGGACGGTGGATAAGAATTATTTTTATTTTTATTGTGACTATGGAACCCTTGATTAAGTTCTGAAATTATAATCAGTTTTCTCTTGACACTGTCATGACTTTGAATCAAATAGCAGCTGATATTAGAATTCGTTCCAAATATATGACGTCTTATGAAAAATCATATTATTTCTGTGACGGGTAAAAAGTTTGACATTTTATCTCTGTTGACAGGTTACTAAATGTCACTTTCCATAAATTATTCTTTCTCCGAGAAAGGACTGAAAGTCCTTTTAGCGTCAAACCACTAAGTTTGCAATTTTGTAAAATCATAAAACAGAATTGAATTGACACACATTCGATTAATTCTAAAGGTTTCCAACCCAACAATGAAGATGCCTACAAAAAGATGTCGGCAACACAGGTGTAATTGTTGCAGTCTACCAGTTGAAAACTTGAAATTTCACTTCGTTAATTTCATCATAATGTAATATCTTCTCAATATTGAATCGTCGTTTTTCCTGTCACAGAAAAAAATAATGTGTTATACACGAAAAACTATAAGATTCAAGCTCTAGCTAAAATCTAATACTTTTGTCCCTTGTATAATAAATAACTTTCTGGTTTGATAATTATTGTTCTTCGAAGCAGTACCTACTGCAGAACTCAAAGTTTAAAAATGTCTATCGATGGTTCAGACTGAGGAACAAGTCACCTTCCATTATCAAGATAATAGCTATTTGTTTAACTAGAGCGCAAAGTGATGGATTGCCGTTCGACAGAGTTACAGCACGACTTGAATTGAAGTGCGTTAATCTTTGGAGAGCGGCAATAACATTTTGTGCTCGAAATACACACAAGATTTTTTCCACAAACGCAGCAGTGGCACCAATTTATGAATGACTATTATAATTTACAAAATTTCCTTGATTTATCCGGTAGGATAATAGGAGATTCAAAGTTACAACTTAACAACTTTTGCACTTTCTACAAAATCGGGAGTTGTGTTTGACAGTTTACTGATAGTATCTTTCAATTTGCAAGATAGGTTCATGGCAGTGATGCGATCTTTTTTTCATCATTTATGTTCACAAAGCAAATGCTGTCAAATAATGATGTTTCATGGAAGATGTCAACTTAATGTTGAGATTTGATAGCGTCAAAGCCTATTTTGTTGATCAGTTGTAGGAAAAGTTCTATTTTTTCTCCGAACGGCATAGAAAGTGGCCTTTCTATGACACCTAACAAACAGACAGGATAGGTATTCTTTTTCTGCCTAGGCAGAAAAAGTTTGTTGCTATCGAACGATCCAAGTAATTTGAATAAAATTGGTAATAAAAATTGACACTGACATGGAGTGAACACATAATGATGAAGTTTTCAATACAACAATTACACACAATTAGCTACCTTCGACTATGAACTATCAGTCGCGGTAGTCAATCTACCACTAGATTTCACAGCAGTGGTAAAATCCTCAACGTGGACACATGGTATAGGTATAGACTGAATGGAATACCATTAATGATTATTTCGATTTTCAGTACTGCTAAACATATTTCAAATTCCGAATTCTAAATATGTGTTGTAGTTCAACATTTTAAATATTAAACTATACTGTACCAGACTTCAAATGAGCTAGATGTTTCTTGTTCCTAGTTCTAGTTGGTCTCCTCACTTGTCCAACATAATCATGTTTTGCCAAAATCATTGTCACAAATTGCTAAAGAACTCACCAAAGCACGTGATTAAGCTTTACAAAATAGTTGGTGATTGAAAGACAGTTGTGAACCTGAGTAGTTATAATAATTAGTATTGTTCAGGAGTGAAACATTTTACACCAGTATCCATTGAGCATAATCACAGTATTCAAGGCATGTTCCCATTATTTTTCTTAATTGAAGTTTACTTAGGTAAAGCAATTGGAGAAAACCCAGGATACTTGAAACTCAGAAAAATTAGAGCAGCTCAGAATATTTCGCGAACTGTAAGGAAATATCCATATTATTCAAAATACAATAAACTAATTGATCCATTTTCAGATTGCCAATTCCCAAAACAAGGTTTATCTCAGTGGAAACAGTTTGATGTTGAACATTTCCGACAAAGAATTTGACGACCAATCAAATAAGCTGAAAAGTAAGAACTGAAGACTAGTGAATATAATGTAACAGAAATAAGAATTGTTCCAATACAAATACAATTTTGAAAATGGAATAATTTTTATTTTTCGATCTGCATATTCAAAAAGATGAGAACTTCATTGTAGAAAGGTACTTTTACTGTTAAGTTTAGTTTTTCAATGTATTTACATTTTTTTTATGATACGGTTGTTATTATATGTAGATATTTCGTCTCTAATAAAATCTCAATTTTGAAGTTTTATTTTGATTCTTTCGATTTAGTTAAATAGTTTTTATGAGTTTGTGGAAATTATGAAATGGCATGAAATTTGGTAAGAATTGATGATCCTTGATATTTTTTGTTTTCACTTATATTTTGAATGCAAGTAATATTTTTTCAAACCATTTGTTGATTATATTATTTTTTAGGTCAAAATGACTATGAAAGTTATGAAACCATACCAAGCAAAAATAGAAAAACAATATTAACATTGTCACAATTTGCAGCAGACAGAATATCGCCAAAAAATATCGACTAATAAGTTTCAAGCATTTGTTAAGTTGTAGGACTCATTTTATTATAAAATATATATTTTGTTATATATCTTCTACTGTGTTACAATTTGTTGTCAGATGCGATCTATAAATCTGTCCTGTTTTTTTTTAATTAAAACTAGGAGCATTTATTTAACTTGTCTTCTGTTTCATAGTTTTAACTTGACTGGCAACCTGTATATCCGATTGTCTGGATTGGAGTTCAGTGATTATTTTACAAAAAATTTGAATGCATTTTTGGATTGAAAGCGATTCCTAAAATGTGTGTACCAAATTTCATGAAAAAAATGTCCGTATGTAATTCTTTTGATATGTGCTGCAAACATAAAAAAATCAAATCTTTTCTGATATCTTGAGAATCCACACATCAGTTTTCATCTTTTCCATTTCTTAGAAGAAACTGATCAAAATATAGAACAAAAAAGTGTCTATAGACATAGCTTGTAAACACTCGTTTTTTTAATCGGGGGTAACTACATACGCGATAATTTTTTTATCCAATGTCAATCCTGAATCATGAGAGTGAAAAAATCGCGGTAAATCTCATTGGTTGTTGAAATAGGTGTGTAATAATGAGTAAAATTGTCAGTTTTTTTATCATCATCTTTATTATACCCAAGAAACAATTGACATATTAGGTATCTCGGACCTGTTAAATCTATTTCAGATCTTTCAACTTTCCATGGAAGGTTTCAGGAAGTGGTCAAAACACGGTGTGATTGTAAAGTATGGGATATTTGAACAGGCTTATCCCTAAAGAAAGCCCACATTATTTTTTACCGAGAAAAAACAAACGATATGCGGAAGTTGATTGCCGCAATGAAGCCTTTCTACAGCCTTTATCAGAAGTTTTACAGGGTGATCCCTGAAAGCGTAACAAACCACAAATCGACTTTTTCAAATGGAACACCCTGTTTTTTATGTATTTTTTTCAGTGACGGCTCGTGCCCTCAGAACCTGGGTCGGCCAGGGTATATATATTGCTCTAGTTCGTCAACTTAATTTTTTGGATTAAAATGAAAGAGAGAAATGCGAACGTAACACGTAGGGTCAGCGGCTTAAGTGAAGTTCGATGGCAAATAAGCATGTACACATAACCAAAAAAATTAAATCGTCCAGCAAGAACCACGAGGTTAGAGCATTCTCGCCAGGGGAAATAGGGAAAGGAAAAGGAGATGGATAAGGGTTAGTTGGTATGAAAAAATAATAACAAGAAAGTCGAAAAAATAAAATCAAAGAAAATGAAAATAAAATAACTCGTGAACAAAAAATATTTATGTTCTGTTTGAAACGTAACGTAAACTCAAAAAAATCAACATAACCGACAACCACTCACCTAACGCGAAAAGCACAACAATGACTAATCTGTCTACGCCGTTCCTGTAACAAGCCACCCCACTCCTTCGTAGTCGGCTGGCCGAGCCCGCCGTGCAGCCGTATAGGTATAATGTTTCCCGCGATGGATGCATAAATATTATTTATAACCGCTACATGCGTCTTTGAAAATAAATGATATTCTGGAAGTTATACATTCATTACATTTTCGTCACCAGAGCTTTTTTACGATGTTTCAATACCTACTCAGCTCTTGGACTGCTGACATTTTTCTTGCCATATTACTTACCTACATAGGCAGAGGCCCAGTAGGTTACATTACAATATTCAAATTGGATTATAACTTATTGACGCTCAGAAGCACTGAAGGAAAATTCTGATACCAATATTAGATGGAAATGTTGAATTATGAATTACTGAAAAATTGCAAAGTCAAAAATCACCAGTCATTTTTACTGCAACTACTGCAAGCGTGAACAAAAACATTCGAAATTATTTTATTTTTTTCAGTTTGCACATTTCAAATTTCAACATCAACTTACAAATAAGTATTAGAATAAAAATCATAAATACTTACAATGTAAAATGAAAATAGAATGTCAATCATGCCAATCCGTATATTAAAAATTAGGTCGGAATGGTCGGATACGGTGCACAGCGAGCGCACTGCAAACTACTGATTACGAACGTACGGACGGCCAGCAGAGCTTGGCCGCACCCAAGGTATGACGCGTACCTATCGTTCGCGTATACGCGAGAATTCAAACTTGAAGCGGGGAATCTGTAGGCGATGCGTCGAGACAAGAAACCACCGATCGGCCGGCCGTCTGCATCAGTGTAATGAGCTACGCGAGCGTTTCAACTTAAAGCGGCGTTTTGACGATGGGATTACCAGATGTCGTAGGTCCTGAATTAGTTCGTGATTTTCAGTGTATATGCGGATGGCATACTCAAAGGTTCCAGTGAATGAAATTCAAATAATAGTGGCATAACAGAAGGATAATGAACGATGAATTATGAAAACAGTTTCGGAAAATAATTTTATTCATCAAATAGTTCAGTAATTTTCCCCAAATTATTTGGTACGGCCCGGCCGACCCTGCCGTCCCTATCTCTTATTTTCACTGCATCATCTTCACTTTTTTAACCCCAGAAAAACATGTTTTTCTGATTAATTGGTGGTCATTCAATCAGTTTGAAAAATGAAGAAATATCATGGAATTCAAATGTAATGTCATTCAAAACCAGAGAGCTGTCATCTGAAGAGTAGTCATCATTGACATTCCGTGGGTGACGTGATTTATCGTATAATAATCAACAATGAACTGTAACACAATGAAGTCATATTTGTGAAGAAATGTAATTTTTTTACGGCTATAACACAAAATTGCTCTAGTTTTACTGTGTTCCATACATCAATGAGGTATTCTATGTCATCAATTTTATTTCCGTATCTGATATCACAATGATTTCATTGTGTTATTATTTAAAAAAAATCTCATTGCTCATGGAATGTCAAATTGTAAGCAATGTTTTATCGAAATCAGTTGAGAAATGATATTTTTGTGTACCAGCCGTAGAAAAACTCAATTTAAATGACAACAAATGTTGCCATAAAAATAAAGAATGTCTCAACGATGCAACATGAAATGTAGTTACGACTCTTTCAATTCATTGAAAAACAGGTAGTAGGTATAATCAGTTGAAACGGATCTTAGGAAAATTGAATTGATATTACTATACAAAAATTTACAAAAATTATATCAAATATGGTAACAAGACTTTGTGTTAGTGTATTATAATTTAGTCGATATCGAATCATGAAAATATTAGTCAGCCAAGCCTGTTCTTCAAATGTTTTTTAACTTTAACTCTTGTACTTTTTTTATCACCCATTTTCATTATGTAAAACTCTTTGTCAACATCGATGAATCGGGCCATCCTCTGTGATTCATAAGGTTCATCTGACCCAGGAGGCTGCATACGCATCTAAAAATCGAAAAAGAGATTTGAAAAGAAAATCAAATTTATAGGGCGAGGAACTATCAGCGTACATAGTTCGAATATTTTATACAATAAAAACAAAATCCGTATTTTTTGTAATTTCCTCATTACTTGGTACTTGCAACAATATGAAAGCTATAGTCGTAGTTGTATTTAAAGTTATGTCGTGAGTGTTGTCGCCTGTAAGCATATCTACAATAGTTTGACCGGAATTTTACGAAGTTAGCGCATGAAAAGCTTCACGTTATTGATAAAGGTATATTTCAAACTCAGATTTGGTAAAATAGATGGGAAAAACTGATGAGAACTAAATCATTTCTCGGTCACATTGTAGGTAGTCATGGACGTGATGGGGATAAATAGTGACTCAAATAGGATTTAATGCGTACTTGGCAATTGAAGCAGTTGTAGAAGTGATTCCAACTCATCTATTTATGATGATTAGTTGACTTATTAGTGTGAACGTTATTATATATTTTTCCAACGTATATGGATATACCTGGGATGTAAAATGAACAAATTCCTTCGGTATCGATTGTGTAAACTAGACATCTCTATCGAAATTGTAAATTATGCCTTAATTGAATTTACTAAAGAATCATAAGATATAATTCTGCTAAATATTGAAGATGTTTTTTTTTAGTAATCGTTACAACTTCTTTTGTTTAATTATGTATACCGATACATAAATTTCAAAGTACCTTATGCAAGAATATATAGGTATTTCTAATAGAAAAGTAATAGTAGTATTCTCCTCATAAAAACACCTATATGACACCTATTTCCAATGTATTTTGGCGACTCGAATAATTTCTGGAAAAATATTTAATTGATGACAAATTGTTAACACAGTCAACTTTCTGATAAGCATAAACCTACTTTTACCTACCTAGTTATTCAAGAAACTTACCAATATTCAAATTTGAACTCTTCTATTACTGTCCACGTGAGCTGTTTGTGACTTGGTTTCATTTGGAATTGGTAATCATGCAGAAATTTTTAAGTGATAAAAAGATTGTACAAAGAATAAAATAAGTAGGTACCAACTAGCCTTGATACTAAATATAATAGGTATATCTGTTTATGTAATACGATAATAATGTAAGACTAAATCAACATAACTTTTATTCATACCCCACAACCATAATAAATAAAAAAATCTATGATACAGGATATATACTGTTATATTATTGGGAAAGTTTAGGTAACTACAAATCCTTGTTAATGGAATTGGATGTATGAAAGTAAATTAAAAGCACCTATTTAAGTACCTAATGCATTATAATGTGGGTGAAGGGGTGTTTTTGTTAGCGAAGCCATCATAAGATTCGATAGTTTTTGATGGCCACTATTTCTACAAATTCTACAGGCAGTGATGAATGCTGTTAGTAAGTATTCAATGTTAATTTTGTTTTGTTTCCATTAGTCATCAGCAGAAGCCTTTTTCAGTCTTTTCTGTAAAAAATTACAAAAATGTTAAGTAATTATTGTATTTTCAAGTGCAACATAATATACCACTTATACTCCACCTACTTGTTGAATGTTGGAATGGAATTGAGGTTTTGTAACATAGCTTGTTGATAAAATAGGTGTGAATACCTTTGAAACTAACATCATTACGGGGGTCATAATATGCTGATTTTATAGAAAATAAATATTTCAAGTCGGTCATCGTGAAAAACTAAATATTTTTTCTTAAAAACAACCGAATAAAGTGTGATTCTATAACAATTTTCCGCAAAGCTCAAGCTCCATAGAGTGTCGAAGTCGGAGAGTGATATGTGTGAAATCATAGATCTAAATTGAAATTGACTATACGATCGGTGGTGTTTTTCAAAGCAAATAAGCTTTTGCATCTGGTCAGTTAGGTGATCTGTGGCATATGTGCGAAAAAGCAAAAGATTTTTCGGCAAGATATAAGGCACTTCTTGATATTTATTGAATAACTCAGTGGAAGTTGGAGGTAAAAGTAAAGTAATATAGATAGTGCTAAAATAAATTATCAAATGGACTTTCAGCTAACTGTTCCACAAATCTGGTGCTCTAATTTTGAAGAGTTTGCGAGATATACAGATGTTTTCGTAAACCAATACGGCAGTATAATTATTTAGAGAAAAATCTGTATATCTCGAAAAATGATAGATAAAAGTTATAAATTAAGATGCCCAAACTCAGAAGAAAGGTGGAACCTACCGACTTTTGGAACACCCTGTATAACTGGAGGACTAAACATATTTCAGAGGTAGATTGGAAATGGAATAATCGATGATAATAACATACCAATTTTAAAATTGTTATCCACCTGCAAGTTGGAAAACTCCTAATGTGTGCCTACGTAAATCACCATGTATGTACCTATAGTGATGAGTCATTTTTGATTTTGTCACGGAAATGGTCGTGCGCTATTTTTGTGGGCACGAAATTTATTGGGCGATATTTATTATAGTGACTTTGCATAAACTTTACCATCAGATTCAGATTTAGATAAAATCTGTCATTTGGGTTTTTGAACTTTTTTTCATCTCTTGGGGCGCACAAAAGGAGATTCCTATAATGTGGAACATCGTGCGTACCTAGGAAAGGTAGGGAGAGGAGGTAGTGTTCGATTTTTTTTTGAACTTTTGGAGGTTATAAGTTCTTGGGAATAATCTTCCATTGGTAAAGAATTCCAAAGCTTCGCCGTTCTACAGACGAACGAGTTTTGGTAGAGTGTTGTTCGACATATTTCAAGGATGACGACGAAAGGATGTGCTGACTGGACCTGTCGAGTTCGTCTGACTGGTATTGCTAGTGATGGAATAGAGCAGAGATTTCTGAGAAACATTTCCCATGGAAGTATCTATAAAAAAGCGAAAGGTCGCCGACTTTTCTATGGTGTTCTAATAAGGTCAAAGAGTTGGTGAGTGTGACATCACCCACCAGGCGAATGACTCTTTTCCGGATGGAGAGCATCGTCTATAGAACGGCGAAGCTTTGGAATTCTTTGCCAATGGAAGTATTCCCAAGAACTTCTAACCTCCAAAAGTTCAAAAAAAAATCCAACACCTACCTATCCTCACTAGGTACGTTGTTCCACGAATATTATAGGAATTTCCTTTCGTGCGCTACAAGAGATGAAAAAAATTCAACGACAGGACTGTCTGTTTGATAACTTGATTACAATTGGTGACTTGACAACCTATTGCTTCATGAGTGGGAATGGAAGATTATCTTACCAGTAACGAAACAGCATTAAAACTGACGTCACCATTTATTCGACGTATCGCTGAATATGGCCAAATGGCGCCCATGGCGGTTCGTTTGAAATGAGCTCTGAAATTCAACAATTGCGAACAACGCATAAAAATACGTGAGTGTTGCAAAAATTAATGCAGGTCTCTAACGACACAGTGAACTCGCCCCAGACAGAAATATTTATTTAAAAGAAAATAGCAGATGATGAAAAAATAGTAGGTAACGTAGTAGAATATTATGTTGCATACACTTCCACAGTTATATCCCAAAAGATAAATATGTATATAAATATTATTAAGATTATGAAATTCTTACCATTATTCGATACTTTTCTTTACACGCGTAATCAGATTCATCAACGTCTTGGTAGCAGTCACTCTTGTAATCGTCAGGTATGGGATTTCCTTCGAGTTCACAAAGTTTCTTCAGAGGTCTAGCTCTAAAAATTCAAATGGAATAATTATACCGTTTTCCACTGAAATAAAATTACATATAGTCAGTGCGTAAACCTATCACTGATGATTAATTATATATGAGAAATAAGGACAAAAAACTCATTGCTCATTAAAAATAAAGATCTATAATAATATATAGTTATAGTGCTTATAAAGAGAGAGTCTTAGAAGAGAGAGAGAGAGAGAGAGAGAGAGAGAGAGAGAGAGAGAGAGAGAGAGAGAGAGAGAGAGAGAGAGAGAGAGAGAGAGAGAGAGAGAGAGAGAGATGAGAGAGAGAGAGAGAGAGAGAGAGAGAGAGAGCGAGACGCGTTGTAACGAAATCAGCTGATGGTTGGGTACAAATTTCGTCACCATGTAATTGAATTGTGAATGTGATATTGCAAGTTATTTTTATTCGATTTGAATTTTCAATGTGAATTCATTTACTTGAAGACATTATTGGTGACAGAAGTTAACCAATCCATGTGTAATGAGTATGTTGAAGCAAAAAAAAATAAGTTTTCGTATTTTTTACTAACAATAATTGAATTAACATGTTGAAATTTCAAACCAAACAATTATCGCGCTCAGAGAAAAATGTACACTCGTTTGGCAAAAATAAGCGTCGTTGCCCCACCTACTCGAGTATGGTGTACGTTTGGTAAACGATAATCCCTGCGGTCGGGCATAACAATGGACTCGCTCGAAGGAGGAGGCAACGTCGCCATTTTCTTCGCTAAATTGCCCAGGCACATAATGCACCTGGTTGTCCTATAGAAAAATTATGTTTGCCAGGCGTTTATATTCAATCTTATTACAAGTCGACATAAAACTTCAGTTCAAAATACATTTACAGAATGTGTGGAATATTAATTATTGACAAACGAGAGATAGGGGCAACGATCAGATAATTAATAATAATTGACCAAATCTTTCGAACCATTCCCATCACGTGATATATTATACAATCAAATTGTAGACTTTCAAGAATGTTTTCCAGGTCTCCTTAATAATCCAAAGATTTTTGCGAGCGTATGTGCATTCGTCCATAATGTATCACGTGATTTTTTTAACCATCTAACAATGAGGTTTGGGAATGGTTCGAAATCCAGGCTTTCGTGCTACCAGATGATGGTTGGGTGAATATATTTTGTTTTTGTTGCACATGCAACCATACCCGGTGGTCCTTTCTCTTTTTTACGTGAATTTCAATGCTCTGCATATACAGGGTGTATCTAAATAACACCGAAAAAATATTTTAGGAAATAAAGTCCTAACTTGTTTCGTTTTCGAGACACAGGGTATTAATATTTCCATGAAAAATCTTTTTTATTCATTTCTCAATTGTCATTTCATCAATTTCAATAAATAAACGTTGTGGTTTTGATAATAGTAATATGGAGCTTCTTCTAGTGCAATTAGTGCAAAATAATATTTCCAGTGGCGTCACAGTGGGTAAATTTATCGATATTCATGAATGTCATTGTACACCACCGGTTTTTCTCAGTTACATATGACTTTTGAAATAACACTTTTTTATCCTCTGTGTGATTTTTGTATCTAGCTTAGTATTTGAGGAAACAAAAAAATTCGATTTGACTCCAAATTTCAATGTAGGTGTTTTCAGGACTTTCATTGAGATTACGCAATAACCCCAATTAGAATCATTTCGATATTTAGGGGCTTTTTCAGTCTCCATCCATACTGAATTTTGGCACCATGAAAGCTTATACAGGGGAGTTATAAATAAAAACAATTAATACTTCCAACTTCAACATTCTGTATCTCAAAAACGGAGCAAGTTAGGACACATGTTTATATGAACTTTATTTGCTAGAATGTCACAAGGAAACACCCTTAAATTTTTTCGGTGTTATTTAGATACACCCTGTATACGGTAAGGCAAGGGCAGATCTAGTAGAACATACAGTCTGTCCAAGATGAGGATGTCTATCATGAGGTGAAGTTGATGATGGTATCTCCGAATCGAAATGTCGTACGCAAAATCTCTCAATGCAATCTTGTAGAGCTTAAAAAGTGGCAATGAGAAAGTGTCTTTGGTTTTTCTATATCTCTTAAATAACGTTAGAAAGAAATGAAAACCATCCCCATGATAGACATCCTTAACTTGGACACAGTGTATACTGTTGTTTGACTCTTTATAATTATCTTCAGTGACGGCAAGTTATGTTTTTTTATCAGAAATCAAAAAATAATAACGAGCCCATAGCGTTTGATGGTAGATGGAATGTTTAAATAACGTCAATTTTGAAATAAAACCGTAAGATTTTTCACCTTCGCAGTAACCAATAACAATTTGGTTCTTAAAACGAGCGCGTGCGCCTTAAAAAAATATCGAAATTAAAAGGCCTATTAGGTTTCAAAATTGTTTCAAAGGACACACGTACTTCACAATAAGTTTGTCGAATCCTGTTGGTTTATGAATCGGGCAGTAAAATACATCGGGTGTATTTTTGTCAAAAACTATGCTCTTCCTCATCATGTCTTTCGCCGAAAGAACACAGCATACTAAGGATAGTATACATAACGTCGACAGAAGCTTCATTTCTGAAAAAAAAAAAAATTATGAATGAAAATATATGTATATTGGTAATACGAGCTATATATATATGGTTGGTTAAAATTGATCATATAAGTATAAGTAATATCTTCTTCACATGAATAATATGAAGCAAAATGTCCGATAGTGCAAGATTCCCATCAAAAAACGGTTTCAAAAATTGGGTAGGTATCTAAGAAAATGGCTTCTATATTTTCGTTACATATTAGTCTTTAGAAAAAAATATTGTATATATGTATGTACAGAGTGTCCACCTTAAGGACTTACCATCCCTGTAAAATCGTTATTATCCGACCAATTTCAAAAAACCTTTTTTTGTTGGATAGGTATTGGAAATGCCCAATCAACGAGAGATCTAGTTCTTGGAATGTTATCGTGGCCAACTGCGACAAATTTCAATGACCCATATTTCAGGAAGTACTATTAGGGATTTTTTTCCACAAAACTTGATGATGGATTTTGAATCAGTACCACTTGAAATATACCTGCACCGATTTTCATCATCACAGGGTGTCCGAAAAAACGAATCATCATTTTCTTCGAATAGGTGATCAGCAAATGTAGTTCTGTGGTTTTTCTAGAAAGAAATAATCACAAATTATCATTGAGGATTATTTCAAATATACCTGTAGGTACCAATTTTCGTGATCTGAATATTCAATGTGTCTGAGAAAAAAATTAAAAAGGATAGATAAGCAATATTTTTCATCCTGATAATTCTTCACTCAAAATTAAAAGATGAATCAGGATCACTTGGAACATACCTGTACCGATTTTCATCATCATTAAACACAGGGTATTCGAAAAATCAAATTAATATTTTTTTTGAGTTGATGAAAAAATATTGCCTACTTTTTCTTTTGAATTGTTTTCTCATACACATCGTATTTTTGAATGATGAAAATCGGTACAGATATGTTCAAAGTAATCCTCAATAATAATGTGTCATCAATTCCTCTCAAAAATACCACAATACTACATTTTCTGATCACCTATTAAAAAAAAACATAATTCGTTTTTTCGGACACCCTGTGTTTTATGATGATAAAAATCAGTAAAGGTGTTTTTTAAGTGATCGTGATTCAGAATCCATCATTGTTTTTTGTGAAAAAAAATCCCTAATAGTAGTTTCTCAAATATGGATCAATAAAGTTGGTTGCAGTTGGCCACGATTACAGTTCATGAGTAAAATCACTCTCTTGTTGGATGGACATTTCGAATACCTATCCAACAAAAAAAAGTTTTTTGAAATCGGTCAGATAATAACAATTTTACAGGGGTGGTAAGTCCTTAAGGTGGACACACTGTATATGAGTTTGGCTTGGTTCGCAAAATAGCCTTCTGTTATCGGGAGTTTAAAGGGGTTGCGTCATATAGAATCCCATAAAAGTGGAATAAACTAATTGTGCATTTTCTCCATGACAACTAGGCTTATGATCTAATGAATTTATTTTTATTTCACTTGATTATTTGGGATTTTCTCTCCTCGTTTCTACAAAATAAAAATATGAGTATCATTTCACAATATGTGTGTTGTAAGACAAATCAGATGATTTGCTCCAAAATGTCACTACGTTTAACACATTTTTCCATCAGGGAGCCTAAATGAAAAATCAATAGATCGTTTGGAAAAAAGTTTGAAGAGAACAAATATAGATGTATTGAAAAAATATCGATTTTTCACTCATCTTTGGACGTTTCGGGAACGAATCTGAAACGAAGAGGAAATCCCAAATAATCAAGTAAAATGCATGTAACACCTCCTCGATTAAGACAGACAGTATTTCATTCTAATTTTATTGAAAATCTGACAACGCATTGTCTATTAGTTTAACCAGATTTTTTGGAAAATTTAGATGGAAAAATCGACCGTTGCTCGTATAATACTAGGAGATGTTTTCTCGATTCAATTCCACCTGATCGCGAAACATCAATCACTCATGTCGATGTCTAAGTTTCTTGTTCTGCCTGTATAAAAGCAATCGATCTAAAAGTTGGTGAGCACTAATATCGGTAATATAAATCATTCCATATAAAAATTAAATCATTCATTATTGTACTTATTAATTTTTTTATGCAAATAAATGATCTAGTTTATTCAATGCTGATTCAATCATTGATCAGAGGCGTATCAAGTGAATTTTTTCAAGATTATGATTGATTTATGTCATTCAAATTTTTTTGTGACCAAGCGAGACAATTGCTCCTTGCAACGATGAAACTTCGTATCCTCGTTCGTATCCATTCGTAATCTATGTCCCAGGCCACCATAAATGACCACGTCACTGTGACGTACCCAATTGGTGATTTTTCGTCATACACCAATTTTTGAAGTCACTATATATGACGTACTTTCTAAGAAGTGATGGTACGTCATCATTACGACGTTGAGTAAACGTCACTTGGATGGGTGAAATATTACGTTGCAGGGACGTCGTGTCAACGTCATGTTACTCTGTAGTTCGGTATGTGTGTGTATAATATATATACCGGGTGTCCCAAACTTGATGGCTTATTAAACGTTTCTGGAGAACGGGACAGAGGATCATATTGAAAATTTGTTTTTTTTGGGTAATCACTTCTGTTCTATCGATCTAAAATATTTTCAGCGCCTCGGCGTTGCTGCTTCTATCGAAAAGTAGCCAATAACTTCGTTATTTCGAATGGAACACACATTGGGGTCTAGTGAGAATGGTTAGAGAAATATATATATGGTGTGAAATATCGAGATAGGTATTTCCAATTTACGTAATTTTATGTGTCGAAACTGTTGATTATTGGTAAAAACGGCTTTCATGTCCCTATCTCAACTTTCGATTTACTATCTACTGACATTTAATTGAAACAAATACAACGTGGTTCATAATTCAAAATTCTGATCAACTTGTATATCTGTTCCAATAAAATATCAATTGATGGTAAATTAAATAAGGGCATGAAAGCTGTCAAAACCAATAATGAATAGTTTCTGCACAAAAAATTCACAAAGTTGAAAAATCTCGATTTTTCACACCCTATAAATCCCTCTAATCATGATAGACCCCAAGTGTAATAGACTGATGGAATCAGGTCTTCAGGAATAATCTGAAAACGCAATAATATACAGGGTGTTAAATTCGCGTATAGTTGTTGCTACTTTTTGAGATACTGCAACTCCGCAGCGCTGAAAATATTTTTACCCCGTTCTCCAGGAACGTGTAATAAATAGGCCATCGAGTTTGGGACACCCTGATGTATCTATACAAGTGGAGTTGGAAGAAAGGGAAGTTATCATCAGTGTTATATACAAATGATAATATAGATGCACCTATTTTTATGACGTTGCAGTGACGTATCTATGACGTCTAAAAATCACGTCGGTGTGACGTACCATAATTAAAATTTGTCGAAGATTTGATATTTACATTTTTGTTGGGTGACAAAGAATGCATGAATATAGGTTACTCAACAAAGTGAACCTAAATTCGCCAACATCCTTTACATCGCTTTTGGGTGTATGATAAATTGACATTCATCATACAGGGCGTGGAAATGAATTCTGAATTGAGACTCTATCACGAATCTGCGATTAGAGGTCTATAAAAAATCACAAGTTTCCATCGTTCAAGTTTGAACCCCCTGATTGGGTATGAAAGTGTTGAAAAGGAATATTCTCAGATAAATTATGAACCAAAAATGGATATATATTTATTATAAAGCAATACATTGAGAATTCGCATTCTCTATGTGATGAGAATATTTATTCTTTATTTTTTATGTTCCCCCATTTTGAATGTTCATCAGATATAATTCAATGTTCGACGTGGCAAATAGCCAGGAAAGTAGTTGTTTTCTGTTGAATATTCCGAATGATGTGTGTATATACATATTTTTGTCTGAAGGAGAATGCAAATTCTCAATTTCAGAAATTTTTATATTTTATTTTCAAACTCTTATCGTGTGTGTTCAATAGATATAATTCAATGTTCGTCGTGGCATATAGCCAGGAAAGTAGTTGTTTTCTATTGAATTAACTGAAAAAGAGTAAATATTCTCATCACAGAGAATGCGAATTCTCAATGTATTGCTTTATATAAATATATATCCATTTTTGGTTCATAATTTATCTGAGAATATTCCTTTTCATCCTTTACATCGCTATCAATAAACTATTCTTGGTTTACTCACATCTCGCCGACACAAACTGCATAATTTGTTATACAAATACGAGTAAATAATTTCATTCTGATGGAGATGCGTACTAAAGGATAGCGCTGCTGAATAGACGACTGAATGGATATTACACCGGAAGGATCCCAGCTAACACAGATTGATCCCAGAGATGTAAGAGGGGCATCACATTCATGCCACACATCACATCTGTGACTCGAAATGAGAGGCCTAGTGAAATCACAATGACTGCTATTTCGGACCCTTTTGGTCATTTTATGATTCACATTATGATGCCAAATGAAAATCACAGTACGTATTATGCGACTCCTCATTCAACATCAAAATTGATTTATTCCGTTCCTTACATAAATAGACAAGGATGTGAGATTTCAGTGACTCTCTTGGTTGTTATGGTGACTCATAAGTTCACCAACATTTCAGGTCTCAAATTTAATAAAATGTGAGGAATATTGCGAATGTTTTGTGAAATAAAGAGTCTCCTGGTAATAACCAATGATGTTTTGTTGTGACTCGCATTGTTACCCAGCGAGGCATGAATGTGACATCCCAGGGATGTTTGTGTTTTACTGGGGGAACACCAATCAGTCCTCAAAAATGCATCATGCGAGGCATGAATGTGACATCCCAGGGATGTTTGTGTTTACTGGGGAACACCAATCAGTCTCAAAAATGCATCATTAAGAACATCAATTCCCACCTTATTTCCCTTGGTTCTCACGATGTTCTCTCTGAACATTACAAAATATCCCTTTTAGTGGGAACCAGAACATAAAAAAATAATCAATATTAGATGTCATCAGAGGTCAGTGGTGTTTATCACACTATGTTTAAGGAAACTTTTTTACGTTTCATCACCAAATTTGAACGTCATTTTGACGTCATTTCGACGTCACCAGTAAGTGAGTTACTTTCAATTAACGTGAGTAATATGACGTCATTGGGCTGTGACTTATTCACGTCATTCGACGTCAACTCTAGACGTCACCTTGGTCATTCAACTGTATAAGTATACCTACTATAAGTATACCTATACTTTATCTGTTATATCAACCTCTTTTATAGGTTCTGATGAAGGGTGAATTAAAAAAGCAAAAAATATTAAAATTTGCCATTGAATAACACCCTATATGAGTAATTTCGTCAAAATTTTGTATGGGGGTATTTCGGGGCTAACCTGCATAGGCTCACATTTCCGGAAAGAAATTGCTTAATAATAGCAGAGATAAGTTACCGATAATAGTACTTATTATCGTTCGTTTTTGAAATGTTGACCCTTTCAACAAACAATAGTATACCTTGAGAATCTGAATATTCTAGATTTGTTTAAATTTTCGACGAAATCTTGTTGAGTACCTATTATATATATTATGGAATTGTTGTTTTGGGAAATCGGCTAATGGGTTCCAAATTTGGATGATGGTGTTGGGAGTTGAAACCACATGCACTGTAAATTGCTCGCTGAGCTCGAGGCTGAGCTGAATAACAATTCAACGTTTTTTAATCTAGTTAGCTTTTGGTATCCAGTTTTCCAGTTTCTCTTGTGTTCGTTTCATCAATAAAACTATCAAAATTTAGATTTTAGTTAGTGCCTCAACGCGATAATGTTCACATCATAATGGAGTAAACGAATTGTTATACTGTGTTATATAAGGAATAGGGAATCAATTCAATTTTCTCATCGACATATCGCAGAAATTATCTTCAAAATTCTGGTGCACGAATAAAAATTATTTAAATTGCCATTCTGTGAATTGTTTCAAATGTGATAAAAATCCAAGTCCAACATCTGTGTGAAATCTATATTCAGTATTAAAATCAATACCTACACATTTAAATACTTTCACTTTCAATGCCATAGGTATATTCGTATGTTTTTAATTCTGAAATATCTCATACTTATACTTACCTGAATTATATTTGTTAGTTGGAAGATTACGTGGATCGTCCCTGAAATATCCTGGGATTTGAACACACACTAATAATTCTTTGTCTCTGATGACAATTCACATTACCATCTACAATTTGTGACTCAGCCTCGGTAAAATATATCGCCCACACAATTATTCTTTCGTAGTTTCGTTCGCGTTCTTTTGCCAACAACGACTAACCTTCGCGAACTCGATATAATGATTCAGATTTCAGATTTACCGCTATGATAATGTAAGAGAAAGAAGCGGCATTTACCCACACATCAGCGATCACCATCCGACAGACACAAAGTAACTGGAACTGGAAAGAATGGAAAGATCGCCGCACTGGTCAAATATGGTTTCACCTGAAAGACCTGAGTGTCCAGTACTTTGCATCAATATGCGCCGCGATAACTCATCTACCTACCTGTTGCGTTTTGTACGTTTGGTTGTCTACTTTGCATCTACCTGTTGATTGTTGATCGTGATCATAACATGGTTCAGCAAAAAATGTCCTGGGACGGTTAATTATCTCATACGTTTTTTTTTTAATTCCTAGGGTGGTCTTGGGATATACAGGGTGTTATCAGATTTTAATCAGGAAATTTCGATAAGCGATAGTATCTCTCAGAAATGAAAACAAGTTTACATGAACTTTTGTGTTTTGAAGCTCAGTTTTCGAAATACAGGGTGTTGACGGTTAGACATATTATTTGACTTCTTCCATTTTCACCCTGTTTATCTGTTTATACTTCCATAATTCCGAAATTCAATGTGGTCGCGGTGACGGACAAATGCTGCACCTGTTGGCGTTCTTTCCAAAGCACTCTTCGCAAAAATGTTTTTTTACCAATTTTGATCAGCAGGAAAGATTCGATCATATCGTGTGATACATCATTGTAAGAAATAAAAAAATACCTTCTTTTAAAAAATTCGAAAATCCAATATGGCGCCCATGAGTAAAAACAAAGTTGAGTAACTTTGGCATCAAGAACGTCATGTGAAATACGATGACAGATTCAGATTCCTTGTGAAAAAGTGCCTCAAGAATGTTCGAGTCACAAACGTGTAGGTGTCCTGGTTTTTGCTGAAAAAATAAAAACGAAAATTACTAATTTTCGTTTTCTTCAAATAATTCAAAAACTGAAAATGACACATCGAATTTTCTTGCAGAAAAATGTTCAGCATGGAAATGCACAACTTTGCCCTAATTTAACCGACCTCGTATCTCTTATAATAACTGCGTGCGAAACATCGAATCTCTGGCCGCCTTCTGGCCCAATGCATGATCAGTCGGCAGAGTGCTGGCAACGGCTTAGCTGCAACGGGCGAACATTGGCCCATTGTATGGTATATTGTAATCGTTTATCCATAAACCAGCCAGCACTGGACCAGTAGTATCAAATCGTGATGCAATTTCACTACGTCGTCTAAACATCGGCCCTTTGCATGGTATATTGAAATCATTCAACTATAATCCAGCCGACACCAGGCCAGTAAAAGGCATCCGCGCTTTAACAGACTTCATCATATCATATGACCTATATACACATCAGCCCTCTCCTGTGTAATTTCTATGAAGATATCTATATATACTTTGTGATGAAAAAATTTAAAACTAAATATTGGGAAACACTTAATTTGTTAGTAAGTACATAATATATGATACGATTGTAAATAATGAAATATTTTTTCTGCAAACTCTATGATTTATAATAGCTTTCTAACGTAGATAGTAGGTGAATTAAGTATACTTAATTGTTGAATGTTGACAAACGAAGTCTCCCCACTCTCAATACTGTTATCTTCAATAAAATAGGTATATATATCTTCATTATCTTCTAGTGCTACATATATGAAGTGATCCTTTCGACAGTGATGGAGGAATAGTAAACATCAATTCACCTATTATAATATTTTTCGTTCTTCAACATTCCGTTGTATACGTTGGTATCCGATATTTGCTCGCTGATATGTAAATAAACCTACCACCTAATTGAGTCATCATATTTCACTAAGGAATTCAAAAGAAACTCAGGTGAGTCACAGAAACTCGTCTACTTTATCGGAGAATTAGAACTTGTTGTCCTCTGTTATGATGATTATTATAAGTATTCATTGATAGTACTCATAAGTCATCCGTAGTCAGCAACAAACAAGAAGTGAAAATGGCTCAGGTGGTGAGAGGTGGCAGACACGACCACCGTGAAATACCTGGGAGTCATATTGGATACCCGTATGAGTCTCAGGAAAAATACTAACTATTTGATCCAAAACCCAAAACACACAGTCTGCGATCAAGATGTATCCCTTGTTATACAGGACCTCCCCTCTCTTGCAGGAGAACAAGGTCCTGGTGTACAAGCAGATCATCAGACCTGTGATGACGTACGCGTGTCCAGTATTCTGCAGCATCTCACCTACTCATATGAATAGGTTACATGTGCTGCAGAACAAAGTACTCCGTATTATCACCAATGATGATAATACGGACGAGAGATGTGGTAATTTGCTCAGAATCAGTGAATACATACGGAAAATAGCAAATAGATTCTAAATATACCACATCGCTGCAAGTGACCTTACCCGGAATATCGCAACACTCAGACAACACCATAACATCCACAAAAAAACACGGGCTGATATATGCATCAACCGATGTGTTTAGGGAGCCTGATAATCTAGAGTCGGGAACCTCCCCGGATGCTCGGACATTTCCGAGCCACCGAGGAGAGTCTAGACAACATTATCTCCCAAGCATGAAAACAACAAAAATGACACTGAACTCGGGCAGAAGTGCCCATGTGAAAACACATGCGCACAATTGCCCGAGACAAACAAGAAGGAGGTTTTTAATTTTTCAACTTTTTTTTCCTCCAACTCTAAGGAATCCTTTCCACTCTGATCGCGTACGAGCAACTCCCCCACCCCTTTGGGTACCTTCAGCGAGATTACCTATATAAAGGGCCTAGCATTAGGAGATAGGTTACTGCGACGGACACCTCACATATCCTCTCATATTCCTTGGCTAACACCAGCCACCTCTGCGCCAGTGGAGGAACGATCAGGCATACTCTCAGCTATGCCAAAACTATACCATATAAATGTGATAGACATATGTGTTGTACTCATGAAATATCGAAGATGAATAAATGAATTTAATACGACTTTGTAATCCAAAGGTCGCAGGTCCGAACGAGGCGACTGGTCACTTCTTTTTTTAAATTTTAGGTCTGACGGTATACAGATATTGGTTTCTGCCGTCGGCCAGAGTGACCTATTGACGTCTGACCGACGTCGTTTGCCGCGTCGGCAACTTCTGGCGAGCAGGTTTTGGGCCGACGTAATAACGACCGAAATTGTTTGCTGGGTAATATCCCCATGGTGGAGCTCGAAAAACGGACACCCTGTATTGCACTTTTCTCCCGAATGCTCAATCCATATTTCTCGTAAAGTTACTCACAGGTCCACAGGAATATGGTATCATATCATCGTACAAGAGAACATAAACACGCAGGCAATCCGTAATCGACTTCTAATTGATTGTTAATATTTGAAGACCTCGGCGTGTGATCACGCAACATCCAAGCGATTCGCCCTATCGGGGCGCAAGTCGTCATTTCTGTGCTTTAGGGTCAACTGATGGTCAGTTTGCTGCGAGAGTTTCCACGATTTCCACGGTGCCGCTGTTCCGACTTATCGTAGGACTGCAGCCACCTATTCGGTGTTTATTGTGCCCTCACGACGCATCGAGTCCTCGGAATTAGTTCAAGGTAAATTCAAGAAAACTTCGAGTATTTCGTTATCTATTCATTCATTCATACATTCATACATCATTCATACATTCATACATCATTCATACATTCATACATCATTCATACATTCATACATCATTCATACATTCAAACATTCATACATACATACATACATTCTTATATTCATACATTTTTGTCATGTTCTGGTTCCCACGAAAAGGGATATCCTGTAATGTTCAGAGAACATCGTGAGAACCAAGGGAACTAAGGTAGGAATTGGTGTTCTTCTTAAATTTGAACAAAATGTTGAACTACCATATTAACAAAATTTAGAGGAATTAAAATTTGATATTAAAAAGGAACGTAGTGATTTGAACACGACAAATCGAATGCGCCAAAAATAAACATAGCATTACATTTGGAAAAATGGAGTTGGGGCTTTATAGGAAAAAGTGTAATATTGGCAACGTTGCAAATATTATTTTTAAATCCGGCACTACTGATAACCCTCGTATACCAAATTTCATAACTTTATGTCAAGCCGTTGCATTCATTTATTTATTCATTTATTTGTTTATCTATTTATTTATTTTCCTACGAGCATGAGGAAAAGTAATATTGTGCATATCAAGGGGGAGGGGGAGTTCAACTTTTCTCCACATGTTGCACACTATACTGTACGAATTTGAAGAAAACAAGTAATGTGACCTATTGGTATTCATTTTATACTGGTTCCTCAAAGTATACCAGGAAAGAAGACTTTCCGAGAAAGATTTTATTTTTGTAATTTTTCTACATTCCATACATTTTTCGTATGCCAATTCATACTTTTTTCTTGAAATTTCCTAGAAAAAATCTATGTTTTGCAGCTTGGAAAAATATTTGATAGAAATTGCTATTTTTATCAAAGCACTAATGGAAACTACCTCATATAAGAATTCAAAAAAACTTTTGCTGACAGACTATTCGAAGCAGCAGCCAAGTAAGTTTTGGTCGGATTTTGTAGATTCTCCATGGAAATGTAAATGTATGTGGGGTTGGCAGTGTCGTGAGAAAAAATATTCCTCACATAGTAAAGTGCCGTTAGGATACATTTTTCTCACATAGTATGAGCATTACATGGTTTTGAAACTAAGTAAGCTATGAGAAATACGCTACTTTTTATAGCAGTTGTAGAAAAAGTTACTCTACCGCACTAGTGCTGAGAAGTTACATTCCCGCACGATTTTTATATTGTTGAAAATGAGGATATTTAGGACTAACTAGTGCCCCGTAATTGAAGTGGGACACCTGAAATTTTCTCTCAGATTCGTAAGATTATATCTTAAACAAATTAACCGATTTCAATTCTGTTTTCAGATTCCAGAAGCTCATTTTTTTGTTTATTTCACAGGGTGATGAATGGCACACACTTTGCCATATTCATTAACAAATACTAATTGGAACCTGATGTATATAACTCTGGAAATCACCCTGTATTGATTGGGAAATTAACTGAGAAAATGTTTTTGTGTGAATTTTAGAAATTAAATAAAGAATCATATTAACAGAACACTGTAATAAATCAATAAAAATAAAAAAACCTCTTCGAGATATGACGTCAACCTCCATAATACAATTTGTGAAAAACAGAAGAAAAATCTTTGGACCGAATATAGCATCACTCCAAACTTGATGCAACTTAGCAGTGTGCCATTCATCGCCCTGTGAGATATTTATTCACCCATTTTTTCTTTTTTTGAATTCATGATTCTGAAGACAATAAAATGAGCTTCTAAAATCTGGAAACCGAATTGAAATCGCTTATTTTTTTTCGAAGTTATAACCTTGAGAATTTGAGCGCTCTGCTGCGCTCGTGCTTAGAATAATCGTTTGCTAAAATGACGTTTATAACACTTGTTACATAATATACTATTTTCTTATTAATAATATGGACAAAAACACTCGTAGGAAAAACATTGTACCTAACTCTCGCGGAAACTACTTTCCGCACTTGCTAGGTAACTAACAAACGCCATCGTGCCACTATTCTGCGGCCGTCGTGGTAACTATTATATATCTATCAACAATCACCTTATAGGTAATCGGAATTTTATTCACACTTCATCCAATAGTGGAATAATGAAATTACTTTATTCCATTAGATTAATAAAAAATATCTTGAATCAATCACATTCAACTTAATTATTATTATAATTCTTTGTTTATTTATCATATTTTATTTCACTTCGTTTTCATTAATAACAAGCTTGTATATATCGAAGACTGGAACCTTTGGCACGATAATACACTACACTGTTTTACCACTAACCAAACCGATTTTTTAACGCCTCGACACGTGTTTCGCTAACTATGTTAGCATCTTCAGGAGAAGATTAAAAATGAGTTTTAAAATTATTGAAACTGAGTTTTAATCTTCTCCTGAAGATGCTAACATAGTTAGCGAAACACGTGTCGAGGCGTCAAAAAATCGGTTTGGTTAGTGGTAAAATAGTGTAGTGTACAAGCTTGTATAGTTTTCATCGGTTTCAGAACGCATACTGTCTGTCGAGTTTTTGTTTTCTATCGCTTGGGGCGCACGAAAGAAACTGCCAATATAATATAATATATTGTTAAACTCAAAAATGGAACACCCTTGAAGGTACTTTCGACAAAGTGTTGATTCCAACAGGTTGTGGAGTAAATTTCTGATAAGCGTATCGTAAAAAGAATATGTCATTAGATAACTTCTTCGGACGTAAGATGTATACATATAGTTTTCACCCCGTCGAAAGATAATATCCGATGGACCAGTGTTAAGCTCATGTGGTGCTAGAACTACGAGTATTCTAATCCACATGTTGAATTTTACACTGGTCCATCGGATATTATCTTTAGAGAGGAGCGAAATATTCTTGGAAATATAGACGCTCTGCCACTAACTCAGATCAGTTTGGGTCGCGGCACATTTGGATATTCGCAGATGGTTCGATAGGGAGCAGATGTCTGTGAACCCCCGGAAAACTGTAATTATCCTTTTTACCAAAAGGCTAAAGCTACGTAAGCTTCATCAGCCTGTCCTATATGGAGCGAGCATTCCGTTTGCGGCGGAGGTGAAATATCTAGGTTTCACCCTAGATAAAAGACTCACCTGGAATGCCCACATGGCAAAAACTATTAACAAATCGTGGAGAATGAACCCAAAACAGATTTACTTGATTTACCAGACAACAGTCAGGGCAAAGCTTGCTGGTCTTTAGCGGCTTGCATAGTTGGTCATTACAGGAGAGATGTCCTCCACAACGGCAGCGATGGAAACCTCCTGAACCTCACTCTCCTCCACATTGCCTTGGAGAGGTAAGCCAGGATGGTTTTCTATAGATACCTGTCTTTGGACAATCAAATCAGATGAGGGCGACTGCTGGACCACTCCGGGATACTGCGTGAAATAAAAAATCACCAAACTCTACGAATGGTTCCCGACATGTTGGCCACCTAGACATACGTAAGAAAGTCTTTCAAAGTCCTCTTTCCGAAAAGAGACGAGTGGGTGAGTGGATCAGTCCAATTCCCAGAGACCGAACACGTAATGTACACAGATGGTTGGAAAACCCCGCTTGGAGGTGGAGCCGGTGTGTCATTGACGAAGACGGTCAATCTCGGTAAGTATGTTACAATCTTTCAGTCGGAGGTCTTCGCAATTGAATTGTGTGCTAGAGAGTTGACTGGTAAACAAAAACATCAGTATTTTGTATCAGGCAGTCAGGCTGCTCTTAAAACACTGAGCTCCAGCAAGATAAATTCCAAGCTTGTGGGTGCCTGGACATCAGGGGGTGGAGGGCAACAAGAAAGCCGACATCCTCCCCAAACAGGAAAACGAATCTGTGTTAATAGGACCAAAACCATACTTTGGGGTCTCTGCAAGTGCGGCCTGGGCGAACAGGAAAAGACGCACTGGTCTGAATTACCAGGAGTAACTCATTATAGAAAGCGTTCCTGCCTAAACCAACGAAAGAAAAGACCAGGCAGATCCTAGATTGGAGCAGGGGTAACCTGTGAATTATTTTTCAATATTTCTGCATTTTCACAATAAATAGTGCAATTTGATGGATGATATTATACAAACTTACTAAATACTGCAACAACAAAAAAAAAACGGAAACGAACAGGAAAAGACTCACGCACTGGTCTGAATTACCAGGAGTAACTCATTAGAAAGCGTTCCTGCCTAAACCAACGAAAGAAAAGACCAGGCAGATCCTAGATTGGAGCAGGGGTATCCTGTTAATTCTGACAGGACTACTTACGGGACACTGTCGTCTAAGACACCACCTAGGAAGGATGGGTCTGAACCAATAAGTGGACTGTCGGTTCTGCTGTGTGGAAAACGAAACGGCTGAACACAAACTATGTTCATGCTCTTGCTTGAGAGACTAAGGTTCGGAATATTTGGCGTTACAATTTGGTACCTATCGATTTTATACAAATCTCACCTCATTCAACCATGGACTTTGTGAAAAGAAGTGGATTGTACAGTGAACTGTAATCTCTAGGGGTGCGAGTCACAATGGACCCATCTGGGGTCACAGTGGAGGGTCGGTATTTTCCCCACTCACTTGGAACCTAACCTAACCTAACCTGGGACCCATAAATATACAGTTCTTGAAAATTTCAAAATCAATGTGTTTAGATCCAATTCTATATCAAATTGAGATTATTCTAATCGAAGGCTTCTGAATGAGGTGTGTCATTGAATATTATACACAAATATGTACAGACTTAATGCTCTTTCTTCTAGATTTTTTTAAAATTGGGTACAATTCCATGTTACATGTCTATCTACAATACAGAAACGTGACGCCTATTCTCTGTTTGCAACAACAACCTACTATTTTTAAGTCTCAAAATATTATGAATGATTGATGTCTAACTGCTATAGATATACACGTAGTATCACGATGAGTAAACACGATTTGAACCAGGTGTCCCATTTACATCGTCCAGGGGAGGTAGAAATATTTTTGCTGTAGCTTTCGAGGAAAAAATCGTTCCGGGAGGTCTACTGAAAATGGTTTCTCGGGGTGAATTTATTGATATGACGATTAATGGAAAATTACAACTGCCATTGAAGTTGTGCTGAAATGAAAAGACGGGGATACGTGGACAGTTTTTTCTTAATTGAATCCCTAAACTAATATTACCGAGCTCCGAAGCTTCTTTGAATGATCTAATGATGAAGTCAATATCATAATTTCATGAAGAGGTTTTGAAAATTTCAAACCTACATTTGTTAACCAATCAGACGCTCGTATTTTGAATTGTTAAAGGGCGATGAAGAACAATTTTATTTCCAGATTTTCTTAAACATATCTCTGGAAGGTATTGCTCCGAGATGGATGACAAAATCAATCATCTCACTTTTTTGATATTGCAGTGTTTTCATAACTTTTCATGGTTTTCGAGATATCTAACGATAGTAATTTTCCTAACAAGTGCGGAAAATGATACTCTCACGCACGCGAATGCCGTTGACCTGAACGACGCGAAGCGGAGTTCGGGCAAGCAGTCGAGTGCGGGAAAGACACTTTCCGCATGAGTTAGGAGCAATATTCTTTCTACAAGCGTAGGAAATTGATTGATTTGTTCAATCAATTATTCCTGCGAATGGGAACAACTAACAATAGTGATATATTCTCTATATTCTTATAATTAGTGATATATCTATTGTGTGTACCGTTTGAAGCATTATGTAGGTAAGCTTATTGCGGAAGCCAGCATGCCCATGGTGTTTGGCCTCTAGGTTTCAGACATTTCTAGAAAATGAGCCAAAAATACTTCTTCTTTATTTGGTGTTTTCACTTTTTTACTATTGCACCATTCAATAAATCCCGTGTTGTTCTCATACCTTTCTCAAGACTTCGTTGGCAATAACTCATCTGTATCGCAACTGTAGCTGGAATTTTTTCTTCGCAATTCTACTGAGTCGAAAGTGACAGTAACGCTCTGTCTGTCACTCTGAGAATTACACTAATTTGTTTTGATTGACATGACAACAATTGTTTTCCACATCCACGAACTCTGAGATTTTCGTATATCGCTACTTCAAAGTTGGGAACCAACTCCCCAGAAGTCGAAACTTGTGTGGGGTTAGGAAGAGCGGGACCTACAGCTCATAGTGGAATCCGAACCACTTCTAGGGCATCGAGGTGCTGCCAGGATTACAACCATGAATCACACATTTTAAAGAAAAAATGCTCAGCCGATAGCCGGATTCGAACCGACAGTACCTCTGCATCGTGAACGGCTATCTAGCGAATTTCAGCGCATAGACAAACTCGGCCACGGATCAATTAAAGGCTATAGTAGGATTTATAAAACAATCAATCAATAAATATTGCAATTTGATGGATGATTTTGTACAAACTTACTAAATACTGCAACAAAAAAACCTACCACTCCTATTTTGCGAGAATATTATATAAATGTTTTTTCCGCACTAGTGTGAATCACGCACGCTTGTAGAAAAAATTCATTTTGTTGCTCCTCCATACTTGTTTACGATTATGGCGATTATCATGTTTTGCAAGTTTTTGCCTCAATTGTGTTGAGTTATTGACCACAATAATCATAATACAATACGAATACAATAATCATGTTTATGAACTACTTCAGCATATGATAATGTTGTTAGTCATCTTCAAATTTATTTATTTTTTCTCGAAAAAAGTCTTTTTAACAGAATCTTGAACTGAAATTTGGAAATGACCGCATCTCTTGAATCATATAAGATGATCTTGCGAATTGATAAACATGATTATTGCGGTCAAAAACTTAGTACAAATGAGGTACAAACGAGCAAAACATGATAAATCTAACATCATAAACGAGTCACATGGAGAAGCACCAAAATGAATGTTGTTATTTATCTAGAAAACCAAGGAAAATCATAAAGAACTGCAGTTAGAAAAAAGTGAGAGAAATGATTTTAACATTCCTTGAAATATCAAAATGTGGTCAGTGCCGTACTCTCAAAAAGTTACATAAATTTTTATCAAAGAGAATGCGAAATACCTAACTCTCTGTATATTAATTGAAATGGTACATGTTTTCCATACACATTCACTATAGTAAAATGTCCTACCAATTTCAGAGCAGTACCTGTCAAGGATTTTGAAATATTCAGGAAAATCTGGAAATGAAATCGTTCTTCATCGCCCTCTCACGGCACAACGGTGCATTTTCGTATACACCGTGTCCAAGCTAAAATGTCCCCCCCCTGTGAAAAATCAACAATCAACCGCAGTATATTTGATAATGCTCACTCGAAATATGCTATTGAATAAATCGTAGGTATACAGGGTCACACCGAAGTGCACCTCAACTTTCTCATTTGAATAGGGACACCCAGTATATTATTCCATATTCAAGTAAAGATCATTATTACAAAGTCAACAATGCTGGGTTTGATGGGATTTTTTCAAACGACTACGAAGATATGGCAAAAAATGAAACGATACATAACTACAGACCCGTAAAGGAATACCTTGGAGAACATCAGACCTAATAACCACCAATTGTCTCGATGGTGATAGCAACTGGCCAGTTGGGTCGCCAGACCTCACACCACTTGATTTTTATTTGTGGGCCTACTTGAAACAACAGGTTTATGAGTCGCCAATTTTGAATATGGAAGAAAGGAAAGAGAAAATCACAAATTTATGCGCACAAATTGATCGCAACGTGATACATAGGGTCACAATAAACGTTATCAAAAGAACTAGGAAATGTTTGCAGCGGAATGGACGACATATTCGTCCCAGACCCATACTCTTTCATGTTTCGATAACAAGACAGTATTCCCCAAATTTGTAATAAGTATGTTGACAGAATAAAAAGTTGTTTTTTGATACCAAATTAGCCAAGTTTCGGAAGGATTTGTTGAATTTATTCTAATTAAAATTAATACCTGTATTCTCTAAGGCTCTGAGGTTCATCATACAATAACTCATCAGCTCAATGTTCGTTCTATAATTGATAATTGCTATTAGATCTAAGTCAATGTTACGTTAGATTAGTTTTGGTTAGAAAACTTGTATGTATGTATAAATAAATCAATAAATAAATGAATATTGAGCAGTTGAGGTTTTGATCATTTTCTTTTAATTCGATTTGAATCGTGTTATATTAATAAAATCTAATCATAAATTTTTTATTGAATCGTTTTATTTTTTGCCATATCTTCGTAGTCGTTTGAAAAAATCCCATCAAACCCGGCATTGTTGAATTTGTAATAATGAACTCTACTTGAATATGGAACAATATACTGGGTGTCCCTATATTCAAATAGGAAAGTTTAGGTGCATTTCGGTGTGACCCTGTATACCTACGATTTATTCAATAGCATATTTCCAGGGAGCATCATCAAATATACTGGGTGACCAAATTTCAAGTCATTCGATCGCGCGGTTGATTTTTTACAGAGGGGGACATTTTAGCTGGGACACGGTGTATAGGTAAATATTGATTTCAATCGGCCTATTTTGGTCTCTAGTTCACCCTGTAGGATTCATAATACTTTGTTCTAGGACACCTTGTAAAACAATTACCCGAATTTTCAAATCGTTATATACATATATCTACAAGAAAAAATCAGTAGTTCTATTCTGCAGTGGAATATGAATAATTGTTGTCAAAAAAAAGGTGACATAACCGCCCTCATGAAATAACTAACCTGAAGAATACATATAATGAAATTTCAAATGATACTGTCACATAGTATTTTTTCCTAAGGGGAAAGTGAATATAATCACTTTCTATCAGCTCCCAATAAAATATTTTGTTGTGACTCAATTGGTTTCCCTTAGAGACCATATTCAAGTTCACAAATGACGCTGAAACGAATCGATAATTCAGAGAAATAAGTAGGTGTATATATGAAATATTGTCGACCTGCTAACCTTGCCCCGATTTTGCAATCGGTTTGGTGCAAGTTTTGCAGATGACCACACTGTGGGTGAAACAACCTCACTTTTATGATTATGTCAAGTTGTAGAGTTAAAACATGTCAATTGTCTTTTGATATGATAGTTGTGTTATTGTTTTATTGACTGTTGATAATTCTGTCAGGTTGCACAATAAACGGCCAGTGCTGTAACTTCTGAATCATTTGAGATCGGTTTTTGAAAATTGGTGGGTATACCAAATTGCTCATTAATTGACAAACCAATTTGTATTCTATCACTTTCGGTTTCACCGGAAACGACCCCAACTTTTGATTTTTAAATAGGACACCCTGTATTGAATTCCATAATCAGTAAACCGGCTAGGGATTATCATAAGGAAATATTCGCGTTCTAAGTATCCATATGCTCAATGGGTGTGACTTCGCAATATCTCTGTCCCACTTATTGAGCAAATGGAAACTTAGAACGCGAATATCTTCGTAGTCGTTTGAATTAACCCTATCAAACCCAGTATCGTTGAATTCGTCATAGATAGATTGAAGGATAGATTTATTTGACTATGTACCTTAATAGCACACAATGTCCTAGGGACGTCCCTATTTGGTACAATTCACGTCCGAATGTCCCGAACCAAAAATAAGTGTCCTTGGGACGTCCCATCCCGTACATCTCATGCAATGTCCGAGCAAGGACGTCCACGGAATATCCCAGCTGGTACATCATTTCAAATGTCCTAGAAATAGCATCCCTTAGACGTCCCACGTGGTACATATTGTAGAATGTCCATGCAAGGACGTCCTTGGCATGTCCCTGGATGGGATATGATTTTAAACGTTCCTTTAGGGACATCCATCGGATGTCCCGAATAGTACATATTCTCGCATGACTTTAGATCTCATATAATGTCCCTTCTAGACAACCATGAAATGTCCCTAATGGTACATTCCTTCGAATATCTCTGCACAGACGCCCTTAATATTTCCAGGATCGTATATAACAATCGAAATGCCCCTAAGGGATATCCGTCCGTCCTGCGAGGACGTTAACTTACACCTTGCCGACGAAAATGATTGCTCGTAGGCTATAAGTACTCCTCGTCAATGTCCTTCACGTGAGTCCATTGGACATCCTTGGGAGACTTTTTGGGGACCTTCTACGGACCATCAACTCAACTGGATGTCCTAATCAGTTATGCAAGATCTGGTCCTAGAGGGACCCAGAAAAATTCAAATTCAAGAATAATTCGTACGTCCCTGGGACATCCTATTGACATCCAATTGATATCCCTCTGCGTTGCTGATAGGTTGTCCAATGGATATCCTAAGGATGTCCTCTGTAGTGCTTGATGAGGAATACTGTAGGTTTTAGGTATTCGATAGTTGTCCCAGGGACATCCCTCAAGGATGTCCCTAGTTGGTCCTCAAGTGGGACATTTGTGCGTCCCACAGACTTCCAAGGTACCAAATTCGAACGTCCTATGGACGTCCTGAATGTCCCGACAGGACGTCCTAAGGATATCCATGTGACACCATAAGTGTGTTATTAGGGTAACTCATACAAAAATGGTTTATAGCAAGTCAGTTTAAAAGCACACATGCATTGAAATATTATATAAAGACAAACGAACAGAACGTTGAAATACACAATGAAAAAAATACAAAGATGGAACAAACATAACATTTCAAGATAGCATCCTCGATCGTATCACAAGTACATAAAATTCATAAAATTGAAGTTTGATTAAATTCATCAACCGAATAAAAACAATATCTGAGAAGGTGTTTCTTCACAGTAGTTCTGAAGCATATTTCATTCATAGATTTGACCTAACCGATTATGGAATAAAATACAGGGTGTCCCAACATCAAAAGTTAGGGTCGTTTCTGGTAAGACCGGAAGTGATTGAACCCACATTGTTTTAACAATTAATGAACAATTTGGTATACTTGCTACCCACCAATTTTCGAGATCCGATCTAGAATGATTCAGAAGATACAGCACTGGCCGTTTTTTATGCACTCCTCTGTAGATAGACAGCACAATTTATTCATAAATCACGAAAATGTATACAGGGTGTCTCAGGTTTAATTCGTCTAACTGTGAAAATCGATAGCTGAACTCAAAATATTAGATAAGTATTTTTCTGTTTTCTCATGGAGAAACTTGTTTCCATTATACGGGGTGTTAAAATTCGCATAAATTTTTGGTTTTACTTTTTTATCTCAATTGTAACAAAACCTATCCATCTGGAATTCGGTGTGCACTTTTTTATCGGCAATATCAACAGTCCTTATCAATAGGGTGTTATTCTTTTTGGAGCCCTCTGACATCGAACTCATTAGATTTTTTATTGGGCATATGGAGATAGAAAATAAAAACTTAAAATTGAATAAGGCACAGATCCGACCTGTCCTGGAATACTATTCCCATATTTGGAGTGGAGCACCCATACATCCCCTGAAACTGTTGGATTCTGTCCAAAAAAGGGCAATTGTTCTCGTGGGTGATGCCTCGCTCACAAACTCACTCACTTCTCTGGAACACCGTAGAAAAGTTGGCGATCTGGCTATATTTTATAGATATTTTCATGGACGATGCTCTTCTGAAATATCAACAATTGTTCCTGCCTTGGCTTGAGGGTTGAGGCTTCGCACCCCTTCGTGGTCAGTTTGGAGACCTGCAGAACATCTATTTCCAAAGACTCGTTCATCCAACGAACAGCGAGGCTCTGGAACACATTGGCAAGGGAAGTGTTCCCCGAGGCATATAACCTCCAGAAAATTTGAGAAAAACACCAATTCCTACCTTATTTCCGTTGGTTCTCACGATGTTCTCTGAACATTACAGGAGATCAATTTCCATGGGAACCAGAACATTAAAAACAAAACAAAAACTGGACAAAAACTACATGATTTCGGTTTCTCGTTTAGTCAACCCTTGATATTGGTGGTAAAAACTCTTCGAGATGTACATTTCGACGACAACTAACATCTCCACATTTCATTTGAATGCATATTTACTATAAACCAGTATTCCATAGAATTTGAGCGATCCAAAAAGCCGTAAAAATGGCAATTTTCCTTAAATTGTGAATTTATTCATTTTTGTTGCTCTATACCTCCTTTGCTATTGGTCGTGGAAACAAAAGTCAACCAGTGATTTTTGTAGGGAATTTCATATTCCACAAGACTGAATATAATGCAGTTGGCAATCATGCGCCGTTTAGGAGTTATATGCAAAAAACTGGAAAAAGTGCTGTTTTCGGGTGTTTTTTTTCAAGATAGCGGAAAACGCAGAGGGGTGGGGATGACGAAAACTCAGGGTTTTCACTCTCTAACCATCCTGAACAACATATAAAAAAATCAGGACTACCTGATTTAATGTAGGGTTGGACTGGACCCTTCTAGCGACTGGAGTATTAAAGCAACACAAAGTTGCGATCCAAAGTAGGCCAAGTTCATCAGAACTCTCATGCTATAGTTCGCAAATACCTTTACCAACTTCAAACTAATGAATGATTTGAACAGGTGGTAATAAAGGACAAATAATATCAGGTGCCTACTTGAAAAAGTTTCACGCAATGCGCCACATGAAACGAACACTTACTGAAAATTATCACGATCAGGAAGTCAATTGTTTTGTCAGCCTGATCTGACTAGATTCCTTTCTCATTTAGCCGACATTGGCCTGATATATACTAGATAGGTACTTGATTTTAATTAATGAGTTCTCATGTATTTTCATGTACGCTATATGCCATGAGATAGAAGCCATGACACTTACGAGATCGAACTGGAGAACATGAATCATACGCATTTACGACCTGTCATATACATGGTACAGTCGTCTTCAAAGTCGCACATGGACGGTCTCAGCTCCCTTGATCACCGCTGCAATAAGAGCGCTCATACCGTCCAACCGCGACATGTTCCTTGAAGACGACTGTACTATGTATTACAACGAAAGATCCTCAAGAAATGGTGATGATGAATTATGTGATGTTTCATTCGACATTCTGGAGTTGTGTCCGATTTGATTTTTTTTTCATCATAACCCATAAAAATGTATGAGGAAATTTCGCGAAAATCGGGTAAATACCGTCAAACGGGGTTGAGTGAACCATAGTGGGTAAAATGAATCAGTCGTGTGTTTCAGTACAAAAGATGGCGCTGTTTGCTACAGCTGAAAAATAGAAACGTTTTCGCCTCCCAGTCGTCTCGCCAGTTCGTCTTAGTGAGGAGAGGAGTGTGTTTCACCGTGCTTAAAGGAACACGAGAGTATCACAAACACCCTTTAGGCTCTAACAGATTTTTCTATTTTTACGAAACTGTTCAGACGATTGATTGTGGAGCCACTAATTCTATAATTTTATTGACTTACATGCTCTAAAATGTGTTTTTTTATCGCTTGGAGCGCACGAAAGGGAATCCCTATAATGTTCAAAGAACATCGTGCGTTCCTAGGGAGGATAGGGACAGGAGGTAGGTATTGAAATTTTTTTTGAATTTTTGGAGATTATATGTTGTTGGGAATACTTCCACAGGCAATGAATTCCAGAGCCTAGCCGTTCTATGGATGAAGGAGTCTTGATAAAGTGCTGTTCGACATCTTTCCAGGTTGACAATGAAAGGATGTGCTGACTGGGCTTGTCTAGTTCGTCTGATTGGTATTGCTAGTGAAGGGATGATAGCAGAGATTTCCGAAGAACATTTCACGTGGAAGCATCGATAGAAAAGTGAAAGGTCGCCGACCTTTCTACGGTGTTCCAATGAACATTTGATTATTTTTTATTCGAAGTGCTCTCTATAATGGGGAAATGAATCTTTCGAATTTCTATAAAAGTGGGATTTATATTTTGTAATTGGATTTGATGTTATATCTTGCTATACTATGAATCAATCATTAATTTCTAATAATTCGATTAGTTCTCAGCATGCCGAGAATATAACATATTATAAAAATGCAATCACAACAACAACAAAATAGAATAGAATAGAAAATTAATTTTTTTTTTTGATTCACTTCACCTCTGAGTATTTTAAAATGAGGTTTCACGCGTTTTTATTGCCTGATTCAATTTACCTCAAAGTGAGTGCGTAAAGTGATCAGATTTTAAAATTGGCCATTCAAAAAGGGTGCCAGTGTATTTTTTGTTTCAATAAACGATAAATAGTTATTTTTGTATCTAGAGCGCGAAATGCTACTTTGCTGATACGCCTCGTTAAAAAAATAGTCGAGATGACCAAAGTTTTTCGCGCTCAAGTTGCAAACAACATTTTTTCTACAAACGTCAAAAAATATAGTTCTAAAGTAAAAGTATGCTCAGCTTGATATAAAAAATAGTGTTGAACTGGCTTAGAAGGCCTCCTCCTATCCTCCCTAGGTACGCACGATGTTCCACGAACATAATCCTTTCGTGCGCTCCAAGAGATGAAACAAAGTTATTGTTGAACATTCAGAAATAAATGATTTCGTGGATGTTTGCTCTATTGGGGACCATAAAGTTAAAATAAAATATCTCATATATTTTACATAATAATGCGCGAAGTAGGTACTTCGCGCACTGTTTTACTTCGCGCAATGTTTTGTGCAAGGTATCATGGTAACGTAGGGAACTGAAAAAAAGAGTCACTTCGCAATTTGTTATCAATGCGCGAACTCTGTAATTTTGGCTTCATACTATAACTCATTAGGAATAATTTATGGAGTCCCCAGCGGTTGCACCGTGTAATTCTTCTTCAATGAAGAGAATAATGAAATCGGAATTAAACTAATAAAGTAATTAATCAGCACACTTTATCGATATTTTGAGTGGATGGATTATTTTACCGATGAGTGTAGTTTTTGAGATATCCACAGTTCAAAACTGATGAGCTTCCCTGTATTGTCATCTCATTTTTCTCAATGAAAGGCAGAGACTTCTTTTTCATTAAAATTATATAACAATAGGACCTTTAATAACTAACTGGTTGACAGAGTGATATCATCCGGAATTTATTTCCATTTACCAAATTTCAAGGTCATTTGTATAGAACAATCGAATGATAATAATTTGCGAACTGATACTATAGTTGGTATAATATTATATATGTATATGAACCAATATTTCGACTTCGAAAAATTGAAACCAGATGGCGCCACTGTTGAAATGGTATTTCAAGATGGTGATATTTACTTATAAACATTTATTCGAAAGTGTGAACGTCACAAAAACCAAGATGCTATCCATCACTGTCAAATAGATATCACCAAAATTCGTTTAACCGATCGGCGATCATACCGACATGTTCATTCAAACCCTACTGCCTACTACCGAGATCTACATGTTTATAAAAAAAAATAATTGAACAGTAGTTACACTCTTCATCATTTTTGTATTTCACGTAATGAAGCAAATCTTCGCCTGTTCATCAGGAAATACATTTGAAGCAGTTTTTGATTTTTCAGTGGCCTTTCAGTAGATGAAGAAGAGTTTATCAGATCCGCAATTTTTAGATCCATTCTCCTCCGCTTGAGTATCCTTAAACTTCTTGAATAGGCTGAATAAGTCAAACAAAGAGATTCTAGTCTCATCAGTCCATCGCAGTCGTATAGTATATGTCGCTTCTTCTTATTTATCTCAGAATAACCTGCACAGCCCTGCTTCCCAGCGAGCACAAACATCCCTGGGATGTTTTGAAAATGTTGGCATGAAGATGTTATTTTGAGACGTAATATGCACTGACCAAAGAGGTCTTTGAAGGATATTGAAGTATTGTTTTTGTTCTTTTGTGGCATTTCTTTGTTTGCCTACTGAGAGGTATCCCTGGGATGTTTTGGGATGTTTTAGAAATGTAGGCATTAGGATGTTTTTTTGAGGCGTAATATGCACTTCCCAAAGAGGTCTCTTAGAAGGATATTGAAAGTATTGTTTTTGTTCTTTTGTGCCCTTTCTTTGTTTGCCCCACCACAACGTCTCATGCTTACGTCACAATACGATGAATTCTGATTTGTTTTCGATTATGTTCTTCTTTTTCGCAATTGGCATTCGCGTTTGCAGCGTGTCCACGCTTACATCACGCTGCTAACGAACAGAAAGGAATTTGGTGAAGTTTATTGTGTTAGAAGACTTATTTAGTTCGTAATAATGACCATCAGATGCAAGATGTGTTGTTCGGTGCCTGAGTGTAATCAATATATAAAAGTACGAATTTATCAATACACAGCTTCTCCAAAGATGCAAAATTATGCATTGTGGAGGACATTTCAAAAATTGGGAAACCTATTTCCAATTATATGTCTGTGTGTAGTAAGCACTACTCAGAAACCGATTAAGAAGGTAATTTCATATCAAGAATAGTTATTTTTGTATCTAGAGCGCGAAATGCTACTTTGGTGATCGAGATCTGATTTTTTAACGAGGCGTAGCCGAGTTGAAAAAATAGTCGAGATGACCAAAGTATTTCGCGCTCGAGTTGCAAACAAAATTTTTTCTACAAACGTCAAAAAATATAGTTCTAAAGTGAAAATATGCTTATAGCTTGATATAAAAAATAGTGTTGAACTGGCTTGAAAGGTCTCCCCCTATCTTCCCTAGGTACGCACGATGTTCCACGAACATAATAGGAATTTCCTTTCGTGCGCTCCAAGAGAAAAAACAAAGTTATTGTTGAACATTCAGAAATAAATGATTTTGTGGATGTCTGCTCGATTGAGGAGCATAAAGTTGAAATATAAATATCTCATATATTTTACATAACAATGCGCGAAGTAGGTACTTCGCGCACTGTTTTACTTCGCGCATTGTTTTGTGCAAGATAACATGGTAACGTAGGAAACTGAAAAAAAGTGTCACTTCGCAATTTGTTGTTAATGCGCGAACCTTGTCATTTTTTGACGTTTGTAGAAAATAGTTATTTTTGTATCTAGAGCGCGAAATGCTACTTTGGTGATCGAGATCTGATTTTTTCAACGAGGCGTACCCGAGTTGAAAAAATAGTCGAGATCACCAAAGTATTTCGCGCTCGAGTTGCAAACAACATTTTTTCTACAAACCTGAAAAATATTGTTCTAAAGTAAAGATATGCTCAGCTTGATATAAACAATAGTGTTGAACAAGCTTTGATGGCCTCCCCCTATCCTCCCTAGGTACGCACGAAGTTCCACGAACATAATAGGAATTTCCTTTCGTGCGCTCCAAGAGATAAAACGAAGTTATTTATTGAACATTCAGTAATAAATGATTTCGTGGATGTTTGCTCGATTGTGGACCATTAAGTTGAAATATAAATATCTCATATATTTTACATAACAGTGCGCGAAGTTGGTACTTCGCGCACTGTTTTACTTCGCGCATTGTTTTGTGCAAGGTATCATTGTAACGTAGGAAACTGAAAAAAAGTGTCACTTCGCAATTTGTTATCAATGCGCGAACCTTGTCATTTTTTGACGTTTGTAGAAAAAATATTTTTATGTTCAATCTATTTTCAATGCATTTTTTCATTCAAGGGAAATGGAATCCTAATGCAAAAGTTCATTTTGACTAAAGGCTTCAGAAAAGTACCTCTAAAATGTTTTTTTTACAGCGATTTAATGTGCGCAAGACGCGTTGAAAATGTTTTGTTGTGTCCATGAAAAGGCTTCAAAACTAGGGAGAAGGTAGTTTTGTGACATATCAAGGACATCTCGATAATTGCCGCCTGCGGCGGACATTGGCTGTTCTGTAATAGTTCTATTCATGTGTGAACAGAACATCGCAGCGGAGGTTCAATGTCTCGAAATCTCGTACTTTTAACATCTCTGAGATGTTTTTGTGCTCGCTGGGTTCTTTCGTTCTCTCTGTTGATAACACCTCTATAACACTATTATTCCTTCTCAGGAGACAATGTCCAGTGAGAAAACCTACGTGTTTCCTGATGATTGGTCGTCTTTGTTCGAGCAGTGAATCTGGCCGAGGCTTGTTTGATAAACATGTTGGCCTGTCTCAATTCTGGGTTTGATGAACTTTTGTTTTCATCCAGATTTAGATACCCACATGGTCATTTTGACGTCGATATAAAACAATATAGGTACCTACGATCAATAAATTAATATGTACAGCTAGGAGTGAAAAACAAAGGTCAAAAGTTATATTTTATTGTGTAATGTACTATGATTGATTACGAAGGAAATATGTATAAATATTATATCAATTTATTCGCTGGATGAGGTTATACACGTGGCCTGTATCGATTTTAGTGTCATGCTTCTGTTATTTTTTATTTTAGCTAATGAGTAGGTACCTACCTATGTGACAATAACCTAAGCTTTCAGAGTATTGGGTAATCGATTTTCCTGAAAATTACATGGAATTGATAATAGTGGTTTCCAGTAAACAAAGTGATCGTAGATAACTGTACTTAAAAAATGTGTGTAAATAGAAAGTCCCTAGTTTTCATCGATTTGGATTTTATCACGTTGTTAGAATATATTATGTAAATGAGATAACAAATCTTGAGCTATTTGGACAATGTCTTTTCTTTTGGGCCCAAAATATTCCTCAGATAAATGTTATTCACATTTCTCTTTTATCGACCTAATGGTCATAAAAGATGATGGCTCTAGAGAATTTCAACCCTTATTAGATTTTTATTATTATTCTAAACAGACCGGTTGATATTCCATGGCAACGTACCTCAATAATTGAGGAGTAGTTATTCATTAAGATAATACAACCGGCCCTAAGCCTTGTCAACGTCAACTATCTCTGATTTCATTATGATGATTTTTCCTTCGATTCATTCCCTTTAGAATAAATAAGAATCATTACTTAAGAAAATAGGAACATAGTCGATACATTTCTCTAAATATTTGAGATTTTCTCTTGTCTCTATAAATAAAGATATACGAAAGTATTATTTCAATATACCTACTCGTAGTAAGGACTAATCAGAAGACTTGCCCCAATATGTAACTGCACCTATAATTCTACTATTATAGAAAACTAAAAGAGAAATTCAATCAATCGTCAGTGATACTTTGTTTGAAGAACAATATAAGTATATTGTAAGATGTAATATTTGGACGTTTCGGGAGAGAATCTGCTTCCGTTTTGAACATAAACATTATTTTTCGCAAATTGTATACACTTTTCCCTATTCACTTCAGACAGTATATAATCTATGCACTCAGTTGCATCAATAATAATGAAAAAGCTAAAATTATTGAACAACAATGATTAACCTCTATACCCTATATATATTTCAGTTGACTACTTGTTCACTGCACTCCTCAAAAAATCTCTTGCTGATCAATCTGTCGAAATGCAAGGAAAAGCCAACTATTGGCTTAGTGTTAATAAACTTATGATGAATAACGATAAATCACAAAACATGGTGATATCTACGGCTCAGCCATTACCTGATGTCCAAACTGTTAAGTTGTTGGGTTTCACCTTGGATAATAGGTTAAATTGGTCCAGCCACATTTTAGGTTTGAAAAGTAAATTATCGAGTGCTCTATTTTTACTTCGACAACTTAAACCTATAACTAATTTCACTACATTGAAAATAGTTTTTTGCTCACTAATTCAATCTCATATTTCTCATGGGATCCTACTATGGGGAAATTCTAGTGATGCCCAATGTATTTTCATATTACAAAAAAGGCTCTGAGAATTCTTGTTGGAATTGGTTACAGAGATTCGTGTCGTGATTCATTCATAAATCACAAAATAATGTCAGTACCCTCAATGTATATTTATACGAGTATAGTGGACATTCACAAAAAAGCTCCCCTGCTTCCTAAGCAATCCAGTTTGCATAATCACAATACAAGCAACATCAGTGATATCTTATTAGACCTCAACGTTACAAACTCAGCAAATCACAAAAAAATTCTCATGATCTCAGATTATATAATGCTCTTCATGCCAGTATTAAAACTATGAATATGTTTTTCTTCAAGAGATTTATGAAAGATTATTTTGAAAAAAATTGCTTTTACTCGATTGCAGAATATCTGGCTCACGTTAGTGGCCACAATTTTGATACAAGGAACACACTTGCCGAACATCCACTCTTGAGGGAAACGTAAATGTATATTTTGTTTTTGTTTTTGATTGTATATTATTCGTCTCTGATTGTATATTTTTTGTCTTTTATTGTAAATTATCATTTTTTTACATTTTTTTCACCAAAATGGAATCATTTAGGACTTGCTACAAATGTATGAATGTACATCAAGTAGTCAATAAAACTCTACTCTACTCTACTCTACACTAGTATGGTAAACTACTTCATTACGATACTATCTACTTTAGCGGTGAGGTAGGCATATAGGTCATGCAGTAGTGAGATAAGTAGGTATCTACTCCATTAGAACATTCCTATTACTATTACTTTATGTCTGGTTAAAAGCTTGGGTTCCCCACTCTTGTCATGGTAGCGGTACGTGTGAAAGGCCGCGAACGGACACCCATCAAACGGGTCGACATGGGTAGCTGGGCTGGCTCAGCGAAAATTGGAACTTTAGTGTAACTTGTGCCTTAGTTCGTCAGGAAGGGGGCAGCCCCAAGCGATCCTACAGCCAGACATCGTAGGCAAAGCCGGGTCCTCTCCTGTTAACGAGGTAGAGGATGGTGTAAAAGTCCTCGAACGATCACTCATTCAACGGGACGAGAGGATTCTTGTCAACATGAGCAGCAATCAGGTCAAAGCCTCTTGCGACGGCAACCCATCAAACGTAACAAGAGGAATCTAGTTGACATGGGTACTTGGGGTGATGAGGATAGCCCCATCAGGTCATACATACGCCCTGATGCCTCACCAATTGGGTTGGACTTCAGGAGGCAGAGGTTTCCAAAAAATACCACCGGACTACGGTAGAGGAGGTAAAGGAGAATCCCACTATGGGTCAAGTGGGAGGATATCTTGCCTCGGCGGGTGAGCAGCGTATCTGCTTGGGCACTGACACTGTAGAGCAAGTAGTTTGTTTTATCAGACTGCCTCACCATTGGTACCTATAATGAAATGATAGCAGGAGAACATGCCGTCACATAACGGAGATGGCTCTAACACGCTGATCTGGCGTATCCAAATCTTCCATTTCTCCCTGGGGTGCTGTCGGTATAAGTCGAGAGACAGGTGACCGGCAGTCATCCCCTAGGGGAGTCTTGTGAAGGGGGGGAAGTGGGAATTAGTATCACCCAAATGTATGTTGTATGTACGGTTATGTTTAAAAATTGTTTACCCATTATAATTTCTTATATTTTTTGATGCCCTATCTAATTTTAACTGGAGTTGGTTTCTGAAAATAAATATATATATACACGGTATTCCGAAACTATTGTGCCAACATTTAAGGGTTGGTAGATCTCGCCAAAACAAACGTTTTTCACCTATTAACCTATAGGCGCATGCATTCAGTGAAAGTAGCGCATTAAGGTCCGCGCAGAGGTATCCAACCTCGGACACGGGGAAACGTGTTTGTACCGGAAACCGTGTTAGTAAATGACATAAAATCACAAGCAATAATTGGGAGAGTTCATTAAAAAAGAAAACACTAATATTTAGATTGAGTTAGGTTTTACACATTCCCACGACGCAATAGTAAATGCGAGTGTCTGGAGCGCGGGGATTGGTCTCAAACGTCAAAATCGGTAGAGCTGGGCACTCAATATCGATATTATTTGAGTATGTACATATGTTAAACTTTTTTCTTGTGATACCTATTAGTACCGAAATGAGGCGCATGCGCCTATGGGTTGATAAGTGAAAAACGTTTGTTTTGGGGAGATCTACCCACCCTTACATTTTGGCACAATAATTTCGGAACTGCCCTGTATAGGGCATATATTCTCTAATGAAATAGCAGAAATAAAATATACTTTCGATATAATCAATCGACTGACCATTCGCTGAGAATATTTCCAATGCATCCATCATCAGTGAAGATATCTCCTTACCAAATTTCAAAACGTTATGCGTTTCTGAGTAACGTGAGAATCAAGCATACCCTGGAATAACCCTGGTATACTGTATAATCCTGTATAACATTAATTCACTATTGAACAGCTTTTCTGAAAATTCTTCAGCTCTTTTCACTAGAAATTATTGCCTTGAAATAATTAAAACCTGTATATTTTTTGTAGATGGTTTCATAAGAAAACTGACCACTTTGGCATGGCCGAAAACGTCAAAGTTATAGTGAGATGTCGACCTATAAACAAGAGAGAGATCGAACTAAACTGTAAAGTAAGTTTTTTGTTTTCAAACCGATAATATTCATACTGTAAAATCATACAGAAATATCATATTCTCAGTTACTGTTGACAATAATACCGGGCCTCTCGAGTTATCGTATGCCTGTATACGATATACTCGCTTATTCGACAAGATAATAAAAAAAACTGCTTCGAATGGCATTGACTTGGCTTCCTAATCACTTATAAGAGAATATGTTACATTTGACAGCCCTGTGGTACCTACCCCTAACTTCTTATTTCCAAATGCCACCCCCTGTATATTATTGAAAATTGCGTGTCATTCTATATGGAATATAGAGATAGCACATACTGGGTAGTTATTTTGTTTATCAATTACAACAAAAACATAAACATTTTGTGACTTTTTAACGTTATCTATTTGAATGAAATATTGACTCTGCCCATATGTTTTTAAAAACTTCACAGAATATAATTAGATTACTTTCATTACACTAGGTACCGTTTGCATATGATATAATATATCCTTTACTATAAAATTGAATACTGTTCTTAATCTTCTGACATAAAAAGCATCGGTTTTTTTTTTTAAACAAAAAAAGAATAGTTCACTTCTATTCTGTGAAGATTTTAAAAATATGGGCGGATTCAATTTATCATTTAAGTAACGTAAAATTAGGTCACAAAATGTTTAAGATTTTGTTGTTAAATGAACAAAATACCAAGTATTTCTAATAGAATGACACGCAATTTTCAATGACAATAGACAGGGGGGGGTGCCATTTGAAAATAAAAAGTGGGGGGTAGCTCCGACAGGGCTGACAAATGTAATACTTTCTTTCATAAGTCATTAGGAAGGTAGGTGGATACTTCAATGCCATTCAAAACAGTTTTTTATTTTTCAATTATCTTGTCGAATAAGAGAGATATTGTCTTTATACGATAACTTGGGACTCCCGGTATACGATGAATCGTGATAGTTATGAATTTTGCTACATGTGTGAAAAGCTCATCTTTATTCGGGAATCTGGATCTTGTAACAATATACGAATAAAGCATTACACCATGTGCCATTTGTTTACAAAAATAAAGATCCATTTGAAATTTTTAGTGTGCTGTGAAAATATCAAACTGCGTCGTAGAAGCCTGGGACCCAAGCGAGGGGCCATCATTTCCAAAACAATTCACTTTCGATTCGACATACGATCAAGATTCAAACACAGAAGTTATCTATAACGATATTTGCTATCCCCTAGTCGAGGTAAGAATTTTTATTGTCTAGTCATCATCGTATCAAGAAATACGTGAAGACCCTGTAGGTATAGGTACCTCTACATAAGGAAAATGAGTTCTTATGTTGAGGCCCAATAGCATATACAGGGTAGTCCAGGTTTTTAGAACCGAACGCTTTATCTTCATGATAAAGCTGATAATATATTTTTTGTTATAGTGATTCACACGAGACCAACGAGACGAGACTTTCACAAAGTCTCGTCTCGCCGATGAATTATGAAGTCTTGTCTCGAGTCTCGTCTCGCAGCTTCGAGTCTCGTCTTGTCTCGCGTCTCGTACGAGAGTCTCGCAGATGTATCGCAATTTCGTCATGCATAATCTTGTTGCAGTCTAGTACGGGATATTTACCTTTACCTACTTTTTAGGTATAATGTAGAAGGAGGAAGAGAAAATTACAACAAAAATAACATTATTTATTAGAATTAAGTATACCTAATAGGTACATACCTACATCATTCATCTAAACAAGAAAAAAAAACACCGCATTATACAGGGTGTTTCCTAACTACGGTTCCTAACTGCAGGGGGTGATTTGTTAGGTCATTTTTAGAAGAAAAGTTCCTATGAACATATGTCCGGAGTTGCTTCGTTTCTGAGATACAGGGCGTTGAAATTAAAGAAAAAAAAACGGTAATTATAAAATATCATGAATATCCTGGAACAGATTTGTTCAAAATTTGGTACTTTTATTTGTCAAATTCTCTAAAATTTCAGCATATCAAGTGTCAATTATATTTTTGGCGGAAATAATGACAAACTCATTTCTCCAATGCAGGTGTTCATGATATGCAATACAGTGGCTTTCATTTTTTTTCTCGGAAACGAAGCTGAATATGAAGAAAATACAGGGGATCAAAAAGCTGTATTTTGAGTTGCTCAATCTAAAAAAAATTAAAATTTACCAAAAAAAGTCAGTGGCGTACTTTTTTTTCACAATATTGTTGGCTGTGGTGCCCACTGAGACGCCACTAGCCCCAATAATTCCTATCTAAATAGGGCTAAATAAGTGCCTTATTAGTTCAAATAAAAGTACAAAATTTCAACCGAATCGGTTCCAGGATATTCATGATATTTTCTAATTATCATTTTTTTTTTCTTCAATTTCATCGCCCTGTATCTCAGAAACGAAGCAACTCCGGACATATGTTCATAGAAACTTTTCTTCCTGAAATGACTTAACGAATCACCACCTGCAGTTAGGAACCGTAGTTAGGAAACAACCTGTATATTCGAAAGTAATAAAAATAAAATGAAAAGTAGGTAACACGTATATATTCTAAACAAATAAACAAAACAAAATCATTCCGCCGTCAGAGAGAGAATAGTCCGTTTTCGTTTCACACATTACTTTCGTTTTACAACGATCATGGATTGTGTTTTCAAAGTATTTATGAATGAAATGTTTTGTCTATCTGTGCAAAATAGTCTGAATTCTTTCCAAATATGTTGTATTATGAATGAAATTCTCAAGTCTGCAGTCGGCACGCAGAAATATTAACCTGCGAGACTCTCGCACGAGACGTCTTGCACGAGACTCGAGACGAGACCAATGAGAGTCTCGTCTCGTCTAGTACGAGTCTCGTCTCGAGTCTTGTCTCGAAAACGAGACGAGACCATGCGAGACTCTCGAAAACGAGACTCGCGGGCACCACTAATTTGTTATAATCACCTCATACTTATATGGGCTCTCATGATGACCGAATTGGTTGATGAGTGACAGATTATCATAGTTTCAAATTCAATGTAGGAACCATTACAGATTTATGGGATGTTGTTCACATGAAATCAGGATTTATATATCCCCTTATTCATTGCTATTGGTAGTAAGAGTGATGACTGATATACATCGACTATATCTTAGGAGTGATCAAGCCTGATACTCCATGAATCGATATAATTCGATAAAATAATATTATTTTGACTAACATAGATTCAGTTTGTAAAAAGACGAATTGTGATTTCGTATCATGTGAAGTCATGTTGTGTTTTGTTAAATAAACTGTTTGAACTGAGCGAATTCAAGAACCAAACCGGACGTATCGTAACAATATATTTTGAAACGGTTTGTTCATTATTCAAGATACAGAGTGTTGACATTTAACGAAAATCTTGAATATTTCAATATTGTTGATAGGTATAGCTCAGTTAGATTTTGAGGTAAATACGCTAAAGTGGTAAGTAAACATTGATAGCATATCACAACATAATACGATCTATTTCTGGGTGGTAAAAATTTTGAATACTATTGATACCTTTTTCCAGTAAGCCACTGATCATATTTCAATACATTTCTCAATTCTACTATTGAACACCTACATTTTGCGTTGGGATATTTGATAAAATTCAATATGATTCAATTTAAAATGTATATTTGATACTTTGATGCCGTTTGGAATTATCGAATTCTTGCAGATTTTTACTTATTTTTCTTGGGAAATCGATCATACCAATCATATTCAAGAATATTCTCGGATTTTGTAATATGTGATCTTTTTATACTGTGAGGAATAATTTTCTGAACATGTATTTTATTAACAAAAAACAGCACCTTGAATCACAAAATCTGTGGAGAAATTCATGCCAAATACGGAACATTATTGATATGATAAATTTCCTAAGAAAAAGTAGAAACCTGCAAGAATTTATCAATATCAAATTGCATCAAATGAACCAAACAAAATATCGAAAGTAATCAAGTGGCCAAAATGTAAGTTCTATCGATTTTGTTAGTGATATTATAGAATATATGTAACCCTCTGCATATCTATGAAAATCTTATGACATGCTACTGATGCATACTAGTCACCTTGATTCTTCTAGAAAATCTCAGAGTTACTCTATCAACATATTCAAACTTCAACGCTCTACATCTCAATAAAAAATTATTCCAGAGCAAAATATATTCAAGGGAAGATACCTATAATAGCATTATAAAGAGTTCTATAGATTTCTGAAGTACCTACTTACTGATCATTAAAACTTGATAACACTGTATATTGTGCCCACCTTGTCTGATTACATGTTCATAGCAGTCCCTCCAACTTAATTTCCTTGAGGAATCTGAAGATTTTGAAGGGGTCTTTGTGTGGTATTTTTCCACTTCTCTAGCCACTGTGTTTTCCAGATGTTTCAGTAATTTATTTTCTCTCGCAAAATCTGCATCTCAAAAGTTAGGACGTTTAGGTTCGCCTCCTCGAATATTGACATTCAATTATGAAACACCCTGTATGGCATGTTCATGACGGGCTGGTGGTGTTGCTCGGCAACAGAATTTCGTGAACAATAAAGCGGCAGAATCATCACGAATATTCAGAACTGGGTGTTTTAGAGATTGAAGTGGAAAAACATAAGTTTATATGTGGGAACAATTGTTCCTAACTGAATCAGAAGGTACATTCTCTGTTAGTTTACTCCTATAAAAAAAAACGTGCCATTCGATATACAAGTTAGATCCAGTAAATGTAACACGACATGACTTCTTGATGTACATTATTGATAGAACAAGGACCTTCACTATAAAACGAGCAGTCTGACGTGTGTATAGGTTTCAAAGAACAATCGTTATGAAGGTGAAAGACCTTTTATTGATGACATTAATTGCTCTGTCCTGAATTTTGGTATGAATCATTATCTTGATATCTATTCGTGTTCTTCAACATACTCAACTATGTTGATAGAACAATAAAATCATCATCATCAATCACTATAGTACATTAAAGTTGGAAGTAATCCGCAGGTTATTATATAAATGAGAATCCTAAAATAATGAATGTTTTATTTCTTCATTTGAAATAATCATAAGTAATATCACAATTTTCTCCTGACGGACTCGTGGTGTTGCTCGCCAACACAATTGTGTTAACAATGAAATACATAATTATGATGAGATATTCAGAATAGAGTGGTATTTTGATAAACTATTCCACGTCCACGAAGCAAAAAATGCATTTATTATAAATGAGTGATTCATTCTGACAAGTACAGCCATAATTATTTCATGTCAAACTGACAGACTTTGCGTCGCTATCCATGGTTACATCGTTGAAAATATTCAATGCTGATAGAAAAATCGGAATTGAAAGACAGCTAATGTTTTCGCGATAAGCACAAATTGTCTCTGGCTTGTGATTGATCAGATTATGTGATGAGTGAAATAATCAACAAGATGTTCTGAATATTCGAGATAATTCTGTCGGTTTGGTGTTCACAAATGAGTTAACAATGAAAGGCAGAATTATAAGGAAATATTCAGAACAGAGTGGTATTTTGCTAGACTATTCCACGAAGCATAAGAAGCAATTATTATAAATGAACAAGCCATATCACCGAAGCGATTCACTCTGACATCTACAGCTTTAATAATTCTATGTCAAACTGACAGACTTTGCTTCACTATCCATGGTTACATCGTTGATAAAACCAACGCTGATGGACCAATCAGAATTAGAAGACAGCTAGTGTTCTCAAGCTTCTGATTGGTCAGATTATGTGATAATTTCAAGATGAGTGAAATAGTCCATGAAATCAGCGGTATTTTTCGGTGATTGATTAAATTTGAAGAATTCTAACACTTACGGTACTGATAATTTGGTTTCTGACACACTAATATCATTCTTTGACTTTTTCAGAGTGTATTAGAAGGTTACAATGCCACAATTTTCGTGTACGGGCAAACTGGCTGTGGTAAATCATTTACGATGGAAGGAATCAAATCGATTGATAACGCCCAAAAAGGTGTTATATCTAGAGCCTTCGAGCACATTTTCGAAGCCATCTCAGTCACTAGCGGAGTCAAATATCTGGCAATGGTTAGTTATTTGGAAATCTACAATGAACAAATCAGGTAAGGAAATATACACGTCTGGTAAAAAAAAATCCTATAGGGGAACCGTGTGCATTCTGTGCATGGGCATTCTAACGAAGAGAATGGCGACGTTGATATACGCTTCGAATCGCGTTAGCCCCTTCTTCGAGCGAGTCCATTTTGTCGTTCGACATGGCCCGATCGCCGAAATTATCGTTTGCCACACGTCCCATCCAACCATCGTGCGACATCAACATCGATGTGATGTAACAACCTTACATAAATGCAAAATCTCTTCGACAAATCTAATCGACGTAGATTCGAAATGAAAGTCACAAGGTTACATAACAACCAGGAAAATATGTAATGAGGCAGGAATATTCATCAAACTACATCTAATCGACGTTAACTGAATAATTCACATTCATATCCAAATAAGACATCTTTGTGACCTGTGAGTGTGACTCAGACATGCGCGGAACGAACACACACGCCAGACGCCATGTTTTAAGATGTGGCCATGTCATGTGTATCACGCCCTTATTATTTGTTGTTGGTTGATTCTTCGATTTCGTCGTTTGACTTCCCTCTAAATTTTCTGTTGAAAACTCTGAGAAACTTTAGAGCACATATCAGCTTCAAATTAAAGGTACAATTATTTAGGAACGATGGTGAGTACAACCACAATATTGTAATGATTTCATCTCCATTATAGTCAATGGTTATATCCGAGGTTATATCACCTGACATCTCTGAGATAGGAATATCTCAATCTCAAGCAAGGCGGATAAAAGATCCCAATGAAATGTAATGTAGTCTTACTTCATCTGTTTTCACTTTCGGAAAATGAATATTCCCTCCGTAATGGTGGATTTATAAACTCAACTAAACTAACAATTAAATTAACAACTGAGAATTAAGAAAGATGAATACATGGAAATCCCATTGGGGTTTTATAAACTTGTATCTGTCAATTAAACTAACAATTAACAACTAAGGAGATGGCCATCTTTCATCTTTTCAACTAAGAATTAACAATTATGAATTCAACGCATGCGCATAAGGCATAATATTTTTTGACATTGACATTAAGGAATTGAAGACCGCGAAAATATGAAATATATCTTGTCTATGGATAAGGAGTTTATAATAGGGTGAGTGAATTCGAAGAATTAACAATGGATACAGAAGAGATCATTGAAATGATGGGTGTTATTTTACTAGTTACTACAATGTTGCTTGCCACTGATGTTTATAAACGCCTCCTTATAGTTGTTAATTGTTAATTGCTAATTGTTAATTCAAGTGCTTAGTTTAGTTGAGTTTATAAATCCACTATAAAGTTGAATAATTACAATTATCTATCCCACGAATATCACAGTTACGTACGGACCACTAATCGATGTCGCAGTGTGCCGTATTTGTAATATAAAATGTAAACTTGTATGTGACCTGGTAGAGATATTTTATGTGATGTCGCATTTCATGTCTGAACGATGTTTCAATAATGTTCCTTGAGTCGGACATTTTCACATCGTCACGATTTCGCGTATACATCATTCATACATCTCTTGGTTGGCTGGCGTGCCATACTCGAGTAGGTGGGGCAACGACGCTTACCCATTACAAGGTTTCTCTATAGGAAAATTATGTTTGTCAAGCGTGTATAAGTAGGTTGGTATAAGAATACTTATAGTCTGTCTACGATAAGTACGCATAGTCTATGGATCTCGAAAAGGGTACAACGGATAAAAGTTTGTATACCTTTGATTTAGAAAAATTCAAGGTAGATTAATATCCGCGATATGTTTAGATATTCGAGAAAACAGAAATCTCAATAATTACTCAGATTATTTCGCGAAATTTTCAATTCAGTAGGATGGTTACAAATTTGAGACCAATCAAAATGTGCAAAAGTTGCCCTTGGGTTGTTACTCATCGGTATGCATTCTGTATAATTCTGTTTTGTGCACTGAAGGTCACGGGTTCGAATCCTACTACCCATCTACTTTTTTATCGAATTGGTTGATTGAAAAAAGCACATTGGTGGACATGCTAACAAATTAAGATAATTCCAGTCTTCGATATATCAATATTAGAGTTTTCCATGCTTGTGTATCATACTGAGGAAGATATGATAATGTGGAGGTGGGTTGCCATATTTTCACTTCATGCGGACAGTAAACCTTTCACAAAAACTCCAAAGTTATGTTATACAGGGTGTATTCGAATAGCACCGAAGAAATTCAAGGGGTATTTCCTTGTGACATTCTAGCAAATAAAGTTCATATAAACATGTGTCCTAGCTTGCTCCGTTTTTGAGATACAGGATGTTAAAGTTGGAAGTATTAATTGTTTTCATTTAGCTGGGCTGGTGGCCGTGAGCGTAGAGTCGCTGGCTGTTGCCCAGGCGGTCCGGGTTCGATCCCCGGCGCGAGCACTGAATTAATTTTCGGTAGTTTCGTTGGGCGGGAGGAGATAGGTGGCCAACCCAACATTCTTGGTACCTAGATATCAATCCTTTGGACTGTCCACGGTTACCAGCCGAGTAGTGCTTCGGATGACACTTAAAAAGCTAAGGTCCCCGTCTTCTTAACTCACACAAGTCTCTGACTTTCGAGGGTTGCTTTGCAACTAAGCTGGCGGTTAAAAACACTTTTAAACACTTTTTTTTTTTAAACCCCCCTGTATAAGCTTTCATGGTGCCGAAATTCAGTATGGATGGAGACTGAGACGGCCCCAAAATTTCAGAATGATTCTAATTGGGGCTATTGAGTAATCTCAATGGAAGTCTTGAAAAACCTACATTAAAATTTCTAGTCAAATCGAATTTTTATTGTTTCCTCAAAAACTAAGCTAGGTACAAAAATCATACAGACGATAAAAAAAGTTGTTATTTCAATAGTTAACAATATTAAACTTAGAAAAACCGGTGGCGTACAATGACATTCACCATGAATATCGAGAAATTTTCCCACTGTGACGCTACTGGAAATATTATTTCGAATCTATTTGCACTAGAAGAAGCTCCATATTACTATTAACAAAACCACAACGTTTTATTGAAATTGAAGAAAAGACAATTGAGAAATGAATAGAAAAAATATTTTTCATGGAAATATTAATACCCTGTAATAATAATAAATAATAATAATAATCCGTCTTTGTTTCCTCAAAAGAATATTACATAGTAACATGAGGCATAGGTGATATGTGCATCAGGCGAAGTTTAGCTAGGAAGCTATTCTTCATACTTAACCTGTGCTCGACTTATAACCTAATCCTAATACTAATCCTAAAAACCTAAATCTAGCTTGACATCTACATTTTCACTCATTGTCTCACATGTAAAGTATGATTCAACAAATTGCTCTTGATTTTTTTACGGAATTGCGTCGATGGTGATTGTTTGAATTCTATTGGTAATGAATTATACAGTATAACCGAGTTGTATGTGAAGCTTCTTTCAAACAGAGACGTGGTATGATGAGGCATTGTTAATTTTAGCTGATGTCTAACATTTATATTATGGACATTTTGTCTGAAAATGAGTTTTTCTCTAAGATAAGCTGGAGTTGGATCCTTAAGCAACTTGTGAATGAAATTAAAGAAATAATATTTTGAGGAATTGCTCATATCTAACCACTGTACTTATCTTGAAAAAGAAACAAGTTAGGACACATGTTTATATGAACTTTATTTCCTAAAATATCACAAGGAATCACCCCTTGAATTTTTTCGGTGTTATTTAGATACCCTGTATATGAAATTTTTCAAATACCTACCAATAGTAATCTAGTGGTAGTAGGATAGTAGTGGTAATAGTGGTAGTAGTAGTAGTAGTAATAGTAGTAATAGTAGTTGAAGTAATTCAACACGGATATCAATCATATCTTATGTTTCTCTATCATGCAAAAATATTCTAGTATTTTTCGTCTAATATTTTTTGACTCCAAATTTCTAGAGACCTCCTGATGCCTACAGAGAAGTTGACTAGCACTCCTCTTACTTTGAAAGAGACTCCCAATGAAGGCGTTACGGTACCAGGTAAACTTTATATTTGTAATAATGTGATATTCGGGAAAATAAATTCCATTGAATAAAAAATCCAACTATGTTGTAGATGATTAGCTAATCGTGATGTATCAGTTCTATTATAAGAAAAGAAAAAGAGGTTCTAGAATGGAATTGAGTAAGCTTCATTCCAAGCAAAATTTGTAAACTATAGGGATGACTAACGACCTCGTTGTTACCGTCTTACAATTGGTAGAGATTTTTTCTCGATGCTTGGATTCTTATTAAAATTCTGATTACTTTTACTGCGCTCTGCTTTGTTTCCATAGGCTACTTATTTAAATTGTGACAACTGCTAATTTTTTATAATACTTTTTTCAAAAATTTGCTTGATATTCTTCAACAGATACAATTTTTATTCTGTTTATTTGTTGAGAAGAAGCAGCTCTTTTAAACTATTCCAAAATATAATTATATTCCGTGATATAATTCCAGATATTGAAAAACATAAACATTTGGCTATAATGCCATCTAAGAACATATTCTCCGATTTTTTGTTGTTTTCCTTTTAATTTCAATGGAGCTGAGACATCACATTCATATATACAGGGTATGTCACGACGAGCTTACACTATCTTCATATCGAGAATCAGTCGGGAGAAATCTATGAAATGCAGTGTTGCCGCTTCTCCTAGAAAGTAGTAGCAACATTGATATTTCAAATAGAACACCCTGTATTTTATCGCATTTTTAGATTCTCCCTGAAGACACTTGGGGTCTATAAAAAATGATTACAGAGATGTAGGGTGTTCAAAATCGGGTTATTTCAACTTTAGGATTTTTTTGTGTCGAAACTATTCATTATCAGTCAAAACGGCTCACATGTCCCTATCTCAACTTTTGATTCACTATTTACTGATATTTAATCGGAAAAGATACAGGGTGATCAGAATTCTGAATCTTGAACCAGTAAATCTTAAGTTGAGATAGGGACATGTTAGCCGTTTTGGTCGATAATGAATAGTTTCGACACAAACAAATCCTGAAGTTGTAAAATCTCGATTTTGAACACCCTATATCTCTGTAATCATTCCCGATAGACCCCAAGTGTGATGTATCGATGAAATCAGCTCTTCAGGGAGAATCTAAAAATGAAATAAAATACAGGGTATTCTATTTGAAATAACAAAGTTGTTGCTACTTTTTGATACAACCGGCAACAATGCATTGCTGAACATATTTTAATTGAAGAGATATAAGATATAAGCATGCATATTTTCATGGATTTCTCCCTGTGATTTCTCCCGACTGGTTCTCGATATAGAGATAGTGTAAGCTCGTCGTGACATACCCTGTATATTTACAGGACTCACGTCACATGCAGTACACAACGCAGTGGAGTGTGAACACTTTTTGAACTTTGGTTCGAAAAATAGAATGATTGGAGCAACTCTGATGAATCAGAACAGTTCGAGATCACACAGCATATTCACTATCAGTATAGAACAAATAAGTAGTGTGAATAATAATGAAAATATCAAAAAAGGTAAGTGAACCTCTCTCAAACACCGCACTTGATTGTTCAATCTATTGAAATTCAATTATTTTTTACAAATTTCCAACATTCAAATTTTCATTCCTCTGTATAGTTTATGAGAATTTCTTTAATGAGACACCCAGTATAAAATATTCTTAATTGATAGAAAATTCGATTCTGAATAAAAACTGCCCCATAAAGTTTCATCGTAAATTCAAAAATGACTGAGCTATCGACGATTCTTTTCGCTTTGTAGTAAGGAAAACAAAAGTAATACCTCTCGATCATGTCTAACACAATCACTTTGACGAAAAAGGTTTCAGGTTCACACAAGATAGTAGGTTCGCATGTCCATCGGAGCAAGCATTTTTAAATTTCCTTGCTTCTCCTTCAATATACTAGGAATATTCTAAGAATATTTGAAACAGTCCATTCCGAATGTTCATAAAACATGCCTAGAATATTTTAATTATATTGTGAGATTATTCTGAGAATATTCAAATCTTCTCGAAGAATATCCTATGAACATTCTATGAATGACATTGTGCTATCTGGGAAATAACTAATCGTTATCGTTTAGAGTACCGAACCTTTAATACTACTCAGGTATTTAATTTTGTGATTTTTAATGTTTTAAGGTAAACTGAACTTGGTAGATTTAGCTGGTTCAGAGAGACAGACGAAAACTGGTGCAACCGGAGAAAGACTGAAAGAAGCTACAAAAATCAACTTATCACTAAGTGCCTTGGGTAATGTCATTTCGGCATTGGTCGATGGAAAAGCTAAACATATTCCATACCGGGATTCTAAACTAACAAGACTACTTCAAGTGAGTAATAATACTCATAACATTTTGAAAAATCTCACTCAACACTCACTTTATACGATACATGACCTACAAAATTTGAAGTAAATAGTAGGGAAGCCCAAGCGGGGATTTCTGGATTTACTCGAGCGCGGCAGATTATCATTAAGTGGGTATCCTTGTACCTTGTGAAGTACTCCCACCATACCTGGGCCCTTTATATGGTGTCGAAAGTTTAGGGCAGCCGATCAGATTAGTAACCGTTGAGAGTCGAATGCCCGAAATCGTCTTCCGTCAACGCACTATCAGACGAATTTTGCTTGGTCTCAAAACGAATAAGGCTAACGGTCCTGATGGAATTCCACCCATTATCCTCAAAAAATGTGCACCAGAATTAACACCGATTCTCAGCAAGTTGTTTACCGTCTCGTACAGGTGGGGTATTTTTCCATCATGCTGGAAGACAGCTAGAGTTCCAACCAATCACCAATCCCCAAAAAAGGGAACAAGAACCTGCCCAACAACTACAGGCCCATTGCCCTGTTATCAATCATCTCCAAAGTGATGGATAAAGCCATCAACATTGAGCCTATCAAATATCTAAAGAGCTCAGGAATCATCAATGACAGACAATACGGCTTTCGCCACCGAAGATCTACTGAAGATCTACTTGCCTACGTCACCCATTTATGGCAAGCTTCATTAGAAAAACACGGGGAATCTCTGTTTGGCACGAAGAACTCCTCCACAAACTACCATCATACGGCTTACCACCTCAGCTATGCCATCTCTTATCGAGTTTTCTTTCAGGCAGATCGCTTCACGTGGTAGTGGACGGTGTATCGTCTGATACCATTGGCATCAATTTCGGTGTTCCACAAGGTTCAATTTTGGCACCAACATTATTCCTTCTTCATATCAATGATCTGTTGGGAGTAACAACTTGCCCCATCCACAGCTTTGCAGATGATAGTACCCTCCATACTGCATTCTCTTCCAGAATTTCCATTTCTTCCCAGAACATTAGGAACTCACGGCGCAGGCAGGTCAATGTTGTCAATGAAGACCTTGCTGAAATCACAGCCTGGGGAACCAACAACCTAGTTGAATTCAACGCCACCAAAACTCAAGCCTGTATTTTCTCTAGAAAGGCGGAACTCAGTATGCCCGACATTGTAATGTCTGGCACCACCATCCCCACCAAGCCCACTATATCTATGTGGGTGACGCCACACTCGCTCACTCTTTGACATCATTGGAACACCGTAGAAAGGTCGGCGACCTTTCACTTTTCTATCGATACTTCCACGGGAAATGTTCTTCGGAAATCTCTGCTATCATCCCTACACTAGCAATACCAGTCAGACGAACTAGACATTAATTACATGCAGAAAAGTGTGCATTTCAATAATATGACGATTTGAGCGTGACATACAGAAATGGTAGAGCCACAAAGTTGCAAAAAAAATCGTCACCTGTACAGTCTCGAGAGCGGTTAATTTTGTTCTTATTTTGAAGGCAATTAGTCACGGATAACGGAAATAGCATAATCTGGCAATTTGCACAAGCCGAAGTAGCGAAAATCATCAATTAAGTGCAGTGCTTGCAACCACTGGGAACTATGTATGTAATTGTGGTAACGTAGGAAACTGAAAAAAAAGTATCACTTCGTATATTGTTATCAATGCTTGAACCCTGTATAAATATTTCAGAAAGGTACTGCTCATGAGACTAGACCATCTTAAGAATTTTTGTTCATCTATCTCAAACAGCAAAGCCATTATCTCACTTTGACACACTATTGGTCCACCCTGTATGTATACATGAGCCTTCCATCTCAAAATTGTGAACTCTTCGAGCTGTTGAAGTCCTGCTACAAAAAACTTACCCATCCTGTATATTTTATATTTTAGTTATTACATTCAGTTAACAAAAAAAAATCCAACCGTCAGATTAAGGTAATTCCTCTACATAATTGTCAGATTATGGGTCGATACGACAAGGACATTAAGATGAAGCGTCTGTATAACAATCTGACGCGCTCGAGTATTTCAAGGTCACGATTTTTTTTTTAATTTTCAAAAATTGATCATTACTTTTGTTAGCGTCCAAATCGTTGGTTATCAGAAACACGTGGGGCGCATACACTATTAGTATCTGATGCGCTCGAGTATTTCTATATGACTGTTTTTTACAAGTTTGAAGACCTGTACACGCTCTCCCCACCAGTGAAAGGTCATATATCATATAAACTTTTTTTCATTTTCGCATCTAATCTCCACAATCTGATACGTCCCCACGACGCTCCAATAAATCCCTATTTAGCCTCTTTGCCTCCCCAACTATAAATAGTCTGAGCCACATGAATTATATGTACAGTCGTCTTTAGAGAACATGTCGCACATGTACGGTGTCAGCTCTCTTGATCACCGCTGCGATTAGAGCGCTCACACCGTCCAAATGCGACATGTTCACTGAAGACGAGTGTACCTACTTACATTTTCAATCTCATTATCAAAATTTCATTTTCAGGATTCTCTAGGAGGTAATACAAGAACTTTAATGATCGCATGTATTAGTCCTTCAGATAGAGACTATATGGAAACTTTGTCTACACTGCGATACGCCAATAGAGCAAAAAATATACACAATAAACCGAAAGTTAATGAGGTAAAAGTCGAAAAACAACAATGATTTTTATTTATTTTGAAACTGTGGAGTTCTGAGCACAACTGTTTAGTGAAATAAATAATTTTGTTTTAGGATCCGAAGGATACAATTTTACGTCAGTACCAAGAAGAGATCCAAAGACTGAGAGACCTCTTACAAACCAAACAAACTAACAGTTTACGAATTGAAGATCTGACGAACACCTCTGAAGAAGAAATAATCGAAACTATACCTAGCAGTTTCACCACCACTGATTTAGATGCCAAACGAGACAAGTTACTGAAAGAATATCAGGACGAAATGAGGAAGCTTAAAAACCTCCATCAGAACGAGAAGAACGAGAAAGAAAAAGTAATGCAGCAAATACAGGCGATTAAACTAGACTACGAGAAGAACATACAGCAGCTCAATAAAGAAATCAACTTCAAACAGAAAAAGGAACTCTGCTCTGAAGACGAGATTGTGAACCGAATAGAAGCACTCAAAGCCTCGATTATCGGAGGGGAGAGAGCAAATGATCAGGAGTTGTCAGAAAGACGCAAAAAGAAAAAATTAGCTGCAGAAAGACGAGCCAGGTAATTGCAAGTTTTCTGGTTACGAACCATAATACAGGGTGTCCCAAAATTGCTGGGACACAGAGCTACCACATGTATAGGTCAAAATAAGTTGATTGGACCCAATTTATTTATGTGCCAAAATGTACCGTTTGTCCGTGAGAAGGGTTCAAAGTTCACATAGAAAAACACATTTTTGTACGCTGATCAGAAACAGGTGGAACGAATCTGATGAAATTTTGGCAATCGTGTATGTCAGAGGTTAAATTTCCTTTTGGTAATCGAAGAAACCTGAAAGAAATTGTAGAAGGGTTAAAACCACACTCACCCCCTGACATTTTTTTCAGAACATTTTTAGGGATCATAATATGGTTCTGAAATTTTTGAGCTCAAAGACTAATCAATTACATTTATTTTAATGCTCTTGTAAAAATTTCCTATACCAGTTTCGAAAAAAAAAAGTTCTCTCAAATAATGCTACCAGATCATAGATTTTGATGAAATTGTGATATAAAACTTAGTTGGCAGTGGAAACAAAAGCAGAACGTTTCTTCATAATAAATGTTCAATATGACGCCCACCTTCATCAAAACAAATATCAATTCGACGTAAAAAATTGAAATGCACCCTCCTTATTAGGACATCGTCGTTGTCTCGTAGTGCGTCAACAGAATTTTGGATTCTGTTCCACAGTTGTTCGAAAGTATCAATTTGAACTTCATACACTTGTGTTTTTAACGCTCACCAGATGAAGAAGTCGCACGAATTCAAATCTGGAGACCACGGAGGCCATTGAATAGGTGCTTCGTGTCCCCTACCAATCCATCTATCAGGAAATTGTTCGTTCAGATATTGTCTTGGTGTCTGAGGAATTCATTGAAACATTTACAGACAACGTCAACAACAAACTTGAATGACAATAAATTTTTTTCCTGTCAAAATCACGACTTGCCTTCGTTTCCACTGCCAACTAAGTTTTATATCTGTTTGGGCGAGAGAGAAGCTAAGCAGACTGTAGTAAATTGTACCAGTTTGTACTATTGTGAAAACTAAATATTTTTCGGCAACGACAAGATTCACTCACCACTGTTTCGATGGCCGGCGAAGGACCGCTGCGCCGGTAACTCTGAAGACGGCCGTCTGTTGATCGGATCACTTATTGAGGAGAATAATAAGGCACTCGCAACACTAAATGCACCTGAGTTCGAGTTGCAATGCCCAATAGCTTAGGACACTGCTGTTTTTGGGTTGCTTCTCGGAATAATCGACAGAGAGATCAAAAAATAATTATGAGTACTTGGTCTCGTGTGTGTCTGTTTTCTTGCCACCCACACTCTGTCCTAAAGGTGCGCAGAAACCTGTCGTTTCATTAGTTTTGGCGCGATAATTATTATTTATTATACAGGGAGGTGAGCCTCTCTCAAGCTATACAAACATTGATCTCGATCTCCTTGATCTCAAGTAAATAAAGTTCTAACTTTTCCGCGAGGACGGAACAATATCACAATGATTGACGACATGATTCGATCGAAAAATTAACTGGAATGTTTTATTTTTGGTCATAAATAATAGTACCTTCTGAAAACGGACCCTCTTATGACGTAGAAACCTCATCTCGCCATAGTTAAAACTGACACTTATCACTGTTGCCATATCATCCTAACAAAATATCCGAGAGATCGAAATCGATATTGAAATATCTTTTGATATCTACTACCACTACTGCAGAAAAATATATTCAAGTTGTCGATTGTAGGTTGAATCATTGAAATATAAACAATCTCTAGACAACGAAATGTCTTAATCTCAAAACCATTTGCACCATTACAATTTCACAATAATCCAATATATTTCATAAACGCAGCAACATTGCTTTGTTGACCCGTTTTACATGGAGCTGCAGAAAAATAATATAGGTTAGAATTGATCTTCTTCTTGTTCTTATTATCTTTGTCCCAAGAATCAACTTGCCGATTCACCAATCTTGGTGCTTTTTCAGAAATCATGTATCATTCATTTCTGTCTGGAATAGTCTTGTTTCAGTATTAGGGTTTTGACAAACGATGCAACTTTGTACTGGGGTAATTTTACTTAAATCGACTTATTTTGGTCTAAGGAATATGTGGTATGTTTTTGTAGAGACCTTTTACAGACACCCTGTATATCTTTACTCTTCAATGATTGAGTACTGTATTTCAGCGTGATAGCTCATTTATTGGCGAAAATTGATATGAACGAAGATAGAGAACTATTGCACAACCAATACAAGGACATCAGCCAGGAACTGAATACCAAAACCGAGGCCTTGCGAAAATACAGACACAAAGTGAAATCTCTAGAGAAGGAGATAAAAGATATACACAGTGAGTTCGAGGTTGAAAGGGAAGATTACCTAGAAACAATACGGAAGCAAGATAGAAATTTGAAGTTCTTGACCCAAGTTTCAGAGAAAATTGCTGGAACACTCAAAAAAGATTGTAATTATAGGTAAGATTCTTTCATACTCACTCACTGATTAATCAGAACAAAACTTATAAAGGGAAAAAGAATGTTCGATCGTTTTGACAACCCATGATCTGGAAAGAGCCTAAATTTTACGAAGGATTCCTATAACGTGATATGTTGAGGTTCGTGTTATTTGTCTGATCTCAACCGATTGCGCTGTAGTTATTAAATAGTAGATCCACAAAAATGCTGCGATTATCCCGAATACTGTCAAGTTTTGGGATTGATAACAATTATAACTTATTTTTGTTAAAGTGATGTGACTTCTATATTCTTCGATGAAAATAGCGCTAACTTGAGGGACAAAACACAAAAAAGGGTTATGTGGCGCCATCTAGAAAATACATTTGAGTCACGATGTATATGGCAACTTGAGATTTCTCATGCCCAAAAACACCTAGTTTGAAAGCTATCATGTATCCCATGTCCAAAAACTTCGAAGTAATTGCGAAAAAACAATTATGGGTGACCCGTGAAGACCACGTCAAACCTAGGGGGAATGTATATCAAGAACAAATACGCAACACCCATACGTGATGAAGCCGAATTGAGAGAACACATCCGAATTGCTGCAGCGGAAATATCCGACATCCATTAGAGGGCAGTGAAATAGTATATCGGGTGGTCACAAAAAACCGGAAGTTTTTATTTTCCTCGTGGTTTTATCATTTCTCAACCGAATTCGAATTTCTTGGCGTCATTTCATAGCTAAAGGGCTATAGTATACAGTGAAATATTTGAAAATTTCATGATGAACAAAAACAAAATGTCGGATTCTACCAAAGTATTGTCATTTACAAAAACCGCTGGAGAAAAATAAAATCAGATTTTTTTCAACCTGTACCGATGTCATCTTAGGCTATTCATTTCTGAAGAGAATGAGTACTCGAACATCGAAATCGAACAAAATAGTCCAGTAGATACACTCATTTCTTTGCAATTTGTTATGGAGTGAATGTGCTAATCTCGTATAAACGATTATTATTATTTTGCTTTAGGCTTCATGAAAATTCAATCGAATTTGGATTTCTTAGAGTTATTTCAAAGATAAAGAACTGTAGTACACAATGGAACATTTGAAAATCCAATAATTGAAAGAAACAAAATGGTGGAGAATCCAGAATTTTTGTGATTTTCGAAAATATCTGGCGAATAAAAAAATGTTCATTCTTTCAATCAGGACCGATACAATTTGAGATCATTGATTTCCCAAAAGAATGAGCACTCGAACATCTGAATCGAACAATTATTAGCCCAGGAGAAACTCGTTCTTTTTGGCAGTGTTATGGAGTGAATGTGCCAATCCCGTGATAAGAATAATTACTTTTAGTTTGCTTCTGGCTTCATCAGAATTCAATCGAATTTGGATTTCTTGATACCATTCCAGAGCTGAATTGCTGTAGTACACCAGTGGAACATCTGAAAATTTCATAAAAAAAAAAACGAAATGGTGAAGTAATCCTAACTTCCGTGATTTACAGACGGAAACTATTCAATAAATTTCAGCAACGTTGCTTTCTTTGATTCTTGTTTTTTTCGCTAACATAAAAAGTGTACGATCTCTTCAAAGTTTCAAGACTAAAATCTAATCTTTTTTAATAATATCCTTAACTGTTCTCCCTTTCATGCCTGTTCGGTATGAAACTTAACATACTATTAGAAATCAATGATCGAAAATTGTATCGGTCCCGATTGGAAGAATGAACACTTTTTTATTCGCCAGAGATTTTTGAAAATCACAAAAATTCTGGATTCTCCACCATTTTGTTTCTTTCAATTATTGGATTTTCAAATGTTCCATTGCGTACTCCAGTTCTTTATCTTTGAAATAACTCTAAGAAATCCAAATTCGATTGAATTTTCATGAAGCCTGAAGCAAAATGATAATAATTGTTTATACGAGATTAGCACATTCACTCCATAACAAATTGCAAGGAAATGAGTGTATATCTACTGGACTATTTGTTCGATTTCCATGTTCGAGTACTCATTCTCTTCTGAAATGAATAGCCTAAGATGACATCGGTACAAGTTGAAAAAAATCTAATTTTATTTTTTTCCTGCGGTTTTCGTAAATGACAATACTTTGGTAGAATCCGCCATTCTGTTTTTGTCCATCATGAAATTTTCAAATATTTCACTGTATACTATAGCCCTTTCGCTATGAAACGACGTCAAGAAATTCGAATTCGGTTGAGAAATGATGAAACCACGAGGAAAATAAAAACTTCAGGTTTTTTTGTGACCACCCGATATTGTGCAACAAGAGGGAAAAGTTCAACTTTTCTCACAAGTGTGAAAGTTTGTGGCACGAGGATGAAGGGCGAGTGATGAAAACACACGAGTGAGAAAAGTGTTTTTCCCCACATGTTGCACACTATACTTTTTCTACAACTGCACTTATTCAAAGAATCCGAGTAATGTAGCTCATTGGTATTCATTTTATAATGTGGCACTATGCCAAATTGAATATTGTGACCAAACAGTAGAAGCCTTTCCTAGTTCCTCAAAGTATTTCAAAAAAGTACACTTTCCGAAAAAGATTCTATTTCTGTATTTTTTTAGATTCCATAAATTTTCCGTTTATGCCAATTCATACTATTATCTTGAAATTTTCGGAAACAAATCCAACTTTCGCAGCTTCTTCCATTATCTCTGTCTCTGGCGGTGTATTTATCAAAATCGTCACATCTCGGTATATATACATCATATTATTTATTATGAATTGTTGGAATAATATTTGATAGAAAATGCGATTTCTATCAAAATCACTAATGAGAACTACCCTAAAGAATTTGAAAAACGTCTTCTCACAGTTGTGACAACTATTCAAAGCTGAACAGCAGCCAAGTTTTGGTCGATTTTTGTTGATTCTCCATGGAAATATATGTGGTGTTGGCAAAGTGCCGTGAGAAAAAATATTTCTCACAGTATCAAACTAAGTTAGCTATGAGAAATGCGCTACTTTTCATAGCAGTAGTAGAAAAAGGTATTTTCTCAGTCGATGCAGAGCCTGAATACGCGAAGGAGGTCGTCATTTTGAACTTTTTCTGTAATGATCGTAAATGCATTTCATGTCATTAAAAATATCAGTACCTACCCTAAATAATAACAGTGAAATTATAGTCAGAAACGTACCCTGTTGGATAGAAACAGCCATATCTTTTTTCTTCGAATAACAAATGACTTGTGTTATACTTTTTTAAAATCACTATAAAATAGACAATGTATTGGTACATTTTGGTTCCACTAAGATAAAGATAAAGAGTTGTATAACTTGGCAACCGTGGAGTCAAATAATATAGAAAACAAAAACAACAGTTTCGTAGCAATTTTGATGGTGCATTCGAAAATTCAGTTGAAAACAGTCCCATTTGAAAGAAACTCATCATCAGCCGAAATCTTGGGATTCAAAAACCCTATAGATATAAAAATAATTCAAGGTGATAGTTCTCATGAAACTCAATCAGTCGAATCTACAAAATCAATCCGGAACCTCGAATTCAAACTTGCATGGCTTTCGTCACAGCAAGACATGCACAAACAATTATAACATTTTATCTGTTGATCAATTGTTTTATAAAACATCAACAATATACATAAGAAAACATTCACAAAACGATAATCATGTAAAACATAAATATGACATACAGTGTGACCCACTTCTAATGGAAATACCCCTGTATCTTACGTAATCGTTGGGTAAGGATCATGAAATTTGCTGGAGCGAGAGATATACCAAAAATGCACTCTATGACCAAGTGGGGTCCTCTTCAGTGCTATACACTGCTCGCCAACAGCCATGGAACCACCCCAATTTCCGGAAAATTATATTAGAAGTCAAAATAGTTTGAAAATTACATCGAATTTGGAATCAGGACGCCCAATTCACTAACTATTCATAGTTTAGTTCAGAAAAATCAAATTTTGTCTCACTTCTCATGGAAGCACCCCCGTATCTCACGTAATTATTGAGGTAGGGTTCTGAAATTTGCAGGAGGAAGAGAAAGTCCAAAGATAAAGTCAATTACATAAGATACGGGGGTGCTTCCGTAAAAAGTGCGACAAAATTTAATTTTTCAGAACTTTCAGAATATGAATAGTTAGAGAATTGGGCGTCCTCATTCCGAATCTGAAGTGATTTTTGACCTAATTTGCCTCCTAATATCATTTTTCGGAAATTGGGGTGGTTCCATGGCTGCTAGCGGGCAGTGTATATCACTGAAGATGACCTCACTTGGTCATAGAGAGCATTTTTGGTATATCTCTCGCTCCAGCAAATTTCAGGATCCTTACCCAACGATTACGTAAGATACAGGAGTGTTTCCATTCGAAGTGGGTCACACTGTATAAGATATATTTTGATTTTACGCAACCCTCACGTACAAAAAAGTTAATTTTGATCAGTGCTGGATTCCTGCTCTTTCCAGCAGCTTTCCAAAGTAGGGTCACGAACCATAGCATTTGAAAAAAACATATTGAGGGTGGTTTCAACAAGCCCTGAAGGCACGTAAATACATTAAAAAGTATGTCGGTAATTTTCAGAAAAAATATTCATCTCCCCGCTGGAAAAATTATTCCAGTTAAAGTCTCCACACTGTATACAGGAATATTGACAACAAGAGGGGCCTAACTCTCTTCATTGAATCAGCTGTACGAATTATTTCTATACATTTTGATAATATGCCATTATTTCATTTGTAATATAATTGAAATTTGTCTTCAATCAGTGACTTGGAGTTGATCAAAGAACAAGCAGTTTGGCTGGAGGACTCCCAGAAATACAAACTACCCGAGCTCATCATGCCTCGAACCAAGCTTCCACCACCTGGTAAGAAATATTCAATTATCTGTCACACTCAAACCATGACAAAAAACGATATTATTATTTTCTGTTTTTTCGGAGAATTCAGTTTTATCATGTTTTTATACAAAGTATGACCTCTTAACAACATATTTTTTTATTCACGTTAATATCAGCTATTTATGAGAGGAGGTAAAATCATTTCAAGGAAGCGTTGCAGTTTTTCAATTTTATCAACAATTCAGAACATCACATCATCTTATCGAGTAGTCTGAGGAAATATCCAAAAACTAATTGCATGCTTTCAATGCAGTTTTGAATTGCTTTTTGACTAATGAGATGTCTTACAACGATCATTGTTTCGAAAACTATGAATCTTTGGAGTGGCGGCACGAGATAATAACTAATAAGTTTATATTCATCAATCTTAGAGTTCCTAAATGTTCTTGACACTACTGTTTTGACGTTTTTTGTATATTAGAGTACGGACACTAGACAAGCAGTGACAATCAAACATAACCACAAACGATTTTGAAACAAATCATATGTTTTGCGAGACAAGGACAAGAATATGTTTTTCGCTTAGATAAAGGATCCTCGCATCTTCCACCCTCCACAAGTCCTGGGAAGAGTACATCCATATATCTTTCTCTGTCTTTGATTTTTGTATGAGAGGGCATAGCGTCTCCTCGAGTGGGTAAAAGGGTACGATAAATTGATTAGAAAATTATTTCTTCTCGAAATATTGAATGATAAGGCTGAAGGACCTCAATGGAGGTCGATATCAAGTTAGTAGGTGCATAATATACATCAACGAAATATATATAGTATTCCTATGAAATTAGTCTCTTATATGTAGGTATATAAATTCGTTCAGTTGAATATTTGTTCATCACAAAAGTTCAGAATGGGGTAAAAACTGATAAATTTCAAGAAACATACTTTTATTAGTACAAGAGTGGTAAGTCATAAGTTATTAATAAATAAACAAATGATATGGCAACAATAACAGCTGATTTCAGTTAAGATAAATAATATAGGATCTCCAAGACATACGGAAGTAGGTATAAATGAAGATCATTTTCAATACCTAACATAAATGGTGCACTTGTTAAGCGTTCTTGTTCCGTGCTCTGATGTATTGCTTGAACATGCATATTCAGACTTGGGATTTCACGTGAAAGAAGAAGAAGAAGATACACGAACAATATATTCAACTCTTTGATATAGATACATCAATATCTGGTACATCAGAGTTCCACAAAGTGACTATATGTTTTCACAAAATTATTATAAAAGTTCGTATACGAAGATGATCTAAAGAATTCTTGGTTGAACAGGAATGTGAAATCAGTTTGAGTCAGTCAATCCAGGACGTTTCTGCTATTTCATCATCAGATTATCTTCATGGTGGCTATTGTGATCTCTGCTCCATCATTCCATCACAAGCAATAACCAGAGTCTAAATTGGAATAAATTTCTTTTCGATACTCGCTCAGTTTTAATTTGTGGGTAAGCTCTTTCTCTCAATAGGATCCTATTCTTCAACTTCCTACCAAGAAATTCGAATACCTCGCAAATTTTGTGGCCTGAACCTATATTCCATGCCGGCTGCATCATATTCTGTTTCCATTTTTGTAGAATCACGTTATCCGATGGAAATTCTAATAGAGTGAATTGATTTCCCGTGTTCTCACAGTTGGAAACTGCACAAACTTGCATCTTTCTCCTAATTCTCTCAATTTGTCAAACCTTTGAAATTTATGTCATGTACGTCCGTGTACTGTCAGTTCCCGCTTTTTTCATCAATAATTTATTTGTGGTTATGTCTGATTGTCAGTGCTTGTCATAGTGTCCGTACTCTGATATACAAAAAACGTCAAAATCAGCAGTGTCAAGTACATTTAGGAACTCTAATAAATCTGAATTTTTAACACATACGTTGTAATGAATATACATTCACCGGCGAAAAAACCGACCAGTAAAATTTTTCCAAATTGATCGGCCTATCACTTCTTCAATAATTATTGACCGATTTTGGTGAAATTTCAACCAATACGTGAATTTATGTTTCGAAATGTTAACCTGATTTTTAGTTCTCAAAGAAAGCTGATAGATTGATCATTATACATGGAAAACAAATGTTAATTTTTCACGAAAGAAAGCTGATAGATTGATCATTATACATGGAAAACAAATGTTAATTTTTCACGCTTAACTTCTTGACGCCCTGTAGCAAATGTGAGTGATTAAACCTCGGATTGAACTTTAGCACATTCCATTGGCAGGAACTGGTGGAGTAGGTATTTGTCCACTGAGTGTATATTTACCTCTGTTTAACACAAGCGAGTAAGAAGGACACATATACATTCCGTGGGAAACACTACACCAGTTTCTACCAGTAGAATTCGCTATTAGCTTCATCATGTTTTGGATTGAAGTTTGTTGTCTTCTTAACACAATGGTTTTTGATTCACGTCAATATCTTCTTGTTAAGGGAAAATGCAAGATATCGACTAACATCTAGAAAAAGCATCTAAAAATCAATAGATATCACTTATTTCCACCTCATTTTTTTAGCACTCACCAGCAAGAAGAAACCTTAATAACTGAAAACAAAGAAAAAGCAGACCTCCTATACAGGATATGTCACGACGTACACTATCTTTATATCGAGAATCAGTCAATGTGCATGCTTATATTTTGGAATACGCTCTCTCTATTTAAAATATTTTCGACAATGCAGTATTGCCGCTTCTACTAGAAAGTAGGAGCAACATTGATATTTCAAATGGAACACCCTGTATTTCATCGCATTTTTAGATTATCCCTGAAGAGCTGATTTTATCGATGCATCATACTTGGGGTCTATCGAAAAAGATTACAGAGATATAGGGTGTTCAAAATCGAGATCTTTCATCTTTGGAATTTTTTTCTTTCGAAACTATTCATTATTGGTCAAAACGGCTCACATGTCCCTATCCCAACTCTTGATTCACTATTTACTAATATTTAATCGGAACAGATACAGGGTGGTTCATACTCTCATAAAATGTGAATGTCATAAGATGGGGACATGTGAGCTGTTTTGGCGGATAATAAATAGTTTCGACACAAACAAATCCTAAAGTTGAAAAAAATCGATTTTGAACACCCTATATCTCTGTCATCATTTCCGATAGACCCCAAGTGTGGTGTATGCACTAAATAAAATACAGGCTATTCTATTTGAAATAACAAAGTTGAAGAGCGTATTCAAAGGCATGTATATTTTCATTAATTTGTCCTCACTGATTTTCGATATAGAAATAGTGTGAGCTCGTCGTGACATACCCTGTATGTAGCCAATTAAGAGCATGCCGTCGTCGAGCTTGAATTACAGCATTCAACAGCCGTGGCATCGAGTTGATCAAGTTTCTCGAGCAGTCTTGAAAAATGGCCTTAAATTCTCCTTGAAGGGCGAATCGCAGTTCTTGAAGAATCTCTGACTAGGCCGAACGAAGGCGAATAAGCCTCTGGAGTTCGTCCCAAAGATTTTCAATATGTTTTGAATTATTGTTAATAAAAATTTAAAGATTTTATACTTCCTTCCTAAGAACACTTGCATATGTTCTCAATAGGACGATATTGAAGTGAATCAAGAACTATTGTGTTGAGAAGGGACGAAAAAGGATTACACTTCAATCCAAAACATGATGAAGCAGAAGGTTGGAGAATGATTCTGAATTATTGTTGTTAAGTTAATAAAAAATGAACAGTTCCATTCTTCTTCTCTTATAAAAAAGATATTGACGTGAATCAAGAACCATTGTGTTGAGAAGGGATCACACTTCAATCAGAAACATAATGAGTTTAACCACTCACCTCTGCCACATAGCGTTATAAGAAGTTGAGGGCGAAGGAGTAACTTTTGTTTTTCCCTGTATAATTATGAAGCCATCAACTTTTCTCAAGAATTAAAATTCAGGGTAAGACTCCAAAACATACATCTACGATTTGGTCGAATTCTCACCAGAATCGGATAAGAATCATTAAAGTTACAGGGCGATCAATTTGGATACATTTTTTGCTGGCCGGTTTTTTCACCGCTAATACATACTATGCCACCTTTACTATGCCATAAATTGAATTTTTTGTCATAACCTTTCTATGCCGAAATGAAAGAGAAGTTTCATCCGAATGGGTTGCGTGCAAGAATTGTCAGATGACCGACCCTGGAGGTGAAACATTGGAACACAACCTCACTATTTTTATTTGTTTACGAATGATTGGAATAGGTTTTCACAATTATTTTGGCATACGAAACGTGTTTTTCGGCTATTCATTATACCATCACATTGTGCTGTTGTACAGGGTGCGTCTCTTAAAATGGAATCCCCCCTTAACTCTTTCGTTTTCAGAGATAAAAAAAAACGTTGAATGAAAAAGTTGTGTCAAACGACCCAAACTTTTATTTAGTGAAGTTGTTTCATATACAGGGTCACTCCTTTTTCCAGAAAGGATATAAACTTTGATTTTTTTCAATGGAACACCCTATATAATTTACGACATGTCGATAGAGCTTTTTTTTCTGATTTCAAAAATATATTAGAATTGCAAACATGTACTCTGATATACTGAGTCGTATCAACTATTAAATAAATGTTTGGGGATCTTGTTCAAAAAATAATTTCAATAAAATATCAACATTATATAGAAAATCGTTAAAAGTATTGTATCGTCTCCCATTTGATACACCAACCAATCAATTGTTTGAAGTAACAAATACGTACTCTTTAGATGAAATATACAGAATTGAAACTCTTAAAATATCATATAATATCATGAATAAAAAATTGAAGTCGAATTTCATTTTGATACGAAATTCTGAAATTCATAATCATGAAACTAGACAAAATAACTTGTTTCATCTTGACGCCGCTAGCTCCATAATCGGACAAAAAAGATTCACTCATTCAGCCTTAACTGAATTCAATAAACTACCTGACAATATAAAAAATTGCAGAAATATAGGTACATTCAAAAATGAAGTGAAAAAACTGTGATTATTTCTGAGCGAACTGGATAAAATTAATCATGCCATTTTTTTTTACAAATATTATTCTTTGTTTGGTCAATTTACAGTTGTTGATCTATTTTGAATAATGATATGTTTACGTATAGGTATATAATTATGTACTTCCTTATACCAAAGCCTATTCTGTCTGGAAGTTATTTGTACAATAGATGAATAGATAAATAAATATTATCATCTAATGTAAGTTGAATATAGTGGGCTTTGAAATAACGTTAATATATTGTTCAAGCTCCATGGAAATTTTATATTATTGTTTATTATGGAACTGAAATAGTTTAATCTCAATACAAAAAAATATGAATAGACAGTTTCAATGGAAGATTCGGTATTTTGGTAAACTTTGATAATCAATAACTCAATAATTTTTTATCCAAATATGCAACTCATATATATTTTTAAATTCAGAAAAAAGGCTCTATCGACACGTCAGAAAATATAGAGGGTGTCCCATGGAAAAAATCAAAGTTGATGTCCTTTCCGGAAAAACGAATGACCATGTATATGAGGCAACTTCACGAAATGAAAGTTTGGGTCGTTTCAAACAACTTTTTATTTCAACATTTGTTTCACATCTCTGAAAGAAATAAGGGAAGGTTCAATTTTAACAGGCGCACCCTGTACAGTGCATAAAAAATGCAGCGAGAGACGGAGGAATCCGGTTAGTACATTATGATTTAAAAATATGAATACTATAGTCACTCACATATAGTTTTCATTATGAAATTTGGTAATTTCTCTGATTTCTCATCGGAATTTTTTTTGCAATAGGCCCTAATAGAAATATTCGTGAAATTTCTATAATAATGCAAGAAGATCGGATTCATGCAATTAAACGGGAGGACTGTTGGTCTGACATGCTGACGAAATATGATCGTGTGTGTTGTAGACATTTTCAATTTATTAGCAATATTAGCTTCTATTGCAGAAGTGGCAGAAGGAATTTTAATAAGAAATGACAAAATTTCATAATGACTATGCGGGATAACTATTGACCTGAAAAATCATATTCCTTCGTCACTCGCTGCATTTTTTGTACATTGTACAACAGCATAATGAGAAGGCATGATTGAATTGATGAATAGAACTGAAAACACGATTCGTATGCCAAAATATTGTGAAAAACTATTTCAATCCTTCGATTCCTCTGTGAACATATAAAAGAGTGAGGTTGTTTTTCAATGTTTTACAGAGAAGTGAGGTTGTTTATAAATATTTTACCTCCAGGGTCGGTCATCGTGCACGCTATAGGCCTCTTAAATTGTTGGTTTGACAGCTGTTCCCCTGAGGTCCTCAGATTGTTCTCTTTTCCACAGAGAGAAACAAGCAGAATAAATTTCTCATGCAAACTATTTACTCTGAGGATTTTTCCTTATTTCATTAAAATAATTCACTTTAACTTATTTATTATTGTAATGGAATGTTGTATAAGATATCCAGTATACTTCATACTTGTATTTGGATCTGAATTTTCTATGAATAACAGAAATATCGTATACAGGACGCAATAATGATATACAGACTGCACCTGCCCGTTTGCAGTACGAAGGAGAAACCAACAGTGAAGATGAAAATTTCACTAATAAAGATCATTTAAAAAAGGTGATGGAGATTTAGTTCTATCTTTTTGTTCTGAATTGGCTTCTGTATTTTAGTTTGGTAAAATTGCTTTAAATAAATGTATTTATCTTGTTCTTGGATTAATAAATAATTTCTAATATATTTCTCTATAATTTGTATGGTTGTAGGAATACATAATTTTGAAGCAACTAGACAAAGGTGAATCTCCTAACTCGGTATTCTAGCAATATATAGAAAAAGTTCAGTTTCAGATGCTTTATTTCCGAGATACAGGGTAGGTATTGAGTATTTAATAGCTCAAAAACGCTTTTGCTGATTCGGATGCAATTTTCACGGTTTATTTGAAAAAAACTCAAATCATTCGATTTCTATCTCGATATTTATTGACCTATTATTCTATACAGCATTTTCAGCAGCGTATCCAGCGAGCAAGTCGGTTGTATTTTTCTTTAGAGAAAAATATTACCCTGAAGTATTTTGCTGTTTAGATCAAGTATCCATAGGGAAAAATAAAAATGTTTAGGAATTATCCAAAAATGAATATTTGTTTAAAAAAAAGATCATCGAATGAAATTTTCACTTACAATCCCGCAAGGGAATGAATTATTTCCGGAATTTTTTTCGAGTACATGAATTTTCTTCAAAAATTCATGTACGAGACAAATTTCCCACAATTAATTCATACACGTGGCGGATTCGGTTAAAAAATTTAATGTCGTAATTATATTCAAAAAGAAAACATCAAGTGAATATTTACTCTCTCTGAACCCTAGTAAAATAAAATTTACAGTATCAGATACATTATCATATAAAAATAATTGATTTCATATGATTTTCTTACTAGGTTTCCGGAAAATAAGAAATATTGTCGAAATTATTTCTGTTTTGTCTAATTATATGATAGCTGTCATGTGCTAGAAAATTTCCACTTGTTAATTTTACGTCTAGATGGTCATGTGGATGAAACATTTCCAAACAAATTGCTGGTTACCATAGTAATAATGTCGAAATAAAGCATCTGATTGGTTGAAAATGACTGGTATGAAATTTACTGCCGAATGCAAACGTACTCCCAAATTTTTACGTTGGTGAAAGAAATTATCTTCAGAATGAACATGAACAATTTCATTTGATGTTCATTTCATTTTCATGAACAAATACACTGCAGATAATTTCAATATATTCCCTGAGCATTTTTATTTTTCCTCATATAGTTAAGACTTGCCGGGATATGGTATTTCATTGGAATCGGCTAAAGCGTTTTTGATCTTGATATTAATGAAACTTACTTCAAAAAATATTCAACACCTTGTATCCTGTATTTAGGCGGCTCGGTGGTCGAGAGCGTGAAGGCGCTGAGTTCGTATGGGGACTCCCACCGAGACATAGGTTCGAATCCTAGTTAGGCCATGGATGTTTGTGTGTGTCTGCTTACCTAACCCCGCACAAGTTTCGACTTATGGGGCGTTTGGTCCCAGTGCTGGGACCAACGAGGTAATGCAATTGCAAAAAAAAAACGAAGCATTTTCCGCGCCGTAACATTTTTTTCATATTTTGCTGAGTGGATTCTCCCCTAGGCATTGAAACACCAAGTATACATTATGTTTCTAGAATAGGAGTGATAAAATAAGTGGGTGATAGAAGACGAAAAAAGCGACCTAATAAAAACGTGGTAAAAACGAAATGAAAGAATACTTTTTTGTTGAAAAAACAGATTTTAGGAGATATTGAACCCGAGTATTAGCTTTTGGCGAGGTTAGACTCATCGGAAGTATCAAAGGCTTTAACAATGTTGCTGGACATTCAGCAGCAATTGAATATGGTATATTATGCGAAAACGTTAATTTCTTGAATTTTTTTATTGATGATATACATTTTTCTTGCGATTCATTGTTTCAATATGTCTCATACAATACCCCATTGTATTTATCGCTCAATTCAAGAAACACCTTCTATAAGGAGATTTATATATATGAGAGCAACAAAATAGCAAAATCTCTTCGTTGTATTGAAAATTTTATATAAAACCTATATTTTGTTAGAAATTAATTTGGTGAGATTACAATCCATTTTGAAATGACTCAATTTTGGATTCACATCGTATATTCATGACTGAAATTATTAAATTCGATATTTCCAATACTTTCGACTTTTAAATGAGTAAATGCATTTGTCTTTGAAGGTTCCTACTTGAAATATCACTAGAATACCGTTGAAAACTTGTTGATTTCTTCATTTTACCTTTGTCTAGTTTTTTCATAATCAGGAAGTCGAAATGGCTCAATAAACCTTATACAAGATTTAATCTTCGATCGATTGCTATTTGGAGTGTTTTCTCTTGCACGCTGCTGCACGATATTTGGCACAGGACAAAATCATAATCGAATATCGTCTAGTGATTCGAATGCTTCTAGAGCCAATAACGTTACTCCAATAATTTATAACAATGAGGTAACATCTATTTGTCAATGTAGATATGTGTGCTTGTGGTAGCTTAATCTTAAGACTTTCTGTTTTGAAACTGGCCAGTCTCCAGAAGATTATATTTATAGATTAGATTTATACTTTGACTGTAGAAACGAGATGATTTTTTTCACCACTAGCTGTTGACCATTCTAGAACACGTGATTTCGACATTGTTTCTTGAGGGGCACACAAACTATCTGTTAGGTTACCTTTGATGAGCATAGCCCTGGCCATCCCTGCCACATCTACAATATAATAACAGTTTCACCAAACAAAATTGTTTGCCCCTCAGCAACCTGTCAAATGACGTAATTCTGGAATGATTAATAGATCCTCCGGCGGGAGTAGAAGTTAGTTTCTCTGGTAGCAAAAGAGGGGCAGAAGTCTCGTATTATTCCCTAGGGAGATAATGTGACATATTTTCTCCCTAGGGAGTTTATACCAACTTTACATTTTCCGCATAGCTCTGCGCTTTCTTTTGGGAACACCCATATCTGAAGCGAGTATAAGCTGCATAATACAGATTTCTAGATCTCACTGGTATCAAGTTAAGAATCACTGCAGAAGCAGTATCAATAGTTTCTTGGGGTTTTCCCTCGATTTCTTGTTCCATAACCGTTAACCATTTTCAAAGCTGTTTTAATAAATTTCAATTTGATATTTGCTGTCACCATGGGTTGTCAACAAGATGCATGTTGTCAAGATACGAATTCCACAAACTATACTACTACTTCTAATCATGACAAAACACTAGGCTTCATTTTCATTAGAAAACTCCCAAGTAGAAACATCATTCCAAGTATTCATTTTTTGACAGAAATTAGACCAGTCTGAAGGAGAGAATATTGCGGGAAACTATTTTCAACCATCCATGAAACGAGCGCGCGAGTTGCTGACTCAATCTTCAAGGATAGATGCCAACAAAGTGATCAACACTTGGAAAGGTAATCAATAGTATATTGAAATTAGCATATTCATCATTTTCAAAAACTCGCCAGTAAAGAGCCTTGTACATGTTACCATACTAACTCTGTTTTTACAACTGTTAGTCATCTCGCTATTATTTTTTACTAAATTAGTCTTGATATTTTTGATGCTACGAAGTTGGTTTCCAAAATAAGGAGAGCTCAAAGTTATGTTTATTTCGTATCTCCGTCTCTGGATTACATAACTAAGAGGTATTTCATTCTCATTACCCGTTAAACCCGGTTAAAATATTCTGTTGAAGGTGGTGGGAGGCAGTTATGTCATAATGACTTCAACATTAACCATTTTTAAATTCCTATTTCTTTCACTTTATCACTTTACCCAGTTATAACTTCACTCTTTAATCCTTGAATCCGAAAGAAAAAGAAATGTTGTTCGTCTGTTTTATTGTTAATGTGTAAATGAACTTAATTGATCATCTCTTTAAGAATAAGAATTGAAAAAATTGAGTTATCTGCAACCAGAGATTATACACACCACTGCAACTATGTTGCTGATAGATGATTTGACCTGTTTTGTTAGGAGGAAAACACATTACTTCATTTGACTAAAGAATATCATCAAAGTATTGCCACAATCACTGCTCTAAGAGGTATCACTTATCATCATTTCAGGAATTTTCATTTCATTGAAACCTGCAGGATAGATCATTACCTAGAATCAGATTTATATCAGATTTTTCGAATGAGGAGAAATAGTTGTAGCCATATAGATCCAAAATATATTGTTCAAGGCGCTTGTCATCTGGAAACGTGAAATTACCTTATTTAATCTTCATTTTCCAAACCTCTATCCAACCATTTCATAACCTTTGTACATTTGTCCGTGTATCTCGTACTTCGACATCCACTCTATTGATTGAGTGTTTCCATAATATCCTTCATCTTTCACTTTGTAAACAAATCTCCGAGTTTAACATTAACCACCTTTATCAACGTTGGACTTGGTATACCCAATGGCAGATAGGGAATGTATACCCAAACGGAAATGACGTCACGGTTAAACTCAATGAAATGAGATTATTAGCTTTAACCATGACGGGTAATGTTAATGAAATATCATTTTAGGTTGGTTAACACTATCAAACAGTTCCACTTTTCTTGAAGTAATGAATTGTAAACATCACTCACTCATACTATATGCGCTTACATCCGCTCCGATAATTATCTCCCTGGTCCCTGTAAAATTTTCCAGCTGCCCATGCTCATGTGAAGGTGGAATTGGTGATACAAAAGGTAGATAGGCTGAAGCAAGTACTTGGTTCTACCATGATCCATCCTCATGAAATGCCAGCTTGATAAGGTCTCTATAACAGAAAAGCAGTAAATCACAGAAATTATGACGCTTTGTGAAATCACGACAATTTTCTATATCTCATTTTCTGGTTGAGAAAAAACCTGGAAATTAAAATTAGGAAACCACTGTCTTTGTGGGAATTTCCATGTAATTTCTAATATAATTACACTTGAAAATCGGGCAGCACTAAACAGATATTTATTTTCCTTATAGTCAAGACAATTTAAAGAAACATAACCATTTCAAGATATCGTCTTAAAGAAAGAATCACACTAGAATCACACCACTTGCAATGACAGAAATAATAAATTTGGAAACCTTTTAGGGCCCAACAATGATGGAAGTAAGATATGGTGTAATTGCTGATGCGCTTTTGTTTCAGAAATTTTACTCGACCTCTCGAGAACAGCGAGAGCAATGGTTCTGTCGATCTTCTAATAGATGGCGACATTGCACAATTATAACATCTGTCAGTTTTGAATTGTCGCAGATTTTTTGAATTCAGAGTTGAATAATCCCACTGTTACATATGTTCCGCGTACCTAAAATGCCATTTGCCTTTTAATTTCCACTCATCAAAGCAGCAATAGCAGCATCACCATCTAGAGAAATCATAGTAGGTGGTCGAGTGATTTTTCTGAAATTTTCAATACGTAATAATGGTCGAATGCGCGCACCATATCTTACTTCCATCATTGGCCCGACATTGGCTGACAGTACTGAAGCTGCTGATTTTTCATTCCGAACTGGTAAAAAAAAATCACTAAAAGTGACAGATACTTGTGAGCAGACATAATATGTATTCCAAATATTTCTACTCAAAGTTCTGCTGAAATTGCTCACTATCAAAAGGTAGTATGGCTTCAATGAACTGTCATTACTTCAGAGGGGGAAGGAATGTCACACTTATTTTCGTTGTTTTGCAAACGGGGGAAGGAATGTCACACTTATTTTCGTTGTTTTGCAAACATTAACTCTTGTCTTATGGATATTGAATCAATGATATCATATTTAACATAAAAAATGCATGTTATTAAAATAATTGACGCTTAGAATAATATTCAAATTTCACCAGCTGATCAACAGCTGCTGATTACCGATGAAAACCATGAAAACGTGTTCCGAATTACAGCACTGTATTTTTGATTTAATATTTCGGAACACAGATTTTCAGGAAGTCCGTACATTGTGTTCAAATGTTCTAAAATATTATTCTAGCGATTTCCTCGTTCATTAGAACATTACTATATTTTCATTGAAGAATAACACTGTGGGAGGTCATTTATGTTGTCAATTTAGTACCTATATAATGTTTGGGTCTAATCAAAAATGGTAATACCTAGAAACACAAAATGCATGTTCCAAACTAGACATAAATTCTATATTTCAGCAACAAATGCCAAGTATAGGTACCTACTTTTGAAATAATGTTTGCGCTAATTTTGTAATTCCAAAGAAGGGAAGTTTTGTATTTCTTGCACGAAATACAAAACTTCCCTTCTTTGGTATATATACATGTGCACACAGCCCAGCAACCCTCAATTTTGTAATTATAATTTTGCGCATAATGTAACAATTTATCTCAACGAGGAAGAACAACACGAAGTGTTTAATATTTGAAAGGAATGTAAACATAAAATATTTTGAAAAAGTCAAGAAGTATTTGAAGAATGAATACAAAAGTATTTGAATAGTCCACAGCAAGTATCTGAATATCTGAGGTGAATTCAAATACTTTACAGCAATTCGGATATTTCCAAATACATATACCTACATAATTTTTCATTTTAAAAAGTAGGATATCATTGTTATTGGAGTATTTGAATACGTCAAATATCTTCAAATACATCACGAAAATATTTGCAAATAATAAGTTATAAATAATATTTCCAGGAAAAACGAAAGATGAAAAATTTTACTAAAATGTAAGAAGGTGCCCTCTACTGAGCATATTCGATGATTTAAATTTCAGAAATATAGTATAAATGAGTATAAAAATTAAATACTCAACAAACCCAGGATTTCCAACTGCGAACTCTGACTTTCCGACTCGTAGCTCAAATAAAATGTTTTTGTTTTATCCCAGTTAAATATCTTTTATTTCATGTTTGTTCTATCAATTTTTTCTGTAAATAAATATGGTTTCAGGTAAACGTTTTCGAATAACCTACCTATGGTGATCAATCTTATTATTCATTTTTTGTTCAAAACGAAAATGTGAACATTTCAAAATGAGTTGGCAAAATTCACTTACCCCCCCCAACTTTTTTTTTCGGTTCGTCCCTATTCACAGTAGTAGTATTAGCAGTAGGAGATTCCAAAGTGTTGACTCACTGACATGAATATCGAGCTTGGTTCAATGGAGTGGGGGTTTTCAGGACCTGTCATACATCTTTAAAAAATTTACATCATTACATTCAATGTCATGAACGATAGCAGAAGCGTTTGCAAGCGAGCAATTTGGATGAGATTATGTAATATAAGCTACTGTCTAGTTGTGCGCAGGTACCTACTAATTCAAAATTAAAACAGGCCAAAATGGTCGACATTACATTTCAGATTATGCGAGGAGGAATCGAGTGACCGAAAACTTGGAGCAACAAGAAACATCTGAGAATCACAATTTCCCTGAAGTGAACAGAAGTCTCAGCAATCTATGGATGAATGGTAACAAAATTTATTATTTATATATTAAATCAAGAAAAATGGCCGGTCAGTATTTCCAATATCTTTTGGACAATACGGGGACAATATCCTTTAGATTCAATCCTTCTTTGGAGTGTAAAACTCAACAAGTGGATCCGAATGCTTGTAGTGCAAACACCACATGAGTTTCACACTAGTCCATCGGATATTATCTCTCGACAGGGAAATATTCTCGGAAATACTGACGCTCTTTCACTAACTTAGCTCAGTTTGAATCGCGGCACGTTTGGATATTCGCAAATGGGACATTATCCCCTTCCATTTGCTTTTTTATTTAACTCGTTATCACATGACGGAAGTATGTCCGGAATAACAGCGGCAAATACATTGCTGTGCCATGGATTTGGCACAGATTGAGGTAGGTTTTTGAGATCTGGTATCAGATGGCATAATTCATATCTTGTTATCAAATCGCGAAATTGAGTGAAAATTAACGCACAGAAAAGTGCAATTTTTCAATCATTTTGCTCAGGATAGTGATTGGCACAGGTGCCGTTCGATAAAATACAATGTTTTATATGCCTTTGGCATATACCGGGTGTCCTATTTTAATCTTTATTTGGAAATTTCTCGAAATGTATGCATTAGACAAAAAAAATTGACGAATGAAAGTTTTATGGTTTGGAGGGGGACGTCTGGTTATAAAACAAGTTCCACCCCCTGACCCCCAGGGGAGTGGGAAATGGAGGTAAAATTGAAATCTTAATGGAAACCCCAATTTTTATTGCAGATTCTGGAAGAGCATTAAAAACTATGAAGCATTTATTCGGGAACTTCTTTTTTATTTTCACAAGATGGCGCTGCGATCGTAAAAAACAATATTTTACTATTTACACATTTGAAGACGAGGAAGAGTGTAGGGTGTGATATTTTCCCGGACAAACGCCATTGGGGTGATATTCACACGACAAATTAACGCTAAACGAACTTACTTACCTTGACACCTCTACATAGGAAAAAGAAAAATAAGCATGGTTCAGCAATTAAGGTATTATTTAGGTCAGACTAAAGCTGGTTTCAAGTGAGATTGACTACCTTATCAAGTGTTCGAAATGACCTCCATTTTCTTGAATACACAAGTTCACTCGTTTTTCAAAATTCCGCACTGTCGCTTCCAACATAGCAGGCGTTATAGCCATGCACGCTCCTCTAATTCTATCTTTCATGTTCTCGCGTGTGGTTGGGGGTTCGAGAAACACAATGTTTTTGATGTAACCCCACAGAACGAAGTCTGGGGAAGTCAAGTCGGGTGATCTGGGTGGCCAGAGCACGGGTCCCCCACGACCAATCCACTTTTGCGTGTATCTCTCGTCAAGGAAATTTCGCACAATTCTAGCAAAATGTGGAGGCGCGCCATCTTGCTGAAACCACATACGGAACCTCGTATCGTATGGTAAGTCGTCGAAAAGCCCAGGAAGGTCGCGTTGCAAGAATCGCAGATATCGCTCTCCATTCAACGTTTCTTCAAAGAAATGAGGCCCAATGATCTGCGAATCCACAATGCCGCACCACACGTTCACACTCCAACAATGCTGGTGGTCGATCATCCGCATCCAATGCGGGTTTTCGTCGCTCCAATACTGGCAGTTGTGTCTATTAAGAAACATTAAGTAATTAATTTCAAATAATCAATTGTGTTCTATCGTAGCGGTTACGATTATTCCTTTCTGGATTTGTTTCACTTACCGATTTAATATGCCAACATTTTGGAAAGATGCTTCATCCGAGAACATTACAAGATGAAAGAACCTCGGATCTCGTTGAAATTTGCGTCGAGCCCAGTTGCAAAAGTTCAGTCTTGCAACGAAGTCTTCATTTGACAATGACTGATGCAAGGAGATGTGGTACGGATGATATTTAGCCACTTTTAGTAGCCGTTGGACTGTGGATCGTGGAATGCCAATTTCTCTTTCAATTTCTCGAAGGCTTACATGCGGATTAAGGTGCACTAACGCGAGCACCGTGAGCAGCCTCGCATCCGGATCGACGACGTCGTCAAAAACCGACTTTTTTCTTTTCCGGGTGAGCTGACCTTCGCGGGCACGTTGTACAAGAGACTTGATGGTAACTTGGGACGGACATCTCCGATCCGGAAATCGACGTCGATATTCGCGCCCAGCCTCTTGGTAATTACCCTCCGCACGTTCGACACACATAATCATATTTACAATCTCGTTCGGTGAATAATCCGACATCGCGAGGCAGTGACAGATTTAAATTGTTTTTACATGGTGTTGTCATACAATGAAAATTATCACTTACCGTGTGAATTTGCAATAAAAATATCACCCCAACGGCGTTTGTCTGGGAATTTCACACCCTACACTCTTCCTCGTCTTCAGGGTGTTGAAATGTGTTAATTCTAACTGCTTGATATCTCTCTAATGATAAAAAGTCACCCAACTACAAACTAAATAGTAAAATATTGTTTTTTACGATCGCAGCGCCACCTTGTGAAAATAAAAAAGAAGTTCCCGAATAAAAGCTTCATAGTTTTTAATGCTCTTCCAGAATCTGCAATAAAAAATAGGGGTTTCCATTAGAGATTTCAATTTTTACCTCCATTTCCCACTCCCCTGGGTGTCAGGTGGTGAAACTTGTTTCATAACCAGACGTCCCCCTCCAAACCATACAACTTTTATTCGGCAATTTTTTTTGTCAGATTTCATACATTTCGAGAAATTTTCGAAAGATTAAAATGGGACACCCGGTATAACATTTCAACCACGAAATAGCCACAAAGCTCAAAGTGGAATGGAAGGTTAAATAGATACAAAAAAGTTCAAAGTCAACATCTATCTCTAGGAATATTCTCCATGAAAATCTTAATTTCTCAATGTGGTCCAAAGTATTTTCATAAGAAAAACAACAAAAACACGATTTACATTCTTTCATGATACCCAATCCAACGACAACCCTTTGCCTCGTTTTGAATTTATAATGTTTTGACCCTATACAGGATGTTTTTTGATGACAAGCTAATATTTAAGGGGGCGATACTTCGACCCATTTCAAGAAAACACTTCACATATCTTTTGAGATACATTTTACACGATTTACCAACTAACATATGTTTCAGGAGCCAGTCCCAATGATATCTTCATGAAGAAACCGTTTCGCCTTGCAGCTTTGCCAAATATAATGAAATCTCGCAGAGAAAAACTGAATACAATGGAGTTTTTATAACTTGTGATTAATACATACATATTTTTTATGACCTATTCTAGGTGCCAGTTGATCTGATAAGCAAAAGGTAGTGAAGTTTTCATATTTTCGTAGAAAAAAATGCCCTAGGAGAGAACTGTAATTATGTGTACTCACCATAAGGTTGTGGCGTTCTTTTTCAGCTGCTTTATGAAGTTGCCCATCGAGGTGTTTATTGGATGGATAGGAGTTTGCATCATCTTCTTAGTTGTGCATATAACAAAACAAATTAACAAACGATCCAGTAAACTGCATAACAGAAATAAAATCAATTGAGAAATGAGAATCAACGCCAAAAACTTGTGGACTCGTTGTTGTATAGGGTTGAACAGGTTTTCATTTGACAATCAATAAGGAAAACTTACTTTGCTATTATACAAGGTGTTTTCGAAATAAGTGAAAATATTCAGCACATTAATATGATACAGTCTAAGGAATATTCCCAAGATATCAGATTTTCTCTAATTCTTCTAATAAACGAGAAATTTCATCCCAAAAATTGAACAAAATACGAGAAAAAACAATTTAAATGATTGAACTCCGCGTGATTGTGCCTACCGCATGGAAATTTGAACAGAGATGACGTCAGATTTGCTACACTGTAGACCTTTGGTAGAAAAAGAGGTCTTACCTCAAATTTTATTTTGATCCCTAAATTTTTTTACTAGTGCCATTCGATAGTAGGTACACGTCGAGCTTTCTCAGTGTTTGAAATATTTGCACTTATTTCAATGCCACCTTGTATTTTCACAAAACCAATTTTTTTTATATTTGCATTGGCTGTTGATAATAATAAGGTTGACATCATTAACATATTACCCCAGAGAGTGAAATATGTGATTCTATGAATTGAGATCTATGAATGTTCATAGAATATTTTCATAGAACATTTGAGAATTCAGAATTTATGTTCTCACAAAGTGCGTTGAATTTTCAGTAAATGAACTAAAAAATGAGACGAAAACTTACAAAGATCTTTCTTAGCATATTTGGAAAATATCCTCAGAATTTCCCCAAGAACATAATAAGAACATCCTCTGTATATTCCGAGAATCACCTTAGCATCTTTTGAGAAACCTAAACCTCATTCTAAGAATATTCTCACTACATTCTTGGGAACATTAAGAATATCCTCAAAATATTCTAGAATAGGTTTCACAAACATACAATAGATCGACGTCCATTGAATATCCAAAACCACATGAAGCATGGGCATTGTCGATCTAAATGGAAAAGCTAGTTAGTAGGGGACAGGAGGAATATGGCATGGGCAACTGATGGATATCCAAGAGACAACCACTATAAGGATATCCTTGCAGCTTGCATAAATGTCCTCTGAACATCCATCGGATGGCCATGTGTTGTATGGGTTGTGAATATCTACTGGACGTCTATAGTGTGGGATGTTCTTGAATTAATTTTCCAGAATATTCATTGGATATCCGACGGAAGTCCATATGTAATTCATTTAGTGGATCAGGAAATGAAATCAAACGCGAATGGATACTTCAATAAGTACTTCAAAAACATCATCAAAACAAATATCATATTTCTTTGAATTAAAATATGAAAAGAATAATGACGGCAAAAACAATATACTGGCATCTTTCTTCTGGTACTATACCTTATCTATACTTATAGCTCTTTCTCAAAATTGTTATTTTCTTAAATTCCATCAACTTGATGAATCTACAATGCCTTGCATTTCATAGGACTCTATTGTTTTCAAGTCCTTCCTGCTTTGTCGCTAATTTCATAACCTTACTTCTCCACAAAAAATAAAGAATAATAGATCAAACTTAAGGATACAATATTCGCAATAGAAACTAAGCATACGCCTCCTATCGGAGTTTTTGTGAGCTGTCAAAGCGTTCGGTTTACTTTGTTTCTATATTGGTCACACGCTCAGAAATGTTCAAATGTTGCCGTCAGGTGGAGTGTTATTTTCTATCGCGAATATGATTCACAAAAAATCTTAGTACCTAAAATACTTTGACCAATTTTCTGACAAGTTTGTCAAAGCAATATGAGTACCGTCAACTGGGTTGAAACGAATCAAAATTTGAGTACATTCCTTGAGTGTGAAAAAAATAATGATTCGTATATCCTTCCTCTAGAGCTCAGTGGAAAAATAAATAATTCAACTATCATGAACGATTTTTTGAAAAATCCCAAAGTGTGATCCGCTTCACCCTGAATTGTGGGGTGAAGAGGATGTTATCATACCTTTCAAATGTCTGAATCGGAAAAATCACTTCAAACATATGTTAATGGGTGGAAAGGATCAAGGACATTCATTTTGAACAATAATAAATTGATTACTAACAGAAGTTCATGAAAATAGCTATATAAACGTCTCAAGGTGGTGAAGATGACTACGGAATTTTCGAAAGCCCACAGTCCTCTTTGAATATTCCACGTTATAATAGCATTAATAGCTATTGTCTCCTGCAATTTTTTATAAACTATCGGCATATTTTCTTCACTTTACATGTGAGCCGCTCCACCCTATAACAAGTAAACTTCATTTTTTTCTCATAACTCTTTGAAAATAGAACCTAAAAATTTCAGATCCGGCTCAAACGATTGACTACAGACTTGTTTATGTCAGTTTTATGATTTTTCTGTTTGTATGTATTCTATGGATGTATCCCCAGGTAGGTTTTGTCACACTTTCAAAAACACACGGAAGTCTCAATAAAAATTCGAAATTTCTTTTCAACTCACCTGTGGTGTAAACTGATATGATGACTAATTTCAATAAGCTATTTGTCGGTAATGATGATACCTTATCAGTTTGATCAATGAACACAAGTTGATTGCAGAAACCTGCATGCTCACATGAAAACTATACATGAGGATCCTCTTCACTATATTCGTTTCACCACCGTTGACGGTACTTAATGGAATATTTCTGCATGTTATCTTATAATGTTTGAATGAGACATTCTATGATTATTCCTAAATAACTTCCATATAATATTGTAGATTTTTCTTGAACATTCCGAGAATATTGAAAAAAAATCTAATTTTAACAGAACACTCATGGAATATTCTAGAATTTAATGGAATATTCTAAGATGTTATGGGAATTTTCGGATGATATATTGATTATATGATTAGTCTTTGAAAACATTTATAAAATATGAAATATTCCAGAACATACTAAAAATGTTTGATTAATAATATATTCTATGATCATTTCAAGACAACATTCATCAAATATTGCAGAATATTCGATAGGAGGTATGTTGTGAACATTGTGAGAATAGCCCTAGAATATTCTGTGCTCTCTGTGATATCAGTGTTAGTGGTATGCTCAGGTGTTATGTGTACAGTTTCAATCAGTTGGTTGCTTCAAATGTTTGGAAGTTTCTATGAATTTATATAAGTCATGTTTTATACCAGTTTTCCCATTGTTATCATTTTTGTAGTTATAATAATGAATCTTTGATGAAAAAGGTTTTTTTCAATCAGTATATATACAGGTTGTTTCATCATAAAAAATTACATTATGGCAACCCAATCTAACTAAGGCATTGATGAATTCAAATAACCTACCTATTTGAAGAAATGTCTCATATATCTGATATATATATAAAAGGTGTTTTTTATTTCTTCATGCAAAAATGCTGTTTCATTTTTCTATAATGGTTTGATCAAATATACATACATACATACATATGTACATACAAAAGAAGGCACACTCATTTCACAAATGACATTTTTGAGACATGAGGAATAAAAAACACCTTGTATGCCAGAAAATAGACTGCTTGGGAAATTAGAATACAATATGATTTTTGAAAGTATTCAAGTGAGTATATCATTATGAGTTAGTGTGATCATAAATTGAATTTATAAAATATAGTAGGTTTGTTTGTTGAATACAGTAAATCCCTTGTTGCCACATAGCACATAATATGCAATGTTATGTAATGTCACTCCTCTAGAAGAATATGTCATTAGGAACAAATAAAAGTTAAATAGATTCCAGGAAACAAACTTGCATATTGAACCTTCAGATTATTTCTGGCTATTGGTTGCAGATGCACTATAAAATTTATATATAATAGAAGAAAATGTCTATATATTTCTATTTATTTCTATATATTATTACCTATGTCTTGGTATTTTTAATTGAATGCAGTCAGGTTAGAATTTTTGAATTATATATTTGTATTCATAAAATCTCTATGAGCTATGTAGTACAAGGGTATCAGAAGTGTGATAAAATTTTATTTAAAAATTGTTAACAATAAATATTTTAATATGCATTTTTATGAAATAAACTTTACTAAGAACAAATTTTGTATATTACTTTGGTCTAAATGTCACTTATTGCTATAAGGAAGATATAAAAACTTGAACAAATAGCATCAATGGAAACAATGAGAAATTCTAATAAAATAAACTATGTAGGGGTTAACCCCTCTTGAAAAGTCAAAGTTTTATTACTTTGCACTTCCTTCTGCATTTCTAAAGCTCTATTTTTATATTTTTCAGCAAGATCTTGATTCATAGGTACTCCTGAAATGATACATTCATTTTTTAAACCAGACATTCAGCAATTAATAATATCACCTTCTCCTTTGGCATACATCCTACTCAAATTTGCACAACTGTACATGTTCCCAAGATTACATCCTTCCAATGCAAATTCATAAGCCTTTTTCATATTTTTTGGTATGTCAAATTCTTCAGGTTTGGAATTATCTACCAAATTTGGTATAATATTGCCACCAGAAGACTGATCTTTCTTGACACCAACTATGTACATTCCTGATAAATAATAACATGCATTTCCATTTTTATTTTTGCAAGCTTTCTCTAAAAGTGTCATGCCCTGAAATAAGATAAATACTGAGCAAGCCTTTAGGAGAAAAGAAAATATACAATTGTCTCTCAATAGGTGATCTCATAGGATAACTGGAACACTAACCTTTAATACATCTTGTTGTATCTCGGGACGATCATTTTTGGCAATCAATAGTAATCCTTGATTCAAACAGGAATCTGGTTCATTCAAGTTGCACCCTTTTTCAAAATAATCATATGCTAATTTGAAATCTGCTTGTTTGGTACCTTTTGCTAATAAAGAATATGTTCCATACTTGAGACAGCTTTTCCCATATTTGTACTCATCGCAGTTGTTTTTATACACTTTTCCAGCTTTCTCATAATCTTTTTTGATAGATTCTAAAAAATCTGCTAATAAATGGCACACTGAAATCTGAAAATGTTAGGTTATAATTTCTTTTAATTCCAATCAACTTACCTTCCGGTTTTTTTTCACTATAACATCCGAATCTGTATTCTATTCCCAAATTATTGATATAATCCTTTATTTCACTCTCAGATTTGAAATTATAAGCCATTTTTTAGAAAAAAATATTGATTTTGTTTACACAAAAATTTTGACATTTGTGAGAAAGATACAAATGAACTATTATCGAGCATTGGAACTTTGGATCTATGAACGAAATGAACTACTTCAATGTAAACACCGGTGTGAACTTGGCAGACCAAGCCAGCGCCTAAAATTTCCGGAGTTACCCGAAAGCCAGTGGCGCACTATATATTTTTTTAGGGGCGTGAGCTTGGCAGACCATCAACAGCTAAATTTTTGAAGATACTGGAATGAACAGTGGCTGACCTCGAAAATATTTTCCTGCCTGTAACATTATTCGAATAAGAAATTATGAGTCCTATTCGCATAACAATAAAATTATTACAGTTATAGCGGAATAAACATATGAATACCTAGCACGATGTTCTTTGAACATTATAGGGATTCGGGGATTCCCTTTCGTGCGCTCCAAGCGATAAAAAAAATATATACATGTATTTACTCAATTTTTCCCCTTAACAAAAGTATGTGGTGTAACACCACGCATTGATGAAGAAAAGTAATATATATAATATATATTCCCAGGGCTCGGCTCCAGGACTGCCGCTATCAAACATGATGGTAAAGCTGTAATTCCCTCTGAAGAATATAATTTCTACCACGAATAATTACTATAACCTCTGCCTGCTTAGTATTTTGTTTTCGATGCACCACCCTCGAATTCAAAATTTATTTCTGAAGCTCAGCACAGGACTGCCGCGATCAAACATGATAAAAAGGCTTTATTTTCATTTCGAAGGTGGTGCATCGAAAAAAAAATACTCAGCAGGCCGAGGTAGTAATTATTTCCCGTAGGTATCATTCTTTGGATGAAAATAAAGCCATTTTATTATGTTTGTTCGCGACAGTCCTGTGCTGAGCTTCAGAAATAAATTTTGAATTTGAGGATGGTGCATCGCAAAAAATAATACTAAGCAGACAGAGGTAGTAATTATTTCTGGTAGGTATCATTCTTTGGATGAAAATAAAGCCTGCAGTCCTGTGCTGAGCTTCAGAAATGAATTTTGAATTTGAGGGTGATGCATCGGAAAAAAAATACTCAGCAGGCAGAGGTAGTAATTATTTCTGGCAGGTATCATTCTTTGGATGAAAATAAAGCCTTTCTATCATGTTTGGTCGCATCAGTCCTGTGCTGAGCTTCAGAAATTAATTTTGAATTCGAGGGTGGTGTATCGACAAAAAATACTCAGCAGGCAGAGGTAGAAATTATTCCTGGTTGAAATCATATTTTTTAGAGGGAATTAAAGCGTTACCATCATGTTTGATAGCGGCAATCCTGGAGCCAAGCCCTGGGAATATATATTAAATTATTGTTTTTCATCAATGCGTGGTGTTACACCACATACTTCTGTGAAGGAGAAAAAATTTAGTAAATACTTGTATATTTGCTATGTATTCATATGTTTATTACACAATAACTGTAATAATTGTTATGCGAAAAGAAATCATAAAATCTTATTCGAATAATTTTACAGAAAAAAATATTTTCGGGGGAGCCACTGTTCATCAAAAATTCAGTTGCTGTTGATGGTCTGCCAAGTTCACACCCTGAAAAAATGTTTGGTGCGCCACTGGTCTCTCGGGTAACTTCGGAAATTTTAGCCGCTGGCTTGGTCTGCCAAGTTCACACTGGTATGTAAACATTCTTTTTGCTGTCAACAGACGCACTCATCCACAGCCGTCTTCAACTAACTTGAAGACGGCTGTTTAGCTGTGACTCATCCGTCAAGTAACAACTAACCTAAAAAACAAAATATTCAGTTTGTAAATTTTGTGAATGTAGAAAAGTATTTGAAATGACTAAACTTACGTTTTCTACTAATGAAGTTGTGAGTTTGGAAAGGAAAATAGATTCAACTGATGATATTATTCCAACTGAGATTGAAGATTTGGAATATGTTTATGAAATCAGTAGGTGTGCAGAATGGATAAGATCTAATCAGTTTCAAAAGGTGAGTGTATTTTTTGCAGCAATTTTCAAAGACAATTGCAGTGGCAGCACAACTGGCAAAACATATAAACTCATATTACCTATTCATTCCATTTGGTAATGTGTTCTAGGTATGTCTACAGTTCCCTGATCATTTACTTCCAGATTCTAGTGAAGTGACCTTAAAACTACAAAATGTCCTAGGTCAAACCATATATATTCTAGGAGATACTGCTTATGAAAGGTGTGCTTTTTTCAATGTCTATTTTAAATTCCAGGTGAATTCTGGAGATAACTACTTTGTACACATTGAGATAATTCTCAAAATTCCTTTTTTATTTTTCTAGTTGTTGTGTTGACTATATTGCAGCTGCACACATCAATGCAGATGCAATCATTCATTATGGACCTGTATGTTTTTCCAAATCTTCAGGAAAAATTCCCTACCTGAATATTTATGAAAAACATCAACTCAATGTTGATGAAGTCAAGAACCAAATCTGTGATAAATTGGGAACATTTATGGAAGAAATAATAATTTTAGTTGATACACCATACTTACATCTTTCAGGTATGTACCTAAGCCATAAAAATACTTGAAGTATTTAGCTTTATTTAGGTACACCTCCAATACAAAAGTGCAGAAATCATACAATTTGTGAAACAGTTGTAAATAAATAATTTACTGGATGGATAAGTGACTGAACACCTGTTTCAAGAAAAAGTAAATAGAATTATGAGAAGTTTTATGAATAAATATAAAATTGATACACTATATAGGAGACTATACAGGGTGGGTCACGGTAGATGGCACCTTAGACGTTTACGGAGAACGGGACATAAGATCATTCTGAAAATTTGGTTACTCAAGTAATTGCTCTTGATCTATCGATCTAAAATATTTTCAGCTCTGCGGCGTTGCCGCTTCTATCGAAAAGTAGCAACAACTTTGTTATTTTGAATGGAACACCCTGTATTTTATTGCATCTTCAGATTCTCTCTGAAGAGCTGATTTCATCGATATATAACACTTGGGGTCTAGCGGAAATGATTACAGAGATATAGAGTGTGAAAAATCGACATTTTTCAACTTAGGGAATTTTTTTTGTCGAAACTATTCATTATTGGTCAAAATGGCTTACATGTCCCTATCTCAACTTTTGATTAACTATCTACTGATATTCAATTGGGACATATACCGGGTGATCAAGAATCTGAATTCTGCACCACCCTGTATTTGTTTCAATTAAATGTCAGTAGATAGTTGATCAAAAGTTGGGATGGGGACATGTGAGCCGTTTTGACCAATAATGAATAGTTTCGACAAAAAAAATTCCTAAAGTTGAAAAATGCCGATTTTTCACACTCTATATCTCTGTAATCATTTCCGCTAGACCCCAAGTGTGATACATCGATGAAATCAGCTCTTCAGAGAGAATCTGAAAATGCGATAAAATACAGGGTGTTCCATTTAAAATAACAAAGTTGTTGCTACTTTTCGATAGAAGCGGCAACGCCGCAGAGCTGAAAATATTTTAGATCGATAGATCAAGAGCAATCACTTGAGTAACCAAATTTTCAGAATGATCTTATGTCCCGTTCTCCGTAAACGTCTAAGGTGCCATCGACCGTGACCCACCCTGTATACCATAAGAACTGGAACTTTTAAATTCACATCAAGATTCACATATACCAGGTATCCCAGAACAAGGTACCATAAATTGTACAGGGTGAACTTGATACTAAAATAACCCCATTGAAACCACCTTACCTCTATTGCACCATTGAGCCATGAGAGGGCAATGAAGAACAATTTCATTTCCAGATTTTCTTCAATATTTCAAAGTCCTTGGAAGTTAATTTACTTTAGTGAATGTGCATGGAAAATATGTCCTACCAATTCAATCAATATACATGGAGTTAGATATTTCTGAGGGTATTTCACATTCTCTTTGATACAAATCTATTTAATATTTTTTGGAGTACCCATGATATTTCAATGAATGAAACATCAATTATCTCACTCTCTTCTTGCTGCAGTGTTTTTATAATTTTTCTTGCTTCTTTCAAGCTATCTAATAAAATTAATTTTGCTGCTACTTATAACTTGTTTATGATTATGAGGATTATCACTTTTTGCAAGTTCTTACCTCATTTGTGTTGAGTTATTGACCACAATAATCATGTCCATCCTTAACTGAAATTTGCTAATTGGTGGACATGATTATTGTGGTCAATAACTCAACACAACTGAGGTAGAAACAAGCAACATGATAATTCTAACATCATAAACAAGTCCAGGGGGTTGCCACCAGCCATCTCAACTTGTGAGTTATTGCCATTTCCCCTTATTACCATGATTTTCTTGGTATTGCCCGGTATTGCCCTGCATTTCCCTTTATTTTCCGGCATTTCCTGGTGTAGAATACATTCTGTATAATATGATGATTGTTTTATATTATCATGGTTACTTTGTATTATGATTTTGATGTTGACATAAGAAATAATAATAAATATTCTGACTTGAGCAGTCAAAAAAAAGTCTAATTAAATATTGAATATAATTATCTCCACTAGAAGACGAAATTGACGACTGTTACACCTGGTATTTCCCGCATTTCCCAGCATTGTCAGATATTCTCAGAGTTCCCTGCATTCAATGGTATTTCACAGCAATTTCCGATATTTACTGCACTTGATATGGGCTGGTATTTCATGGTTATAATTTTCATTTTAGGGAATTCAAATCTATTCTTATCTTATACCCCTTCTAATACCTGGGTAGATATACCTAGCACATCTATCTCTTAGTATTATCAGGAAAGAAAAATAGAAAGCTATATAGAGCAAGTAGAAGTTTCACATTTCTATAAGCATATATAAAAATTGCCTTGTTTTACAGATACAAAGTGTTGAAGTTGAGAATATTCATAAAAATTCACTATGGACTGTCAAATTATCCAACTATCAATAGTATATTACTTAATATGTGTTGTAAGATGCATATTACGCACGACTGGAAAAGTTACGCACATAGCCTACTGCCATATATAACATCAAAAAAGTTTGGACAAACAGTCTGAATTATAATTCTTGACAGTTATGTCATCAGCTGTTGAAGGCGATTACGCGATCATGACTGGCGGGATAAACGAAAACTGTGCGATGTGTTTACCGTTCGTAAGGAGCTACTTACCGAGGCTGTATCTCCATCTCCTGTGTTATTGCCTACTTTCTATAGTGGCCGTAGGTAAAATAATATACATACTTCTTGTGATCATCAAGTATAGCCGATTCTCTAGAAACCATCAGTATCGAGTTTTAACGTGAACATATGTTTGTGAACTATTGGATATTTTTGCATAAAATTAGTAGCTTTCCATTCACTATCTAGGTACTAGATAATCTTTCAAAATTAAAAAATAACGAGAACAGCTAAATCTTGACACCACTCGCCCTCAAGTCGCTAGTATACAAGCTTCCGCTACTTGTCATGCTATAGCGCCACTTACTAATGACCGTTAGGTGGCGCTGCTCCAAAATTTCATCATCCTACCGATACCAGTCAATCTTTTGAGATGTAATATTACTTTGCCCTTCAAAACATACCTATAAGACATCCTAACTTCCTGATGAAGACAAATTGTGGTTTTTGGTAGATATTTTTTGTGAATCTCAAGCTGCAAGACAAACGCTTTGGTCAAGTATCTATACTCTCACTGTCGATTTTTGGAGTACCTATGTCCCGAAATCAGAAACACGTGATATTCACAAAGGTGTATTTTTTACACAGTGCTTTCATGAAGTTTTTTTTAATGTTCTGGTTCCCATGAAAAGGGATATCCTGAACAGATCTATTTTATGTCAAAATATATGTTTCTGAAGCATCTCCTGGAACAAGTCGATTTTAAATCTCAATTTGCCACATTTATAAGGAAATATTTTTAATTAGGGTGAACCACGTTTTAGTAATGACCGTGCCGTGCCGTTGTATTCCAAAAAAAGTTACATCAATTTTTATCAAAGATAATGCAAAGTATCTAACTCCCTGTATATTGATTGAATTAGAATGACCTTTTTGTATGCACATTCACTATAGTGGATTTCCCTACAAATTTCAGAACAGTATCTTTCCAGGATTTCGAAATATTGAAAACAATTTGGAAATAAAATTGTTCTTCATCACCCCTCAAGGCTCAATGGTGCATTTTCGTATGGAGGTAAGTTGATTTCACTGGGCCTATTTTGGTATCTAGTTCACCTTGTAGAATTTATGGTACGTTGTTCTGGGTTCTTGTACAAGGTGTGTATAAAAATGAAAGTAATAATTCATACTGACATATATATACAGAGTGTCCCATAATTCATGTATCAAAAGAAGTGGGATGGTAGGGGGGGGGTCATTTGCAATCAAGCTAACGTGTGTAGAAAGATCATTATTATTATTATTATTTGCATTGTTGAATATCATCACTATTATTATTCTGTTGTATGATTAATATAAACGAGTTGACGGAATGTTCAACTGATTTAGTTATACAATGTTATGCGGTGATTCATTTTTTGAGTCACGCATTCCTGGACGGGATGATAAAAGTCAGTATCCACTGTGCAGGGTAACGAGGCGGTCTAAGTGAATAAATTGTTAAAGCTCTAAGTATTTGATTCGTTAAAATTACCTAGTATAACAATTCAGAAGTGGTGATGAGTAGTAGTGATAGTGAAAGTAGTCGCATAAGCAGATATAGGCGAACACCATCGAAGCAAGGAACATGCAAAAAAAATCAGCGAGAAAGGGAGAAGTCTGATGAAAGCAGATCCGCACATAAGAATGCCAATTGGGATCAAGGATGACCCCCTTTGCAAATGGTGCCTGGAAGATGACGAAACGTCATCACATGTCCTCACTGAGTGTCCAGCACTGAGGCATCAGAGAAGGGCTGTCCTTGGCAACATAATTTTGAGGTCAGAGGGCGTAAAAGAGATTCAGCTGAGGAAGCTGCTAAATGTCGTAACATGTGGGCGCACAATGGGCCCGAATAAGGAGGCCCACGTGCAGGGGGTTCACCCGCCCACCAATGCTTCGAAGAAGAAAGAAGAAGAGAATGCCAATAACGAACTGGCCAAAATCGACCAAAACGACGACGCATAGAAAATCTAGAAGAACTAATGAACAAAGGGGTGAACGAAATTCTGCCGCTAAGAATGTACAAAAAATGGTCACTAACCCTATGTCGACAAACCTCACTGCCAAAAATGATATCCTGCCAACATTTGATCCTGAAAAGAGTCAATTGACTTCAATCAATTTGCTACGTAAAATAGACCAACTAGCTCTCATTCATGGGTAAAACGATACTAAATCATACTACATGCAGTCAAAACGGGGGTCAACCACTACGTCCAATATGTGTACACTTGTCTTAGGCCAAATTCCTATTCTCGCAATGCAAATGTCCGATCTCATACTTATAATTTTTGATAAAATCCGATAATATCAGTCCAATCCTACGTCTAATCTGCCCAATCCGTGTACCTTTTTGGGAGAATGGATTACCCCTCGGTCAAAACCAAGTGGAATCGCAAAAATTTGGTACAACTCACTTCATGGTTATAATTATACCTGGGATGAATGCAAAAAAGCCGTTACGGAAGCATTTCCAAGTCATGAGTACTTCATGGACAATATTAAAAGAATGGTGACTTGCAAGAAAACGCCTGATGAAACGATGATCATGATGCACTATTTCTATTCAAAATGTATTTTGTTAAAGAAATGCGAAATAAGCAACGTCCATGCTGGGCTTCCTGTATATCCCTACATTCCCTACAAGGGGAAGCAAAGATAGATCGATATATATAATTATAAGCCAACCAGTAATTAATCATGATCAGATAGAGATGAAAATAACCTCGAAAAATGTAACTTTGCAAACAATGCAACCCTCAAATAAGTTATAGGAAATCAGTGAGAATGATGATGTTTCCAAGTATAACGCGACAATCCCTCCTAACTGTACAAGTAAAAGTCCGAAGCAAGTGCTCTAATTTGATAATTCCTTCAAAATTCCGCCATGATTACATGAACTTTCTACTGTGTTAGCTATAGAACTCCGTCTTCATTATGAATATCCACAAATGTAAGTTAGAAGATACTGAATATTGACGAAAATCGTCGAAAATCATATCATAGTAAGAGTGTACCCATTTTCAGAGGCGGACTGAGGGGCCGGGCGGTCGGGCATTCGCCCGATGGGCCGGTGCCCTTTGGGGCCGGTAGAAATGTTGAATGTTGAAAAATATATACAAAGAATGACATAGATACTGCAAAGAAAACTACATCAAACGTTCTATACGGTGCAAAGAAAAGCATTATTTCTAAATGTTAATACTAGAAAAATACGATTCATCCTTTAGGATTTACTGATGATGATATAATATTAAGTAAAAACTCAATAAGGAAGGTTTATAAAGAGGTCAAAATTATTATCCTGTTGATGAAAAAATGAGCCTTGATAGTTTGCAATTGCAACTGATAGATTTACCTCGAAGTGGGAAAGACTGTCGAGTACTTTGAATAGGCTATAAGAAATTCTTTAAACCAAGAACATTTGAAGACCTTCATGATGGTGAGGGGCAAAAGAGACATTCCAAATCAATAGGAAGCGACGATATCATATTCGATCTTGTTGAAAAATGTGGATCTATGAAAGATTCACTCGTTTTTTAATTTCACTCTCTAATGCGACTAATGTTTTATTATTTGTTGTGGAGAAATAATTTCCCTAGTTCTTTTGTAGCTTTGATATCATTCAACAAAGTGGTTCATGCATGTTCCTCTACCATAGAAATATCGTTTATTTCATTTATTCTCATATTTTTTATTTGTAATATGTTATTTACCTCATTTATCTCATTTTTCTTTAGTATATTTGATGTTTTATAGACCGTTTTTTGTTTGAGTTTTATTCTGATAAAGACTATTTTTTGCGTTTTTGTCTGTGTTACTGAAATATGTGATGAAATTTTATGAATAGCTATAAAAGCTTCGAAATTTTCTACGAAGGTGTGGCCGGTAGGGTTCAATTCGCCCGGGCCGATTGAAAGGTCCAGTCCGCCCCTGCCCATTTTCAAGATCCTGAAAATATACCTGGAAGAAGTACTCCAGTTTTGCCGTGATTACACTTGATTTAGGCGTAAAAAATTGAATTCCAAAGAACCCATTTTATATAAACCCTATATAGGGCTTCAGAAACTGAAAAAAAAGTAATTCCAGAAGAGAATCAAAATCGAGCTACGCGATTCCATCAATCTTGGCCAAAAGAGAAACAGATTAGCAATTGACTTTAGAAAGTTAAATAAAATAACGGTCAAAGACAGGTAGATCCAAAGTCAGTAGGAGCACCTCGAGAAAAACATATATAGGTATAGGTACGCAACGCGGTTTCGCTTTTATTGAAGTTCGTTTGAATTCCGTGCACGTGGCAGACATTCGCAGATTGGGTCTTTTCAACAAACGCTCCAACTGACGTTGGATAGACTATACCCAGTACCCAATATCACGTTTGAAAGGCTACATATATTTTTGTGTACTTGACATGACCCAAGGTATGTATCCATAGACGAGGTATAAACAAATCTCCGTGAGGTAATAACTAAGACCTTCTACAAGTTTAAAAAAAAAATACACCTCCTCGAGGTAAAAACCTAGACCTTTGATAAGGTTGTTACAAAACGCTTAATCTCAGGGGTATTTTGGTGCGGTGAGTTCTCAGGCTTGGACAGATTAGGCAAAAAGAAATGATGGAGAATCGTTTATTCAAACCAGCAATTGGTATTTGGATCACAGCTCGGAGTGCTCGGTGATACAATCTAAAATATAACAAAGAAAATAGCGGCCACCTACCTGAAATATGCAGGCACAGGCCAGAACTATTGGAGAACAGTTTGGTACCATAAGACCACTAGCAAATCGTCGATTAATCACTCGGATATGCAATGACTAAAATATGGGTTCGCACCGCTAATCAAACTGGTAGCTCTCAAATCCGTATTCCTATAAGCCGTTTGGCAAAAACTCGGTTCTCGAGAAAAACCCGCAGAAAAAGCATCTCGACCGCGAAACTCGGATAAGAATAAATTCAGTACTCTCTTTACGCGATGTTGTCAGTAACACTTCGTTTCGTTACAAGGTAAAAAAAATAAAGACCTTGAGGTAATGAATGACCTTTATTGAGGTAAGACTTCTTTAGAGGTAAAATGAAAACGAGACCTTTCACGAGGTAAACATTTGACCTACCATGAAGAATTAAAGAAAAAATACGAGGAACATGGATGATCCTGAACAAAAAAAAAATGTTGAAAGTATGAGCCAAAGTTTGAATACTGTGGATTTTTTTTTTTTAACAGTAGGCATAACCAAGATAGTGATCCTCACCAAACCAGGCGTAGTTCACCAAGAACCTCAGCGGGGACGCTTCGTGAGCAGGATGGCCGAATGTGAAGAACAATAATTATTACTATTTGTATTATAGATACAGGTATATCATCAGGATTATTATTATTTACATTGTTAAATATCATTACTATTATTATTCTGTTGTATGACTCATATTAACGAGGTGACGGAATGTTCAACTTATTTAGTTATACAATGTTATGCGGTGATTCATTTTTGGAGTCACGCCTTGCTGGACGGGTGATAAAAGTCAGTATTCACTGTGTAGGGTAACGAGTCGGTCGATGTGAATCAATTTTTATAGCTCTAAATATCTGATTCGTTAAAAATACCTAGTATAACAAACGGTATAATATGTGGTTATCAAATTGTTGATGGTTTAAAAGTTATTAAATTTTTCTGAAAAACGCGACCCATTTGAAAATAATTAATAACAAAAAGGCTGTTTTGAATAACCCCATATTTTATACCATTTCGGAGTCTTTATTAAATGGGCAACTTTTTTTTACAACTTTGTGGGGTCGTTTTTAAATCTGCCAACGGCATTCAAAAAGCAACTGAAATATTTCATTCAATGACAAAACTCAAGGAAAACAACATTTTTCTTAGGTAATTGATACAAAGTAATATAAGTCTTAAAATTATTTCTGGAGAAAGGTGCACCCATGTGGATTGAATTTGTAAAAGAACTGTTATTTATTATTCAAGAGGTAAAAGTAGTATATTATTATGTTAGCTCAAAAAAAACCGTGAGCTAAAATCTAATATTTTTCCCGTGTATAATAAACTAATTTTTTTCTGTGACAAGAAAAAAGACGATTCAATATTGAGAAGATATAGTACATTATATCAAAATCAGAAAATTATTGACGTGAAATTTGAAGTTTTTAACAGGAATGACACCAGCGTCGCAGGCATCTTCTTGCAGGCATCTTTATCACTCTTTTGAAATAATCAAATATCTGTTAGTCTAATTCTGTGATTTGATTTTAAAAAATTGCGAATTTACTGGTTGTTTAGTAATGTACGTAACCCCGAAGAAGAAGGACTTGCAGTTATTTCTCGGAGACGGTGTTATTGGCTTATTTGTTGAAACTATAGCCAAACAAAAGCCATCTTAGGGTATATATGATAGCCGGGATTGGCGCAGTGGAAGAGCGTCCGTCTCACGACCGCAAGGTCGTGGGTTCGATTCCCAGCACGAGCAAGGAACTTTTTTCAATATTTTATTTACGAATTAAATAATATTGTAAAGTTTCGGAGCATCGGCTGGGGATAGTCCTGCACGATTCGCTGTTGCGTTCCAATTAACAGTGCTGCTCCTAAAGTGGCGCATGGAGTTAGTAACAAAGCCTACACAGAACACGCAGAAAGAGATGATGATGTGGTTGTGAGCATCAGAGAAGAAGTAGGGTGGTGTATGTAGGTGGGTGTGGAAAACTAACAGCTGAGCGTGAGAGCGGGCCAGCTGCTTAGTAGACACCAGTCTCTAACGGGGGTTAACGAGGATAGCTAGCAGGCCTGCCACTGCGCATGCGCATATGGTAGTGAGTACATTACTAGCCTACAAAACACAGCCGAAAAACTCTGAAAGAGAGCTGATGGGCGGTGCCTGAAAAAGGATGTTAGCCAGCTCTCTTGAGCGAACCACATCAGTCATTGAAAACACTTGGGGTTTGCAAAAAGGTCCCTCTAGGGACTAGTTGCTGACGTGCGAACGTCCCCCACCAGTACCAGTAACAGTAGGGTATATATGTGTGATATATATCCGGGGAAGTAGTAATTATTGAAAAATGACATTTTATAACCTGTCAACAGAGATGAATGTGACATAGTTTTATTGTAATAAATTTTTTTCATGGAAATGAAAAAAAAAATTATAACTTTTGAAAAGAATGAAATGACCCCCCTACCCCCCCCCCCCACTTCTTTGGATCCATTTCCATTACTTATGGGACATCCTGTATATTCAAATTAAATTTTTGTACAAGTGAGTGAGTGTATGTCATTGATGTCTGTTCTTATAGAAATTGTGGATAAATAATTATTGTTGTAGGCACATTATGCTACATTTACTTTTTTCATGTTCTCATGAATTTCAAACTGAAATTTGCTCAAATAATTTTGCTTTTATTTTTCAGGGGATTTAGTTTCTGTTTTTATGGATTTCAATAGAATATCTGTGAAAAGAATAGATGAGACCCATTCAATTTCCAATGGTGAATTGATAGTCTTTCTCTGTAGAAATAAACAAAAATTAATAAATGTCCAATTAACTTTCCCTAGTAAGTATGCACAATTTATCAATATTTGCTAAAATGAATCCCACATAATTTTAATTTCAGCAATCAAATTGTTCTATTATGATGGTAATTCCTTGAAGATGTATGATGCTCATTCCAGAGTTCTAATGAAAAGGAATTTTTTGACAGAAAAGATTAAAGACAGTCAAACAATTGGAATTGTTATTGGAACCCTTGGAGTGCAAAACTATTTGGAAGTTATTGAAAGATTGAAAAACCTGATAACTCTCAGTGGGAAGAAATATTACCTCATCAGTGTAGGTAAACCAACAGTGGCCAAGCTTGCAAATTTTCCAGAGGTAAACCAAAACAATTACAATATCATACTAAATACTAATAGTGATAATATACATAAGAAACTGTTTATCACATAGGTATCATTTTCTTTTGACAGAGCCAGCGACCGCTAGACTTACGTCATTTCAATAAGGTTGATATTTTCTATGTGTGATAACTCATTTGTTGGAAACGTGTTGGGGCTTTCCAGAGATACCGGGTGTTGAAAGTACAAAAAAATGACTGGCAATAACGTCATTTCAACAGCTGATCTTTTAATATGTTCAATTAGACCCTATCATGAAATAGAATATGCTAAGGGCTTACATTATTTATCGTCCACCAGATCACGCTACTGAAACGTGAGGTCAGGGTTGGCCTCTTTCTACGATATCTGCTTTTCCATCATATAAGAATGGGCGAGTGGACTGATAATGAATTATAGGCATTCAATTACTCCATTGTATCGTTACCAACCTAAGTTAATGTTTGCAACACTTCTCACGCTTGTTTTATGTAAATAATAAGTCCATGCGTTGTTCGAAATTGTTGAATTTCAGAGCTCATTTCAAACGAACATACATCGCCGCCATTTGGCGATACGTCGAATTAATGGTGACGTCAGTTTTTATGCTGTTTCGTAATTGGTAAGATAATCTTCCATTTCCACTCATGAAGCAAGGTTGTCAAGTCACCAATTATAATCAAGTTATATAAAAGTTGTTAGAGTCCTCTGTAGTTGTATAAAACATAATAGGAGGAACCCATAATGTTATAGTTCCTTCTTGACTTTTCGAACAACCAGCATGTCTAAATATTTCTTATTCTCCATAACAACATATCATATGAATGTTGGAGACTTGGCAACATTGTGATGAATGCTGCGAACTGACAAGACCACGCCCACAAGTCGTGCGCCGTGGTTGTTACGTTCACCGATTCAAATGTCCTCTATAGTGTGAATTAATATAATTATTATTTACACGCAAATTTATTATAAGCAATAAGCCACAAATCATAAGGGAACATTTTGAGACAATTGAATTTTTATTGCTAATTAGTATTACCAATACTCAATTGACAATATTTCTGAAATTCCGAATCGTAATTCAACACAATGGCAACTGTGCTATATGGTCTGCCCCTACTTACGAAATCGTGGCGTCAGTGTAAACTGGGGGAAAATTTCTATCCGGTTGAAAATTATCGTGGCATTATTGATGATTTTAGCACCTAAAAATCGACCAGAAAATTAAAAAAAAAATTGAATTGAAAGGTATTTGAGTGATGATTCTATTTAAGAAATAAACAAAAAATAGTCCACTTGTCTATTGGTTGTAAAGTTCTACATTGAGAGTAAATAAAACGTAAGTCTGCTCAAGTCTTTCCATAACTTGGGGCAGGGGCGCTTCCAGACGATGTTTGAGGGGGGGGGGGGGAAACCACGGCTCAATAAGGTTAGCGCGGAAGAGAAATTATATGGTTACCTTCTGAGACAAATGCCTTTTTCATTAAAAAAATTGATACTAGTAAACATGAAATCTTTAGTTTCCTTTCAAGTATCGAAATTACTGGTGTAAAAAAAACAAGTTCAAACTATTCGATTTAATCCATCAATATATGTAGAATTCTGCAATAAATCATATTGGATGAAAAAAGTAAATAAAAAAATATTTCTCTTGGAATACTTGGATACAAAAGTAGATAAAAATATTCCTCTTCAAAAAAAAATTAAACAGACAAATATACAAATATACAGGGTGAGTCATGACTAACTAGCCATAGCCTAATGGCGGATAGCGGAGGTCAAGGTGAGTTGATATATATGTAAAAAAATATTTTTTGCATATTCTTTACAGAAATACAGGGCATTATTTGAATTCGGGGCAAAACTTCAATGAACGATATTTCAGGAACGTCTCGATGTTATCGGCTGAAATTCACTAGCAACTTACCTCTACTGACACTCCACAAGATGACGTACTATAAATAAAAAATTCCAGATTCGGACTTGGAAAACTCATTTTCTCTTTAGATGTCAAAATTTTGACCTTCTGGATCGGATTTTTCGGAAACTTTCATCAGAATCAGAAAGATCAGGAAAAATACTACAAGTATGGCTTCTCAGTTCTTACGGCACACTTCGATCATTTTGGTAAAAAAATATCAAACAAAATACCGATGAATTTTTTTTCGATTTCGTCCGGACATATCACTCTCTAAATTCGACCAAAAGTAATTAAATCCAATTTTTTCCTGGAGTGATTCAACAGCAGACTTGAGAAAAGGTATAATTCAATAAAAAATCCAGGACCGGACTTGATTTTGGATAATAACAATTATAATTTCCGAAAAAGATTTGTCTGGATCTTAATATTAATCAAGATTCTCGAAATGTCCTCCAATTTCTATACATTTTCTGCATCTTTTCAGGAGATCTCTTATGGCTTTTCTAATAATTTGCCTATTATTTCTGATTATATCTGCAGCTGTAACTATCCTCTCCCTCAGTTCGTCTCTGGTGTTGACTTCAGTCTGATAGACCAATTGTTTCATATGCCCCCAAAGAAAATAGTCCAAAACTGTGAGATCAGGGGACCTAGGAGGCCAAGAATGAGGGCCTCCACGATCTATCCAGCGGTTAGGATAATGGGTGTCCAGGTATTCTCTCACTTGTATTGAGAAATGTGGAGGTGCCCCATCCTGTTGAAAGTAAAGACCTCTTTCATTCACATTTTGCGCCGCCAACAAGTTGGGCAGAACGTTCTGAAGAAAATTCAGATATAAGTCCCCTGTCAGTCGTGCCTCGAAAAAATGAGGACCTATCAAAACGTCATCCACCACACCAGAAAATGTTTAGAAATTGGAGGAGGACATTTTGAGAATCTTGATTAATATTAAGATTCTGACAAATCTTTTTCGGAAATTATGATTGTTATTTTCCAAAATCAAGTCCGGTCCTGAATATTTTATTGAATTATACCTTTTCTCAAGTCTGCTGTTGAATCTTTCCAGGGAAAAATTTCATTCAATTACTTTTAGTCGAATGTAGAGAGTGATATGCCCGGACGAAATCGAAGAAAAATTCATCGGTATTTTGTTTGATATTTTTTAACCAAAACGATCGAAGTGTGCCGTACGAATTGGAAAGCCATACTTGTAGTATTTTTCCTGATCTTTCTGATTCTGATAACAGTTTTCGAAAAATCCGATCCAGAAGGTCAAAAATTTGACATCTAAAGAGAAAATGAGTTTTCCAAGTCCGAATCTGGAATTTTTTATCCATAGTTCGTCATCTTGTGGAGTGTCATTAGAGGTAGGTTGCTAGTGAATTTCAGCCGATAACATCGAGACGTTCTTGAAATATCGTTCATTGGAGTTTTGCCCCGAATTCAAATAATGCCCTGTATTTCTGTAAAGAATAGGCAAAAAATATTTTATTATATATATATATCAACTCACCTTGACCTCCTCTATCCGCAATTGAACTATGGCTGGTTAGTCATGACTCACCCTGTATATAAAATAAAGAATCGTATTTTGAAAACTAAATAACAAATTCCAGTCTTCCACTCTTCTGACTAGCGTATCTTTGGATGATATCATCAAGATTCAGACATTTAACCTGTCTTGAACCATTCTGGATCTTATCCAATCTTTCAGCCTTCTGAGTGCTGAAAAACTCCTTTCAGAAGATGCAACACTTACAGGCAGGCAGAAGAATGTTTATGTTAGGAAACAAATGTTTACATTCCTTCAGAGCAGTTATACCATTGTCTAGTATATTTTGCTTAGTATCTCACATTTTCTTCCACATATACATTTCAGAAACGATCTTCTGAAAGGAGGACATTTCGTCATGCTCCTCAAAAATGATCGGAAACTGTTCAAGAATATTTCTACATATTATATTTCCCATCTGTTTTGTTTTTTGTTATTGATGGTACACATAGGTGAAGGATCTATAATGGTCATCCACTAAGGAAACCGTAGGATTATCCCTGTTAGCCAAGGGCAACACCATTATTATTATATATTTAGTGTGGGTCGCGGGTGGATAGCTATAAAGACATACACTAATTTTTTCAGTTATTCAAAAACACTACATTTTTACATATCCATGAGGTTCCCGAGGGGGGGGGGCATGGCCCCATAGCCCCCTCCCTGGATCCGCCCCTGACTTGGGGTTTTCTATTTGTTCAAATATTCTACATCATTGTTTCCTAAAATTTTCGATAAAACAGGCCATAGCCATAAGGGCTATCCAGCAAAATTTCGGGATTTTTGACTTCGACATTGTCCTCACGTTTTAGTAACGCCCACTGGTGAGAGTGGAAATTTTAACCCTCATTATTTTTATAATTTCATCATTATACAGGGTGTTCCAAAGCAAGGGCATAAATTCGAACAAATGAAAAAGTTATTAATTGTGCATTTCTCAAAGTATATTATTCCTGATAGAAGTTCTTGCATTCTTTCATAATAAGTCCATTAAGAGCTATTGGTAATTTATGTCACACACTAGAGAAGTCAGTCAGAAGCTATCAGGTTGATATTTTCTATGACCAATGAGGGCATTATTAATTGTCCACCACTTCGCGCCACTGAAACGTGAGGTCAGGATTGGTAGAACTGATAAATATACTTCTTATTTCGTGTCATTAGGCTTCTTCCTACAATATTTTCTTCTCCGTCAATGTAAGAAGAGGTCGAAAAAATTTTGGGATTTTTTACTTTGACACTGACCTCACGTTATAGTAGCGCCAACTGGTGAGAGTGGAAATTTCAACCCTCATTATTTTTATAATTTCATCATTATACAGGGTGTTCCAAAGGTTGATACAAAACATACATTGCGAAGTCTGACGGTTTTCAAGTTATTGAATAATTTTAAGATTTTTTGAAATGTCCCATTCTTTCACATTTGCACCTTAATAATAAAAAAATAGAACATGGCCCTTATTTTTTTTTCTAATACTAGACTGTGAATCTATTCTGATGGAAGAATAGCCAAAAACAACGTAGTACAAAAAAAGTCGTATAATGACACTTGTTTGATCAAATATATCAAATCACACCTGTAATTTATGTCTTTGTAACAAATCAATGTCGCCGCCCATGCTCTATTAAATATTATCAAATACGCTTCAGGAGGCTAGGCAACCCATCTTTCATTAATACAGATTCAAAATCCGTGCGCGCACCTAGGTCGGTTATGGTTAGGAGGGGATTTCCGAAATGTCTTGCGCTGGTCATTTGACTCTTGAACGGGCAGTTTTCTCAACCAAGTGAATAATTTAACATCCACGTCGATCGAACCCAAATTTGGTGTTTTTGGTTTTGTATGTGCCCAATGTTCCTTTGGAACATCTTGGCCTGTGCCTGCATTTCATATTTAGGTGGGTAAAACTCTTTTATACTACTTTATGATTGTTTATTCGATCCCTTCAGGTCACATGTTAATTATACCTACTTTTCTTTACTTATTTGTATAATTGCTTCACCTCTTATATTATGTAATGTACTGTACGTCCTAGGGCTCGTTAGCGCATTTCATATTTAGGTTTTCGACGTTTCGCTCAACCACGTGATTTGGTTAACTTAAGAAGTGAATAAATAGTCTCCTGAACCATCAGCGTTTCTATCAGCAAACCCACCAAACCCCTGAGACTGTTACCCAAACCCCTGAGACTGTTACATCTTTATGAATGTTCCATCATCTATGGTGCAACACGACGACTTGTCAATTCTTATACTACACTGAAACGTTGACTAATTTTTGAAAATTATTAGGGATCGCAATTCTCACGGTAAACATAAATAAAATCAAATTTACTAATGAACATATATTCACCATTTTGAATAGTGAACCAGTATTCATTATACAGGTTCGTGCCCTACATTTAACTTCTGTGTTGATGTACGTAATATCATCTCCAGTTTCATCATTTCGAAGGCTTCTAGAAATTTTCGTGCATCGACTTTTGGAACACCATACATGTATAATCAATCATATCCTCTCAAATCAGGCGCCTATGAATTTGAAACTCGTCCGATTGAAGCTACTATTTAATGACAGGCTGAAAAGATCTCAAAGTTATGGGACAAGACGAACCGGGCTAAATGGCCTATATTTATACTTTTTTTTTTCTACAATTTCAGCTCGATGTTTATGTCATGGTAACGTGTTCAATGAATGAAATATACGAAAGCCGTGATTTCTATAAGCCCATAGCCACTCCATTTGACATTGAAATAGCATTCAACACCAACAACACTGAAAATATTCAGTTCTCTTATGAGTTCAACGGTGTTCTGGATCGCAAATTGGAACCTCTGAACGTACAAATCACTAGCAGACAAGAAGATGTTAGTTTGCTTACAAATAAAATCAGGTCGAATGTCGGTGATACGACTTTCGTCTCTTCGGAAGGAGGAACTCAAATAGCCTTGAAGAGTGATGGAACTTTGGCTTTGAATACAAGTCATGGAGCAGGATATCTTGCCGATCGATCTTGGAAAGGTTTAGAACAAAACTTGGGGCAAACTGAAGTTGAGCTAGCCCAGGAAGGTAGATCGGGGATTGCTCAGAAATATAAGGACGAACCAACTTAGTTCAAATATGATAAGTTGTCAATGTATATAGGCTATAAGATCATTGTACAGCATAAAATTATATTAATCATAAAATCTGTATTGGGTTTATTAAAAATTCCAGAAACCCAATCTTCAAATTTGAAAGTTGTACACGTTGATCGGTAATACGCGCCCAACAACAACTCTATTTTTATGGATGTCTCTCAAGAATTGGAAACTGAACCAATTTCCAATTTGGGAACTATAATCAAAATGACAAATATGACTTATATTTCTGGCAAATGGTAGTTTTTCAGGTTGCTGAATCTTTTATAATTCCAAAAAGTATGTGCAATCGCAAAAAACAAAGATTGAATGTAGGTCTAATGGTTCTCCAGATACACCTCGAGATACACCACTACAGATATGGGTTAGTTTTTCCAAAAAAATACATTTCAAGTTTTGAGTCAATTTTTGTGCAAAATATTGGGGAAAATACTGATCCTACGCGAAAAATGGTCGAGAGTGAAGTTGTAGTAAAACTTGTCAGCTTCAATTATCATACAGAACGATGCCAGTAGATCAAATGGTTGACTCATAATGTACAAAAAACGAAAAATCAGCAAATGGAATATTGGTAAGATTCTCTGTAAACCTCTCTCCAAGACTTGAAAACTTTGTGTTTCTTCCGTGAATTTACTATACTAGTGTTATTATGTAGGATCATGGTTTTAATGAGACAATATTACTTATAATTCAGATATGTAGGGAAAATTCTCTTCGGCCACCTTTCCAGCTCCATCTTAGCGTAATTGTTGAATTGATTAACTTAACTAACAATCAACAATTGAATTGAGAATATCAGAAGCTTATTGGTTGAATGATCCGAATGGTCCAATCAGCATTCATATTTATAAGTATATGAATTGTCGGTGGAGAGGATCAATTGTCACATTTTTCCGAAATATCGGTACTATGGGTATTATTCGCATCATTGCTGGATATTTCTTGTCAGTGAAATTCAAACGAAATGACGAAGTTTAGCCTCTAGCTCCAATGAATTCGAGCATTCACGTCCATGATAAGGTACTCAAGGAGGGCAATAAAAAAGCATGATGTTGAAGTGGTACAAAATTCGCATGACGATAATGAAGGAGAAACTGAACGAGGCCAAAATTGTGTCATATCAAGCAGAGGAGGATGCTGATAGAATGACTGTTACCACAGCCACATAATTATCATCTGATCACAATACAGTGACTGTTATAGGGAAGGATGCTGATCTCATTGTACTATTGATAGGATAGTCAGCTCCAGCCTAAGTCTACTTATTCAAACCAGGGAGAGGGAGGTTTCATCAGCTGGTGAGAAATATGTAACTGCTTTGTACGTTGGAAACAAGCTAGGCACCTAGATGAGCCGTGGTATAAATGTTATATAGCTTATAAATACTCATAAAATATTACCACTCTTCCCCCAACTAGAGCTGTAGCAAACCAACCCATTTTCTGTGTGATTCTGTGCATGTGCAGCTATGAATGGGTTCCATGGGAAGAGCTGGAAAAGTTTGGCTGGAGGCAAACAAGCAACGGCATATAGCCCATTATTTTCAATCAACCCTTTGCACTTGACAATCTCATTCAAAGGCAATGTGAGGGTGTAAGAAGCTGGGCTATACTGTTCTAATAAACATGAAAATCTGTGAACCAATTGCACCTGTCATCATTCCGTCATATTTGAGCACTTCACCCTCTCCTTGACATTTTCTCTTACAAATAGTTCAGAGGTGAAGCGGCAACCACGGCCTTCTGGAATGCATGGCCCTTCGTTACCAAAGCACGTCTGAACAAGAACTTTTTGAACAAGTTTCTTGCGCCTATAATCATGTCAGAAATCCTTAATATTTTCTCGCTTTATCCAAAATCTTACATATGAAAGTTTTCAAGTTAGGAAAATGGTTCAGGTGAAATCTTACCAAAATCAAGTTTTTTAATTTTGTTAATTTTTTGCATCTTATGTGTCAATAATTCTATTCACTCGCCACGCTTTGTATAGGAATTGGAGCTGAAAAACAACTTAAATCGTAACGATTTTCCTTGTAGGATCAGTATTTTCCCCAGTATTTAGCTCAAAAGTTGACTCAAACTTGAATTATATCATTTCTTGGAAACATTGACCAATATTTGAAGTGCTGTATCTCGAGAACTATTGACCTCACAGTGCTGCGGTTATATTTATATTGTGGCAAATTCAATCACCTTTAAATAATGTTTGATTTATTTTTTCGCTACTACGCATAGTTTTGGCATTACAAGCGAAAAAACAAAAAAGTTCCAAAATTTCGTTGTTTTTGTGAATATCTCAAAACGCACCTGGTAATTCTGATTCAGTTCCCCAAAAAACATGGATTACGATAATAAAATCGACTAGTGGATGTTTTGCAACAAAACGGCGTATTCTGATACCGTTTGCCTGGGATATTAACGCATTATACACATAGATTACCTGAATGCCTGTAGGTATTTAACAATTTAACTAACTTTGTTGCACCTATCTAAACTAACATGTTGAGCAAAACGAACTTGCTATACCTACCTACCACCAAAAATTACATTTTATCTACTAGTACCTAAAACGTTTGGTGGCAGTTTAAATTTTTGTAATGATTCAAACTTAATGAATAACGGAAGTGTTAGAGGCTGATGTATTCTGACAGAAGCAGAAACACTAGATTATTTCAATATGGAATCGACTATGCAATTATTCTAAATTATTATGCAGCAAACAAAATCCGAAAATTCATACATTTGTGTGGATGACTGTATATATAACATATGTATACTAGGAGGATAAACTAAAAAAAGTATGAATAGGATCAATAAATGAACGAACTTTCTCTGAAACAATTTCTTGTATTCAAGGAGGTTATAAATACCCCTTGCTGCAATCAATGCTTTATTAACTATTTTTTGGTCCACATGGGTAGCGAGTAGCACCATATAATATTTATAAGTTTTTGAGGAATGAAAAAATCTTTCTAAACACATCACACAGCAACAAGGAAACATGTTTTATTCCTATTGAAACAATATTCAAACAATACCACAAACGAAAGGAATAGTGCCTACTTAATTTCATGTTGAAACAACTTTTTCTTGCATACTTGAGAACAAATTGAAACATTTTCAAATCAAGCAAAAAATGTGAATTACAACTTCATTGAGACTTATTCTCACTCTAACTCTAGTTTTCTCTTTTTCATGTGTCCTCCAGTTTGCTTGTGCTTCTGAAAATTCTCTAGAAGCTTATCAAAGAGCTCAGACTCATTTTCTCGAACCCCTTGTCCACTTAGACAACTGGAATCTGTAGATGATACACCAACAAACTGCACCTTTTTTGGAGAGATGGGACATGGTTTGGCACATGCAGTAGATTTCAGAATTCCTACTGGGGTGTCAGGTCTCTGAATATCTTCCTTATTGTTCTCAAGTAGTTTTTTCTTCAAATTTTCAATTTTTTTCAGTTTTTTCTCAATATCCTCTTCTGATTTGTATTGTTCTTCATGTGCTCTACTCAAACTAGTCTTAAGTGTGTCAAGTTCTGCTTTGGCATTTTCAAGTTTATCAGTTAGATATTCCTTGGAGGAAATGAGATAGGCTTTATTTTTTGTCAAATCATGTACATAGTTATCCTTGGATAACTCCTCTATTTTTGCTTGATACTTGTCAACTTTTGATTTCTCCAATTCAATATGTTCATCTAAAAACTGAATGTTAGCTTTAATTGGCTGTTCTGCCATTAATTTTTCTTCAAAAGAGCATTTCATAGCAATGAGTTGAGTTTTCTCCTCTAGCTTCTCTGTGTACTGTCTTATAATGAGATCCTGTTCCAGTTTCAAATTGTTATTTTCTTCTTTCAATGAAGAAATGTGGTTATTCAACATATCTAATGGCTTTTTTGCTGAATTCAACTCCTCTTCATATAATTCAGAATTCAAATTAATATTGCTCTGCCTATCTTTTAGTTCCTCAAAGAGTATGCCCATTTTATCCTCAACCCCACATAATTCCTGCATCTTAATTTCAAGTTCTTTCTCCTTGGATTCATTTATTCTGTGGTTTTCAAGCAATATTTCTTTAATATCATCAATATTGGTAGAAAGAAGGCAAAGTTTTGACTTCTTTTTTTCTAATTCATTGCTGATATCTATCAGGGGAGCCTCATCTTTCTTCAACTGCAATATATTTCTCTCCAGGTCTTCTTCATTAGCTTTTTTAACAGCTAATAACTCTTCTAATTGTCTTTGTTTAACTTTTAAGGAAGTGATTTGTTTCTCCAGCATTTCTTTATGTTTTTGCTGTTGGTCAAGTTGATCTAACTTCTCTCTTTGTTGAACAATTTGTTGCTTATAGAGAAGATTCTCATTTTGAAGAGCATTATTATCATTATTCAGTAGTCTATTTTTTTCCTCAATTTTCATTTTCAATTGATCAATCTTTGATCTTGAAGAAGATTGCAAATTATCAAACTTCTTCGTCTGGTCAGAAGCTTTCTTTGAATAATATGCATTTTTCAGGTTCAAATTATCATAACTGCTTTTCATTCCTCTTATGAATTCACTCAACTTTCCAACAATCACCTCATTATTAGCAACACGCTCCTGCATAGAAAATAATTCATCTTTTGATTGTTCAATTTTTTTATGGGAAAATTCATTTTCAATTTTTAGTTCTTCAGCCAACTTTTGCTGATCATTTATCAGCTGCAACAATTTCTTCTTTTGTTCCCCAAGGATGAGCAATGTAGTTTTCTCTGATTCTTGTGTCAAAATAATTTGTTTGCTCTCACACTGTACAACTGTTTCAGCTTCATGATACTTCAATTTCAGATTTGTTTCAGATATCAGCTCTTCAACTTCAACCAGCTCTGTGTGCTCAGCATCATTATTTTGTAGGACTGTGGCAACTGTGTGTTGGTCTTCAACTTCAATACTCTCATTTACATCATTGTTCAAATCCTCCATGTACTCCTTAGGTTCCATGTACTGATTATCACTAGAATACTCCATTATGGTTTTAATTAGTTCAAATATTGTTCAAAAATCTATTTGATTTTAATATTTTCTTCAAACTTGAGCAGAACAAATGACTATCAAATGATTCAAATGTTTTGGAGATACCAGGTAAGTTGATTGCTGAGATCCAAAGCCATGCCGCCACCAAAACTTCTCGTAAAAATCGGTAACTCCAATAAGACATAGGTACACCATTTCCGAGACCATTTCTCATTATACAGTATTATACAGTAAAGGATAGATACATTTTGCGAATTTTAGGATGAATTATTCTTACCTGTTTTACCTTCAACTATCTAGCTTTCTTTGGAATTTGGATTGAATGTTTTGAATTTGAATGGTCACTGGTGAGATCACTGGCTTGGTTTGTGGATCCTTGTCTGTACCAGCTTTGGGAAAGGGTCTCTGTGAGGTAAAGTGAGGTTTCTGACGTCTTCATAATCAACGTTTCATTTTTCATTACATGAATGATATTATTATTGTCAATTTTCTTTTCGTTTTTTCCATGTCGTTCCGCAGTACCGCACTATCCACTATACAGAAACGTTCAAACTGATTTAAAAATGTAAACTTTCCCGCCAGTGTGGACCCTAGTCATGTGTGGATAAAGTCATGTTCATTTGAATATTTTCGGATGATGGATCTGAAATCTGACAAGTGACATACGTGAATCGTGTGACAATCACTGACATCACTGATCAATCACTGTCAACTGTGACAATTTGTATTGTTAAATTTGAAAGTTGTTAGTTGTTAAAAATGTTAATAAACAAACAACAATTTTGGAAATGAAGTAGAAGTAATGTTTTGAAAGTCTATTCGCTAATTGAAACATGTAAATAGGTAATCAACCATGAATTGTATAATCCCTGGTTTAAATTTGAAAGGTAAAATTGTTATATTATACATAAATAGTTATTTCACATAATGGTTTTATCACACTTTTTACAGTTTTTGCTAGGGCTTTACAAGCTTTAGCAAAAGTGGGTGATGATTTATACATAGAATCATCTCAAGAAAAACTCAGTCTAGTTGCATTAAATGGGAGAAAAACAGTTTGTGTTAGATGTCATTTGTTGGATAACTTCTTTTCAAGCTATGAAGTTGATAATGATCAGTTGAGTCAACAGACACAAACTCTTTTCTGTAAAATGCATCTGAAAACTTTGTTACCACTGTTCAAAGGACAACATCTTGAGAAAAAGGTAAGCAATCAGCTATGTACAGTGTAAAATCAACAGATATTTGAACTAGTTTCATAAATTTTGGCAAATTCAATGTTCTACCCCCCTCAATTCTACTCTAGGTTATACCCGAGGTTGAGCTGATGTAATATCCATCTTTGTTAAATCATTATAAGCTGACTTGTTAAATTAATTATACTGGAGTTGATGCAGTCAATCCACTAACATCTCTAGGGTTTTTGATAGGAGTTGGCTACAAATTTTCATTTACTAAACTGAAACTTTTTGGGTTTCATTGTTGATTAGATACCTACTTGGATCAATAATTTTCTCTATGAATCTGATGGTAACAGTAATTGTCAATTTCATCCCTATTGAAATAGTATTATTTATTGTGTTTCACAAACTGCCTGGCAAACCACAAGTACTCACTTCTACTGCATTTCTCTTCATAAAGTAATGTTTGACTGGTGGTTGAATAATCAAATACTGAGTCAAATACAAAAATAAAGTCATCAAATACCACAATAATATTTATAGTTGTTTATTATACAAGGGAAAAAAGTATTAGATTTTAGCTCCAGGTTGAGTTGTCTCCTGACACCTAGCAGAGGAGACAAAAAACCGTGAGCTGAAATCAAATATTTTTCCTTTGTATAATGCACTATTTTTTTCTGTGAATTGAAAAAGGACAAATCATTATAACATAACCAGGAAGTTGAATGGAAGATTAAAGGAGTTGCAGTTCTTTCTCAGAGATGGTGTTATTGGCTTATTTTTCAGGAAAGTACTCACTTTTTTATTGTGGGAAAACAGTATTTTATGAAAAGTGACATTATATAACCTGTCAGCAGAGATGGAATTTTAAACTTTTTTACCTTCACAGAAAAAAAACATATATACAGTGTCTTTCAGAAAGTTGTCATCACATGGGATAAACTTTTAATGATGATTTATTTTGAAATTCAACTCAAGATGTTGAGTTTTGCTTTAAAAAAGTTGAAAATGACCTACTCAGTATTTCTCTACATGTGTTATATGATTTTAATTTAATGGCTGAGGCTAAACGCTGAACACAGGATTATTTCTTTGAATTCCGAAAATATTTACTTGAAAATGATGTTTCAATTCCGATTTTACACATGTGTCTCAAATTTGCAACTTTTAGTTTTTGATATTTTTCAATTTCTATGAAATTTCTATCTATTGAAAAAATTGTAACCAACAACCAAAGTGTCAAACTTCCATTAGATGCTTAAAGTAGTTTGATGATATTTTGATTGATGACTTTGACATCAATTTAGTACTGAAAAAATTCATTCAAAGAAATTTCGCTCCTGAATGCTTCACCTCATTGAGTATAGCAAAAGAAGGGGGCAGACTAGATCTTTTATGTCGCAGTCTATGTATATTAATACAAAAGCTTGAAGATAAATCACCTCTGCATCAAATATATTATATTTCTCATCTCAATATACAACTTTTTTGTAATTATTGTAATTTACTTGGTCATAGGATGTACCTCAATAGGATGTTTCATTCTCTGGGCATGTAAATAAATGGAAATAAAAAACATATCATTAATTTGAAGCCGGATTATTATTTTCTTAAGAAAATCATATATTGCGGATAATTAGTCACTGAAAGTTAGTAGCATGATAAAGCTTCCGGTATGAAACAGTTTTGTCAAAGTTACAACTTTTTCGATATCACAGAAATTTTATAGGTAGTAACAGTTGCAATAGAAAAGAACGTTCAAATTTGAGACACATGGACACATGTGTAAAATCGGAATAGTAACAACTTTCATTAGTAAACGTTTTTGAAACTCAAACTCGAATTCAAACAGGCTTGTCATTTTGAAACGGCTTGACCAATTTGCACAAACAAAGCGGAGTTGGATAGAGAATCGAAAGGCCTTCAAAACAAGGTACCACGTGACTCCTCTTCATATTTGAACAAAAAAGTTGATGGTGCCCACTTGACACTAGGTCACGTGACCACAACCATTTTTATTCCGAGTAAAAGGGGCACCTTTTTGCCTGAATTTTACCCGACCTCACTAGCTTGTTCCATTCAAAGGTTAAAGGGGGGGGAGGATATTTTTTTGTCATCACTGTATATAATTTACTAGCGAGTAGCGACCCGGAAATCTCATGCAAATGAGGGCTAACATTTACAGTTTTATCAGATGGCGCTACTAAAACGTGAGGCAATGTCAAAAACCTTGTCGGATAGCCCTAAAGGCTGTGGTCTGTTTTATAGAAAATATTCGGCAAAAATTATGTAGAATATTTAAACAAATAGAAAACCTCAAGTTATGGAAAGACAGACTTCTGTTTCTTTTATTCTCAATGTGGAACTTCACACTAGCGTCTAGCGCAAGGAGGTATTCCCATAAACAACGTAGTGGGAGAACCGCGCCAAGCGAGACGCGGACGCGGGCAAACATCAACTGTGCCCATCACCTATAGCGACGCGCGGCTGACAAGTGACAACACATGTTATTTAAAGTCTAATAACACAAAACTAACACTTTGAATACTGATATGAGGATTTGGAGATTGAGGCCATAAAATGAGAAAATAAAATTGGGATACCTATACCTATTATAGGTATTCATAAAATACAATATTATTCTTAAAGCATTTAAGTTTACATCATGAATAAAGAAACTGAATATCTGAATACATTTTTTCTTTTATTAATTACTAATAATAAGACAAGTGATAATGGCAAATAAGTTGATATATTGTCATTTGTGGTATCGTAATGGTATAACCCATAATCAGTGATAGAATAATGTACAGAATGTATTATTCCATTCGAAAATCCAAAATTGGTAGATGGTCAGAATGACGTGGTCATCGCAGAGAGTATCTGGAGAAAATGTGAAGTTTTATATATATATATATATATATTTATATATACCTCATACATATCTCCGAAAACGGTAAAAAAATATACAGAATAGCTACATGTACATATATTATGTATATTTGAAAGATAGAAACACGAAAATATAATCGAAAATAGTTGCAAAATATACAAGGTGTTCGATTCACCGACGTATATCTGGAAGGAGGCGGTGGATAATGTGATTTTGAACATATTCAAATATGCAGAATCATTCACCTAACAAATTATGAGATGTTTATAGAGAACTGAAAGAGGTTTTTTCAATAGGACACCCCTGTACATTATTGCATTTTTAGATTCTCCCTAAAGAGCTGATTTCATCGATACATTACACTTATTGGGGACCTTGGGGTCTAGCGGACATGATTATATACAGATAAATAGGGTGTTCAAAATCGGGATTTTTCAACTTTGTTTTTTTTTGTCGAAACTATTTATTATTGGTCAAAACGGCTTACATGTCCCTTTTCTCAAGTTTTGAATTAATACCTACCGACAGTTAACTGAAACAAATACAGGGTGTTCAAGATTCAGAATTCTGATCACCCTGTATTTGTTCCAATTATTAAATGTCAGTAGATAGTAAAAATCATAAGTTAACAAAGGAACATGAAAGCCGTTTTGACCGATAAGTAATAGTTTCGACAGAAAAACATCCTACTTAAATTTGAAATATCTCGATTTTTGAACACCCTATATCTCTGTAATCATTCCCGCTAGACCCCAAGTGTGATACATTGATGAAATCAGCTATTCAGGGATTATCTGAAAATGCAATGAAATACAGGGTGTTCCTTTTAAAAAAATCAACTTGTACTCTGTCGATCGTTTGTTCCGAGCACCCTGTATTTTCTGATATAGCGGAAAAAAACTTAATCAAATGATTCTTCAAATTTTGCGATCGGTTCAAAAATAACCGAGCTAGAGGGGGGGACATTTATGGTGAATCACCCTGTACATGGAATATAATGTTAATTCATTTGATTTTGATACCTACCAATCTATCTATAGAGATAGTCTGCTAGATCTTGTGAAAACTATCCGAACATACCTACCTAACGAATGAACGTGTTACAATAAGCACCTATATACCCGATTCACCCTGTATTCATATTTCTAATATTATTCCGTGTCCACTTACCTCATCCAAGATGTTACTAAAAGGAATTTTCTGGGCAATTTTAGCAGCTAAAGCTTGACGTTGCTTCTCGTTTATGGTTAAGTGGCATAGTTCATTCTTATGTCCAACATGCGTTTTCACGTAAACAATGTTGCATGTACCAGTAATGATATCCCTAGCCACTTTAATAGAAGCAGGACAATTTGAATTTATTTTGTTGCTGCCCTGTATTTCAACTTGCCTCTTTCCAGTGCTCTTTGAGTGAAAATATCCAGAGCGATGACAATAAGAATATTGAATCTCCAATTTGGACGATCTTTTCGTTCCAGAATTCTTAACGAAACGAGTTTTATCGTTCTGTTCTATGTCACTTTTCCATTCGATGAATTGTTCATAAGATGGAATTTCAAGATTTTCCTTGACCAAAGTCAAGTCATGCGAATTCTTCAAATGATTTTCGAATTGATCATTGATAATTTTTTCATTGCATAATGGGCAATCAGATGATTTCACCGCACTAGGTAAATTGCAACATTTTTTTTATGGGCCGTAAAATTTTTCTCAATATTGAACTTAAACCTGCATTTATCACAAATAAACTTGTACACTTTCCCACTTATTTTTGATGGGGCTATATCTTAGTTGGATGAGACTTCAAACAATGCCTTCTGAGACTTTGAAAACAGCTGAACGTGTTTGTACATTCTGCACAACAGTTTGATAATTGAAGACCTTGGTGCAAGAACCGGGCAAGTCCAATGGGCTTATATCACAAAAAAAATGTATTTCTTAATTCGATAGAACTCGCCCAAACTAGCTCAGCACCGCAAACCGTTTCTTGCTGTGAGCTCCCTACGTTTTATTAAAAATTATTGAAATCCCCGATTTTTCGGACCTCTGAAAACGAAGAGATGATGTGACGTCAAAACCCAAATACTGAAACAAGACTATTTCAAACAGAGATGAATGATAGATAATTTCTGACAGAGTGAATTAGCGTGAGATCACAGTTGAAAGAATTAATATATCAGTTGCCTCAGTCTCCGTCGGGCGTTTGGTATTTTCTTTGAACTATGGCGAGATGAGGTTTCTACGTCATAAGAGGGTCCGTTTTCAGAAGGTACTATTATTTATGTCCGAAAATTGAACATTCCAGTTAATTTTTCGATCGAATTATGTCGTCAATCATTATTTATGTATAATAGGATCATTATAAACATGGTTTGAGTTAAAAGTTCTACTAAGGTGTACACGCCCATTCTCTCACGAAATGAGTTAAACATGTCAACCCATACAAATTGAAATTGCGCATCTTTTGGTGCAAGAATCAGGCAAGTCTGAATTTATGAATTTTAACAAAAAAATCATGATCTCCGACCTCAAAAACCCCCACTTACCAATTTTGAATGGAATCGGACCAAATCTTGTCCGCCATCTTGGAGCAGCCATTTTTTTTAGATTTCAACAAAAATTCCATAACTCCGATCAACTGGAAATTTGGCAGGTGTTCATAATTCCGGTGACAATAAGTACATTATGGAATTTTTTTTGAAATTAAAAAAAATGGCTGCTCCAAGATGGCGGACAAGATTTGGTCCGATTCCATTCAAAATTGGTAACTGAGGGTTTTTTAGGTCGGAGATCATGATTCTTCTGTTTAAATTCATAAATTCAAGATGGCGGCTTCCAAATAATTTTTTGTTTTTGTATAAATGACGATAACTCCGTTGTTATCAACACAAAACTATTACTGCGACATATCATCTGTAAGAGAAAAAAAAGTTATTTGTAACTAAGTCATAGTGTGCTATGACCTACATTTGAAAAACTAAAGTTGGTGCTTATATCTCAAATTCTAGAAGAGTTGGTATAAATTTCATATCTTTTTCGAAATCACTTTGAAAATCTTCCATGAGAATGTGAAATTCCTATTTGAATATTTTCATAAATAACGGAGGAGACATGAAAATGATCAAAATCTGTTTTTTGCGTATAAAACAAAAACGAATAGATTTTATCAAAATATTTTTTCACATTATAGTTGGCCTTGACAAACTACACATTTGGTGTCATTTAACCGACCTCGTATCTCTCACCGTTAAAAAGATACCCATGGTGAGCATGGTAAGTGGGACACACTGTATAAATAATGTCGAGAAAGATGTTTTTCAAATATAATTCAACAAATCAGGCAATCGGTCTTAGAAGCTTTTCAATAAACTAGCAGATGAGGAAAAACAAGACCTATATTTAGCTGGACTACTTTCGTCAAAACCAATAGCTCGTAAACGGAGCAGGAATTCAAAAATCTGTATGAGATATTTATGATGTTGGTAAAATTGCAACATTGAGAAGTTTGTAATTTCAAGTTACAGAGTCCTGAGATATACTGAAAATAATAGCTTCATACAATGCTCAGCCTCTGCCGGGCTTACTATTTTTTCAACTTTCTCTCTGATCAAGACCGGTACACAGAGTCAGTTGTCTCGGCTAACAGAAAATTGTTACAAGAATAATATCTAGCAATAAACGATGAAAAAGTGAGGAACTGCAAAAATTTGGTCCAAAAATATAACCTAGATTTTTATGGCCATCTTCGGAGATTTGCCGACAGATCAACCTGAAGACGATCCACCCGAAATGTCTAAGGAAAATGAGCGCTATGAAACTCATCCTCCACTAATCTGAGATTGAAACATTGTGTTTTATTACAAATAATGAATAATTTGTTTGAATGATATTATTTTTACAAATATTTTGGTGTAAGGAACAGGCGAGTCCAAATTTTCAATTTTGTATCTCAATATGTATCAATCAATCAATTTATGTATTTGTTTCAATCGAATTCCAAACAGGAAAGTTTTTTTAATTTTCCCAACATTTAAGAAATATGGACTTGCCCTGTTCTTGCAACAAGGTCTTCAATTCCATTTGTGTGAAACGCACGTTGACCAAACTATAACATAAATGAGTAGGTATCCTGAAAATAGTTGTATGTCAACCGACTATACACTCCTTCCCTTGGAGTCCGACCACGTTATCTTTGGGACAGCATGTGACGCAACGCATATGCATATTCAATGCATACGCGACCACGTGCTGTCCCAAAGTTATCGTGGTCGGGCTCTACATAATTCGGCGCCAATTAAGGGTATTGGTTGTTTACCTACCAATAATAATATTACATTATTGTTTCGCTCCTTGTCTCCAACGTTCGTCGGGCATGTCAATAGATGAAGGCATAGGTGATGTTTGTCTGCGTCCGCGTCTCGCTTGGCGCGGTTCTCCCACTACGTTGTTTATGGGAATACCTCCTTGCGCTAGACGCTAGTGAACTTCACGACCAATTCTTACATTGACGGAGAAGAAGATATTGTAGGATGAGGCCAAATGGCAGTAGAAGTATATTTATTAGTTCTACCAACTCTGACCTCACGTTTCAGAAGCGTGATCTGGCGGGCAATCAATAATGTAAGCCCTCATTGTTGGCGTGAAAAAGCTTCTGTTCAATGCGCAGGACCTCCCAAACTGTAATTCATGACATCGAGTCGAGCATCGAGTCATGTCTCTTGGTGTTCTTAAACATAATTCAACGGCCGAAGTCGTCTTCTGAAGCCCGGCATCATCTAAATAATTATTATTTATTATAAAATATCACTATTTCTATATCATTCTCATTAGGTATTTTGGATATTATCACTACTATTATTATTACTATTTTTGTTATCGTTATTTTAATCATATTATATTCACTAGAGTCCCTGTATGTATAATTCCCTGTATATATTTGTCAGTTTTGTTGTAATAAGAGTACGGAGACTATGACAAGCAGTGACGGAAGGCATAACCCCAAATTCTCAAAATGACTTTTGAACAAAGACATGGATATGCTTTTCCATGCACTTCGGATCTTCCATCCTCTACTGCCGCGGTGAAGGGTCCATCCATATATCTTTCTCTGTCTTTATTTTCATAAAGAAGTGGCGTCTCATCTCACTGGCGAAAAGGGGTCATAGTTTGTAAATCAATTTGTTGAAAGTATTTCTCGATATACTTAACAAAGGGTATATGTACTTGTTGGTTAGAATGGGGGAAATGGAATAAATGAAAGGACTCGCTTCCATTTTTGCAATTCTCCACTACACAATTAGACATTTTAATTTTTGAAAACCTGAATTCTCAAATAATCTAATGTCATGTACGTTCATGAACTGTCAGTGCCCGCCAAATTGTTCATGTCATTTCAAATTTTTTAGGGTTATGCCTTCTGTCACTGCTTGTCATAGTGTCCGTACTCTTATTACAGCAAAAGTCTCAAATACATACAGGGACTCTAATATTCACACGCTGTATATTAGTATCGGTGCGGTTTCCTGGCCACAAATCGTTACTGACTCATACTATGTTCTTAGGTAATAACTTGTCGTAGAGATAGGATGAATAATATAAGGTAGTTCTGACTGATTCGTGCTATCGAACGGTTGTCGAAATTGAGTGATTGAAGTTATTCGGGCGTGTTTTTCCAAATAACCGAATCAAATACTTCTCGGTCACAACAGTAAGTAAGTGGTTCAAAGAACAAATATCCCTCAACGGCAATTTCTCTCGTGAGGAATTAAAAAAAAATTTATGTGACTCGCTTGTACATTTCAATCATTGCGAGGTGGTGTTTTATGCTCACTGCCTCGCAAAGATTATGCTGGAGTTGAAAAATCAAAAACTCAGAAATTATTTATCATTTGGATATAATATGTAGAGCTGAATCAGGAATTTCATGTGGAATATACACATGATACGCCAATGTCCTCAATATAACCTAAAAAACAACAAATGTTAGAAATCTAGCATTTATTGGGCGAGTGGACTAATAATGAATTATTGGCATTCAGTTACGCCACTGTATCGTTAGGGACCTAAATTAATTTTTGCAACACTCCTCACGCTATTTTTATGTAAATAATGAGTTTATCCGTTGTTCGTAATTGTTGAAATTCAGAAGTAATTTCAAACGTACCGTCATGGCCGCCATTTGGCGATACGTCGAATATATGGTGACGTACTGTCTCGTTACTGGTCAGATAATCTTTCATTAAAACATAGTAGTTGGAAGTCATGATATTATAGTTGATTCTTGACTTTTCCGAGCAACCAGCATGTCCAAATATTCCGTATACTCCATAACAAGATATCATGTTGTTGTTCTAAAATTGTTCTATCCGTCATTCGGTTGCCCCCTTACGAGCAACCCTCAGAAGTCTTCGAAAGACTTGTGCGAGCAAGGAATGACGGGGGCCTTACCTTTTAACGTGTGATCCCAAACACTTTTCTTAGGCCATCAGAAAAAGTCTGCGTTCGTGGGTCTCGAACCCACGATCGATACCTCGACGTGAATCGATATTGAAGCATCGAAGCACTGAGGTACGCCGGCCTGCTGTTGATGTTGGAGACTTGGCAACATTGTACGGAATGCTGAGAATTGACAAGACCACGCCAACAATTCGTGCGTCGTTGTTGTCACGTTTACCCGAGCGTTTACCAGTGAATCAATATGATTATTATTTTCACAAATGTTTTATAATCAATAAGCCACAACACATAAGGGAACATTTTGGCAAATAGCCAGGAAAGTAGTTGTTTTCTGTTGAATATTCAGAATTATATTATATGCATATCTTTATATGAAGGAGAATGCAAATTCTCTACTTCAGAAGATTTTATTCTCAAATTCTTATCGTGTGTGTTCAATAGATGTAATTCAATATTCGTCGTGGCATATAGCCAGGAAAGTAGTTGTTTTCTGTTGAATAAACCGAGAAAGAATTAATATTTTCATCACATGGAGAATGCGAATTTTCAATGTATTTCTTTAAATATATATCCATTTTTTGTGTTAATAAATATATCTAAGAATGTTTCAATAATTAATGGATTATTGAATAAATAATGTTTCTGAAGTTTCCAATCGTATTTCAACATATGGCAACTGCGCTATGGTCTGTTCCTACCTACTAAATCGTGACGTCAGTTTTCACTCGCGGTTAATTTCACGCCGTTTGAAAATTACCGTGGCATTATTGATGATTTTGACACTTTAAAATCGACCGAAAAATGCTGAAAATATGTTGAATTGAAAGGCATTTGAGTGATGATTCTATTTAAGAAAAAAAGGAGATTAGTCCACTCGCCTATGGAAGTATATAACTGTTTCACAAACACTTTAGAGTGAGAGGAGACGAGGATCTCTCCGTCCCCTGTTAAAATGACAAATACGTCAGTTTGCATCAAGAGGCCCTACTAGCCACGAGTTCTAGCCACAACTCCGCCAAGTGCACGTGGATGGATTTTTTTTGTATGAATGTATTTCTCTGATGGGATGATACTCAATAATCTGTATCTCACAATATTTTGCCGGGCAAGAATTCAGCCAACGACCCCTTTATCGAAATTTCGGAAAAAATATTCTTTGAAATTCACGTGTATGGGAGTGTTTTTATGAATGTATTCCTCTAATGGTACTCAATGATCTGTATATATCGAAAGGGTTTTTCTGCCAGAATTAACCTCACAGGACCAATTTTTCGAATTTTCGGAAGAAAATCACAACTTTCTCAAAATACATGTGGATGGGAGTTTTTCCATGAATGTATTCTTCTGAGGGTACCGTTATTGGAATACATCCACAGAAAAAAAAATAATCATAGACTATTCCAAATGTTTTCATTTTCAGCTGGAATTTGTGAAAATTGAATATGAGAAACTTAGTGATGTGATAGTATTCAAGATGAAGTACAAATGTGATGATATCATTATGGTACATAAACTGAGACTAATGGAGGCTGAGTCACTATCCATTGGTATACGTACTGATCTGGGATCAAATAATATAGTCAGTAGTAGTGCCTTTTATAATAACTTATTAAATACATTTAGTTCTTCAGATGATGAAATAACATTCGAAATTCTCAAAGACAAGGTTGTAGTCCGGAATTATTGTGTAGGTATGTTCATTGAAATGATAAAACTGAGGATTCCATTTTTTAAATTCTTTCTAGGTGCACCAGTTCGGCCCAAGTCAGTGCGGAGTCACGTGAATATAAATGGTTCAGAGTTCATAATTTTTCAAACAAACGAAGAAACAACCATTAACTTTTCTTTGAAACCATTCAGAACGGCAATGCAATTTGCAGAAGCATTCAATTTGAATATTGATCTCAATTTTGAAAAAGGAGGAAGGTAAATAATTATAATACACAGGGTGATCTACATAAGTGTGTTCAAACAATTCCAAATTGAAGCAAAATTAGAAAAAAATAAGAATTAATATACCTTGTACAGGGTGCTTGTTTATGTTTTTGGGTGTATGATAAATTGATATTCATCATACAGGGCGTGGAAAGAAATTCTGAATTGAGACTATCACGAATCTGTGATAAGAGGTCTATGAAAATGACAAGTTTCCATCGTTCAAGTTTGAACCCCTTGATTGGGTATGAAAGTGTTGAAAAGGCATATTCTCAGATAAATTATGAACATAAAAAAATGGATACATATACATGAAGCAATACATTGAGAATTCGCATTCTCTATATGTGATGAGAATATCAACTCTTTTTCCGTTTATTTAATAGAAAACAAATACTTTCCAGGCTATATGCCACGACGAACATTGAATTATATCTATTGAACACACACGATAAGAGTTTGAAAATAAAATATAAAATCTTCTGAAATTGAGAATTTGCATTCTCCTCCAGACAAAAATATGTATATGCACACATCATTCTGAATATTCATCAGAAACCAATTACTTTCCTGGCTATACGCCACGTCTTTTTGTGAAAAATCAGAAGCAATCGATGAGTGTAAACACAAAAAAGTTCTTGTAGCGACATGATATCAGCAGATAGATTCATCAGTAACAATATTTTAGGAAGCCTCGAACTTCTTGGCCCAAGATCTCTATTTTTCGTTTTAAAAATTTTTTTTATCACTTCTTTGAAATCAACTTGTTTTAATTTATAATAGTAATAATAATATACGCTTTCTCTGAAACAACGCACGGAAAAACTTTCAGAATAACCATGAAACGAATCATACATGCCAAACACTGTATTGTCAGCATTGTTTATTCTCTGTCAATCAAATTTATGCCGACAAAATGAACCCAGAAAAAAATGCAGAAATTCCCGACAATATCTTAAAGCAAGTGGTACGAGCGACCGCGAATTTATTACCAGTAAAATCCAGGTCTAGTAGGTCCAAGTTTTTTTCATTCCTACAACTGTGAAAATAAAAATGCCCCAAGTTTCTTTTATTTCTATTTATGTTATATTTTATTATTATATTTTCATGACTCCCCGTCAGACGCGCAAGGAGAAATCCCTATTTCCAGACTTGTAATGAAATATACTATTTCACGCAATCTTTGCACCATTTTGGAACGCGTCGAGCGGAAAACATATCTGCATAACGAGTAACCTGCCATTTCTCAAAATCTCAGTTAAAAATCGCAGAAATAATATTACTGGGCAAAAACAAACAAACAAGGAAATGAACAATAACAATGTTGATGTCATTAACGTCAAAATTTGTAAGTAAAGTAAAGTATTTGTGAAAAAATGCCTAATTCGTTTCTTTAATTTTGCTGCAGTGTTTGAAATCGCAGTAGGTCAAGAAATCATGATTAATATTTTTTGAGTAGTATAATATGAGAGATGAAGATTTTTGAATCGCCCTAGGAATACTGTAGTACAGGGTTGTAGTGGACCAAATTGTAACACACTGTATAGATAACATTGTGTTCCAGGCCCCTCTCGATAATCATGAAAAATCCAACATTCGAGGTGAACTTCATTGTGGCAACCCTGAATCCCTACAACGATTTGCAAAGCACGATGACCAGTTCATCCATTCCTGCAAAAATCACTCAATTGCATAAAGGGAACATCACTCAAGAAGATCGGGATGCCCTTGAAAATGAAAACTGGAACGACATGGACATGGAAACTCCGAAGAAAAAAAGTTCGAAAAAGGATATTTTCATGCAAACAATCAAGAAAGCTAAACAAAGAGATACCACTCTGAAAAAAATACCTGAAAATGGAAAACAAGTTGAAACACCGAAAAGTAACAAAGTATGTGAGGTGCCAATGGATTATCTTGAGTTTAACGATGTGATAGCACGATCACCAGAATCTCCGAAAACCAAAAGAGCCAAGCTCGTCTTTGGAAGGTGTTTCGAATCGACATTTTCCAGGAATAACTTGGGCGAAGTTCTGGCGCCGAATTCGGATTCTGAATGAAGATGTAAATATGTTTTTATTTATTTGAATATATATTGGAAAACCTCAACATTGTCTAATGAATAATCAGGAAAGTGAACATTTTTACGGTGACTGACTCTTGTATAGAAGACCTCCTCGAGATAATAGAAACATAAAAAATTTCGAAAAAACACTCAAACGCATAGCGCTTTAATTGATACTCGCCGCTCGCCGTACTTGCCAGAGCAGGATCTTATTTGTCCAGTCAGTACCTAAGTATACTCTACATGAGAAATTTCACTTGATGGAAATAATTTTGGTAAATTTCCCGACAACCCATGAGGTATTACCATGGCTCGTTACTTTTTATTTGCACTTTTGTATATTTTTTATATTGAAATAAACTCTTTTACGTTTATTTATATCAGTTTTTATTTCGAAAAACTTTATATAACTTTTTTTCAACTTGTTTATAACAACATAACAATTGAATGCATTTTGTTTTTTTTTACTTGAACGTTTTAACACACTTTATATTTTTCATGCTTCAGTGAAATATGACATTTCATATTTCATTCAGAGTTGCCAACTTGTCACTCATTAGTAGATATGATATTACTTGAGTTCATTGTATTACTTAGATGTTTATGATTACCAACCTCGAAACGAAATTAGAACTTTTATATCTAGTACAACATTCGCCATTCTTATTCTACAGGGTGAGGCAGGAGGAACGCACCAAACTTCAGTTGTGTACCTTCGCTAAATGCAAAAATAATTTTAAAAATAATACATATTGCTTTCATAATGTCATGTATTGTCCAACCCTTCATTTCGCGCACAAGTGGCTACAGTCGGCGGCGAAACGGCCTGTGGCTATTAGGAAGGGGGTTAGACCAGTGAACAGAAACAAATATTAATTGATCTAATGGTGTAATGGGGCAAAGCTAGGACAATATTTTCCTCATGTGGGTATGGCGCCTCAAAAAACATAAGGAAATAAATTGCATTATAAGGGATCGAAAATTGCACTAGATTTTTATTGGTCGATCTCTAACTGGGGACAACGGTTTTTGTTTTTCACCAATATATGACTCTAATGTCAAAACGTATATTAAAATTATTATGAACAATGAGTAATCGAGAAGTTACCTAGTGGGTTGATTGCTCAGGTTGAAAAATATGTCTGGAATGCATCCCCCTCAATATCAAAATCTACGTGTCAATTCCTACAATGATTCAGTATCCTCCGATATTATGTTAGGTGATTATAAGATACAATATGTCTTGACCATTTATCAATGATTTTGGTGTGTGTTATTGGGCGAATGTTGTTACTTCGATATTTCAGAAAGATCTGTAGAAAATTACCGAATTGTGGTAACGAACTCGATTGGGTCAGTGAGTACGCAATTATCGGCTGTCGTTTGAATGGTTTTCCCGAAATTTTTTATGTTTATGTCGAGGTCTTCTATGATAGAAAATGTGCATATATCTACCTCTCATCAACTTATTTAATAATATGTTCATTTTTCAAAACATGATTTATCTGCAAGAATAATATATTATAAGAATTTAAATATTTCCAAAGTGAGTATCTAAACATTCGAAATGTATCAATTATGTGAAACAAACAAACATTCTCAGAAAGGAGAAAAGAACATAGGTATATAAATCAGAGTATGAAAATGGTGAAATGAAGATCAATCAGAAAAATTGCCATGATCGATTTTCTATTCCTATGTTGAAAACGAGGGATTTGAAGAATTTCATATTTTTCAATATACCTATATTCTGCAAACATTTTTAAATAAGGTGTCACTGACTATCGATTGAATTTGTTCCTTTAGGTTTCTAATAGTGAAATTTTAAGTACAGTGACTTCAAATCATTTGATATCTCCTTACTACAGGTAAGTATATTGAAATAACACTAATATTTTTATAAATAAAAATTGAGACGAAAAATCTCAAAAATCTAGAGAATGAATACTCTGAATGAGTACTTCAATTCCTACATACTTTTGCGGTATTCGTTACTTCAGAAATATTCAAATATAGAATATTTCAACAGTTCAAATGAATTAAAACAAGTCCGGAAAATATTGTTTCTCTGGACGAGTAGACAAAATTCTTGGCCCAGCCGTATAGGCGAGTCCTGGAAGTCTGCGAGTCCAAAAAAACTGTTTTGGACGTGTTACCTACACTATTTTTTCGGCAATCAATAACAAATCAATGAGACACATCAGAACAGAATACCTATACCTACTAACAGCTACATTGGAAATTTATGGACATCTTCTAACTCACTATCACTGCTGCTTTTGATAGTTTATTGCGATAATTGGAACCAAACAGCCGTTATTTAGCAGCTATGGTAATGATTATCTGCATTTATCAAAACCATATCTACCAAGATTTTCATAGTTACAGTGACAACTAGGCCTAGTCCGGGAAGTATACGTACTAGCCCGGAAAAATGGTACTTTCTCAAAGAAAAAGCGTCCGCGAAGTGAGCACTTCCCGGATGGTTACTGAAAATAGTATTTTTTTATCGTTGCTTAATAGTAGATGTGTGCTGGCTATGAAACTACATTCTTTTCCCTCAAAAAAGGCTATCATTTTATTTAATATATGTTAACACTCAAACCTTTTTTCATACCCATGACTTCTTTATACAGAGTGGGCCTTTGAAAACGAAACAGAGGCTCTGTAGGTCGCCAAAACCGGATTATCAAAAAAAAACTGAAACAGGTCAACTACATTTTCGAGGGGGACATCTTTCTAAAATATTTTCAGCCCTGCGGCGTTGCCGCTTCTAAAGAGAAGAAGCAACAACTTTGTTATTTCAAATGAAACACCTTGTATTTTATTGCATTTTTAGATTCTCCCCGAAGAGCTGATTTCATCAATGCATCACACTTGGGGTCTAGCTGTAATGGTTTCAGGGATATAAAGTGTTCAAAATCGAGATTTTTCAACTTTAACATTTTTTTGTGTCGAAACTAATCATTATTGGTCAAAACGACTCCCATGTCCCTATCTCAACTTGTGATTCACTATCTACTAACATTTAATTGGAACAGATACAGGGTGATCAGAATTCTGAATCTTGAACCACCCTGTATTTGTTTCAAATAAATGTCAGTAGATAGTAAATCACAAGTTGAGATAGGGACATGAGAGCCGTTTTGACTAATAATGAATAGTTTCGACACAAAAAAATTTTAAAGTTGAAAAATCTCGATTTTGAACACTTTATATCCCTGAAACCATTACAGCTAGACCCCAAGTGTGATGCATTGATGAATTCAGCTCTTCGGAGAGAATCTAAGAATGCAATAAAATACAAGGTGTTCCATTTGAATTAACAAAGTTGTTGCTTCTTTTCTTTAGAAGCGGCAACGCCGCAGGGCTGAAAATATTTTAGAAAGATGTCCCCCTCGAAAATGTAGTTGACCTGTTTCAGTTTTTTTTTGATAATTCGGTTTTGGCGACCTACAGAGCCTCTGTTTCGTTTTCAAAGGCCCACTCTGTATAGGCAGAAGGACATCACTTATGTCCAAAACATGTACCTAATTCAATGTTTTCAAATCAAAAGTCATGGAGATTGTGCCGTTTTCATTTCACTTTGAGCTGTAATGGACTTTCACCAACGTTTAAAAGCATTAATATTGGACTATATTGATCCTGGTGAAGAAATCTTGATCCCTGCCAAATATTTGTTTCTGGCTGTGCAGTAGCTTGCTGAACGGGGATGCATTAGCATCCAGCTCCCCCTCTGGATCAGTAACAGTAATTGATAGAGAAAAATATATGATTTTCAACCATTTTAAATACATGTCTTAATGAAATGAATGACAATGTCTCAAATCCACCTCTCAAATAACAATAAATATGCAATCTTATTCAATGAAATGGATCAATTACCTGTTTCAAAAATCCAACATAAACTTTATTCACCTGGTGCCTCATGAGTTGTGATGCTATAAAAAAATATACAAGCTGATTTTGAAACGATTACATATATTGAACACATCAACATGATACAGTCTAAATTGAATCATTCATAACTTCTCTAATAATCCAGATATTTCATATTGAAAATTAACAAAAAAATTGAACAATATCAAGAATACCATTGCAAGTGCAATCAGTTATTCGTTATGGAATAATTTACTGGGGCCATAGGGCAAGTTCTAAAGAGATTTTTATTTTACAAAAAAAAGCCATCAGATTGATGCTGGGGTTACTCACACTGTAAAAAACACTTCATCAGTTTGGGCATTCTGACAATGCCATGTATATATATCTACGAGGTTTTGGTGCTCAACAGAAAGAACTCAACCTCTTTCAAAACGAACGATTGTGTACATGATTATGGTACAAGAGAAAGAGGTAAGTTACACTTGCCATTTAAAAGACTCCAAATCGGCCAAAATGATCCAAATTATATAGGCATCAAATTATACAACAAATTGGATGAATGGATAAAACTTTGTACTACAATGAATCAGTTCAAGAATAGATTGAAATAGTTATTTTTGTATCTAGAGCGCGAAATGCTACTTTGGTGATCGAGATCTGATTTTTTTAACGAGGCGTAGCCGAGTTAAAAAAATAGTCGAGATGACCAAAGTATTTCGCGCTCGAGTTGCAAACAACATTTTTTCTACAAACGTCAAAAAATATAGTTCTAAAGTAAAAATATGCTTAGCTTGATATAAAAAATAGTGTTGAACTGGCTTAAAAAGCCTCCCCCTATCCTCCCTAGGTACGCACGATGTTCCACGAACATAATAGGAATTTCCTTTCGTGCGCTCCAAGAGATAAAACAAAGTTATGGTTGATCATTCAGAAATAAATGATTTCGTGGATGTTTGCTCGATTGAGGACCATTAAGTTGGAATAAAAATATCTCATATATTTTACATAACAATGCGCGAAGTAGGTACTTCGCGCACTGTTTTACTTCGCGCATTGTTATGTGCTAGGTATCATGGTAACATAAGGAACTGAAAAAAAGTGTCACTTCGCAATTTGTTATCAATGCGCGAACCTTGTCATTTTTTGACGTTTGTAGAAAAAAATTCTTAATAGGTGAGGCATTCTACAGTATTGAAGAATTTTTTCTAAACGTTGATGTAACATAATTCAGTAAAATTTTGGCTGTGTAATTTTCACTTGTGATAAGTAAATAATTTTTCTTGTGTAGTATTCATTAATTAATAATTATTAAGAGTGTTAGTCTTTGTGTAAACAAAATTTTCCTAGGTATGTGTAATATTTCTACACTTTCCTTTTTTTGTGACAAGCTGGACAAATGTGAATATGTCTTAGTTGTACACCATTTACCCATTTACACTTTAATCTAGTAATAAAGTTGATTTGATTGATTATGTGATTCCAATGAAATTTGCAGATGGTATTTGTATTATTTCTTGAGGATGTTTGGATTATATAAATTTAGGGTATCAGACTAGAGTTGTAGTGTATTGTGACCAATGCCTAAGAAAGATTATCAGGAAAATATAAAAAAAAAGTTCATATGAACAAAAGGCCTGAAAATGCATTATTTAATTGAAAAACTAACATGGAAAAAACACTATTTAACACTATGTATCTTGGAAATGGCATTTTTTACACTTGTTCCCATTAATTTTTGTCCATATTTCAGGTAGGTAGGTCTTTATTTACATTCAAAAATGTAATTCTGGGTGTTATTACTGTGAACAATTCAGTCTTCCATCATTGAGACAATTCAAATTTACATCCAACAAACACTAAGGCTAAACTCTCTCAAAAAAACTTATCATGCAGATTATTCTAAACATTGTACTGCCAATACACAAAAAATAAAAATATTCAAATATGTCAAAATTAAAATATAACAAAAACTGTTTGGTAAATAAATAGGTAGGTAGTTTAAAAATGGCTATATCCACTTGATTTTCATAGAAAATCAGTGGCTATATCTACTGGATTTTCACAGAAAACCAGTGAGATTCAAAGTAATATTTGAAATATATTATTCAACATGTGGTTTACTCTTCACCTTCAGTTGACTTTTGCATTTCTCATATAAATTACTCATGCCAAAACCAGCTTTGAAATTTTCTTCAGAAAACAAAAATTTTATGAGTTTTCCTTTAGTATCTGACATAGGTCTTCTTGCAATCTCCTTTCCTTCTTGAAATAATATCACTGTGGGTAACTGTTTACTCATGCTGCTATCACTGACTTGATACTTCTTACCAGCATCAGGATGGCGCCCAATGTCAACCTTCCCAAATTTAAAATTTTCCAAATAATATTCACTGCTCAGTTTTGCAAATGTAGGGGCAAATGTCACACAAGCAGGGTTCCAAGCAGTATAAAATGCTACAAGCCATGTGGTTGTTTTATCTCTTGCAAGCTCTTCATCTAGGCCTTGGACACCACGAAAGTATACTACTTTGTCAGGACCAGAATAGGTTGGTTCAGGAAATAATAGGGCTCCAACTAGAAAATGAAGATTCAAGTATAATATAGATGTGTTCCATCCATTGTCCTAAGCAAGGATCAAATAGGAAATAAATCAACCTCAATGAGAACATTACCTGAATATGTATGGTCTTTATTCTTGAATCACAGATGAGTGATGCATGTATCAAGCATTATGTGTTGTTACATCATCATTATCTTGAGTTTATTCTTAGATGTTCATTAATTGAGGAAGTACTTCATTAATATTTTAATGGAAGTGTTCAGACCTCTGTTTAGGGTGCTGACCAGTAGGAAGAAAAAACATGATTCAAAAGTAAAACTATAAAAAATAAGATATACTGACACACACACTAACCTATGGAGGAACAAAAATCTGATCTAGAAAATCTGGTGAACTAACAATGGAGGAAGGAAAAACTAGATTAGAAAAAATTAATAAAAATAAAGTGATGCATTCTCAACTCAAACAAACTTCCTAACTGATTGGTGATACAAAAATCACTTGATTGCTAAAAAGAATTTAAAAAAACTATTCCATGTAGGATTTGAACAATTATAGTTTGCCATCTACATATACCTTCTATTTTAATAGTGTGCCCTCTTCATAAGAAGTTAATACTTTATGGACTGTTTAAAGATACAAAAAACTACTTACGTATAAAAATGATACCATAGACTATTCCCATCAAATAGTCAGCACTGAACCACAATATTAGATTGGCCACTTTAGTGTATATAAAACTGGATGATAAATAATTGATCATTGAGACACTTCCTGCCTTTCTTGTTCTCATTGCCACTACTATAATGAGAAAGAACAGGATTTCTGTTTCTCGCTAGAATGAAGTCAATTAGTTTGGTAAATATATAATATAATATCAGTCTTTATTACCCCTTCAAATTCACAAGTATCCATACCAAATAAATAGTTACATATAACTGGAGTACGTTTCAATATCACATAGGATAAACTTAATAATATATTGAACATATAATATGGTTTGAAAAGTTGTTTTAAATCGTGTGAGAAAGACATTTTCAATATTTGTAATTTCTTAATGTTTCGGCACAGATTTTCGGCCTCACCAATCTCTTTTTTTTTAACAAAACCAGCTGACTCGAGTGACACGGGACACGTTAGGTCACATCACAAAACGAGAACGATTGAACTTGCCAGCATGACATTGACAATCGTGGTGTACATTCACTTGACGAGTGCCTCTCGACAGCTACCATACACTACTTCCATCATTCTGGCTTCCAACGCACTAGTTCGGACACAGCTGAACTTCTCTTTTCATATTTTCTTTATTATAATGGTTTGAGTGAATTTAAGAATACGACATATATTCTGCTCTTTCTTTTCAATTTCCTTAATAGGTCGCGTGCACGATGTAAAACATTGAAACACAACTTACTTTTCTTATTTGTTTACAAAAGATTCAAAGGACAGGAATGCCAAATGGAGGACCAAGGTGGAGTGGACAGACTAGATCCCCGCGACAACACTCTTTGGGAAATTACCTAGAGGTTGAGAAGGAGATTTACTCCGGTCTCTTTCTTACAGTATGGTCGGGGGGAAGAAATGTTACATCCAGAGAGGGTAATGGTGCTTGGAGAGCACTTTTGGTCTATACATTAAGAATCTTGTCAACTCCAAACTCAAGAAGGCCACGACAGCCTTTTGGGTATGCCAAAGGACCTTCGGAGCAAAATAGGTACTCTAGCCAAAAGTCCTGTATTGGATGAACACGGCAATGATATCATACGCGGCGATTGTGTAATGGTAATGTAAAAAGCTCGTAACGTCAACTAAGAGAGGCCACACCGTTACCATCAACAGGTGGGTAACGATGTAACCCATTAATTTATCGAAAATTGTGAAACAAGAGCAATTTTAAGTAGTAAGGTTAGATAGTTTCGCAAAACTGTGCAAAAGTAGTCTCCCTATTGCCGAAAGAATATTTACATTGATATTGTGAGCCAGAATGATGGATGTATCGAGCGCAACTGTTGCGAGGCGTTCGTTCCACTTGTTTTCGTGAGAGTGACGGGGCCTTAGATCATACATTCCTGTGTGATCTAAGGACGGGGCTGACATGTGACATTGACAGATGACACTGATGGTATACTTTAGGGTTAGGGGTGTGGTGAAATGTCAGTTCGTCAGTTGAAAATAAATTAATTTTTATTTCACCTTTTATTACATATTTTGAGTAATGATTTCAAAAAACTATGAAGTTTTCCTTTACTCCCTTCAATTCTGAGTTCAAGAAAAATTATAATTGGTTATTGGCATAGATAACCTTACCCTAAAACACACCATTTCAGGTAAAATTTATTCATGATTTTATTTATAATGTAACATCAGTTATTATTTACTTTCTATACTAGATATGCCATCCTTGAGGAAGAGGGTATCAAGCTATTTTAGGCAGTTAAGTTTTCATAATGAACCTAGAGAGAAGAAGCACAATATTAATGAAAACTCATTTGTTACAAAATATTTACAAGGGTATGATTGTTATATATGTTCATCATTTTATATATTCACTCAATGTGCTGAATTGTAGGCAAATCACACTTCAAGAAGGTCCACCAATTATTTATGGAAAGAATCCAACTGATTTACCAAATTATAGTCTAGCAAACTATGACACTGGGCCCAATACTGTAATTGGTTGTTATTCAGGTCCTAATGGAGGACTTACTACTGTTAAAAGAACTGAGAAACATTTGTCAGTAGTAGATGCTGATATTGATTATATTGATACCCATGAAGAGGAGATTGGTAAGTTTTTCTATGATTAGGTGACTGTATGAATATCACCATGGGATAATTAAGCATTCACTTATGAATCCAATCATTACATTAAGCATGACAATAGCTGTTGAAGACATTGGTAGGTATATTTGCAATAGTCAAGAATACCAAATTGTGGAGGAAAACATCAGTTGAACCCTCAGTTGAATCAGAAAAACAAACAGCATTTTGAAAAGTCATGGAAGAATGTGAAAAGAGTTCATTCCAAAGCATTTGGTGAATCTAGCACAAGGTCTAGCATTTTTATGCTTCAGGAATCAAAAAATTCAGGTTGACTGAAAATATCTCCATATCTTGGGAAGTGCTGATGTTTAGCTCAAATATGTTATATTTAATATTCATGATCTGAAAGGATGACTGTATCCTATTGAAACTTGGTATGCAATTCTTTCAAACTATAGTGCAAATGAGTAGCTACTAGGGGTGGGCAAACTTATCTTCATATTTGGATAATCATCTATAATACCAATGGGTTATGGGTTTATGGATAATATGGATTTGTCAATAATATATTATATTATAATTATGGATAAAATATTCTATGATTTTTTATCATATTCAAAATACCCATTTTTGTTGATAAAACAGCTTTGAAAGTCATAGGGAAGCACTGACCTTTGCTTTCATTGGTTAATATGAGGCAGTATTACACTTGCCTAATATTATGACTTATGACATGGCATAACCATTGAAGTTTTCTTTATGGGAAGATGTCCACATCATACAATTCTGATTATCTTTCATGCATTAAAATTTCACCCATCATTTTGGATTATCATATATTTATTTTGTCAGTGTAAACATTCCTTCAGAAGAAGGACCACTTACTATCTTCTTATTTGGAATGTGGTATTTAGTTTGCTTTCTACCCTTAGCATGCCCAATGTTCCTTTTCAGGTACTCTATGCAAAAAACATCCACAAAAAATAGATAATATCAATAATTCATGAAAAAATATCAATTTATCCATCATATCCATAACTTCAATAATATTGATAATATCAATAACTTTGATAATATTGACAATTTTGAAAATTAATGATACAAAATCACTATTGCCCACCCCTAGTAGGTACTATCATTTCTGTTTATTTGTTCTACAATGCCAAAAATATTATTGATTCATTATTCACACCAGAAGCCAAAAAGCCATGCATTACCTTCAATGTGAAGTTTGTGAATCACAAAGTACCTCTCCCACATAGAGTTTAAATAGTTACTTACCTCTTAACCTAGGTGGACATTTTTTCACCCCAAATTGATAAAATTACACTAAAGCCTAATACTGACTGAATTAAATACTTCATTTATGGGAAATTCATCTCTTTATAGAGAATGTCCATCAGTGATGCTTTTTCTATCAATTTTAGTCTCAACAAAGTTACCCAAAAAGTCTCCAAATAAACCTTCCCCAGGACAACCTATAGATAATACTACCATGGTAATCAAAGTTGCTGGTCATGAATATTGTGTTACAAATAAATCAAAGAGACACAGCAAAAGCCACAGTGTCGGCAGTATAACCGATTTCAATATAGAAATTGAAACAACGAAAATAGATAAAAGCTTTTATATCAGTAATAATAATTGCACAGCTGTAGAATGTAAGAATAACTTGGCCTTGAATGGAAATCAAATTGAGTGTGATGAAAATCAAACTGGAAAGAATGGAAAAAAGGTTGCTAAAGAACCTCATGAATCCAGTATTAGGAAAGACAAAGCAAAGAATATTCCTAAGAGGGAAACTGCTCCTAGAAACTCTCAAAAAATGAATTCCCAACAGCAGAGTAGTTGTAAACCTGAATCCTCCAATGAAAATTATGGCCTTTCCAAGTCAAACAGTGAGGGAAACCCCTTTCATCACAAGAAAAGAGGCAACATTATCAAAGTTGAAAGACCTGTTACAAATACAAGGGGTAAACCATTTTAGCATGGTGTTGCATCAGTGTTTGTTTTTGCTGTTTTATTTTTTTTTTAGTTTTTTTATATTTATGAGATATTGTTCCATTTATTTTTCAGTAATCTTACCATAATTTTTTTGTTATGCATGAAATTGTTGCATGTGCATGTCAAGGTTGATGAAGTCACCAAACTTTAATACTAATTTAATATTCCTCTTGGACATTCAATGAAGATAAACCTGGTGCCTTGAAAGCAGGGTTGAAATAACTCTTCACTTTTATGAAAAAGTTAAAAAAAATCGCGACTTTCTTAATCAATTTGGACTTGATTTATCTATTCATTCACCTGAATAAAATACTAAAACCTACCAAAAAACTAAATAATATTTTTTTTAGTAAAAAATATCAAAGCATAAGAATATAATGAAACATCTTCCTTAGAAGTGCTTTAAGCTAAGCCGGGATTGGCGCAGTGGAAGAGCGTCCGTCTCACGACCGCAAGGTCGTGGGTTCGATTTCCAGCACGGGCAAGGAACTTTTTTCAATATTTTATTTACGAATTAAATATTGTAAAGTTTCGGAGCATCGGCTGGGGATAGTCCTGCACGATTCGCTGTTGCGTTCTAATTAACAGTGCTGCTCCTAAAGTGGCGCATGGAGTTAGTAACAAAGCCTACACAGAACACGCAGAAAGATATGACGATGTGGTTGTGAGCATCAGAGAAGAAGTAGGACGGTGTATGTAGGTGGGTGTGGAAAACTACCAGCTGAGCGTGAGAGCGGGCCAGCTGCTTAAGTAGACCTCGGTCTCGGGGGTTAACGAGGATAGTTAGCAGGCCTGCCACTGCGCATATGGTAGTGAGTACATTACTAGCCTACAAAACACAGCTGAAAAACTCTGAAAAGAGAGCTGATGGGCGGTGCCTGAAAAGGATGTTAGCCAGCTCTCTTGAGCGAACCACATCAGTCATTGAAAACACTTGGGGTTGGCAAAAAGGTCCCATTGGGGACTAGTTGCTGACGTGGAAACGTCCCCCACCAGTACCAGTACCATTAGAAGTGCTTTACAGTTTGCATTAAAAAAAAGCCATTTTCATTTTCATGCATGTCATTTAGGACGGAAATGTTTCATTGCATTTTTTATATTGCTGCAATTTGTATGTGTTTGTGTGAGTAATACACAGAATGGGGAAGTTCCCCATATTGAGGTTTTCATCTCACTGTGAAGCTTGTAGAAAGCTTATATATACGAATTTTTTCTTTTTATCGTAAGATCAAATTTCACTTTAGAAAATAAAGAGGAACTTGGCTCCTCCACCATTCCTATGACGTACTTTCTGAAAATCCACCATCACACAGAGTTGAAATAAGATTCTCTGTGCCAGTACGACGTTGCCGACATCATCAATAGGTCTAGATTTCCGGAAATTGTTCTTTGTATGCATAATAACTATATCATAACCGCAATGGGATATAATAGGTTCTGCAATCTTATCCTATAAATCTCTCATTGGCTGAATGAAGTTGATAAAGATACATTTTTATATTTTGCGATAGTATCTATAATTTTTCACTATCCTTATAATACAATATGTTATTCATAGCTTGTCAGTCATTTTTCTGCTAATGAATTAGTTCCTTAACAAAACGGATATATTTTCTAGGAAAGTTGCAGATTCTATCTTGCAACAGCGCCTAATACTTCAAGTCAGTCCACACCACTAAAAATACTGACAGGCACAACAAGAGGAAAGGGCCATGGGTGTTGGTTTCATTTTGTTTTGAACATTGGCAGTAAATTAGGAAGGGTAGTACCATTGAATGTAGCCGATAGTGATTCATTGATTCGATGATATTTTCATTTAAGAACAAGCTCTATTGGAGATATTTCAATTCATAAATAACAAAACCATAACTTGTCAGAATGAAGCCAACTACCCTTTGCGTTCATGCTACGAGTGCATTTGTGGTTATGTATGTTTTTGTTTACCAGTTTTACTCTTTCTATTTTTTTCATTCGTAAGCTATTCGTTAGCTATTTCCTAGCGATATTTTTCACCATCATCTATCTTCAGACTAGATTCAGGAAGTAAGTCACAGTTTGTCGCCCCGAAAATGAGAAATTGCTTTAATTTGAAAATGAAAACGACTTGGACTTTATCGCCATTTTGTACAGCGTGGACATGAAACTGGAGAGTTCCGAACTTATTTTATGAAAATTCATCTGAAGGAAACTTCCCCATTTGTGATTTATGACGAAAAGACATTGAAAGCCGGTCATTCCGATTCAGAGTTGAATAGCCTATAAGGTATTATTATTTTTGTCAGAGATATGAATTGGAACAATAAATTGCATGCAATGAAAAATTGGAAAACTCTAATTTGGCGCCCATAAGACAAACAAAAATTGCATGGCGTATCTCTGAAAATAATGGAGATAGACTATTTCTGACAATCTCATCTGCTTTGTCATGATTAATTACCTGCTTACACAACATTTCAAATGTTTCCTTCTAATATCTACCATGAAAATATAAACGAAATCAGTGATTTTCAGTTTTTTCAAAATATTCCAGGAACGGTTGACATTTTTCCAAATTGCAAAACGTCATATTGAAGAGATCTAAATTTCACAACTTCTGCCTAATTTAATCAACTTCAAATAGCAATACTGTCTATTAAATCGCCCGGACCTTGTATATGTACATAAATCTAGATTATATGGCATTTCATAAAAAATTTCTTGCTTCTTTCTTTCACCAATGAGAACGCATTATTAAACGTTCTTTTAGCTAACTTGTAACAAATTTGTTGCCTTTTCTAGTGACTCACTATTCTGCTCATGTTCAAACTTTTAAAGGTATAGTATTTTCTCTCACAAGATATTTTCTTAATACTTGGTTTGGGTCCAAATTAACATTTCGAAAAACATATCTTATAATATGATCTATTTGAGGAAATACACATTGAAGCCACACCTGATAAAATGTCAGTGACTTCCAATTATTATTCATAGGATAGAAGGGATCAACTTCATCAGCTTCCGTTTGAAACAAATAGTGCTTGAAAATTAAATGAGCATTACTGAAACGTCTCTATACAAGTTATTGCCACTGTGAGCGAATGTTAAAAAACGATACTCGCAACTGAATTTTATGAACAATTTTGAAAAATAAAGTAGCCTCAGTTCCAAATGTCCTATTGTTTTCATCACATTTTTGAATTGTAAAGTATTGTTCTCAAACTCATACAGTAACTAACCAATCATGTTTAGTGAAAAAATAATGAAAGTGTGAGAAATACTTTTACTTTCGTGAGTCACAGTCTGTGTAATCCATATATAGGGTGAGCTTCTTGATAATATGAACTGAATTATCAAAATTTGTTAATAACGGTTTTGGATTTTTTATGAAGAGATGGCATACTCGTAGGAAATCACTTTCATTTCGTGCTCGTTAAACAATATACTAATTTTATCGAACGGCATCTGTGTCAATCACTATTCTGAGCACTTTCCTGTGCGGTAATTTGCACTCAATTTCGCGATATGATAACGAGATAAGAATGATGCCTGCCATCCGATACCAATTTAATGGTATATCTCAAAAACCTTCCTGTGCTACCCCTTAATCTGAGTCGAATCCACGGCACAGCCATTTATTTGCTGCGGTTATTCCGAGTATACTTCCGTCATGTGATAACGAGTTGAAACAGAAAGTAAATGAAATGGTATAATGGCCCCTTTGCGAATAACCAAACGTGCCGCGATTCAAACTGATCTAAGTACTTAGTTGCTCTTGGTCTATCGATCCAGAATATTTTCAGTAATGCAGCGTTGCCGCTTATACCAGAAAGTAGTAGCAACTTTTATAGGTTGGATGGAAGAGCAAGCTCTGCTATGAATTTTTCACGCGCAGACAGGGGCGTCCGCAGAAATAATCTCAGGGAGGGGCAAGTCACAATAAATAATGTACATTATTCAGAACATAATATGAAAAAACTGTTTTTGCACGACCTATAAGCATTTTTACACCGACAAAAGCGGGAATACAGGATATACAGAGTAGGCATTCTCTAGGCTAAAAAAGTTTCCGGGATTTTTCTGGCAATAAATCTACCACTATGTTTGCAGCAGCTTCTTCAATAGTTTTTCCACAAATTCTTGCAATATTTATTGAAAAAACTTTGGAAAGCAATTAAGAAAATATGCTACCACACTTTTTCGATGAAAGTACCTGATGAGTAAAGACCACACGCTAGGGGGGGGGGGGCGAGCGCCCCCCCCCCTTGCCTCCCCCTCCGGACGCCCCTGCGCGCAGATATTGAATCCTGCCTTTTGTTAGGTTCTCTGTACTTTGTATATAACCTCTCAATGAAAGCATTTATTATTATTATTATTATTATATTTCAAATGGAATATCCTGTATTTCATTGCATTTTTAGATTCTTCCTGAAGATCTGATATCATCAATGCATCACACTTGGAGTATAGCGGGAATGATTACAGAGATATAGGGTGTTCAAAATCAAGATTGTTCAACTTTTTTGTGTCGAAACTATTCATTATCGGTCTAAACGGCACCCATGTCCCTTTCTTGAATTCTGAATTTTTATACTACACAGGGTGATCAGAATTTTGAATCTTGAAACACACTGTATTTGTGTTCAATTGTAACAAAACAAATACCCACGTCAGCGGCTTAACTAACTGAATTTTATGATTTTCGACTACCTTTCACAAATACATAAGATATTATTAGTAATTGTTTTTCATTAACGAATTGACAATTGACTCAGTTTAGTGAAACCTGAATTTAGCTTGCAATCACTCTTACCGACCTTTTCCGTTTTTTGTCATATATTACATCGAAATATGCCGTTTGAAAAAGTCTACGAATAATGCAGGGTCTTCAAAAACATCTTATAAACACCTCATCTCCAACAAAGTAACGGCTACTTGGTTGTTTGGAAACGGCGAGAAGAATGTAAAATTTGTATATCGCTTCTTCGAAGTTGAAATAACTCCCCAGAGGTCTAAACTTGTGCGGGCTAGAAATAGCGGGCCTACAACTTTCAGTGGAACCACTTCTAGGGTGCCGAGGTGCTCCCAGGAATACAACCAAGATTAATAATTTTCAAGAAAAACGATGAGCCGAGCCGGATTCTAACCGACAGTACCTATGACATCTTACTAATATTCAATTTACGAATTAAACATTATAAAGTTTCGGAGCATCGGCTGGGCATAGTCCTGCACGATTATCTGTTGCGTTCCAATGAGTGCTGCTCCTAAAGTGGCGCATGGAGTAAGTAACAAAGCCTACACAGAACGTATAGGAAAAAAATATGATGATGTGGTTGTAAGCATCAGTAAGACGTAGGACGGTGTATGTAGGTGGGTGTGGAAAACTACCAACAGAGCGAGAGAGCGGATCAATGCTACTTTTGGCAGGCCTGACACTGCAGCATACGGTTATGTGGTACATTTCTAGCCTACAAAACACAACCGAAAAACTCTGATAGAGAGCTGAAAAGTGTGTTGGCCAGCTCTCTGAAGCGAACCACATCACTCATTACACATTGGGGCCTGTAAAAAGATCCCATTAGGGACTAGTTACTGACGTACAAACGTATCCTTCCAATACCGGTACCAACAGTACCTTGGCATGGTAAACGGCTGTCTAGCGGGTTTGAGCGCTTTAGACCCAATGAACTCAATGTAAACAACTGGAAGGGAACTGGAAATATTTTCTCGTTTTTTGCTTTCATTTAAGAGTAAACGTGATTGAATGTTGCAATCAATTATCATTCAAAAATTATTATTGATTTTCTTATTGACCTAAAAGTGAAATTTAATTTTTATTCTCACAGGATTAGGAAGTCGAATGAATACAAGATTGAAATTATATATTTTCATTCAAATGTCACAATGTATTGTACAGAAGAAAAAGAAAAACGATAGAAAAAAATTTGAAGAGGGGTTCTTGAATGGTATTGAGTACCTTAGGTATATTTTAAGTCTAATTTTCAAGAGTACCTATTTTTCCATAAACATTTCACTATTAGAAGGCGAATGAAAGGTGAATGGAAGTACAATGTTTGGTCGAATTGTTTCATTAAAGATGAATATCTGTGTCGCCGAGAATGTACATCTTAATTTTTTCCTTTTTGGAGAAGAAGCTCCAACGGCAAACCTGAAAAGACAATATGATGTAGCTCGTGAATTTGAAAATTTGAACTTGTAGTTTTAACCTTCAATATGTTTTTTAGTACCTCATCAATATTGTCATTCACATTTTCCCTTTTCTTTTCAATAGCCTTCTCGAATGAAATAGTTTGCGGGTTTCATTATCAATAAACTTTGAAACTTGGGACTTGGGAGCTGGAAGCAAATTAAGGTCCATACGAAAAACATCGTCCTTAGAATCCAAGTTATGAACATCCACAGACACATCCAGAAAATGAATTACTATAGTTTTTCTAAGGATCTGGACAATCTTCAACTTACCCTTGAAGGACAATTTCTGTTTGTCTTGCTTGTTCTGCATCCAAAGGCAACACAATATCAATATCCATTGTTCGTTAATTCGAAATCACAAACCTTTTCAACAGCAATCAATTCACACCAACAAATTCAGTCTTTTTGAAGAACCAAAATACGCCAATGTTAGCGGTGTTTCACAAAACAGATAACAATGAAGTTCTGTCTTCTCTTTTTTTACCTGTTTAGATAAAAAAACGATCTCCAGTACTCCAATTATTGGATAAAAGAAAATTAATACACCAATCCGCTATTCAACAACACGAGTGTGACAGAGACAGGTTACCGTAACACATGCTATCTTTGTTGCAGCTGCCCCTGACACACTCTGTGCTATTCGAGAAAACGGCAGTCTCCCTCCCAGTTGTTTACATTGAGTTCAATGTTGAGACCGCTCGGACACCGTATTGTTGATTGTATAGTCGTGGCCCTCAACCATTGATGACTCGTAAAATTCACTTGGTATTCTGCAAAAATAGTTCTAACGCTCGATTTCTCTTAATGTGTCGAGTAAAGTATTCCGTATTCCAATGATTCATAATACATATTACTTAGATAATAACGGCTTTTGACTTTTTCTCATATCTACTGCAATTTTCATGTTTGTCAGTAATAATAATCATTATACGCATATTGAATAATATACAATTATTTGAAATTGGCAGTGAACAACCTCGCAATCGCCATTGAAATATGAAAAATAAGTAGATGTGTATCCATTGTACCCACTATGATTTTTCATAGAAGGATGTATTGAGAGACATTAAAATTAATAACAATAATTCAGCATACAAACCAAAGAAGTCTAGTGTGTACTTCAACATGGCCAGTTTAATTTTTAGAAGTATTTGATTCATGGATTACCCTATTTTGAATTGAATGTGTTATGCACTGCACTTGAAAGTAATTAGTTGTAATTAATCATTAAATAGCTTATCCAGAATGCATTTGTTTTAGTTTTTGTTCACATTTTTAAACACGGAATTCCATTCCTGTTACTAACGAAACTCTTATTGTGTTTGATTATTACTACACTTTCATCAACAAACAGGATGTGGATTTCGTCATCAATTCATGATTCGTTTCCAGGTGAAGAGAGCGCAGAAAAATCAACTAATCCATCCATTAATGTAGACGATTCGATGCTACCTGAAGATTGGAATAAAAAATCGGATTTTTTCTACGGTCTCTCTGATTCTCTGTATGATCGAAATCAGGTCACAAAAAATAACAATGGCGATCCGATTGCTGATTGCTTTGGAATCATTGCTAGAAATGATTCTGCTATTTTGGCTGTCGCTGATGGAGTTAATTGGGGTAAGGGGTAAGCTTTTCTAGGGTATTATGTTCTACTACTGTTTATATCATATATCGTAATTTCTCAATGGAACTATCAGTACAATCATACCTTTAAATATTGTTTGTCATTGAGGAATTATACTATCAATTTCATCAGTAAGAATAATAAGGCCTGTTCATTTGTGTTTGCTCTACCTGCTAAACTTGATTTTTGTCTATGGCTTTCTCTGTTTACATCATCCCATGAACCGAGACAACTATGGGAACAAAATCAACTTCAGCTAGTTCATCAACACAAACGAACAGACCCGTTACCATCGAGACAATAAGGCCTGCATGCTCCGTGGTGACGTCACCTTAGTGAGGCCTAACCAGCGGCTCAAAACGACAAGCGCTTATGGCGCTATAAGGCGACCCCGTATTTCAATTTTAGTTTTAGATCATTATTGAGCCGATTTTGCTGTTTTTTTGAAGGGCTTCCGGTTAAAAAAGAGTGCCAGTCGTCAACTGAGCCCTTCTTCGCATCCCATTCGATTTTATTATGGAAAAACGAAGTTTCAAAGCAAAAACCAGAATAAAACACAAATACCCACCTACAGCAACCCATTCGAATTAAGTATATTGGCAAAAATTGTGGTGAAGGTAAACTTCACACCTACTTATACAGGGCCCGCAGAACATAAACTTATCATGAGATTGATCGAAATAAAATTGTGGAAAATGTATTTTATTTTGATAGACATGCCGTTTGTTATAATTACCTAAATTTATCTTGGAGAATTCCTATTACCTACAAAATTAGCCAGTGAGTGTTTTCAATTTCCTGTTGTTGGATTTTTTACCCAAATGATCGTTAGACTTGAAACAGTAATTTTTAAGGGTAAAACTGCATTTATCATGCGATGGTTTTTTTTCGAAAATATTTTTTGGTACTTACGTATTTCTGTCTGAAAAGCACGAATTTGATAATGAAAATGTGAACAAACACATATTTATCAAGATATTTCAAGAAAAAGTTCGAAATTTCGCCTTCTTTCTCCCCTTGTGTTGGGGGCATTTAAAGCTACTGTAGCAAAATCATCCTGTATATGTCCATCGCCTATATGTTCGATATGCATGACAGTTCGCTAATCTACCTGCTTCTTCAATAAATAACTCACCTTACACTAGATGCCTCTTTTATAAACTTTTGGTAGTTTTTACGGAAACCCGAGACTTCGGAGATTCGCTTCTTTTCTTTACGTTTACCTAGTGGCCGATCGCCATTTGAGTTTGCAATCGTAAAAGCCTTTTGGTGAAGCTATCAGAATTTGTGTAACAAGTTACGAATAGTGTGCCTGGTTTTAGGTAATTTCTCTAGCAACTTTATTTATAATTGTTTTCATGATCAAACTATTACTAAATATTAGTTCGAAATATTATTTAACCGGATTGATGCCGGCATGCTTTTCGATTGTTCTTACGCCATGGAATTTCAAAGTATCAATTAGCTAATCTGGTTTTAGATTTGTAATCACCTAACTGGCGGCCTGTACACTAGAAACCGAGATTTCGAGGCCGTTGAACAATAAAGTGGTTTTCTTGTACGACACATCCCTCATTTCCGAACCCATCTATTACACTAATTGGACACTTCATATACTCATGAAGTACTTCGATGACACATTTTTATATAGAAAATTCAACAGGAAATGATTTTTATGGCGAGTTTTTCATATTTAGTGAACAAGCATTCCAGATGACGGCCATTTAATCAATAGTCAATCAAAATACGAGATGTCGAATGTCAATAGAATGCGCTAAATATGGATAAATCTCAAGAAAATCATATTTATAGTTGAAATATATAATAGAAAAAAATGTGTCATACAGTGTGATATATATAAATTGTCTAATAAGATGAAAAAAGAAGGGAAAATTGTTCTAAATGCCATCCAGAAGACAGGCGAAAAAGAAGGTGAAATTTGTAACTTTATAGTCAAATATCTTAATAAATAATGGTTTGTTCAGATTTTCATTATCAAATTCGTCTTTTTCAGACAAAAATACGTCAGTACCAGATATAATTTACGAAAAAAAAAAACCATCGCATGATAAATGCAGTTTTTCCTTTTTAAGTAGCGTGTTTGCAGTACATGTTAATATGATAGTTGCAATTTGATCATTGGAATGAATTCTGCATTCATTGCCACGAGGCAAATGACCAGTTTCAGAAAGAAAATTGAGAATGTATTGAGTTAAAAATGCTCGTTTGTTATGAACATTCAATGAAATTTCCTCGAATTCAGAGATGATTTTGTTAAAAATAATATACGAATGCAAAACTAACTGCACAATCAAAGCTTTTCTCTTTCTCTCTACTCATACTTTTTATGAGAGAGTAATTGTCTTCTATTATTAATTAATCATTATAAATTGAGCTCTATTTACTACTGTACTCAGATGGAGTAAAATCCTCGCGGTGAATTGCATATCCCCGCTTTTCCGATAGTTCCTCGTCCAACGGGAAACTAAAAGCATGAACTTTTGGACCACCCACATAATTCCCCCGACAAAAGGGAACACAACACTTGAAAGGCATTGTTATTTCGTTCACAACACAAAATATTTCACGAAACAGTAATTTTTTCGCCAATTATTTTGATGAATAAACAACAACAAAATTAGGAACCGCTTCAAAAACATACGTGAATCACCGATGAAATAACACGAACTGACGCGTTAGTCGACAAGCGGTAAAACACTGGCCTCTCTTAGGTGACGTCACGAGCTGTTTACGTCAGTGTCTGCTGGCCTTCTAATCTCGGTGGTAACGACAGACCTCTAGTCTAGTCAAAGAAGTAAATTTTGATACGGATCTGACTTAGAGTTACCATAATGCGCTTCCAATCGCAGGTGAAAAAGCAAGTATAGCAGCCAAATCGGCGGTACACGGTTGTCTTCACTACCTGAACAAAACCATATTTAACGATACGAAACCATTCGAAAACCTCACCATTAAGACTGACGAAAGTTCCATATCAAGCAACGTATTAGACGAGACTACTAACCTGATCGCCAACACCAGAGAAGTGTTTGTTTGTCTGCTGCGCGCATTCAACTGCGCACACGACCTCATCCTGGAAAACAAAGGAATGCTGACCACGTTGACGGTGGCTGTCATTCTGCCGCTCAAACAGAAATTGGAAAGGAGAACGAGGTTGTCCAATGGAATGGAGAGGAGAGACTCAGAGACTCAGTATATTTGTTGCGTTTGCAATGTGGGTGATACGCTGGCGTATGTTTATTCACTGAAATATGGTGTTCGTGAACTGACAAAAGGTATAGAATAGAATAGAATTTATTGATTTCATAATATCAAATAATGACATGACAGGTCAAAAAAAAAACAAGTTAAAATTGAATAGTCTAGCTGAAACTAGAGCATTTACCTTGAAATACTAAAATTGGCCAGTAATATAGGTCAATAAATACAATATACAATAACATAATACAAAACTAGAAACATTCAGGTACATCAAAAATCTAGATCAATGTATATATAGCAGTTTGGACATAATTCAACGATTATTTTCAAAATATTCTTCAACCAAGTATGGACACATGTCAATGAGATAATTTTTAGTTTTCTCTTAAAATTTATGCACCAAGGCAATATCTTAGAAACATTGTGGAAGACTGTTGTATAGTTCAATTCCCATTACCTTAGGTGATTTCTTACAGATTTCTATTTGCTGGTAAGGTATGGAGAAGTCTGATTTATTTCTTGCATCATGAGCATGAATATCCCTATTTTATAAATAATCGTTTTTATTTCTATAAACTGATGTGATTAAATCCAATATATAAATGCCATCAATAGGTAAAATTCTCAAGTGAGTAAAAACAGGTCGACAGTAATCTACAATTGAGAAGTTTGAAATACATCTTAAAATTATTTTCTAAAACATAAAAATACTTTTAGCATGAGGAGAGCTCCCCCAATACCAATCCCATAAATGATCCTAGACTGTATTTCACTAAAGTAAAGTGAACAAATGTGATTTATATTGAGTGTGTTTCTAAAATTTCTAATTTGAAAACATTTGGAGTTTAACATCTTGGATAAATTTGAACAGTATGCTTTAAAGGACAAATCTGAATCAAATAATACATCCAGAAATTTCACATTTTCTTTTCTTGTTATGTTTGAGTTGTTAACCAATATATCAAAGTTAGGGATAAAAGTTTTTTGGCGAGGATGATATGATATAAAATTCGTTTTAGTTGTATTAAACAACAAGGATTGATCATTAAACCAGGCAGAAAATATCAACAAAGCAGTCATAATTTTGGTCATTAAAATGTTTGAGTCTTTTTCACTAAATAAAAATGTTGAATCATCTGCATAAAGAGTGGTAAAAGACTCTGGTACAACAGAAGGTAACTCATTTATGTAAAGGATAAATAACAGGGGCCCAAGTATGGATCCCTGTGGAACTCCTTGTGCATTTACCGTAAGATCAGACATATATGTATTTTCTTTATCGATAATCTTGACGGATTGTAACATGTTATCTAGGTACAAAGATAACCACTCGTACGCTTTTCCCCTCATACCGTATTTATAAAGCTTGTCTTTCAAAATATTGTGTTGAACACAGTCAAAAGCCCGAGATCACAAAATATCCCAATCGGGCTTTCGCCCTTATTGGCCAAATTCAGAACTTCATTATAGAACGATTCCAAAGCTATTGAAAATGTTGCTCGAAAACCATGTTGATGATCAGTTATTACTTTATGAATGTTGAAAATAATGGAAAATACTATAATGGTTTGTATAAGTTGGTGGTTATGTCAAGTGCCATTATATCGGGTAGGAATAACCACTGACATTTCAAGTAAACTGGGCGTCAATTGAAACGTTAATAGTGAAATTTAGCATCAAGTTTGACTTCTCGTAATTTCTAAAATATTGAACGAATTTTGAATTGCCGCCCAGATTCTGAATGCCTTTTTCATCGTCTTTCGAACCGTTCCTTACAGAGGTTCTTCTAAATTGATCAGGACCCGTGATACAGGGTGAAACAAAGTTTCGTGCATTTTGAAAAAAATTTCTCCGCCCTCCCATTTTGTCAGAAGACCACGATGCTCATATTTTATTCGGGCATTTCATAAATAGCAACCATACCTCGGGACGTTTTCGAGTTTCAGCCAAAAACTACTAAGGTTTCCGAAAAAAAAAAAAAAATTCTGCATTTTTTTAATGGACTAATTTTAGAGAAGTTCCATGAATGGATGCTTTTATGCATTTCAGGAAATCGTTGGGGCAGATATGTATACCAGGTTACTCAAAAACAATCTATAATTTATTACTTCGCAGTCTATGATAAAAGTTTTCTACCTTAGTGAGCAGTAAATCAACACATCTCATCAACAAATACAAACAACGGTACCTTGTTTCTATAACAGCGTATTGTTGAAACAATATAGGTATGCATAGAGGTTATATCAATTGCCAATTTTCATGAAAACGTCAGTGTAATTCGGGTCCTAAAAAATTTAAAGATGCCTCATTCAAATCGGGTCGAAATGGAAAATATCATTAGTAAGATCACTATAGTGATATTAACTATAATTCAGTACAGATAATTATTATTTCAGGTTACGACGATTAGGATATACCCAAACTCATTTAAGTACCATTTTCAATAAGTCAGTCATGACAATAAAGAAACTGATTCATCGTTTTGAGGATACAGGTAATTAGTCCAATTAAAAAAAATGCAAAAAAAATTTTTTTTTTCGGAAACCACAGTAGTTTTTGGCAAAAACTCGAAAACGTCCCGAGGTATGGTTGCTATTTATGAAATGCCTGAATAAAATATGAGCAAGGTGGTCTTCCGACAAAATGGGGTGGCGGAGAAATGTTTTTCAAAATGCACGTAACTTTGTCATGATGCCTGTAAATTTGGTTTGAAACTTCGGAAATTGAGCAAGAATCTCCCACGCTTCGCTATTTTTACAAAGTAGGCGATATCGAGAGATTTTGAAACTCCTTTCAATAGGAAGTGATAACACCATTTGACTTTCTATACATCTATGTTGTTTGTATGTGTTCTATAGTTGGTGGTATTATTTATTACTGGGTTTGCACGAATTAATTCATATGAATTAAATCGCATTATTACCTTTAATATAAACTAGTAAACTGAAATATCCGATGGCATCTGACAACTGACAACCGTGAAGCGTCCACAGGCGACAGACTACATTTTCTCTTCCGCTTCACAGTTTCCAATTTTTCAATTCACATTTCCGGCAAAAATAATATGTAGGATTTCAACACAGAATCAGAATGACTGGCTTGCAATGTCTTGTTGTTATAAATTATCTGTATTACTTCTTACCGAGTTTTGAGTTGGGTAGAAGAAACCTGAGAAAAATAACATCCAAAGTACATGCTATGATGCATGAAATTCCGAAAATCTAATATTTCATCATATGTAATACCACAAGTACTATTTTGCCGACAATATTCGGCGATAGGCGAGTGGGCTATTTTTTTATTTCTTAAATAGAATCATCTCTCAATTACATTTCAATCTCATATTTTTAAAGAATTTTTCGGTCGATTTGTAGGTGCTAAAATCATCTATAATGCCCCGGTAATTTACAAACAGGTAGAAATTTACCGCCAGTAATTACTGACGCCACGATTTCGTAAGTAGGGGTAGACCATAGCACAGTTGCCATGTGTTGAAATACGTTTGGGAACCTCAGAAATATAAGTTACTTATTCAATAATTCATAAATTCTCAATTGAGTATTGATAATATTCCTAATCAGCAATAAAAATGCAATTGTCTCAAAATGTTCCCTTACGATTTGTGGCTTATTGCTGATAATAAACTTGTGTAACTAATAATTATATTTATTCACACTAGAAGGCATTTGAATCGGTGAACGTAACAACCCCGCGCACGACCTGTGGGCGTGGTCTTGTCAGTTCTCAGTAGTTAGCACGATGTTGCCAAGTCTCCAACAAGAAATATTTGCTTTTGGGTGTATGATAACATTCATCATACAGGGCGTGGAAAGAAATTCTGAATTGAGACTCTATCACGAATCTGCGATTAGAAGTCTATAAAAATCACAAGTTTCCATCGTTCAAGTTTGAACCCCCTGATTGGGTATGAAAGTGTTGAAAAGGAATATTCTCAGATAAATTATGAACATACAAAAATGGATATATATATATATATATATCGCGTGTGTTCAATAGATATAATTCAATGTTCGTCGTGGCATATAGCCAGGAAAGTAGTTGTTTTCTATTGAATCAACTGAGAAAGAGTAAATATTTTCATCACATAGAGAATGCGAATTCTCAATGTATTGCTTTATATAAATATATATCCATTTTTGTATGTTCATAATTTATCTGAGAATATTCCTTTTCAACAAGAAATATTTGGATATGCTGGTTGCTCGGAAAAGGCAAGAATGAACTATAATGTCATGAGTTCCTCCTAACAGGACTTACATCTTTTTGATAACTTGATTATAATTGGTGACTTGACAACCTTGCTTCATGAGTGGAAATGTAAGATTATCTGACCAATAACAAAACAGCATAAAAATGTTGTCACCATTTATTCGACGTATCGCCAAATGGCGCCCATGACGTTACGTTTGAATTGAGCTCTGAAATTCAACGATTTTGAACAACGTATAGATTTATTATTCACATAAAAAAACGTGAGAAGTTTTGCAAACATTAATTTAGGTTTCTAACGGCACAGTGGAGTAATTGAATGGTAATAATTCAATATCAGTCCACTCGCCCATTGTTATGACAGCTTGCTGCCTGATAATTTCGCAAATGACATTGTTTATCAAAACTTTCGAGCCGTTGGCGGAGACGTGTGGGTCAATTCGGCTTCTGTATTGGTAGGGCAAGTCCGATAAAATTTAGTAAACAAAAAATATCGCTGCAATACAGATGAAACCGTAAAAATAGTCGATTCTGATTGGTTATCGAGAACAAGAGAGGAATAGTCACTAGAATTGCACCAGTAGGTAATACTAATTGGCGCAATATAAGAAGGTCCGGACTCTTGCTGCATTTTTTTAAATTTGCGAACCCAAAAGCGCCTCTGATGATCTGATGAAGATTCTGAATAAGTAATAAGTTGTATAAGCTTTTATTATTTTACTTTCAATCAATAGTTCCAGTCTGTTTCATTTGTATATTTTATTATGTAATGCTTCAAGATTTTTAACGAAAGTGAATCTTATTTATCCTGTTACGTTTTTGTATTTTGTTTAGGTAAATGAAATTTGATTTGTTCAAGGGAATCAATTCAAGAAAGTCCGAATTAATTCAAAAAGTCGGCCTTTTTTATTTTCATAAAAGTCATGACTCATTCCAACTATTATTTGAGTTACCTACTGATTTGTATGGTCTAAGAATGATTTCTATTCTAACAATAGCATAATGTCATTCCAATGTACAAACAGAATATTAATTTCAGGAATAAAAGGCACACAAATCAATCAATCAATCAACTTTATTATTCCCAAGAAACAACATTTGTTTAAAGCAGGGAACATAGTGAATACATAAATATATTTGACAAAATAAAATAAAGAAGACAGTAAAATAAGACTTACACTCAAAAACAATCTTTTTTTTCTTCAAGTTCAACTGAAAATGATCCTCAATTGACTCAGCTGTTAGGTACACAATTGAAACTATAGTAGTTGTACAAGAAAACTATAAAAATGAGATAAGATGTCAATATTACAAGTAGATGTTTCTTGAATTCTCTTTTAAATTTTTCAATCTTATTAATCAGCTTCAAGTTATTTGGTAGTGAATCGTATTGTATCATTCCATTGTGATAGATGGATTTTCTACCAATATCTGATTTAATTTTCTTGACAGAAAAATGATCTGCTTGTCTGGTTGTATGGTTGTGGTGATTACTATTGACTTGGAAAACCAAATTTGAATGCTTTTGACAATGTTTAACTGAATGAATGAACGACATTAATTTGAATTTATATAGTGAATCTATATCTAATAATTCTCTTCTTCTGTAAAGGTTCATAGTAGGTTCCGAATAATTTAGTCTGTATATACATTTGATAATTTTATTTTGAAGAGTATTGAGAGGCTTTATAATTGATAGTTTTGTTGAACCCCATACAGAAATCAAATATTCAAGTTTAGAATAGATCAAAGAGAAGTATATAGATTTGAGACATTTTATAGGAACTTGGTTCCGTACCCTAAAAAGTATACCTATTATTGGAGATATTTTTTTCCTAAGTATTTCAATATGTTTTGACCATGACAAATGTTCATCTATGTACAGACCAAGAAACTTGATATAATTTGAATACTTGATGACTTCATTATTACATGAAATTGGAAATTTGTACTCATTATATCTTGATTTTTTTGAAATTATCATAAATGCTGATTTACTATAATTTATAACATGATAACCATGATAATAATATTTTCAAATCACTTGAAATATCATCCCTAATTTGTTTTGCTGTCTGTGGACAAGTACCTCTTGTCAATATCCTGTATTGATGACGGAGTTGATTTTACATTGAGTATTCACATTCTCCATGTGATGAAAATATTTATTCTTTCTCGGTTTATTCAACAGAAAACAACTACTTTCCTGGCTATATGCCACGACGAACATTGAATTATATCTATTCAACACACACGATAAGAATTTGAAAACAAAATCTTCTGAAGTAGAGAATTTGCATTCTCCTTCATATAAAGATATGCACATAAGAAAACAACTACTTTCCTGGCTATTTGCCACGTCAAACATTGAATCCAAAGAGAGAGCATGAAAAATCAAAATCCTCTGAAATTGAGAATTGATTTTATCTCTCAAATCGAATAGAATAATATGATGTATTATGATATAAAAATATAACTTATCAAAATGTTCAGTATTGAAAATCGTATAGATCTGGAAATTATCTTAATTTAAAAATTTTTCCGGCGGCATATTTTTAATCACATAAATGCGCAATAGTCAGAATATTCAATAAAATTTCAGAAAGTACCATTTGTATTTCAGAAAATATCATTTGAAATACAATTGACCTATTCTGAAATTCAATTAACTATTCTGGAATACAATTGACGCTTTCTGAAATTCAATTGACTATTCTGAAATACAATTGATACTTTCTAAAAAACAAGTGACTATTCTGAAATACAATTGACGCTTTCTGAAATTGAATTGATGCTTTCTGAAATACAACTGGAAAAGGTGTAGTTAACATTCAATATTATCATTTTTGATATTTTGTAAATTCAGGTTCCCATGATATAAACTGCAACAGAGACATGAGAGATGCCCTCGGCGCCTTAGGACCTGTAGACGGAATAAATCCAGAACTAAGTAACCTGACCCTTTCCATAACCACCCTACAAAAAGGAGATATTGTAATGGTAGCCAGTGATGGACTAACTGACAATTTTGATCCAAACGTTTGTAAATTTACAGTGAATTCCAATAACGAGCCTAGTAAAACTAGAAGGCCGAGTATAAGTAGGCCTCCTAAAGGGGTACATTCACAAATGCCCTTGGAGATCAAGCCGATCGTTCCGAAACCAGTTAGCAGTGTGGCTTCACTACCTGCTCCTCCTCTGAAACCACCAAGACGGTCGAAAAATAAAGACGATTTCAATAGGAGTTCAGTAGAGAGGAGCAGCATCAAAAGTAACACTATTTCCGAAAGATCCTCTTCTTCTACTGACAATTCATCATTACATAGTAGATCGAATAACACTGTGATTCCCGTTCAGCATTCAGATATCAACAGTATCAGTAAACCTGTCGATGGAAATGAATCGCAAAGTAATGAGTGTAATTTGGATGATAATGAAGCTGGAGAGCCAAATGGAGATTCAAAACGTTCAGATGTTGAATATGATAATCCTCTTATAGCTGCTTTCATGAAAGAGAATTCTGTAGAGGGACCACCCAAAATTGACAAAAGTAAGTATTTGGCATGAATAAAATTATGAAGGTGCGGGCAATAGTGCGTAGTCTTATTGCACTGATTGTTGACAAGGTCTATAACTAGATATTATTGATGAATGCACCAGGCACAATGAAAAGAGACTTGATAGTCGGGAGCAATTTTTTCAAATGGAATGACATTGTCTTAGCATAAGTATTAGCCGTCGCAGTTATGGAATTCAGGAGGAGATAATCTAATTTCATTCAATATATATTTGATGTAACTGATGAATTTTCATGCTCTAAGTAAATTTTGTGTCATGATTGTCATTTTGAAACGGCTTGGCCGATTTGTACAAACGAAGCGGTGTTGGATAGAGAATCGAAAGGCCTTCAAAACAAGGTACCACGTGACCCATCTTGCCTGAATTTTACCCGACCTCGCTAGCTCGTTCCGTTCGCAGGTTAAAGGGGGGGAATTACTTTTTACGTCCTCACTGTATATATACATATTACTGTTTGACATGCCCTATACATTCCTTCAGGTACTTGTTAGAGTCAATAAAGATTCTTCTTTCTCTCATGGCAGGTTTTAAGAAACCTGTAGTTGTGGAGAACAAAGCAAGCAGTCTAAGACGTCAGGCCTCTAGTCAACTTCAACATGAAGGTGTTCATTCTAGTCAGAAACCTATGATGGCAAAGCCGTCCCAAAGCAAAACTCTACAATCTGTTGACGATAAAAGTAGTACTTCGAAGAAAAATGAAATGGGCTATAAGTTTTTACGCTCAAAGACCACATTAGACATTAGAGCCACCACTTCTAAACAGATAATTAGGAATGAGGATGGGATACCATATGTAACTCCGATTCAGAGATACGAGCTGCAGCTACTGATGATTGAAGATATTTTGAAGAATGGGATATCAGGTAATAGTTTTTTATGCAACAAGTGCAAAAAGTGTTCTATTTAAGTGACATTAAGTATAGTAATTAAATAGCAACATATTTATTTCCACAAATACACGATTCTATATTGTTTTCATAAGAATGCATTATTTTTCTAAACGGTTGAGGATCAGCTGTTAGGTCATTTAAGTGATGTACATTTCTGTCTCGCAACTCTTGACGTGAATTTACCTCTGTAGCATAGAATTTTTGATTGAAATACAAAGAAACTGTGTAATCCATGTTTTTCATGCGATATGTCAGCTTCCAAAACACATTCATACATAATGTTGTATCTTGAAAACGGATTCCGTTACATTTTTTTACTGAGCAAACCCAAGTTATTTTGCAGTGTTCTACCTACCCTAGCAAGGGGGTCAGGTTTTTTTTGAAACACCCTGTATAAGTGCCAAAGTTTGACATAAATCTATCACTGAAAATTGAAAATGTTTCGTTTAGGGTCAATTTCCACTATAGAATTCGGTGATTATAATATTGTGCTTTTCGTTTACCACGAAATTTAAATATACAGGTCAATCCAAGTTTGAGTAGTGATGTCCGCGACAGTATTTTCGAATGAAACCCTATATATTATCCATTTTTTTCAATATGGAAAGCTGAATTCGAAAATGTATCATACATACAGGGTGAATCTGAAAGTGAGGTTTTCTTTTCAACAGGATATATATCCCTCCAAGATAAGTTGTTTGGCGAAATATTGCTGATATAAAATATTTAAGAAAACGTAGGTACAGGTATTTGAAAATGCAGGCACGAAGTCAAATAAAATGGGAGCCAGTGACTGCTAAGGAGGTCTCAGGGGATGGGTTCTTGGGCCGTATTTCGTAGCAAAAACACTAATGTGGGGAAGCAGCTGATATCCTTTTAATTCGGTGCAAATATCCGCCTTATGGGGTACAATTATCTTCAAACTTGTTCGTATCTAAATAATGAAATGAATCGATTTAGTCCTATATAACCTCGTTTATGGGGGGAAAACAACCAGCAACAGAATAAAGACCAAAATTAAACTCACCTAAATAACAGGTACATCGGCTCACGCAAAATAAATCTCTTGATGCACAGAAAGAACCACAAATATAGTACAAAGAATCAGAGTACCTACCGCTAAAAATTAATTTCTGTAAATCTCTTTAGCATTCAAAAAAGCGCGTGGAGATAACAAGTGGGACGGCCGAGTTTTTGCCGGTATCGAACGACTTCGCGAATTTAGTTGAAATATAGGAAATCGATATAAGTACGGACATCTGCATTTGAATAGGAGAATCAACTCAATACAAATTGGTAGAAACCTGGATTTCGTTACAACATTTCGTTTACATTTTTTCAAAAAACACAAAATAGCCGTTACAAGTCCAGCATTAGAATCCCTACAGTTGCATTATTACATCATATTTTCAACCTTATAATTTTCGTTTTGAAGTGATTTTTTTATCATATTTTTCCTAATAAATGTTGAATTGATGAAACTAGATTTTTAATGTACAAAACCTTCAAATGTCTCTACCTCCGGTATCTTACATTTTTCACATAAACAATTTTTTGCCAAACAACTCATTTTGGTGAGATATATACGCTGTTAAATGAAAAATCTCAGTTTCAGATTCACCCTGTATAGACCGGCAGGTAGTGACAGATTTTCGGACGTGATTTCACCCAGTATGCCTCTTGGAGGGTATCATTATGTATATATTTTGATTCCAAACTGAAATATAAGTGATATGCGTAGTTGAAAATACAAAAGGATACCGCTTGCGTGAGCCCAAAAGGTAATCACGTGTCAGGTGTAGTTGCAATTGAAAAATTAATTTGAGTACATAATACTGATCTGTACAAACCCCAAAAGAAAGCATACTATTACCAAACTATTCTGCCAAGTCTGATCGGCCCGAAAATCGTTCTGCCAAGGGTTTTTCCAAAGAAAATATTTTACCAATCTGCACAAGTTTGAAAATGGTGAATCCGAGTTTATTATGTTGGAACAAGTTCTCGGATACTATTCTGCCAGCTCAGAATGGTTCGGAAAGCTTTCTGCCAACCCATTTTCCGAGAGAAAAACAGAAAATTCAACCAATAAGCACAAGCTCCAAATTTTGCACACGACTTTGTGGTGACACAGAAAGGCCTGCCAACTTTGTTTGGTTCGAAAATTGTTCTGCCAAGCTTTCTAGTATATTTATAGACTAAGTAATAGTAGGTATTTTAACAGTACTAGTGCTGGAAGAGCCCGATGTTAGATGAATTGCGCCTTTGGCCGCTCAAGCCTTTTGGGCCCCGGCGCAACTTCTCCGATATCGGGCCTTCCATATACAGGGTGATTCAGGTTTTGAGAAAGAAATTGAAATGGGAGATAGATCTCATCATTTCAATCGAAAAAGTTCATATGAACATGAGTCTGATCTCGATCAGTAGCGGAGCTACAGGTGGTCAAAGATTAATTATTGTTTTCTATCAATTATAGAATAACTACGAAATAGCCACAATGCTCAAACTGGAATGAAATGTTGAATAAATACAAAAAGCTCAAAGTCAAGAACATTGTGTGGAAATGACTGAGTTTTTTGTATTTATTTAATTATAGAATATCTCACTTTCGAACATATCAATTTGAAATTTGGTGTGGTAAATACTTCCTAGAAGATCATCATTTTAGGCATTTTAAAGATTTTCAATTTCTACAGGGTGACATTTTTTTGTGCGAATTGGTGAAATTTTCCAGATTTCTCTCCTGTAAAATTACTCGGCAGAACGCTTTTCGAACCATTTCGAGCTGGCAGAATAGTATCCGAGAACTAGTTGCAATATAGCCAACTCGAATCTACCATTTTGAATCTTGTGCAGATTGGTCAAAATTTTCCATTCATTCTAGCTCGAGAAATCTGTTGGCAGAACGATTTTCGGGCCAGTCAGACTTGGCAGAATGGGTCAATATGTCATGTTTTGGTGAGGAAGAGCAGTATACATATTTCTGAACTTGTGCAGATTGGTTGAAATCCTTCCGTTTTTGACAATGGTTATTGTTAAATAATGAATATGAGAACCAATCTGAGATGGCAGAAATGCGATTTTGTTTATACAGGGTGAGTCAAAAATGTGTGCCGAGCTTTCTGGAGGTGATTGAACATTAAAAAATGAGTATAGTTTGATGAATGAACTATATCCCAAAATGTATATTAAGGGAGATATATTCTTCCAAAGTTGATGAAATTTAAATAATTTTCCCGCATAACTTCTGGACGGTGAAAGTCACGAAATTTAGATTTCTTACATGAAGTTCTGTTGATGAAATGAATTTTCTTGTTACACTTCTACATTTCTGATATTGTTATGAAGGGTGTTTTTAGTGGGCGGGTCATGATTTTTTGAAGACAACTTCTTTCCTAGTATTCTTGTTCGTGAAAAAATAAAAGCATTTGATAGGGCAAAAAAAATTACATGAAAACGGTATTCTTATCGAAATACAAAAATTTTAACCGTTTGCGAGATATTTGAGTTTTTGTAGTCACTTGATATCAGCAGATTAATTTCTCGGTAACAATATTTTTGTAGGCCAAGATCAATTTTGTTCTTTATATTGACATTCATGACTTCAGCATTGTTATTGTTAATTTCCTTGTTCAGTTTTTTTAAATAGTAATATTATTTCTGCGATTTTCAACTGAGGTTTTAGGAAATTACTGATTATTCGATTCCCGCTTGACACGTTCCTAATTTTAGAACAATAATTTTGAGTATTGTCCAAAGATTGCGTAAAAAAATGTTTTAGAATGAAAAATAGAGATGGTTTCCTGCCAAAAAGTTCTAATCCACCTCAAATATTATTTCATGAATTTATCGGCTGATATAATGTCACTACTAAAACTCAAATATCTCGAAGACGGATACAGTTTTTGTTTCCCGATAAGAGTACCGTTCTTATGTATTTTTTTCGCACTATCAAATGCGTCTATTTTTTCATCAAAAAGAAAACGAGAAAAAAATTTGTCTACAAAAAATCATGACCCACCCACTTTAAACACCCTTTATAACAATTTCAGAAATGTAGAAGTGTACGAAAAAAATGTATCTTATCAACATTGATTGATTAATTAATAGCAGAATGATCAGTCAGGGTTCGAAGCCCAAAACACAGCAGCCTTTGGGCCTATTGTATTCCTGATCATGCTGTTGACTTAGGTGAACAGGTTCGTGACCTTGATAAGGTTTAGCAGCCTCTTCACCAAATCATTCTTTGGAAAGGCCTCTTGAGAGTTTACTGCTCCCAGAAGGTTGTATCTCCAACGCGCTAGTGCTTCGCACTCCAATATTACATGGGTGGCAGTTTCCTCCTCCCCATTGCATAGTCTGCATATGGGTTCGTCAGTATAGATGCCCATTTGATGATATGTTTCCTCATGGGGCAGTGACCAGTTATTAGTCCCGTCACTTGTCTGATCTGACTTCTGTTTAGGCTCAGAATGTCGTTAGTCACTGTTTTGGACAGTGTTCCAACCATCAGTTTACTGTTTCTTTGTCCTGGGACATTGTTCCAGTATGCCTGATGTCTTTCTTGCATCCACCTTGCCAGCCAGCCGCGGGGATACCGAACACAGGTTCCGGTCCCATAAACAACGGCGCAGTTCCTTGCCTGGCAAGAGCGTCAGCTGCTTCATTGCCTTCAATTCCCTTATGCCCTGGCACCCATTGAAGAGTTACCTTGTTGTGGTTAGGCAATCCCAGACCAGTTTTGATCTGATTTTATTGCATGTTAAAGATTGAATGGCCGCCTGACTATCTGAGCATATGAGAATTTGTTTACCTCTGTATCCTCTTACAATATTCTCTCTCAGGCATGCCTCAATAGCATGCACCTCTGCCTGGAATACTGAAGCATACCTCCCCAAGGAAGCACGCATCCTGGTTCTGGGTCTATCTCCATATATTCCGGCTCCCGTGCCCTCATCAGTCTTAGAACCGTCAGTGTACCACACTAATGTGCCTTCCTGACAGTTAGTCAAGACCATTTCATCCCAGTAGAGCTGAGTGTTGAAGGGTCTGTAATAGTTATTCATCTTATCAACATACATTGATGAAGGGAATATCAATCTGGAGATTTTGACCGTTTAGACGTCATGCGGAAAAATTATTCTAATTTGATTAACTTTGGAAGGAAACATCTCCCATAATTTACATTTTGGACCATTAGTTTATTCATCAAACTATACTTATTTTTCAATGTACTATCACCTCCAGAAAGCTCGTTACACATTTTTGACTCACCCTGTATAGTGGCATCTTCTGTCCTATAAGTGGAGTGCAAAACATGTGCAAATCGGTACCCTTTCCTGACATCACCTCTCCTACTATAAGGAAGAACAGGCATTTCTCTTCTTTGGTTCAATTTTTCGCGAAAACGGTGCATCTAATAACTTTTTTCGCGTTAAAACACTGAATTTCTATTTTCAACAGGCAAGGATTCACCTTGTTCTTCATCCAAACAATTATGCGAGAACCTTGTCAGCTACACAATCAGCATTACGTCAGCCAAACGCCATACACTGGAAGATCCAGACCTTTATTTCGACAACCGCAACGGAGTGCTTGTCGAGGTTTCCAGCCACGAGAAAAAAATCAGGAGGAAGAAGGGACTGGAGAAGGTTCAAAATTTACCGGGAAAGTTGGACCATGTAACTATCGTAGCATACAATGTTGGGAATTATGCTTATTGATTTTCCATGAACATATTTCCTTGTAGGGTTCAGCAAAATAATACTCATTGTCTCAGTGATTTTATTATTTGTTCATTAATGAGTGATGCCTATTTTCTGTTTGATTATTGTTTGTTTGTGCAGTATTATTGATCCAATGGAATTGAACCAAATGGTTCCTGTCTAGATTTCCAACTTGATATGTCAATATTTTCTCAGGTCCTGATCGTCTCATATTAAATTAATGGTACCTAGTCATCTATTCTAAAATAATTGTCCTGAAATTGTTCTTATCCACGAGGCTACGCTGACCATTCTATTTTTTTATTCCAAAGTTCACTGTGCAACTCGTTTTTTTTTCCAGAGCTCTGTACATTTTTTAAACAATTATTGAAATTCATGATATTTCATAACAAGAAAAACGGAGGAAAACTCGTGATCAAATCTACCCTCTGGCCTGATAAAAGGAGAGTTAGGTAGTAACTCCTGTAAAATCTTTGTGTCATCGATTTCAATACACTTTTTTGTTAGGTAGGTATTTGAAATGCACATTCAACAAGTGGAAAATTTATTTTTGGGCGGTAATCTTTGCCAACTTTCATGTGCTAAAATTTTTCAGAAAGTACTATTAGATTTCTTCATCTGAAACTAACTTTGAACAGGTCGGGTCATGAGTAATTATTTTGAGCACCATGGAAAACTGATAAAATAACATCTTACCATAGATTGAAATCTCTTACCTACCACGGAAGTCTTATACTACAAATAATTGTGGTTGTAGTATCATAGATTAATAATAATCTACATGTGCCTACCAATATATTAGAAATCGAACAAAAACCAACATTTGACAACTTCGTGCGGAAATTCGCAATAGCGGCGATTAGAGTTCCTAAATGTACTTGACACTGCTGTTTTGACGTTTTTTGTATATTAGAGTACGGACACTAGACAAGCAGTGACAATCAAACATAACCACAAACAATTTTGAAGCAGATCATATGTTTTGCCAGACAAGGACAAGAATATGTTTTTCGCTTTGATAAAGGATCCTCTCATCTTCCTTCCTCCACAAGTCCTGGGAGCGATTTTACTAAATATACTGCACGCTAGCACAAACCACGCCCACCATAATACGTCATATCTCCAAACATTACCGATATACTCGGAGTCAGCACATCGCACTAAATATACTGTGCTCCAACGCAAGAATACACTTTTCATGATTTTGACACGAATTCGACTGAAGCTCTCTCGTTGTCAATCTCTTGTACGCAGTAAATTCATATACCCAAATGGTCTACTGGTTAGCGCTGTCGACTTTCTGAAGGTCTGAAGGTCCATGGTTCGAATCGCTGTGAACTTGAACTTTTTTTTGCAACTTTTTTTTTCACCAATGTTTTTTTACTTCATTCTGGTTTTCCTTTTTCATAAAATATTTGAAGTCAAATAGGTTAGTGCGTTTAGGATGAACAGTCTCATTTTATTCAATTTTGTTGAAGAACTCAACTTTTGAAATATATTATTAATCAATGTGTTTCTACGCTCCATTCGGTTTTCCTTCCTCAAAAATATTGCAATCAGGGATAGGTTAGTTCGTTAAGTATAAATAGTCTCTGAGTTTTGCCTAAGTACTTCGAAGATGAGATATTACGGTGGGCGTGGTTTGTGCTAGCGTACAGTATATTTAGTAAAATCGCGTCCTGGGAAGAGTACATCCACATATCTTTCTCTGTCTTTGATTTTTGTATGAGAGTGCATAGCGTCTCCTCGAGTGGGCAAAAGAGTACGATAAATTGACTAGAAAATCATTTCTTCCCGAAATATTGAATGATGAGGCTGAAGGACCTCAATGGAGGTCGATATCAAGTTGGTATGTACATATATACCAACGAAATACATATACTATTCCTATGAAATATGTCTCTTAATATTTTTTTATCACAAAATTTAGAATGGGGTAAAAACTGATGAATTCCAACCAATGAAACATACTTTTATTTCGTATGGAACAATTTCACTTGTACAAGAGTAGTAGGTAATAAGTAATTAATAAATGAACGAATGATATGGCAACAATAACAGCTGATTTCAGTTAGGATAAATAATAAAAGGTTCTCCAAAGACATACGGAAGTAGGTATAAATGGACTTCAGCGCCCTACTCACTATATATCGCCGTTCACATTGCTAAAGGGGATTGTTGGTTTGAACCTGGCTATCGGAAGATCATTTTGTTCTAGATCCTACCAAGAAATTTGAATACCTCGCAAATTTTGTGGCCTGAACTTATATTCCATCCTGTTTCCATTTTTGTAGAATTACGTTATCCCATGGAAATTCGAATAGAGTGACTTGATTTCCCGTGTTCTCACAGTTGGAAACTGCACAAACTTGCATCTCTCTCCTAACTCTTTCAATTTGTCAAACCTTTGAAATTTATGTCATGTACGTCCGTGTTCTGTCAGTTCCCGCTTTTTGCATCAATTTATTTGTGGTTATGTCTGAATGTCAGTGCTTGTCATAGTGTCCGTACTCTAATATACAAGAAACTTCAAAACATCAGTGTCAAGTACATTTAGGAACTCTAGCGGCGATGGATGGTCAGAATGCCAGGTCCCAACTATGTCCCAAACCAGAGTTACCGTCCAAATACATGGGCGGTGTATATCTAGGGGACTCGTTAATCTATGCTTCACCGTCAGTATTTAGAAGGGGCATTTCATAAATTATAACAATAATTCGAATTAGAGGAGGAATCCTTATTTCGATATTTTCTTCAAAACAGCAAGTAGTTTATTTTACATTTCACGATTGACAAATTTCGAAAAATTACCTTGAATATTATGTGTACTTCTTACTACTTACCATAATAATCTTTTTTTTTACTAAAAAGGGCTTGTTTTTCATCTACCACTACCCTTTCGTGTTTTTTTATTGAATATACACAACACCCTATCAAACAATGTAGTCAAATAGAAAATAGACATCAGCTACGTTAAAAACATTTTATAATTTTTGTTCAATGTGAGACATCAAAGTTTCGGTAGTTATATAGGGAAGACTGAACCCTCTGTCTATCATTCTGCATGAGTGTAGAGTGACACATCGCAGTGCAATATATTCCTCCATATTAGGCTTTAAGATTACCATGCATTGTATCGTACTGTGTCCAAAAGTATTTTTCTAGTGATAACTATTTTTTTACATCAAATGACGTATTGATTTTAGGAGCTACCTGATGGATTTATCGAGGTAAAATAGAGGCAGGATGCCGTGTCTGAACTTCTTCTTCTTCTTCTTGAATATTATCTGTATGACAATCATTTCTTCTCCTCGTTTTTATAACAGATAGTAAACACCAAAATATGAAGATTTAGCCCCACATGACTATTAATAATGTTGCTGTTATAGATTTTATTTTGAAATTTCAGGTTTTCTGACATGAGAAATACGAATTTGTAACTTATTTTGTGATTGCTCATAGGGGTCACTGGTGGAACTATGTTATTTCGGTAAATTACATAATCTTCTTTGCCCATTAAATGATGATCAAAATGAGTAAAAAATCTGAAAGCCCGCCCAATTTTACATTAAAAATGAAATCAAATTGTCTAACTAACGGTTTTTGCTTTATATGCCCTTGAAGAGGTTGTTTCACAACCAATATTTTTATTATTTCAAATTATGAAGTTAGCGAAGTGACAGTGGAAAAAAGGCAGGTGAACAACAATGACAATCACTAACAACGCCAAAGACTAAGAGAATTTCAATGTAAATGTTTGGCCAAATGTATGGACAAATTTAAAATAGTTATAAGGCTTGTTGGGCTTAATCTTCATATTTTGGTGTTAACTATCTGTAGATCAGAGATTGCCACTTCTTATTGAATCACTCTGTATGTGTAGCAACAACAAAACAGATAATTTGCCCCAAACTGTCACTGTAATTAAAAAATCAAGTGTTGAAGGTGTTTATTTACATGTATGTATGTATATCAAGTATTATCAATTGATTTCCTGTTAATGAGTAGTAGTGATAGTAACTCAGTCTATGGCAATAATATTTTTGAATTCAATAAATCAAAGGATAAACCAGTGAGGCAGAAAATTCATACAATACCTAGAAATAGTAAGAGATAAATATTCGGTATACCAAATTTTTTTAATTCACTTTGAATTTTGGGATTATACTTCCTTTATTAAGTACTGTCAATAGATGGAAACAAAGAAAGGAATTTTTCATACATATATTGAAATAATACTTCATTCTCCTTAATGGAAACGAGGTAACAAGATTTCAGAAAATCTAGAGAAATGATGAATTAGTTCATGTCATACAATCTTTAGTATCTCCAAAACGGTCAATGATACGAGGTTGATCAAATCAGACAAACGTCGCTAATTTCATATGTTCAAGGGCTACCCTCAACTCAATATTTTCAAATATATATACCTACTGAATGAATTTGAGTAATTCCTGGAGAACTTTAATGAAATTATAGTATCCTCTCCTTCCTAAGTACGCACGATGTTCCTCGAACATTATAGGAATTTCCTTTCGTGCGCTCCAAGAGATAAAAAAACTGTCGTGAACAAAACCAATTTATTTTTGTTTTTCAGATATTTCATACTTATACTCGCAATCGCAATGGGAATATTACGATTTCAGTATAGAAGCCTTATTTGACCTAACCTACCAATAATATAATCAAATCAACTTTGACCATGGGTCGCGTGCAAGATCTGTCAGATGACCGACTCTGGAGGTCAAACAACACAAAATAACTCTTTTCGTATTTGTTCTCGAGTGATTGGAAATAGTTTTTCAGTATTATTTGTGATTCTTGGGATAATTATTTATTAAAGCATTCCATTACATGGTGCTGTTGTACAATGCACAAAAAATGCAACCAGAGACGAAGGAATGAATATTTTTCAGGTAAATTGTGATCTATAAGTACTGTAGTCACTCACATAGTGTTCATTTCAAAATTTTGTCACATCTTTCTAGAATTTCCTTTTGCAATAGGAGGTAATAGAGTGAAAATGTCTACAATATACACGACCATAGTCATCCTGCCATATTTTTCGTCAGTATTTCAGAGCAGTCGTCTCATTTGATTGCACGAATCCAACCTTTTTGCTTCCTTTTAGAACGTGTTCAAGTCGTTTTATTAGCTCCTATTGCAGAAGGAATTCTAATTGTGAGAAACTAGGTACATTGCTTATAGATCAGAATTTACCTGAAAAATCTTTATTCCTTCGTCTCTCACTGCATTTTTTGTGCATTGTACAATAGTACAATGTGATGGCATGCTTGAATAAATAAATATCCCAAGAAACACGATTCTATCCCAAATTAATTGTGAAAAACTATTTCAACAAATAAAAAAAGTGAGGTTAGTGAGATTGTTTTGCCTCCAGGGCCGGTCATCTGACATTTTGTGCACGCGAAAGTCTTTGAAAATCTCAAATTAAGGATCGAACGTTAAATACATTTGGAAATTAATTGAGGTACTTGATTTGATAAGTGAAGCAAGGTTCAAAGATCCTCTTTATTTATTCAAATGAAATTAGGTCAGTTTTAGTTAAGTGAGTAGAGTTCAGTATTTTAAATAGACTTTTGGGATAGCTTCCCTTACACATGATGAAGAACTTGATTTTACCTCGGTAAATTTGTTGTTTTAGCGTCTTTATGACAAAAGATTTTTAATTTTGAATGTACTAGAATTAAGACCCGTTTTTGTATATATATTGAATACCTGTTAATTTGTTATTTTTGTTACATTGCTTATTACTGTTGTAAGAATATTCAAATAAACCTTTCAGTAATACCAGAAATTCTTTTATTGTGCCTAAATTTAACAGTTATTATTTATTCAACATCTATATCTTAAAAGAACAATTACCTTCATCGAAGACTAAACATCTTTACAAAATTGATAACGTTGATGTTGCATAATTCTTAGCCTACTTTGTTAAATAAAAACGTTTATGAAATAAAATATAATACAGGTTAAATCCATATAAAAACCTAAGTCAGCCTTATCTAATATCAAGAATTTGTATCCCCCTTCGGAAGGCATGTGGAACTCTGAACAAGAATTATAACAAATCAATTGTGGCAGCAATTTTTACATGGATAAATAAATATACATTAACAAAATTAACATCAACTTTGTTACTAAATATTTGTTGCCTTTCATCAATGACTATTAACACAAACAAGTGTATGAATTCATTCGGTTTGGTACAGTTCAAGATTTGCCAGCAAATAGCATATGTAAATTGTAGTAAAAGCACCAACCTTTTTTTAGTTTCAGTGTCTTGTTAGAGCTAATAATCAAGGTTTTACCTAACTAATTTTGTAAACAAAACATGACATTCTAAAAACAAAAAGGATTCCTTCAAAGAAATTCAGCTCGACCAATCTGAAGCTGGGGTGATGGCCTTCAAGAAAGGTGGTCCATTAATAGGAGAGTCTGGAAATCTTTGCATATAACGCTCCAGGCGTAGGTATTTAACGGTCACCAAATGGCCTGCATACCTAAGACAAAACAATAGTAATTTTTCTTCGAACCAAGAGTGCCTCGAACATCTCATTTCACGCCCTTTAGAGAGTGTGGACACACTTGTCATATTGTTAAACAGCTGGACAAGAAACATGAGACACAAATATGTTTCATAAGAGATGGAATGTCATTTTTCTGTACCCCTTCATTGAACGAGTGCAGACATATTTTTATTTGAAACCCTAACATTGGCGTAACACCAGAGGCACATAGTGCTCATTATGTAGTTTAATCAACATCAAGTTAATGAATGTAATTCCAAGAAATGAATTGGAATTTGAAGCTTCAACGAACACTTGAAATGTCATCTTGTTTCTGGGTAAATGTTAACCATCATTCTTAGAATTTCCGCAATTCGTTACCGATCAAAATATATTCGGAAACATTTTCGGGGGGACGCCTATTCAATTTTCATTGACTTGGTTAACTTATTCACCCAGTTGGTGTGGTTTGTAGATTGTAGATGGGTCGTATAGGCTGGGAGACCTCTCGATCACTGCGACCTAGAAGATCTATTGTGATTACCCTTATCTAGTTTTGGTCCTCTAACCCTAGACTTCTAATGAAGCCTACAATTTTCCTGACGGTTGAATTTTCCACCTCAGCAGGGGTGAGATAGACCTGTTCTAGGTGGTTCAGCCTTTGGCGGACTAATACTTCACATGAGCAAAGTATGTGTTCCGCGGTTTCGGCCGCATTGTTACAAAAGCGGCAAGTGTCAGTCTCCGCCAGGCCCATCTTTTTGAGGTGGTACCTCAGAGGGCCGTGTCCTGTGAGAAAGCCTGTGATAAGCTTTAGCTCTGGTTTGCAGAGGCTGAGTAGCTCTTTGGCTCGGTTCTGCGAATTTTTCACAATAGTCCTTATCTCGTCTTTCATTGTCCTCCACAAAACATGAGAACAGTTCTTCCCAATAGTCAGCTCAAGTGGAGTTCTAGAGAAAAAAGTCAAGAAATGCAAGACTTTCGAAAAAAAATCAAATTTTTGTTCCAATCAAGGAGAAATCACGAAAACGTCCCGAGATGAGGTCCTAGTGTATCATAATATGACTGACTTTTGATAAGAAAAAAATTTCACGAGTTCTGGCAGCATTGGAAATGTAGACCATAGTGTAATGGTTCCACTTTACACCCTGTGTAAGTTTTGTTCTGCGGACTTTTTCAGAGTGTTCTAGCTCTCTTTGGAGCCGATGAAATATCACATCTGATATCGAAAACCGCATGAAGATCGGTCAATTTTTTTTCAAAAAATATAGGTCTTCGAAATAGAGTCAAATTATGAGTGGTCCATTTAGTGTGTTGAGAACTGTATATGTGTAAACTTCAATGATGACTAAATATCTATCTATCTGTCTATCAAAATGTTTGCTGGGAATGAACAGACAATATGATACCTCTCGCGTACCAACTAGCTTTTCCATTTAGATCGACGTACAATGACTGGACTATAAGTTTTTATTTTCCAACACAAATAATGCAAAATTAGAGAGAACATGGTAGCACTCGACGATCACCTTTTTTGTCCTGGGCAACTCACTGACATGAGCTGGATTAAAGGTTTACTCCTAGGAGTCAGACCGTTACCACCGATACAACAAGGCCAGCAGACTCTGACGTAAACAGCTTGTGACGTCACCAAGAGAGGCCAGTGTTTTATTTTATCGCTTGTCGACTAACGCGTCAGTTCGTGTTAATTCATCGGTGATTCACGTATGTTTTTGAAACGGTCCCGAATTCTTTTGTTTATTCATCAAAATAATTGGCGGAAAAATTACTGTTTTGTGAAATATTTTGTGTTGTGATCGGCGAAATAACAATGCCTTTCAAGTGTTGTGTTCCCTTTTGTCGGGGGAATTATGTGGGTGGTTCAAAAGTTCATGCTTTTAGTTTCCCGTTGGAAGAGGAGCTATCGAAAATGTGGGTATATGCAATTCACCGCGAGGATTTTACTCCATCTAAGTTCAGTAGTAAACAGAGCTTAATTTATAATGATGAATTAATAATAGAAGACAATTACTCTTTCATAAAAAGTATAAGTAGAGGAAAAATAGAAAAGCTTTGATTATGCAGTTAGTTTTGTATTCGTATATTATAGTCAACAAAATCATCTCTGAATTCGAGGAAATTTTGTTGAATGTTCATAATAAACGGTTATTTTTAATTCTCATTCTCAAATTTCTTTCTGAAAACGGTCATTTGCCTCGTGGCAATGAATGCAGAATTCATTCCAATGATCAAATTGCAACTATCATATTAACATGAACTACAAACACTTTACTTAAAAAGGAAAAACTGTATTTATCATGAAGATATTTGACTAAAAAGTGCTAAATTTCACCTTCTTCATCACCTGTCTTCTGGATGGCATTTAGAACAAATTTCCCTTCTTCTTTCATCATATTGGACAATTTATATATAATTCAACTATAATGTTTTTCTTGAGATTAATCCATATGGAATGCTTGTTCACTAAATATGAAAAACTCGCCATAAAAATCATATTTCCTGTTGAATTTTCTATATAAAAATGTGCCATCGAAGTACATCATGAGTATATAAAGTGTCCAATGACAAAATAAGAGCAAGTAGCTTCAAATGCCCCCAACACAAGGGGAGAAAGAAGGCGAAATTTCGAACTTTTTCTTGAAATATCTCAATAAATAGTGGTTTGTTCACATTTTCATTATAAAATTCGGTTTATCAGACAAAAATACGTGAGTACCGAAAAAAATTTTCAAAAAAAAACCATCGCATGATAAATGCAGTTTTACCCTTAAAAATTACGGTTTCAAGTGTAACGATCCACTTGGGTGAAAAATCCAACAACAGAAAATTGAAAACACTCACTGGTTATTTTTTCAGGTAATAGGAATTCTCCAAGATAAATATAGGTAATTGTAACAAACGGCATGTCAATCAAAATAAAATACATTTTCCACAATTTCCTTTCGATCAATCTCACGATAAGTTTATGTTCTGCGGGCCCTGTATAAGTAGGTGTGAAGTTTATCTTCACCACAATTTTTACCAATATATTTAATTCGAATGGGTTGCTGAAGGTGGATATTTGTGTTTTATCCTGGTTTTTGCTTTAAAACTTCGTTTTTCCATAATAATATCGAATGGGATGCGAAGAAGGGCTCAGTTGACGACTGGCATCCTTTTTTAACCGGAAGCCCTTCAAAAAACAGCAAAATCGGCTCAATGATGATCTAAAACTGAAATCGAAATACGCGGTCGCCTTATAGCGCTATAAGCGCTTGTCGTTTCGAGCCGCTGGTTAGGCCTCACTAAGTGACGTCACCCACGGAGCATGCAGGCCTTGTTGTATCGGTGGTAACGGTCAGACTGTCATCAGGGTTGTTAGACAAAAATCGTCGGCGAGGCCTACATCGGCTGCCTCTGAGGGCTCCCTTGGAGGATAATTCTGTGGCGTATCTAAGTGTTTACATTGTATGTTTTACATTTTTATCATGTCCAATGTCCCCTTTAGAAGATTTTTGTTTATACACCCTGTATTGTAAAAATGTTTTTATTGAATAAATGGAATTAAAACGGTTTTCAACAGCGAAATCGACTCACCACCATCCGTGAAGATTCCTGTAGGCCACGGCCGCCTCGTTGCTATCTGCGCACTTGAGGTACACGCAATTCGTGTTGGTCTCGACCGTGCAATGCAGGATGCGGCATTGGTGCGCGCACTTGCCGAGCACCGCCTCCCTGATGATGTGCGTGTTGCGGTCGCCGTCCTCCACCATGCCGCGCACTTTCAGGCACGGCGTGGGCGAGCACGGCAGGCTGTTCACCGAGCCCACTTGCGTCTCGAACGCCTGGCCTTGCCAGCTCTTGTTCTTCGGGGAGCTGTAACAATACATCAATAGGCGGATCTTGCTAATGCTCGGTACAGATGACAGATTTTTCGCATTTCAGCTTATAGCGCCTAATAATATGGTAAATTAATGGTGCAATGTTAGGGCAAAGGCCGATTCTTCCACACTGCCCGATAAACTAAAAGAAATAAAGTGAGATCAATATGCCGCAAAGACCTCTAGAGAAATTAATAGTGATACAATATGAAATATGTCAAACTGACTACTGTTTATATTATCTAATAAAAACCAATGTGCCTGCCTACCTATTGTGGAATACACAACAATAAAAAGAAAGAGAGGAATAAAAAAAACAAAGAATGGCAGAAATCATAATTATCAATCATTGTTGCTCAAGTAATTTTTTTTGGAGTTTGTATTTGAAGATATTCACCGACGATGCATGATGAGGAATATCCAAAATATGTCCATATTGAGAAATTTGATAGGAAAAAGAATGTTTGAAAATTTGCTTGCTATGGAAAGGTATACTAATATTATTTTTTCGTCTCAAGCTTAAATTATGTATATCCGACCTAAAAGTATTTCTGTTATATGATATTGTGGGATTTTGGTCTTCAATAATTTATAATAGAAACAAATGGTATGTAATTTTCGTCTATTAAACATGTTCAGCCAGCCTGCATCCTTCAACTTACAAAAAATCCTTTGTCTTTTCTTTACACCATATATAAGACGAAGGCATGAGTTCTGCCAAGGTGTCCATGGACACATTCTGGACAACAATAGGATGTCCAAATGAAGATATCCAATGTATGTCTAGAGGATTTCTCTTGAGTTAAAAGATGTTAATTGGCTGAACATGCTCAACAGACGTACATTGCACATGGTTTGTAGCTACTACAAAGTGCTAAAAACAAAAAAGCCGGAATACCTGTATAATAAAATCTCTTTCAGTAGTGATATTCATAACTTGAATATTAGTCACTCTAGTCTTATTACTGTGCCTAGACATAGGAAAGGAATTTATAAAAAAAGTTTCTCTTACATCATCGCTCGATTAGATATATGTCCAAAGTTAAAATGCGTGTTTCCTGTAAACCGCTGTTTGTATCGCATAAATTACTAACTGTTATTGCAATCTTCATCCTTGAATCAGTATATCTCATCAAAAAACACATCCATAAATTTAATACTACTCCTTCCTATTACTCTACCCGTAAGCATAACAGTATAAACTTACCAATACCAAGTTCTTCTCTAGTAAAGGATTCACTCATTTATAATGGATGCAAGATGTTCAATCATTTGCCCGACTATATAAGAGATATCACCCACATTGACCATTTTAAAAAAGCTGTCCATTTGCTATTATCAGATCGGCCTTACTATAGTTTGGAGGAATTTTATTCTGATCAATTCTAATTATATGTACCCTTTGCTAATGTAAGAGTCTTTTTAATGTCTGTTTTATATTTTTAGTTTTTTATTTACACTTTTAACTCTACATATGTGCTTTGTCCATAAGAATGTATCTTTTCTTCATGACAATAAAGTATATTCTCTCTCTCTCTCTCTCTCTCTCTCTCTCTATCATATTAATGCTCTTCGTGTCACAGATTTCAGTCGTTCGCTTGAATCATTTAAAAGTATGGTAACGAAACAACTGCTTCAACTCCAGAATTTCTGATTCATGTTTGGTGTCAATATATGAGATTGAATCGTTTCTATTTATTTCTAGTGATCCTCCTGCTGTGCATACTTGTCTCTTTCCTTCTTTCCCCTCTTCTCTTCCTCTCTTACTCTTCTTCTTAACTCTTCATATACTATTCATTCATATACTATACTAATGCTCTTTAGCCGTTAGATTTATAGTTTCCTATTAGGTTTAGGTCTGGCCAGAATGGAAGAACAGTTTCAATCTACTTGGTAGAATGTAACTGAACTCTGGCCATTTATTCGCCACATTAAGTATGCTTAACCTACAACCTTATACAACAATAGGATGTCCACATGAAGATATCCATTGGATGTCCAGGTGAAGTTATCCATATGGTGTCCATTCCAATGCCCCTCCGATAATGTTACTTAACATAATCGTCTCGGGTACCATCGACGTCGTTCGGGTCCTTCGGTGACCACAGCCGTGTCAGAGTACTGATGCCGTCCACCATTGTTATTGTTGTTAGTTAACGTTGATGCATTGATAAATGTCTGAGGCTACTGAGACTGATAATCTCATCATCTTCAGATATATGTATGTATAGCGTTCTGATGATTTTTGCATTTTGATTTCGAATTTGTGTTGAGTGACGACATAGTTGTAATAATCTGTTCCTTAATATGCGTGTGTGAATAGTGTCGACACTTGCTCGTGTTTGTCGCATGATCAATGCAGTTTTACCATTTCCTTTATTCTCGTGGTTCAAAGAGGAAGTGAGTTCTATACATATTAACATATATTAACACAGATATTATTATTGTGATAGTATATTGGGTGAAGTGCGTGCGTATTTTACCTCTATTTCCGATTTATTGACAATGAGTTGATCGAAATCAATACTCTTATCGTAATGAAAATCTGCCATCACTTGTGGTCCAGAACTCCGAGAGTAGTTTATGATGACTCCAATGTCCAGAATGATTCAAACTTCAAACAATTTCGAACCAATTTTCAAACTGATGTTTATTCCAAATTAAAAAACTTAAGCCGAAACACGCACGCGTGAAATTCAACGTTGTGATTGGTCTAGAAGCTTGCCTATGCCTGTTATCGGGGCGTTTTGAATACGTGCAACTGAAATGATGAAGGGAGGTGTCAATAGAAACAACATATCACACCAATCTGATATTAGAATATTATAGTACCTAGTGTTCTTGAATATAATCACATTTGAAATAAATATAATAACCAGAAACATAGATTCTATTTATTGACCAGATCTTATTCCTATACACTATGAATGCATACATTTAACACATCCGATTAAATTCACCATATAGATGTCCAAGACATGGTCCCAGACCATATGGATGTCCTTGACGGAAACCATATAGATTTCCATGACGGATACCATAGCTAAAAAGTTGGAAACGCGATATACTATGAATGTCCGGAGTTGAGTTATTACAATTAATACTCGAAACAACAGAAAGTTCTTTTCAAGGTCAATAAGCAGAAAATGGTCAAACCTTTAGAACATTTTATAGGAACAAAGATGATATTTGTATAATTTAACCCTAAAAGAGTGTAAGTAAGTTGTAAGCTGTCATCTGCACCCACCATAAGGAGTACACCCTTTACCGTTTCTAATATAACTATCGTATGGACCATTCATTGCTTTGCTTACATCTACATCAGTTTGCGTGTGTTTTGTACGAGAAGTAGTTGTTTTTTGATTGCCTATAATTTTGTTTGAGAAGTTTTATAAACGAAAACATGAATCATTATTGTTATGTACCCCATTGTTCATCTTGAGCAAAAAAATCCCCAATATAGCTTTCATATACCTTTCCAAAATCTGGCCAATCCAAATTTGTATTTGATACTAAGTTGGGAAACAAGGAAATGATCGATAGAAGAAAAGTGTGGATTCATAACTTGAAGATTGGAAAAAAAAGTGTCTGAACATATGAGAGATTGTTCTTTACATTTTACTGAACTTTTACTTATATATTTTCATATAATATATGTCTAAAATGTATATAATATCTACTTCTTGAGGTAATGATATAATACAAACGCATTTTCAACTGATTATATTTTTAATCATAATATTACTCATGAACAGTGGAATTTATAAACAGTATAGAACTTGACCAACCAGAACCCTCTGGGTTTCACATAAAACATGTAACATTTCATTGAAATAATTTTCTTTGATAACATATAAGTATATACTTATGCCACTTACACCCCACCAGATCCTACGGCACGTACATATTTTATCTCTCTATCTCTCAACATGTTCTTCGCAAACTCAAAATCAAAATATATTAATTACCAACATAATGTAATCGAAAGATGCATATATAAAAAAATGTCTTATGTATCTTCTTCAACTTAAATTCTACTTCTTCCTACTATGTAACTGAAAAATGTTGAATTTTTTACATTCAGTTTTGTAACATGAATATAAATAGAGGTTTTTGATGATTGTGTTGTAAGAATTCTAGTACAAAATATATCTTTACCTCCGAGAGAATATTTTGTTCCCAAAAGGTATGTTGTATTTCCTTCTAAAACTATCATGCTATCAGGGGATTATCCCAAACACACAGTTTTTCATGACAATTCTTGTTCAATAATGATACAAACTTACAGCGTATGTATGATGGTATATATGAATTTCAACTAGAGGTAGGTAGGTTATCTTGAACAGATAATGTATTCCTCAATAGCAATACAATAAACCACTCAAAAATACGAAGTTCGAAAATACACAAATAACAAAGCTGAACCTTTGAAAACTCAAAACGAAATAATGAACATAAACACCATTACTAAACGATGCAAGCAATCTGCCAATGGCCCATAGAGTAGTACCCACATTCGCCGTTCTGGCACTACTCTGGTCACCTTACAGAGTGGCACTGGCTCAGTTTTTCCGTAAAGTGCAGTTCCAGCACAGAGCAGTGGAATCAATCAAAAAGTTGAAATATTGAAAGTACATTTTTGGTTTCGCTGGTCCACATAAAATGGATTCATCCACCTCTTGTGGTTTCTCTGTGAACACTGCCAGAAACAGTCTTATGAATGTTCATTGTAAAATGAATGAAGTAAATATTTTTCATCATTACTGAATCAAAAATCGAATTTACCTGCACATCTGAATAGCTTTCTTTAACTTTTAGCTAATTTTGAATCTTCCGTAAACGCTGTTTCGTAACAATAAAGTGTACTTCTGTGTCTCAATCATAATTTCTTCATCATCGCTTGTATGCGAAGAATCTATGATTTCGGAAAATTGTGATAAACTTCAATGGTTATTCAAATTTGATCTCGAAACTCGAAATTTGAGCTAGCATCGAGCAAGTTTGAAAGGCAGTGGAAATTATTTCTCGACGAAAGTTCGCTCTTGAAATTCTCAGTGGACCACGCAAAATGCGCTCAGTGCGAAAAAGTTCGAGCTAGTGCGACGAGTGGAATACGCAATAATAATTATTTTTCTACGACTTTCAAATACTCTTTCATTATTTTACGGATGGCGATGGATGAATGCTTGCGCGAAAGCGACCCATACACTGCGTTGTTGGTAAGCGGTTTTGTTCGACGAACAAGTCTGTTCGAGCTAAAAGGAGGCAAAACCATAGGGTGTGGCTGCAAAATGGTCGTTTTCGCTACCCACACACCACACACCACACACTTCAGTTCTTCGTCACCTTTGTTCGAACATACTTGTTCGACGAACAGAACAGCCCACCAACAACGAAGGTCTATAGGCTCCTCTACGGGATTTGGCAAGGCAGCAAGCGAAAAAATCAAGAGATGGGAGCGGGAATAAGGCGCCACTATATCCTCGCCTGAACGCGAGCGGAATGAGCGTTTTATTCAAATTAGCTGAGGGTGACTCTGGCTATTTTGTCCTTTGAAACCAAGTGTTATCAATAAAGTGACATGAAATGAGTAAATGTACTTGATGATAATTACGAAATATCTTTTAATCGTCATCATAAGTTGAATGAGGTTGTCCTCTTTTTTGACAGTTGTAGGAAAAATATTGTATGTAAAACGTGCGTATTGTGTTTTTGCTCATAGGAATTGCCACATTCCCCTCTTTCAGCGTCATGCGTCAACGTTTCCTACTTGTAAAATAAAGTACTTTCACACACTTTACACACTTGTTACATAAATAACTATTTCCTGTGACGAATAAAAAAGTTTGGCATTTCATCCCTGTTGACAGGTTACAAAAGGTAACTTTTTATGAAATTGATTCTTCCCACGGGAGAAAAGTGTGTTTTTCCCCGGACGCAGGTGCACTGTTGATGTTGATAAGTGCTTTTTATCTTCCATTCCACTTCGAGGTAAGTAATAGTCGATAATAGTAATAGCAAATAACGGATGATGTTGAATATTACAACAACCGAATCCGTATCGGCCGTGTGTCGTTCAAGACTTTTCGTAATCCCGCTGAAAGGTTAAATTTTGATTCCGAGGAAAGAATAAACCACATATCTCGTATTTCTACAGGAAAATCCCAACATCTTGTTGTCATGGAACAATATCACAATAATATTATAACGGCCGCCGGCCGTTGAACAATATTAACGGATGGAGGCTGTACCGTTGAATAAAAATAACTGTATGATATCACAAAAATTAATGGACCTTTCCAGTAATTTCTAGAAAACTGGAATACCTTGAAATGATTTTTCGAGATTTTTTTTCATCAATTCATCGTATACAAAATTATTGAAAATGCCAAAAGGAATGAACGAATTCAAACGATCAGACATGGCATCGCAACGTGTGACGCCAGTGCGCGAGCAGTTTGGATTTGTAACGCTCTCATATTCTCGCGGGAGCCAATAAAATGATGCCAAAATATTCAAATACCTACATTCAGAACTTACATCACAGTTTGCCGCCTCGAAAATTAGAAATTTCTTTATTCTGGAAATGAAAACGACTTGGACTTTATGGATCGCCATTCTGTACAGCGTGGACATAGTATAGCGAACTTATCTCATGAAAATCCATCCGAAGAATCTTCCCCATTGTTGCTTATTTCGGAATTACAGTTGATACCTTATGAATTACAATTGCCTAATCTGAATTATAGTATAAGGTGTTTCGAAATTCGACCGACAACGCTTGACAGGTGATAGCTCTCATGATTTCATAATTCCTGAGATAGGGAATAACGGTCTTCAAGTGTTCAGTTCTCGAGATACAGGGTGTTAGGGTTGGGAAATAATAAGTTTTTTCGCAATAACTCAAGAATGAGTGAATAGTTTATATCCAAATTCGTTTGGTTTAATCTTTAAATGGGCATTTTTTTAACCAGAAATTCATTCCGAACATTTTATCCAGTGGTGCGCTACAGGGGGTTGTGATAGCTTTTCCTCCGATATTCTCTACGCCACTGATGATATTTCGATTAATTTCAATTACTCGAATTAATTATCTAATTCTGTTCAAAAAATACATCACCTAAAACTGAGCTGAAATGAAGTTTTCGAGATATTTGACCCAAAATAGAAGCTTGCATTGTAATTTTCCATAATTTTCAGTGGTAGAAAATTACAAAAATTTTTGTTTTGCTTTCTGCATGAAATAACTATTTATTTTAGATAAATATGAATAATGGAAAATTACTATGCAAGCTTCTATTTCGGGTCAGGAGGGCTATCACCTGTTAAGCGTTGTTGGTCGAATTTCGAAGCACCCTGTATATGACGCTTCCTGAATAATTACAATTGACAAATCTGAATTTCAAGTTATACTTCTGAATTACAATTCTGAATAAAATAATACGAATTATACCAATTCATAAATCTGGAACTCCCAAAGAGATAATCAATCATAGGCCTGCCACAATAATTCCGGATTCCTCAAAAGTTTTTGAATAAGTGATTCACAACAAGCTCTATAGACATTTACAGCACCTTATTGCACCAGAGCAACATGGGGTTGTAAGCAAAAATCAGTTGTCACTAATTTAATGATCTTTAGTAAAGATGTACCATCTGCTATCGACCCATGCAAGCCGATAGATGGCATCTATACAGATATAGCTAAGGCTTTCGATGAAGTCAATCACAAAACATAACTCAATAAACTAAATAAATTCTCAATCAATGAAGATTTGATATCATTTCTGCAATCATATCTATATAACAGAACTCAATTTGTTCAATTCAATAAACATCGATCGGATAACTTTATTGCATTATCAGGAAGTACCCCAGAGATCTATTCTGTGTCCATTACTTTCAATCTTTTTTGTGAATGACATAACAACATCTTAGTTCTCATTGTATGCTGATGATTTGACGCTATATAAAATAATCAGACGAAAATGACAAAATTTTACCACAACAAGACCTTGATAGACTCATCTCGTTCTGCAGGTCAAAAGACCAATTACTGAATGAAAATAAACGCCAACCTCTTCATTCACTGGAAAAACTAATCCCACTGATTCAGAGTAGTGAGTGAATAAAACTAGACTAGAAAGGGTACAAGATTTCAGAGATTTGGGGTAGTTTTTGAAAAAGAAGTTATTTGAATGAAAATGGCAATCGACATTGACACAGACATTGGGTGAACACAAAATGATGAAGTTTTCGATAGTTATTTATGTACCAAGGATGAAAAACTGTCTATTATAGTCGAGTCTACAAATTGATAGCCGAGGCTTTATGATCTTCAGAAATCGCAGCTATCATTCCATCACTAGCAATACCAGCCAGATGAACTTGATAAGCTTTATCAGCATCATCCTATGGTCGTCAACCTCGAGATATGTCGAACAACTCTCTACCAAAACTCGTGTGTATATGGAAATGCATATTTAGAATTGTTTGCCTAGGAAAGTATTACAAAGAACTAATAACATTCAATCGTTCAAGCCGTTTAGTAAATGACTTACCGACAGCAGCGCCACATACCTCGTCCAATTGTACATTTAAATCACTCAGGAAACCATCAAAACACAAATAAAAATGTTCATCCCAATCGGTTCAGCCGTTTAGAAGTTATGTGAAAAAGTAAGTACTACCTGTTGTACTATTACCCGTTCACCCGTAGGAATGCAGCATTTTCCCCCGGTAAAAAGTAGCCTATGTTCACCAGGGATAATGTTCTAATGGTAAAAGAATATTTCAAATCAGTCCAGTAGTTTCGGAGCATATTCAATACAAACAAACAAATCTTTCCTCTCTATTATAATGTTAGTATAGATTTCCTTCATCATTTAATCTGATAATATCGAATGAAAATACTTTTCATCTCTCAATGACATAAAGCAATGTTTTTTAAAAATGTTTCCTGAGGAAGGAACACATATTTATTGTAGGCAACAACAATTTCCATACAAGTAAAATGAGACTTCATATCAGCTATACCACTCTCTATCTAGGAACTGTAGAAGAAAAAACAAAACAGTGGGATTTCTTCCTTCCTTCATCAGGTACAATTTGGACCTAGTTGATAGTGTAGCTCAACCTATCAAAGTTGATTTTGTTTTCAAGGTTTTCCATGCTCAGCAGGTTAAGCAAAACAAACAAAGAGGCATCAACAGTCTATAAAAATTGACAGGAATCAGTAAAGTGTGCATACTTACATTTTAAATAAAACTTATGCATTTCAGATGAAAAGTAGCTTTTTTCTAGAAATGACGATTCACTATAAAATAAGCTTTGATATGACCTATTACTTTAACGATTTTATGAAATTGAGACACATCAAATCTCCCTGGTAATCGAAATTTTTCATAAATCACACACTACAAATTTTCTGAACGATTAGTTTATTAGGAAATATAGAACATTTTATGTAAAAGAACATGTTTAAAATGTGCAAGATTATAACATTTTTATAACATGAAATAAAATATATTAGGTGTACCTATTCCTGATCTTGTTCGCATTTATCATCGTATATTATATTATGAACTTGACGTTTCTCATGGAAATCATCAATCACCAGAATGCATATGACTTGTGAATCTCTTAAATATACGAAGGGAAATATGAGCGAGCAGGAATACTCAACTTTAAGTATGTAAAAAATACATATGAAGGCTTGAAATGTATACAGAATAATTATATTTGTATATATGTATTATATTTGTATCAAAATAAAATAATACTCTGCAATGCTTTGAATTCATTCATTCAAATATAACTTAAATATTTAACTGCCGACCTAATACTATATGTATAGTTATGCAACAATATTTGGTGTATTTTGCATGTTATATAAACATATAAACATAATGAAGATACTGAAACTCTTATATAGAATGTCTAAAGACCAGAAGACTTATTTGTTAATTTTTATCTCTGAATGGGAGTGAATCGTATTTCGTGTTTTCAAAGCTCGAACTATATTCATTAACAACATGTACTATTTACTTGGCATACAATATTCATGTTGCTGTTGTTAAGAATTAACGGTTTTAGCAAGACATATCTAAATAGAGTTCCTATAATCTCGATTCGAATATGGACACCCCGGACCAGCTCGATATTTTGACACACTTATATTCATTGTGACTAGATATTCAATATCATATGTTTCAGATCCTTGCCGAATGAGCCCATATAATGTTCACAATAAACATTAATAGAATATCAACATTTTTCAAGAATGGTAGGTAACAAATGCTGGAAGTAAAACTCTTTCAATTTAGGAAACATTTCGTTCCAAAGACCTTCATCCTTCGTAATTTGTTCATAAAGCAATCCAAACTGGGTCCAGACAATGAAATAACAAATGCTTCTGCCTGTTACAAAAAGTTGACCTTGCACTTGATAATAATACTTATCAGTTCTTTTCAGCGAAAATACCCCGTTTTCAAAGGTGGCGAACTGAATCAATTTCTGTTTGATGCCTTCCTCAGGTGTGACATCTTTGGCTTTATACGGACACTTGACCTCAACAATGGCATCTGTATCAATCAGACCATCTGGGGAAGCAGCTAAAAATGGATGATTCCGATCTATGAAGAGTCCACAGTTAATAACTTTTTTCCCTGTCAATAGTTGAAAGTCTCGGATGGCGTTTTCTTCATTGTCATTTCCATATCTAGTGTAAATGTTTCCCATGAAACTCGAGTGCAATAATTCTTGGGCAACTTTTTTCCGATCTGTCGATTCTAGGAGTTTGCAAATTCTCCCGAAATTAGAAGCTGTCAGACGCTTTTTTCTTTCTTCGAACCACAATGGATTCGCTCCCTGATCCAATGTTAGTTTTGAAAGTTTCTCGATTTCTTCGGGAGTTTTAGCAAGATCCTTCAAGAACATATCTTTCCTAGTTCTATGTTCGACTGTTTCTTGGCTCTTGGGTGTTGATGTACGTACTAGTATTTTATCGAATACCACGCCTTCACTCACTTCCCCCTCCGTTTCATTATATATTTCACAAATCTCTTCCAAGTATTGGTTATAGTTTTCTCCGGAGATGGCTGGAATATGTAGGGAGCTACATAGTTCGTTCAACTGATACAATCCCAATCCCAAACTCACTATTCCAGCTACGAGAGCTAAATTAGCGTTCATCAACTCGGAATTAGGATCTTCGCTACATACGGAGTACTCGTTTTGGCATTTCTGACAGTGCAATACAAACACGGAAACGAAACCTTCTCGCACTTCATGTTTCAGTTTTACGTCGGAATTGTTGCACAATCTCAGGCGTTTGTGCGGGAACTTCAGTACTTCTGAGAGAAAGTATTCTACATCAATTATTCTTCTTCCATGGCGATAGTTAAATTCGGAGCGGTCCCTGCAAAATAGATAATATTAAAAATTACCAACCTCAATATTATGTGAATTTACAAAAGACTGGGGGAGTGAATAGAGTCTCCAGAAGGTTGTTAATTTTTAAAATTATCTATTAGCTGCAGGGATACACATCAGGGTTGTTCAATATTCATGTAACGTTCGAAAGATCAGCCATTCCGATAATATTACAATGCTGTGATATTATTGTTGTATATTAAACGACAGTTAATTTGGGAAGTTTGAAGCTACTGACACTAGTGGGGTTAGAGGTCATGTCAGGTGTCAATCTTTGTTTCACCAAAATTCATCAATAATCCTTTTTAACACAACGTTATATTGTGCATTTGTGTACAAGGTATCTCACATACATGGGCCACCCCCCTTATCTGGTAAACTAGAAGAGATAAAAACAAAATTGAGAATCGAAGTTGTTCATAGTCATGTGAAGTTTCATTCATAGATAAAGGAAACTATACAGGATGGTCGATATGCCTGTGACATACCAAACACGCGTTTTTTCAAATGGAATATACTTAATTTCATTTCCTGCTTGGGTGTGAGATCACCCGTTTTGGACTTGTGCATAATCTCCTTCAATAAACGTCCAAATTTCAAAGCCCATTAGAAACGTTGAATATCTAGTTTTCGATGCGTAATTTTCGTCATAAATCAACAAATTCTATGTTTTATCTTGATATTTCGTCAATATTTAGAAATTTTGAATATGCCAAGAGTAATGACGTATCATTTTCTCGAAATTTCTAAATGGAACACCCTACATTTCATTTTATCTTTGGATAGAGCTCAGAATGACGAGTTCAATGTGTGATAACGTGGGTCTGAGATCACCAGTTTCGGACTTATCTTTGATCTTCTTCAATAAGTAGTCATATTTCAAGACCCTCTAAAAACGTGCTGGATTAAGTTCTCCGTGCGCGTTCTTTGGTATAAATCAACAAATTCTGTATGTTCTCTTCATCGTAGATCAAAATTTAGATATCCTGAATGAGCCAAAGTGATGCTGTATTTCGAAAACTGATCATTTTCTCGAAATTTCAGAAAGAAACAGCCTCAATTTCATTTCCCCTTTTCTGACTTATTCACGCTATTCTTCGAAAAATAATCAACATTCTAGGCCCTCTAACACCATCGTTGATCAACTTTTAAATGATTAGTTTAATTTCAAAAATCCAAAATTATGTCTGTTATCCTCATCACACTTCCGTTTTACCACTAACCAAACCGATTTTTTAACGCCTCGAGACGTGTTTCGCTTACTATGCTAGGAGATGATAAAAACTAAATATCCTATTCTAGAAGGCTGTTTAAATACTAGGTATGATACTAGGAATATTTACATTGCCTTGAAAGGCACTTACCGCGCAGTCAATGTCTGTCATGGTTCGCATGTAAATCCTAATCCCAAATCACTAAACTACACAGAGAGCTTCATGGAATAGGTTCATTGCTCTCATTCACTTAATCCAGCACCACGTATTAGATGATTTCGAAATGTTTTACTACTTATTGATGAAGATCATGGATAAGTCCGGAACGGGTGTTCTCAGACCCATGTTATCTTGAAAATTTCGAGAAAATGATTAATACGTCATCACTTTTAGGTGATTAAAAATTTCTAGATATTGACGAAATGTCAAGAAAATAGAATTTCTTGATTCATTACGAAAACTGCGCATGGAAAACTTGATTCTCAACATTTCTATAGGGCTTCGAAATTTGACTATTTATTAAAGAAGATCATGGATAAGTCCGAAATGGGTGATCTCAGAACGATGTTATCATATATCATTGAACTAGTCCTTTTGAGCTCTATCCAAGAAAGGAATGGAATTCAGGGCATTCCATTTGAAAAAACGTATGTTTGATATGTCACAGGCATATGGAGCATCCTGTATAGTAGACATTATCTGAAAAAAGGAAATTCATATGACAATAAACAACTTCGATTCTCAATTTTCTGTGTATCTATTCTAGTTTACCAGATAAGGGCATGACCCATGTTATGTGGGACCTTGAGAAAATTTGGATCGTATCCTGATTATTATTTATATAATTTCCATGTCATGTTGATGACAGATTACCCACAACTACACTTGTGCTGCCACGACGGTGCAATATAACACATCCCTGTCATTGATACACGATGAAGTGGTCTGTTTCATTATTTTGAAGTTCTATCCCCACACTAGTTCACAATCACAAACCGTTTTCCCCTCAGAGCAGTAGATTATTTAAAAAATTATTTAAATCCATATTTCTTAATATGAAAAACAAAGTTGAGTTTGAGGACAGCCACCGTGATAAGATACGACTTATGTATCCATTCTCTAGTAATGTCAGATAAATCAAGAATATTTCTGATGGTCATTTACCATCATAATTATTCGGCAAGGGCATTTTGACATAGTCTTTACCTTCCTATCTTTATGTCAGTCGTTTGGCTCTATATAGAAGGGAAAAAACATGATTGTTTTGTTAATAAATAGTTGTGATTCATTCAACCCCCATTTGCAAAAATAACAATGAGAATTCGCCAGGAAAACTTTTTGAGCGTTCCTGCTAGCATCGAGCGAAGAAATGATGACCTTATTGTTCAGGAAATATTGCAAAGTCAGAAAATGATGAAGATTCAGAACAACAGCTCCACAAAACAATCTGCTAGCTGTATAAGCTAACAAAATGTTTGAGCTAATTCACTTGGAGACTGATCTCAAAAAGAAAGAGGAGGATTTCAAATCAGTAACTATTAAAAGGTACTCAAAGTACACACATAACAAGAAAACTTATGGAGAAAATGATACTGAAGACGATTTTGCTGTCTAACGAAAAGTATGATTATACTTATACCGGATTAAACGAAGTATCACATCTGAACAAATCAGCACCTACATCAAGGAGAAACCTTGGCTGTCAATCTTCTTTGTTATACCTTTCATGACAACATTTCAAGTTTAGAGCAACAAGTTTGAATTTGATGTCTTCACACTATGAAGAATATAGGAAATGATAACTAACCAAACCCATTTTTTACTCCTTGACACGTGATTCGCTAACTTTGTTAGCATCTTCAGGAGAAGATTAAAACAGTTTTAATCTCCTCCTGAAGATGCTAACATAGAAAAACACGTGTCGAGGTGTAAAAAATCGGTTTGGTTAGTGGTAAAACAGTGTGTAGTGTACAATAATTTCTGGCACAGGACACAATTGGAAAACTTTAGTCAGAGGTTTTTCCGAAACTAACATTTTTTAATAATATTTTAAATCAATTATAACCAATGTCCATATTTTCGCAGTGTCGTGCAGACCTTGATTGTGTATCTTTGTATTCATATTGAAATTTCCTACGAAATATGGAATGAACAATTCTAAATAAAGAAACTATTGTATGAATGTTCCACCTCCTCGATTAACCTACAGACAGTATTTCAACTAATGAATTCCAAACAAATGTAAAATGTGGCGACAAAGGTTATCAATGTTCAATTATTCATATAATGTAATCACCCTGTGAATTTGAAAAGATCTGATGTATGGTTCCCAAGATATATGACGATTCACAGACTTCCAGTTAATGTTCTATAAGTGTATAGTGTATTGTCATATAAGTTGATGGACATACTTACCAGCCTACACTGATATTTGCAGATCCTATCCACCTCCACACCTCGAATGGTTCACCTTTCACCTCTTGAACTTCAGTTCTTACTCTGGATTCATTCTCATTGATGAATTTGACAGCTTTCGCCCACGTGTTTCTTTTTTCTAAAATGGTGAGAACGAAATAATTTAGTTATGAGATAAACTCAGCTTCAAAGAGTTTGGCTATGTACGATATTGAAAATTCTGCTTTAGCAAGTAACTACTTTCATGTTGACGTTTTCTGTGTTTGTGAACATTGGTATACAAACAAATATTTGGAATATGTTACTATTTCTGGCTACACTCATTTCTCATTTTTCTAGATCTGAGCATAATGACGGTGATACTGCCATTTATTCTAGAGATAAAACTTCTTTCGATTAAATGCCAATTTAAAATAAGTGGGGTAAGTCATTTCTTTGGTAACCAGAAAGTTGCCATTCTGACTGTTAATTTATAGGCCTGGTACAGGTGACATCCGAATATTCGAGGAACGCTCAACATTCGCACCTAATATCAATTATAAAAAAATCAAATACATTATTTTAACGTACAAGTTGCGCCATCGGTTGAGAACTCTAGCTTCCGACGCATGTGCAATGACTTAGAAGCGATGCTGAGCGCTAAACTCTCTTTCGGTCTGTATATCTATATATTTGCATTGGCAGAGTTATTCCATAATGCAAGGAAAAACATTTTCTTCCATCTTCTTCTTCTTTATATATAAAAATGAATGTTTGTCTGTATGCCCTTAAATGAATCGTAAACGGCTTGACCGATTTCACTAAATCTATTTTTCAAGGAAAAAAACAGTATAACACAAAGTCGGTCGACCACAAAAAATAACAATCAGTCAGTCAGCATCCTCCTCCGCTTGATATGACATGCGAGTTTTTTCGTTGTGTTCGTTTGTCAAGAAGTTTTCTTGAGATACCTTTGGAGACATGAAATATCCGATTGAATCAACAATATTTGAAAATTATTGGTCCATTTAAATCAGTCAACCAATCAGCTTCTGGTATACTAAATTAAATTATTGTTGATTCTAAGTAAAGTTGAATTTATGAATTCACCAAAAATGCTGAGAAGAATCCGGGAAGGGCGACGGAAGAGGTTTCCCCCTATACAATTATCAGTTATATTTTCTCACAATAATTATCTTACATATTGAACATAAGTGGAATGAATTCATGGAAAAATCGCGGAGTTTTCAAGTGATCAAATTTAATCTTCCTTAAATAAAGTGTGATTCGTTTTTTCTCTACCACACATACTTTTTCGAATTATAAGCGAGAAATAAAAAAAGTGCAAAAATTCCGCTGTTAATTGCGAATATCTCAAAACGCACCAGCAAATTTTGTTGGGTAATTCTAGATTCGGATTCAGCAACCCAATAAACATAGGGAATGCTCATGAAACCGACTACTGGTGATTGTTGGAAATGTTGTATCATCTGAGCTGTTGAGTATGTGATCATTTATTTGAATTTATATTTCTTCGCACGTGTCCTCTCTGCATTGAGGTACAATGAATTGTTTTTTTTTTCTAGGAGAGGGGGGAATTTTGATACCGTTCGCCTGGATTAATATATCATTCTTATAAATAGCAACTTGACTACTAATATTTTTCAATTTCTCATTTAACTCTTCTATTTGTCCGATGCAAAAGTTCTTCGTAATTTTGTTCATAAGTTTACTCAAAATTGCCTGGATAATTGCAATGGCAAACCTTATGTATTCCCCCTCTTTCTCATGTATTTATTTGTGGTTATGTCTGACTGTCACTGCTTGTCAGTGTCCGACCGACGAAACAAAAGTGGCAAATACATTATAGGGTACTGCAATGTTCTTGAGATATGGTAAAAAATTGAAACTCTGAAACCTTCCACTGAAAAACTACAAAACCTTTGAAGGTTTCAAACTTGTACTTACTTTGTCGATCAATCACTGGTAGAATCATGTCCCTGACATGATTAATGACAACAAAGTTTTCACCTCCTTCTTCACTGGCACTCGACTGTAATATATCGATTATCTTCTCTACCATAAAACCAATTTCGTCTTTCTGTTTCTGTTCATGAAGCTTATACTGTTTGAAACCCATATTGAGGAGGTATAATGATCCAAATATCAGTATAACAAATACCAAACTGCTGAAGGCAAAATAGAAAGACTTGTAAAATGTGCACTTCCATGGTAGTTCTGGGCTCAGCATCACCAAGCTTGTCACTTTGTTCTCATAATTAAATACTACTTGTTCCTGCAACAACACGTTATTTGTTCAAACATTATTTATGGAAATTGTTTGATACGAAAAAAAAATTGTACCGCAGGTTATCCAATAAAGACGTACAGTCGTCTTCATAGATCATGTCGCGGTTGGACGGTGTCAGCTCTCTTATTGCAGGAGTTATTAAGAATGCTATCATCGTCCATATGCGACATGTTTTCTGAAGACGACTGTACGTCTAGAGCGCTTCATGTTTGAGGAACAGGGAGGAGAGAGAACAAGAGTGCCTTGAAACTAATTTTTCGGTAACATGTCATTCGATTCATGGCTATTATTCGCGATGGAAAATAACACGTCGCCCCAGCTGACGGCAACATTTGAACACTTTTGAGCGGTTTGTTTTGTTGGATGTGACCAATAAGCAGAAACAAAAAACAAATGTGAACCAATAAAAAGAAAGTAAATAGGCCGCTTTGACAGCTTCCAAATACTCCAATAGATGGCGTACGCCTATTTAGTGTATAGTGTATCCGTGGCTTTATATACGCGTAATTATATACGTGGCCTTATATCCTCATAATTATACCCGCATGTCAATGGCTATGCATCATTCTGTTTTCTATCCCTCTTTTTCACCTATTTGTAGACAAGAGTCAAGCTACACCATTTTCATTGGTGGCTCTATGATCCCTGTGAAGGTCAACTTTTCTTAATTTTGATCTCAAGTAACTCTCTGAAGAATATACTTTCTAGGAGTTAGGTTAGTGGTTTATTTTGTTTGCTCAAGTAATTTTCCGACGAATGTTCTTTGTAGGAAGAAGGTTCATTCAGGTCGAGTTTGGTTAGGTGAGACGGCTAGATCGCCGTTCTGTCCGTTACGGGATTTGTTTTATAGCATATATACAGGGTGTCTGTTCTTCGAGCTCCACCATGGGGATCTCAGTTATTATAAGAGATACGAGGTCGGTTAAATCAGGGCAAAGTCGCGCATTTTCATGCTGAACATTTATCTGCATTCTTGAAAAGTCATTTTTCTTCTAATTAAAATGATATATCACACGATATGATCAAATCTTTCCTGCTGATCAAAATTGGGAAAAAAACATTTTTGCGACGAGTGCTTTGGAAAGAACGCCAAAAGTTTTGTTTAACAAGCTGAATTTCGACAGTTTATTTGAATTTGGATCTGGAACGCTCACATTTTCGTCAAACCATCAAACTCATCTACTTAAAAACTATGGTTTTGAATAAGGAACGACGTAATGAGCTAGAAGTTTATTCTTCGTGTATACTCCACCTTCCACTTCAAAACACAATTCTACGTGTTTTGTAATATTCTGAATTGCTCGCGAAATGTGCCGTCCCAATAAATAATAATCCAGCGGAGATCAGGTGACCGCGCTGGCCAACGTATGTCTCCGTTGTTGGAAATTACCTTGTCAGGGAACATATCATCTGACAGACACTCTCGCAAAAATGGTTTTTCCCAATTTTTATCAACAGGAAAGATTCGATCAAACCGTGTGATACATCGCTTGAAAAAATAAAAACGAAAATTACAAATTTCCGTTTTCTAATTTAACCGACCTCGTATCTCTTATAATAACTGAGATACCCATGGTGGAGCTCGAAAAACGGGCACCCTGTAGAAGTAACCGTGGTGAACTGATTGTCAGCTGGCCTAGTGCAACTGATGAGGCTTGGCAAGCCGAAATAGTATACTTTGCATCAGGTGACAATCGATTCACGAAATTCCCCTAGATTCTCTCAAATTTTGAGATTCTAGGTTCATCATCACCTGTTAGTGGGACATCAAACCACTTTGGAGACATATACAACCAATATCACTTATACGTATCTCGCTGGTTGCATGCAGTTTCATGTATTTTGTTCTCAATTCCCATTCCTTTCGAATTATTCTGTAGGTCAGCAGGAATAGCAGGTATGTTAATGTCATTTTCGGAGTTCGTAGAAAAAGCATAGCATGTAACGCGTTTATAAACTCTTCTAGACACTCGTTTATTAAACACTCGCTCCGCTCGTGCTTAAAATACTGGTTACTAAAAGGACGTTTATAACACTTGTTACATAATATACTATTAATCGCACTTAGAAAATGCGTGTTAACTTAGTCCAACTATCATAGGCGTGTAATTTCTGATAATACCATGAAACACCTTATTGCGCCCTATATTTTTTCTTCAACACCTTTTGTCGAAATAGTCATTCAAGACAACAAAAATATGAAAGGAGTTGGATAATCTTGTGCCATAACCAACCAGCTTTTTCAACTCACCATATTTTTAGCTACATCAGTTTCGCTAACTAATCCATTATTGTCTTCAGTCTGTACAACATTCAAACCCCATTGGGGGTTGTTGAAAGTCAAAATTTCCAGATTACGTAAGTCTCCTCTAATTTGTTCGGCATCCTGTAAAAATGACCTCAAATGTCAAAGTTTATTGAAATCATCCACATATTATTCGATATGCAAGGCATGATCCTAACGCGAGAATTTGAATAGTCGGTGGTAAAAATATAGTGTGGGAGTGTTATTAATGAACTTACTAGAATATGTACTATGATTATACATTCTCCCTTCTATTTATCATTTTCTCTTTATTTCTCTGGGTAGAGTGTACAAGGTGTCCCAGAACAACGTACCATAAATTCTACACGGAGAGAAAGAGACCAAAATAAGCCGATTGAAATCAACTTACCTCTATACGAAAATGCACCGTTGAGCCGTGAGAGGTAAATAAAGAACAATTTTATTTCCAGATTTTCTTCAATATTTCGAAATCCTTGAGAGGTACTGCTGTGAAATTCGTAGGAGAATCCACTATAGTAGATGTGCATAGAAAACATGTCGTACTAATTCAATCAATATAGTTAGGTGTCGAGTCATGCTTCTCTGCGAAGAACACAAGTAGTGGGTAGATTTTGATATCCCTGTCACTTGACAGTGAATAAATAAGTTACACTTCAATCAGTGGTATGCATACAATTTCTTATTTCTTCGTAATTACTTGGCATGGATGTGCCAGAAAAGAAACCTCCAGCAACCTCTTTTCCAAAGAGTGTCCCGGTTGCCAACAGGCCTGAAAGGTTGCACACCTGGAGGACCTGCTCACTATACTCGACATAAGTATTTAGAATTCTCTTTCATAGAAATTGATGTAAATTTGTTTGGAGTACCGCACTAGCCACATTTCGATATTTCGATAAATGACAAAATCAATTATCTCACTTTTTTATAACCGCAGTGTTTTAGAATTTTTCTTGGTTTTCGAGATATCTAACAAAATTCATTTTGGTACTACTCCATATTTGTTTATGATTATGGCGATTATCATGTTTTTACCTCAATTGTGTCGAGTTATTGATCACAATAATCATGTTTATGAACTATTTACTTTAGCATAATGATAATGTTGTTGGTCTTCAAATCAATTTTTTTTAAGAATAAAGTTTTTTTACCAGAAGTCCTGAACTGACATTTGGAAATGACCAGCTCCCAAATCATATGAAGGAGAGCTTGCGAATTGGTGAACATGATAATTGTGGTCAATAACTAAACACAAATGAGGTAGAAACGAGCAAAACATGATAATTCTAACATCATAAACGAGTAGTATGGAGAAGCACCAAAATGCATTTTGTTATTCATCTCGAAAACATTATAAAAAAGCTGCAGTTATAAAAAAAGAAAAATACAATAATTTTTATCAAAGAGAATGCGAAATACCCAACATCCTGTATATTGATTAAATTAGTACATGTTTTCCATGCACATTTACTATAGTAAATTTCCATACGAATTTCAGAGCAATACCCTTTAAGGATTTTGAAATATTGAAAAAAATCTGGAAATAAAATTGTTCTTCATTGCCCTCTCACGGCTCAACGTTGCATTTTCGTATAGAGGTAAGTTGATCTTAATCGGCCTATTTTGGCCTCGTGTTCACCCTGTGAGATTTATGGAAAGTTGTTCTGGGACACCTTGTATAATCGGGAAAATTTAATAGGCAATAGATTTTTTTGTTAATCGCAGGTTTGTTTGTGAAATGAAAATGTTTTTCTCAAGCCTAACTAGATTCACCTTTCCTAATTGATATTCAAAGTAATAGTTATTTGTTTAACTAGGCAGCAAAGTAGTAGATTGACTGCCGTGGCTGAATTCATAGCCGAGCGTAGCAGCAAAATTTTGCTGATACATATCAATCAGCAAAGTAACCACTTTGCTGCCTAGGCAGGAAAAGTAATACTTTGCTGATTGATATGTGTCAGCAAAATTAATATTTGCTGCCAATCGGAGGAAAAATAAATTTTCTCCAAATGACATTGAAAGTGGCTTTTTGATGACACCTAACAGGCAGAAAAACGGTACTTTAACTGTCTAGGCAGAAAAAATTGTTTGCTTGCAACATTCCAAGAAATAATTCTAATCAAATTGGTAATCAAAATTGACACTGACGTTGGGTGAACACGGCAGAATTGCAGATTTAATGCCTTGGCTGGCTTCCTAGCCTCGGCTACACCTTGGCTATAAAACGCCAGCCGCGGCATTAAATCTTGTGCTTTTCTGCCTAGTAAAACAAATAACTATATTCTTCATTTCTTTCTTTTTTTCAACATTTTCATTAAAAAAAAATTGAAACCTGGTATGAACCCACATTCTAATGTATATTGAATCAAGATATTCATTTAGATCATTCAATAGCCATGATAAGTATAGTTTGGAGATTTAAGAAAGCTTATACAGGGTGATAATGGGAAAAGGTAAATAATATTACTAACGTCAACACCCTGTATCTCGAATACTAAGCTCCAAACCATACAAGTTTACATGAACTTTTCTTTTTATTTTCGAGAGTACTATGGCCTATCTGATTTTCCCGATTAAAACCTAAAACAACCTGAAGACATTAAATGAACAAGCGAGAAACAAATTCAGGTGTAGATTCCTCATCATATTCCATAAAATTGTCCATACACACTGTGTCCACTTCAAGGAACTTACCAGCCCTTTGAAATTGATATTATCTGATCGAATTCGAAAAACTTTTTTCTGTTGGATAGGTATTTGAAATGTCAATTCAACAGAAGAGTATAAAGTCACTCTTGGACTGTTATCGTGGCCAACTGCGACCGAAAAATCGAATTATTATCATTTTTTAATACATGCTTAGAAAATGCATAGCACTCTCGTATTTTTGGAAAGAAATGAAAACAAATTATTATTGAGGAGTACTTTGAACATGTTTATACCGATTTTTATCATTCAAATATACGATGTGCCCGAGAAAAAAAGAATTGAAAACAATAAATAAGTATGCACTATTTTTTTATTACTTCAAAAAATATATGAAATTGGTTTTCCGGACACCCTGTGTTTAATGATGATGAAAACCGGTACAGGTATGTTTCATGTGATCCTGATTTAGAATGAAAAATATAGCCAGCTTTTCTTTTTGATTATTTTTTCTCAGACACATTGTATATTTGTATGATGAATATTGGTACGGATATGTTTGAAGTCATCGTCAATATAATGTGCCGTTAGTTCTTCCCAAAAATACCACAGTACTACGTTTTTTGATCACCTATTAGAAAAATAATAATAATTCGTTTTTTCGGACTCTATGTGCTTTATGATGATGAAAATCGGTACAGGCATGTTTCAAATAATTCTGATTCAGAATCCATCATTACATCATCATTTTGCGTGAGAAAAAATCCCTAATAGTACTTTCCGAAATATGGGTCAATAAAATTGGTCGCAGTTGGCCACGATAACAGTCCAAGGATAACATCACTCTCTTGTTGGATGGACATTTCAAATACCTATTCAACAAAAAAAAGTTTTCCGAAATCGATCAGATAATAACGATTTTACAGGGATCGTAAGTCCTCAAGGTGGACACACTGTACATACATATAATCATGTGCCTTGACTGCATTTTTTGTAGCTTTCTTGCTCCTTCAAATATCATGACATTCAATTGATATTCAATTTGTACAGAATTTATCTAATATCTAATATATTTTTCGAAAATACCGGTGATTCCATAACTACTGGCTAATCGTGTATATCACTGACGATAATCCCATCTGATCATTCGCTCCTGCGAATTTCAGAATTGTACCTCTCTTAATTAGAAAAGATTCAGGGATGTTTTCATTAGATATGAGACACACTGTATTTTTTCTCCAATGCCTCCCCAATTAAGATTACGAAATATCTATTTTTTAAATAATTTTTTCATGTTGATTTCATCATAAAGAGTGTAATTTCAGCAAACCTTTTTTGGCTATAAAATCAATAGGAATAGAGAAAACCGAGAAAAAAACATCACGGAGAAAAACATTTCACGTTTAAATTGCTGTCAAACACCCGAAAATACACTTATTATACTTTCGGATAGTGATGTTATAGATGAGACCCCTTTTTTTACTAATATCAGTGGAATAAAAGAAGACACAATGATAATATGAAAGGAAGTAAAACTATATAATATTATACTCCATCAAGTCAGATATAGATTATGCGAATATTTGAATAATTTTACTAGATTTGACTAGAGTCACTGGATGGTATTAGTATGATAAGAGTTCGGACACAGCTGAACTTTTGTCCTTCTTTATTTTCTATAATACAATGGTTTGAGTGAATAAAAGAATAAGACATATAGTCTGCTCTTTGTCTTTTCAATTTCCCTAGTAGCGCCTGATTGTCAGATACGATTTTAGAGGTTACATTTTCTGTCAAATCAATCATAGCAGTAGATGGACAATGGATATAGGGTACAAACACCCACTTCAATTAATTTAATAGTGATGAACTTCTAGCAAGCAATTGTTATATAAATGAAAAGAATGCATGTAACAACATTTCAATATTAGAAAATAATATATACACATATGGATAAACTTATAGCTATAATATATAATATTGTATTAGTAGAAGATCCGAACCTAAGTCGACCTTCACCGAGCTGATAATAGAACGAAATATATTTATCATGAATTTAGTATATTAGAAAACATATTAAAAATGGGTTCGCTAAAAAAATCCTGGGCAGACTATTTTTAATTATTTTTCGAAAAATGATTTTTAATTAAATGTTGCAACATCAGGATAATAAAAAATTTTTGTCCTGACTGAAAGTATAAAACGTATAGAATGTGCAGCCGTTGGGTTGTCTACTATTTACCTGGGCGAACTACTGGGTTGTCAGGTAAACACAGGTATATCGATGCCAGTTACTTTCACTGGATTGGATAATTAAAAAAAATTCATATCATCATAAGCGCTGTTTAATTGCGAACACGTTGATATAGGGTTGTCTGCGAAAATTCCGGTCCTATTAGGGGTTTGCGAATTTTAAAGATTTTAATTTCTACGCGCGTGGAAGTGTGTGACAGAGAGATCCGAGGTAAGTATACTGTGTAATAATAAAGGACCCAACATCGCAGTCGCTTGTGATGGGACCCTGAATAGTAGAAAGTGCGCATGCTCGGTGTGTCAACTATGGAGGGTTGAGGTACCTCTACTACCCTTCATATAGTAAACAGTGCGTGTTATTTTGGAGCAACTGATATTTCAGTAGCAAAAAAAAATTAATTAATTACATAATAATTAAATATATTTAATATAATACTAATATATAAAAACAATATAGTATCAATATATTGCGTTATAACCATAATAATATACCTATAATCTTTAATAGACAATAAAAATATCAATTACTTTTTTGCTCTTTCTGGAAATAGAAACAAAGTGGACCGCCAAAAATTCAAATTAAGAAATAACAAAAAAGATAGACTAGACATCTTGTATTACGATTTAAAATTTTATTAAAAAACAGTATGAATACAAAAATAATATTAATGAAAAATAAATTCTAATAAATATTTTCTATTCAATATCTGATTCATCAGAAGTATCATTTTGACTCTCGAATTCGTCTGATTCATTAGATTCTTCCTCATTTGCCAACCAACCATAGTTTTCAGGATTTGACTTCGCACACTTCGCACACTTTCTACTATTCAGGGTCCCATCACAAGCGACTGCGATGTTGGGTCCTTTATTATTACACAGTATACTTACCTCGGATCTCTCTGTCACACACTTCCACGCGCGTTGAAATTAAAATCTTTAAAATTCGCAAACCCCTAATAGGACCGGAATATCAACGTGTTCGCAATTAAACAGCGCTTTTGATGATATAATTTTTTTTTAATTATCCAATCCAGTGAAAGTAACTGGCATCGATATACCTGTGTTTACCTGACAACCCAGTAGTTCGCCCAGGTAAATAGTAGACAACCCAACGGCAGCACATTCTATACGTTTTATACTTTCAGTCAGGACAAATTTTTTTTATTATCCTGATGTTGTAACATTTAATTAAAAATCATTTTTCGAAAAATAATTAAAAATAGTCCGCCCAGGATTTTTTTAGCGAACCCATTTTTAATATGTTTTCTAATATACTAAATTCATGATAAAATATATTTCGTTCTATTATCAGCTCGGTGAAGGTCGACTTAGGTTCGGATCTTAGACTATATGTGAAACTGTACTCCAGTGATAAGTATAAAACATGAAGTTATTGATATCAAATTAAAGGTAGGTATTTTCAATATACAGGGAGTAACATAAGTACGTTCAAGTGAAGTAGTCCTGAGACAATTTCAAGAAATATAGTCTGTATAAGCTTGTATCCGGAGATGCTTCATTTCGGAGATACAGGGTGTTGAAATACAGAGAACAAATTTGTTTTCGATAATTATTTCATGGGAAAAAATTAATTTATTTTGACGAGACCTACCAAATACTTGATTTTGTGAAGTTCTCAGCAACTTCACTTAGCACCCTAGGAGCTAAGTAACATGGACCGATATAGAAAATATCTCCTCAACGATAAGCTCCAGCATAATTAAGGCCCTTATAATAATTCCCTTGATACATAAATATCTATTCACTTTCCACTGTTGAATTTTGAATTTGGTCGGCACCAAAAACGCCATTCAATAATATATCACGTTGTAGTTTACTTGCTTTTCTTAGTTTCGTTTTCAAATTTTCAATTTCATTATGTAATTTTGTGATATTTTCCCCTTTTTCCATGATTATTTTGTTTTGCATTTTGTGTGATGATAATAATGAAATTTTGTTCTTGAAATCGTCTGCTGTGTAAATTGATGGAACAGCAGAATCTCTCAAACAGATTTTGAAATCTTCTGTTTGAATATGGACCTAAAATATAGTTTCATTCTAATCAGATGCTGCTATAAGAAGTGAATTTCAATGAGTACCTCACAAATTTCGCTCGTCTTCAAATTGATTTTCCACCCAGGCCGTTTCATATCTTCCTTCCATAAGCGAATGCCTGATGTTAGATTTGGAAAATTGAATAAATGATATCCATTTTTTTCAGAATTGGCATAATTTATTACACAGCAAGTGATTTCCATAGCTGTTTTTTTCTCGAAAGTATAATTATGAAATTTTATTTCAATTCTGACGTTAACAAAATTAATTGTCAAATTCGAACAATTTTGAATGAAAAAGCGCGGGACGACTATGGTGCTCTTGTCACAATGCAGGGTGTCTAACTTAATAAATCTAAACATTCATAAACCCTAACCGTTGTCATTTCTGTGTCCGAACTCTTATCAAACTAATACCATGCAGTGACTCTAGATTTGACCAGTCAAATACAATTACCGTCGAATTGTCTGGTCAACTGACCATGCCCAATCCTAGATATTCCTACAATCGATCATCGAAAAGAAATAAGAATCGGTACTTACATTTAAAGCAAAATTTGTCACACAAAAATTGATTATTTCAGATTCTGTCATATGTGGCTTTAGGGTTATATCAAAACATTTATTCGCTATAGCCCGTTTCTGAAGTTCAGGTTTCAATACCATCAATAAATCGATGGCATTTTTTATGTCATCATCTTCGAGGCAGTTCACTCCTTTTTTTGTTGTAGCGTCGTTTCGGATACATTTTGGTATAACATAATCTGAAATGCATGAACAACTCTGATAAAATGAAGTCACCCCAAAAATTATAAAAGTAACAGAGTAATAATTATACCACTATAATTATACGAAGTGTTTCCGAAATTGATTATTATAGTGAAAAATGTGAAAGAACGTTACATGTACCCTTACGGAAAATGATTATGCCAACAATTTTACGTCGTATGACGTCACTGACAGTGTTCTATTATCCAAGGCCGGACCAGTACGATATAGGCACTGCGCATACTCGTCAACCAACTTTTCCGAGCGGATCACGTGGTATGCTTTCCAATTATAAGAATAATTGATATTTGAATACAAAATTAATGTAGACGATACCGATAATAATTCAGATGACAATTATTCAATTCATGTATGAAAAATCCCACAAGCCGCGTGAATTCGTCATTATGACAGCGAAAAAAGTTTGCCTTAACTTTTCCAGCGACAATATCGGAACCTAACTTTTGGAAGCATGACAACCGCCATAAACAAATGTTTGATGAATGAATTAAATTGTCTTACCGAATTACACTTTAGCTTTTTTTAGTCGAAGTAAACTTGGCATTTATAATTCGAAATTAGTTGCCATTAGGTAATTCAACTCAAAAAACAATGAACTCTAGCGTCCCTTCCTCCATAGAGAAAGAGAACGATTTCTTGAGAATTTCTAAAATTGAGTGTTCAAAAATTACCGTTAATGATTTCATTACAGATATTTCTTTGCTGATGAATATTTATCCAAATCAACTCTCGAATACGAAAACAACAGCGAAAATGAAATACTGATATACAAAAATAAAATTCATTTTATATAAAAAAATGTTTTCGCCTATTTTGCGAAGTCATCTAGACATTTTCCGTGTTCATTTCCCCCATTTCTTCTTTTTCAAAAAAGAAAAAAAACACCAGATAAAAATTTCAAATTCTCTTGAGATATACCGGGTGTCAAAGAATCTATTATAGGAAAGTCATAACTTCTAGAATATTAGGTGTGTCAACATGAGATATGGTATAGGAAGATTGTACAGGAAGAGGAAAGTTTTCGCATATTTTTCACTTTCCGATCACGTCCGGTTTCACCGAAAATGGCTCTTTTTTTGTATCTTCAAATTGAACACCCCCCTGTATATTCAGCCATTTTTAGATTTCTGAGACAATTCTTTATATGAATGGAGTTTTTACGCCTACTCCATATTTTTAGAGTTTAGCTAGGTGATCGGACGTAAACTCATCTAAGGACCTTGGGTGATGTCAGAAAATTACAATCAAAAAACGGGTCCATTCATTTATAAAGAACCCGTTTTTTTTTATTAAACATTTGAATTCTTGGCTAAGGGCATTGACAACAATTCAAAAAAAATGTTTCAACTCCAAACCTTTCAATTAGACTGAAGATGGTCTTTTATAAAACCGAAACATGTCCCTTATGATCATGTAACAACATCATTAAAATTTGTGGGGATGACTTCGAGCATTCCTTCGTCCCTGTCACTAATCCTTTGATATCTTCAGAACAGCGTAGAAAAGTTGGCGATATTTCTCATTTCTATATAGACACGAAAAATGTTTTTCAGGGATCTCTGCTATCATTCCAGCACTAGCAATACCAGTCAGACGAACTCGACAGGCCCAGTCAGCACATCCTTTCGTCGTCAACCTTGAAATATGTCGTACAACACTCTACCAAAACTCCTCCGTTTATAGAACGGCGAAGCTTTGGAATTCTTTGCCAATGGAAGTTTATTTTCCCCAAGAACTTATAACCTTCAAAAGTTCAAAAAGAAATTCGAATAACTTCCTCCTTACCTGTCGTCTCTAGGTACGCGTAGTCGGACGAACACGACAGGCCCAGTCAACCTTGAATAATGTCGAACAACACTTTACCAAAACTCGTTCGTTTATAGGACAGCAAAGCTTCGGAATTCTTTGCCAATGGAAGTATTCCCAAGAACTGATAACCTCCAAAAGTTGGAAAAAGAATTCAACACCTACCTCCTCTAGCTATTGTCCCTAGGTACGCACGATGCCCTTCGAACCTTATAGGAATTTCCTTTTGTACGCTTCAAGAGGTAAAAAAACAGAGCGCAGCTAAACAGCATTTCCAGCAAACATACCACCAAATTCAGCAGTGACTCGAGAATGACCTGCACCTCAATAGTCGGGGGGAAACATGTAGGAGAACCCTGGAGCTAATTACAACAGAAGATCCAACAGCACCAGAGTTCCTACTGAAAACGATATTTCGTCACAGCACCAAGGATTGTAGTGGTGGCAAATATGCCTTCATTGCTAAGGGAAATGCCTCAGTGGTGTGTCTATTACTGAGTACGAGGACGATGAATATGACATAAGGCCACTTGAGTAAGAACTAAAACCCTTACCAGGACCCTCATAGCCAAAGAGGATTTATTAATACGTGAATCCAGAGAAAGTTGGGTGTTTGAAATTATCAAGTTATTTAGAGTGAGAACAATGATAAAAAAGTTATTTGGCTTATGTTATATGTGACATTTTCATTATTTTCAATATACTATTTTTTATTTTTCAAGTAACAGTGGTACACATGTAGATACAGCTGTAACAAACAATACTTGTAGCTCAGGAATGTCAAAAACGACATTTTCTTGAACGGAATTCAACTCTCTACAAATTACCTGGGGGAAAGAATAGTTTAGACGATATGAAGTAATGTTTGATGAAAAATGTGAGGTATAAGTCTTTTCTTTGAAAATGTCTACTTTTCGGAGCGAGCAGCTCAAAAACGGTTGGGAATTCGAAAGCAGTGTTAGGGAAGAAAGTTGTAGAGAATTTTATCAGCTCTAATCTGATTTTTTTTTCAAAATCGAACCATTACCGATATATCATAAGCGACAAACCCAAAGACGGAACTTTCTCACTGCCCCCTCCTCATCGGTTCACCTCCTAGATGTCAGGACTTTTCATAGGTTCCTTCCTCTAGCACACCAACTAAATCACTAAATTCGCTTAGGTCTCTGATCACGCACCCTACACCATCTTTAATGAGTAGACATCATGTGGTGGAAAAACTTTGGCCTAAGTTTTCCAGCGACATAACGGAACCTAACATTTGAAACTATAACAACCAGAATTGAAGGGGCAAGTGGAAGAAGGGGTCAAGTAACATTTTCCGAAAATATTCGGTTATGTCATGGAAGAAGGTGTTATGTGCATATGTAACTTGCCCCGTCAGGATTTGTTTCTATTTTTCATACCTGAGCAGATACACAGTGGTAGAAGGGGCAATGTTACATTGAACATCAATTTTATTACGCAGTCTGTTAGTCTGTATAACATTCCTTTGCGCAAGGTCATATGTTCCAGTGAAGCAGTGCCGTGCTGTTTCAGAAATTGGGTTAAAATAAATAATAATATTCAGAAAATTTGTATTCACTCCAGGTAATTTTGATTAAGAAACATTCAATTAAACATAGGTTTGGTATATTTTTCAAGTTTCAACTCTTTAATTCGTCAATTTATCGAAGGCAAAAACATGTATCAGAACTTAGGTATGTATATACGTATGGGTTGGTATATGACCCGATATATACACCTATTTAATGCTTTTGTGAGGTATTCTGTGGTCGTGGCAAAGCCGAACACTGTTGAGTCGTTTTAGGTATTTGGTATATTACTATGTACTGAAGTATACCTATATGTCTGTAACATATAGGGAATAGAAAAATTAACACGAGACTGACTGATGTGAACTGTATGCTTCTCCGATGACTCGGAGATACTGACTATCACTGACCGACTTAGTGACGAACTGTCTTTTCAAAAGAGGTTCCTATTTACCGTGAGAAAGGTTCGTCGGACAGCATATCAATTTCGTGTTTTTATTGGAAATTGCTGTTGAGCGATAAAAGTTTATGTTTACAGCTATACAGATTCAATATATCAATATACATAGATGTCAAACGTGTGTATGAACTAAAATATCATTACTTTATTATACTCAATTGGTGAGATAACGGCTAGCTATACAGGGTGTTATTTATGTAAACGAGATTGAAGGACCATTATTATCTTTCTCTCTTGTGAAATATTGTAACAAATTCGATACAAGACTTCGGGTTTGCGAATTCAAATGTCTTCCTGGCATGTTGAATATTTGACAATGGCCACGCAAAACGATGTCATTTCAGCAACTACTGCACGCCTCTGAATTCAAATGTGTCTCGACATACGAACACCTCTGTATTCAAGCTTTTACCTCATAGACATTGCTACTCTATATGCAAGTGTGAAGAGGATAGGAAGTTGCTAATTTATGTACCATTATGTACCACCGAATTTCTTGTTTATAAAACTGTATGTTTTGTGTGAACAATAAAAGAATTGAATGCTTATTTCAGTCACACACAAAGAAATATTATACAGACTGTATGTGCCCATCGTCTACATGTCTAGAAACCGAAGAAGGGATTATGAACGCATAAATCCAGATGTCGATCAAAAAATGATATGCTAGCAAAATGCTGTAAATCATAAAAGAACAACCTGAAACTATTCCTCAAAATTGCATAAGTCAAATTATTATACTAGCTTCCATTAACAAATGCCAGCTAATTTTACTTAAACCAACTTTTCTCCACTCGCCTCTTCAATTATGAACGAATCTTGATGGCGTTTATGTAAATTTTTTGCCCAATCTTGCGTTGTCAGAAAAGTATCTAATCTGTGGAAATGCCGCGGTTTGGAGTGTTCAAGTGGAGAAATTGGAAAAATCATCAACAATAGTGTGAATTATGTATTCATTAAATCGTCTTCCCGGATTATACTCAAGCATTTTTTTGGGTCCTAGTAAATTTGAAATTTATAATCCGAGTTTTACTGCCTTTAGAAAATGAAACAAAAAAAAATTCCTCCGAAAAAATTACGAGCCCGGAAGGCGAGTAATTTTTTGAGGCAATAAAATTCTTATTAAAATGTCAAGTTTACTTCAAGAAAAAAAAGCTCTCATGAAAATACAATAGCTAATGACTAGAATAAAAATGATAATATATCAGCGAGAAATTTGTAGGAAATAGGAGAGGACAGAAATATAAGGTGAAATGCATTGATTTTTTTAAAGATGAGGAAGTAAGATTAAACCTGTTTAGATATTTAATAACCAATAAATATTTTAGCTGCTGCTAAAAATCAATTGTAAAATAATGAAAAGGACCAAGGATCAACAAACAAATAAAAACAAACAACTTTGAAAGACCAAAATATTTATTGTTTATTAAAATAGTAGGTACAAAATAAAATATTTGAGAAATAGAACAAGAGATTACAGATCACTTCAAGAATGAAAAAAATTCAAGATTCCACAATCTAAAGCAGAAGTGACAAACAAAAACCAATTTACGGAAAGAAGATATTAAAATGTTCAATTCTTATAAGTTAAAAAGTGTCCAGAGATGTAAATAGTGTAACTTGATCAAAAAAGATTATTCATCAATTATCAACAATAACAGAATCTTTCATTGTACAAGAGAGAGCATTCAAGGTTTTGAATAACGGCTCTTACCAGAAGGAATCACCGATGTGTCCGATCTCATCCCCATGTACATTATGGCTAACACAACGAAAAATAAGGCTGCTCCAGCCAAAACAGCAAAGGAAACGAAATTGTTCTTCAATATATTGTTCTGGTTAGATTTGTAATCGTAAGTTGTGTCCCGTCCCCTAGTAGATCTGAAACTAAAAGATTGATTATATTTTCAACAGTAAAAACACAAGAGCCTTCCATTTTATGTGATAAACTAGCGGTAATGATACAATTTGGGGGGATGAAGAAATGTCAAATAGATGGTAGTAGAACTAGCAGGAGTGGAAATAGTACAGAGGGAAGTAGGTTATCCAGAAGGAGATGGATGTGGAAAATACAATGGGACAAATCACGAATTTCAGACAATTAATGTGTCTATTTTCCATTATTATAGGAGCAGAATACATGGCAAAATAGACCATACTGTATTGGTTCTACTCTACACCCTGTGTATGTTTTAGTGTGCTCGTTACAGCAAAGCAAAATTGATAACTTTAGCAGGTGCATCAAGCAGAAAGTCAATTTATCTGAGATACTGTCAATACAAAATGTGTTTTTCCACCACTAACCTGAGAAATCCCCATTATTCGAGGATTTTCTCTAATGAGAAGTAACACTTCTTAAACCTAGGTAAATAATGATGAATTGATAAAGAAATTTTAGCAGGTAGATAAAAAAATTGTCAATAGTGTCAATGAGATTATGCAATATACAAACAGATACCGATGTGTATGCAATCAACCAAAATGATACAATCTTAAAACCAAATATAGGCGGAACTCCAAATCTCATTACAGCTGAAAGCAACTTTTGAAGTATGAACAATGTTTAGAATAATTTGATTATTAATTCAAATAAAAATGTCACAACACAAATCATACTGTCATGTGTGAATTAGATCAAGAATTCAAATAACCATGACTTTCCTTAAGGACACATTTTTATGGCTGTCGATACGATATGATGTACCACTTCAATGATTGTTCAATCCTATCATGTGTGATATTCATAGGGTTTAAATATTTCAAAATATATTAATGAATGCTGAATTTTCAATATCTACTGGCAATATTTATCAGTATCCTTCCTAACTTCCTATCAAAGTGAATGTCACTTAAATTCTCACTGGGTTTAGTAGTTATTAATAATTCCACTTGGAATTTTAATATAATGTTTATTTTCTGGCAGCCCAGTAAAATTTCCTTTTCATCATCATCATCATCATCATCATCATCTTTATATCTCATCTTTTTATCTCAAAATAAAGTACTGAAATCCTAGGCTATACTTGATATTTCAAAATTTTAGTAATATGCTGATCAATGCTGAATATATACGGTAAATGGCATTGCTCCTTCTATGGAAATGAATATCTATATTGATAAAATATGTTGATTATTCAGTGTTATTAGTGGAAAAAATATTATATAATACCTCGGGTGAGTATGCTATTATATAGCTCGCACATAATATCTTTCGGCGCGAAAGCGCCTCTTGATATAAATGTGATGGCCATATAATTAGCTCACTCCTCACCCTACCTGTATAATACAATATTTTTATTTGTCAAATTCATCGCAAGTTAAGTTAACCCAGTTATCACAAACTTTTGACTAAGATTATGATATAAATGCATTGCAAATTCTTGATGTATGTATTGAAAAAGAAATCGTCCTAAAAAAAGGACGTTATGAAATAATAATAATACTCACTTGCTAAGAGGACTCCTAGGATAACTTGATCCATTAGAATCATGTTCTTTTATTACATCATTTTCATCATATTCACTTTTCTGGTTGGATAGAGCTGATAATCTTCTGGTGAAATTGCTCAAAAATGGCGTCTCCTCTTTTTCCAGCGAATTCGACGAATATGAAGGCGTTTCATAAGCTGAAATTACAAAAAAAAAATCGTATAAAAAACATGTTTGCCAAAATCATATATATATATTGTCTAGGACCAAAATTATTTTATAATTTACCACAAGAACTCAGATTGAAACCTTATTATGAATGTAAAAAAGAAATTACTGAGTGGATCATAGGAATGATAATAAATGTAGTACCAAAACTGTTATATGCCATGCCTCATAGCATGGAGAACTACAAATGTTCAGAGATGCACACGCAGCATTTTGAATACCATTGTGCATTGTGCAGCAGGATAGTCATTATACATATAAGTTGGGTATAATTATAAGCATAGGTTAGGTCATTTTTGATATTGTTCAATCTCACATACAGTTGAAGCAGATATGATCACAGTGACCATATAAGACGACTTTGAAGAAGGTATATTGAGTACAACAGGCTAAGGAAGCTACATTGACCTCATCAGTGTGCACATTGTACGACTACTATTACTGCTGAATAAATAAATTAATAAATATTATTCGTCTTTGGTAGAAGACCATAGTGTAATTTTTCAAAGGAAAGATTTTAGTAGCGCTTTCTAAGGACAGGGGGAACCTTTTTCTAAACAACCCGTTAATTTATGGTGTTGTCAGAAAAAACTTTTTGGCGATTTCCCGTCATACACGATTTTGGTATATGAAATTTTGATAAGGATGAATTCTACGCGCTCTCAGGGCCCGTCATTTATAAACTCGATTTTTCGACTGCGAATATTGAATTTTGGCACCATGAAAGCTTATACCAGGGGGTTATAAATAAAAACAATTAATACCTCCTACTTCCACATCCTGTATCTCAAAAACGGAACAAGTTAGGAAACATGTTCATATGAACTTTATTTGCTAGAATATCACAAGGAATCGCCCCTTTAATTTTTTCGGTGTTATCTAGATACACCCTGTATAAGTTGGGTATACGTATGAGCATAGGTTAGGTCATTTTTGATATTGTTCAATCTCGCATACAGTTGAAGCAGATATGATGGCAGTGACCATATAAGACGACTTCGAGGTCGTTTCCCGAAAAAAATTGAAGAGCAAAAAAAGCCTCTAAATTGAACGATCCACACAATTTGATCACTGAAAGATGCCAGAGGCGTACTACGAAAAAGTTTGGAGGCGATAAAGAAGCCTCTACATCCAAAAATATATCACCCTGTAGATATTGAAAACCTTTAAAATGCTTTAAATGATGATCCTCTAGGAAGTATTGACCATACCAAGTTTCAAAATGATATCTTGAAAAGTAAGCGAGATATTTCAATTAATAGAAAAAAATAATTAAACTCTGACCCCCTGTAGCTCCGCTACTGAACGAGATCGGCTAATGTTTATATAAACTTTTTTGATTAAAATGATGAGATCTATCTCCCATTTCAATTTGTGCCTTAAAACCTGAATCACCCTGTATAATACCAGCAATAGGATTCAATTTTTTCCTCAAATGATCTATATGTGTAGTCCACGATAATTGTTCATCAATATAAAGACCTAAAAAATTTTTTACATTTGCATATTCGATGGATTTGTTATTGAAACATATTGGGGTATTATTCAATATATCCGTTGTTCTTCTTGAGATGTACATACACGTAGATTTACTATAATTAAGAGTCAACTTATTGGTCGTTAGCCAAGATGATATTTGTTTAAAATCATTTTTAATATTATTATATTTTGAAGTAGGTATAGATTATTGTTGTATCATCAGCAAATGATTTTAGTTTTCCTTTCAATTTCAAAGTAGATATTGAGTTGATGTAAATTGAAAATAAAATTGCCCCCAAAACTGACCCTTGCGGTACACCACATGTAATATTTATCAAGGAACTACAAGTATTATTCACATCAACATTATGGCTATATTCCAAATTCAACTGGTCAGGACTGTCAGTTGATCCACTGACTCTGCTGAAAATCTGTGTTCCGAAATATAAAATCAAAAATTCACTACTGTAATTCGGGACACGTTTTCATGATTTTCATCAGTAGTAGTTTCTCGTTTATCTGAACTAGATGTTTAGCCTCCTACTTGTTATAAATTTTGGAAATTTAATATTTAACATGGAAGACAAATCGATTCTTGTATCCTCTATAGTTTCTACGATTGTTGACGATGGCGATTCGAGCTCGAGTGATGAAGAATACTTGGACATTTTGTTGCCATAAATTTCTCATGATGCACCAGATTGAGAATTGAGATTCATGAAAATCGCAATATGCCTTAATAATGATGAATTTTAGGAGACATTCCAGGTTCATTTAGTTTATTTAGCCAATGCTGCTCCTTTCCTTACCTGCTCTACTACTTCATACTCCAGGTATTTTCTGATATTGAGAATCATTTCATTAACAACGGAAATGAATGTTACATTCCTTCCCCCTCTAAAATATGACAGTTCACTGAAGCCACACTACCTTTTGATATTCAGCAATTCCAGCAGAATGTTGAGTCGAAATATTTGGAATGAATAGTATGTCTGCTGACAAGCATCTGTCACTTACAGTGAATTTTTTGATTTCGGAATGGAAAATCAGCAGATTCAGTACTGTCAGTTGAATTCGGAATATAGCCACTATTTGCTATTCTTAAAATAATTGTCAAACCAATCATGAATTTCTTTTCGGATAGCTCACCTGGATTGGTCAGACTCAACCGCGACCTGATCTGATTCAACCTGTCGCTGGCGTACTCGGAGGCCAACGAAGGCGAATTGTAACTCGACGGCCGGCTGGGCGACGCATTAGCGTTGTAAGAAACGTTCCTCGATGAATAAGAATTCTCGGGGGATTGCGGAGGCGAGTACTTGATCGCATAAGGATTGGTCGACGTCGGCCGCACCGGGGAACTCCTGTTGTTGTCTGCGACGCTTTCACGCGTCGGCTTGTACTTGACAGCGACGTCCGATTCGGAATCGGATCCCGTATCGAATTCGTCTTGATCGAATTCGTCTTGAACGGCCTTGATGAGTTTCTGGGTTCTTGTGGTAGATGAGGATGTTGTTGTTGTTCGTAAATCTCTCTTCACAGGACTAGAAATCTGGAAGAAGGACAATGGAGGATGACTAGTGTTCATAAGCGGTGGACATACTATAAGCAGTACCGGATTTGAGCACAGGCAACATAGACAGTTGCCTATGGGCCGCCACCACACGGTACCACACCACAAATAATCAAATTAAATCAATAAAGGCTCAGTAGAAACAAAAAAATACTGAGTTTCGTTACGAATAGTTAAGACGAAAATCTTATTTTTATCTTTGAGTGGGAAAAGCTAACATCATTTAAGAATCTGCGAGATCAAGGAGCATCAAATATGAACACAAATGGCGCCTTTCGCGCATTTTTTCGCGCGAAGCGCTAGACCATCAATAGCTCACACTAATGGTGACAAATTGTACGGCTGAAAGATCCTTCTCAAAACTGAAGCTTATAAAAAATGAACTCCGAATTCCATGACCGAGGACAGATTGAATGTTTCAACTTTCCTTAGTTTAGAGAGTGATGTTTTGAGGGAACCAGACTTGGACGATATTATCGATATGTTTATTGATGTGAAAATCAGACGAAAAATAATTGAGCTTGTAGGTAAACTGAAATTATTTTAGTCTTTTTCTAGTTTGAATTTGAATAAATTTTGCGTTAGCCAACTCATTTAGTTGCTTTCTTCTTTTCCTTGACCTTAATAGAAAATTTCAACAGTTAACCACAAACGATTTGAGTGCCTCCACCACATGCTCTGTCTATGGGCCAACGAAGTCTATATCCGGTGCTGACTATAAGTATATTCCAGACAAGAATATAGTCGATGGCTTTGATAGCTGTTAGAGATTGGTAGTTGTTGGTGTCGTGCAATGGTAAATATGAATATATATGTTACATTTATGTTGGCAACACTTTCAAGTTGTTTTCTGTCTTCTGTGTTTCATCATGAAGTTGATAAGAGGAATCAATTAAAAAGGTAACTGTAAAAAAATTATGTAACAGAATAGCGTGTAAGAAAAGTGTTCATGTTGAAATTATATAATGAACAATAAAACTAATGTCTAATATTAACCTGATTGTGCCTGTTCCTGAAATATCCACAATATAACAAGAATAGCTGAGCACTTTTCACATTAGTAAACCGCTTAATTCAAATATTTGAGAAATGAGATAACATAAATCTTTTGAACTCGGTTTTGAATCACAACCAACAAACCTTACGGGAATGCCACGCACCAGACCCGGGTTCAATTTTCGCGAGGACTTTTTTTTCATTTTAATCTGTCAAGTAATCTTCCAAAAAATATACTTTCTAGGAAGGTTCATCTAGGTCGAGTTGGGTTAGATAGGAGATAGATACATTTATTTCAACATTGATTCTATAATCATTCACAAAAGTAGCAGAATATGTTTGTTTGAGAAATACGACAAGTAGAACTTCTAAAATTTTCAATAAGTTAATACATGAATTTCAAAATGATGTGAAACATTCACATGAGTTGATAGATATGTTTCAAACACTATTGAAACAATTAAAAATGAGCGACATATTTCACATGTAGATTAAAATAGACATAAGTACCTAACTTTCAATAAATACATATATACATAGAGAGCATGGTTTTGAATAAAATTTCATTCATGGGTTCCTACAGGCCAGAAAATATTCCTCGATACTGTAGGGCTCTAAGTTCCATAGAAATTCCTTAACAGACTTGAGAAATCTGTCAGCAACCACAATATATTTTAGAGAAAGGTTAGATTGTTTAGAAAAAGCAGTCTCCTTCCTTATGCAAAAAGAATATTTCCCGTCCTTTATATTCTCTGAACCGGGCGACCCAGAAGCATTTTCCAATCTTTTCAATGTCATAGGATACGTAAAATATTGAAATTTTACAAAACCTATCCAATTGACGCAAATTTTGAAAGCAATGGGCATTATAGAGCGCCAGTGACAACTGCACATGTTTTAATTTGACAAATATTGCTTCATCCGCAAAATTAAGTCTGCAGTTTGGGGTCAAACAAAATGAACGTGCAATGTTATTGATGGTGAAACAATAATTGCAAAAATAACTGGAGAGTAATTTTTGGACATGAAAGTAACTATGAGCTCATTTTTGCCGCACTGATTTTGTGACTAGGGGGCACAACATGAATTACATCATTGAAGAGTCAATTCGCATAAGGAAGAATTTCCTTTTACAAAGATTTGGAACGGTTAATGCAGTGTATCTCTCAGGGTTTATCACACACCCACTGATAGAGTTTTACAAACAAAAATGTGTCGCATATGCAAATGGTCGTGTGTGTAAATTGGATCTTTGATTAAAAAAATTCTTTCATAAGGCTAATCACTTTGGAGTGACCAAAAAAAACAGATACCTACACGTTTCATCGTCAGTTCATCCCAAGATGCAAATCTTGTATTCCTATACTTTTAATACACACATAGAATATAGAACAGTGTGATTGTCCTGCAGGTCACTTTTGCAGACATATTTGTGCTGTTTTCAATACTGGAGTTTTGTTAACAACGCTGAATTTGTTATTTCAGGATCGGGTAGATTAAATTGAGTAGCCAAATTATTCGAATTCATTATTTTTGAAAAAATATACAATCATGTGAAGCATAATATTTCTGTTGTACAAAATAACTATTACAGACCCTTCAACACTCAGCTCTACTGGGATGAAAGGGTCTTGACTAACTGTCAGGAAGGCACGTTAGTATGGTACACTGACGGTTCTAAGACTGATGAGGGCACGGGAGCCGGAATATATGGAGATAGACCCAGAACCAGGATGTGTGCTTCCTTGGGGAGGTATGCTTCAGTATTCCAGGCAGAGGTGCATGCTATTGAGGCATGCCTGAGAGAGAATATCGTAAGAGGATACAGAGGTAAACAAATCCTCATATGCTCAGATAGTCAGGCGGCCATTCAATCTCTAACATGCAATAAAATCAGATCAAAATTGGTCTGGGATTGCCTTCAAAGCCTGCTAACCCTGGCTAACCACAACAAGGTAACTCTTCAATGGGTGCCAGGGCATAAGGGAATTGAAGGCAATGAAGCAGCTGACGCTCTTGCCCGGCAAGGGTCTGCGACGTTGTTTATGGGACCTGTGTTCGGTATCCCCAAAACCTCAATACGCGGCTGGCTGGCAAGGTGGATGCAAGAAAGACATCAGGCATACTGGAACAATGTCCCAGGACAAAGACACAGTAAACTGATGGTTGGAACACTGTCCAAAACAGTGACTAACGACATTCTGAGCCTAAACAGAAGTCAGATCAAACAAGTGACGGGACTAATAACCGGTCACTGCCCCTTGAGGAAACATATGCATCAAATGGGCATCTATACAGACGAACCCATATGCAGACTATGCAATGAGGAGGAGGAAACTGCCACCCATGTAATACTGGAGTGCGAAGCACTAGCGCGTTGGAGATACAACCTTCTGGGAGCAGTAAACTCTCAAGAGGCATTTTCAAAGAATGATCTGGTGAAGAGGCTGCTAAACCTCATCAAGGTAGCGAACCTGTTCACCTAAGTCAACAGCATGATCAGGAATACAATAGGCCCAAAGGCTGCAGTGTTTTGGGCTTCAAACCCTGACTGATCATTCTGCTATTAATCAATCAATCAATCAATGTACAACATGGTTTCTGTAGGAAAAAAAGCATTGAAACAAATTTAGCAACCTTTGTTGACAAAATTGAAAATTCCCTAACTGCTCGTGACCAAGTTGACGTTGTATACACAGATTTTGCCAAAGCATTTGATCGAGTTGATAATGATATCTTGCTATCTAAACTCTTATCTTTTGGTTTGAGTGAACAGATAATGCAATTACTGAAATCATACCTGAGTAATAGACTACAAAGTGTTAATTTTCTTGGTCATAACTCACCAACTTACCTGGCAAAATCTGGAGTACCTCAGGGTTTCAATCTTGGTCCCCTTCTCTTCTTATTATTTATCAATGACTTGCCTGATTATGTATCTTCTGAGAGCTTGCTTTATGCGGATGATTTCAAAATGTTCAATCAGAGACATTAATGATTACATTGAATTGCAAGATGATGTTGACAAAATTATAGAATGGTCTAATGTGAATAAATTATATTTCAATTTCGAGAAATGTAAAATTATGACCTTTCATAGATCCAGAACCCCTAATTATTTGATGTATACTATGGACAATTTCATTGTTCAAAGATGTTCTTCTATGAGAGATTTAGGCGTTCACTTTACAGAAAATCTGAAATTCATAGAACATACCAATATTGTCAGTAAAAAAGCTTTGAGAATGTTCGGTTTTCTTAACCCATTAATGCCCACAATTATGAAGTAGTTCGTATTGAGTTCTATGTCACAGAGCAACATTTTTGGGTGATACTAGTTACGAGAAAAATAATAAAAAAAATTATCTGTCTTAATTTCGAAAATATTGACTGGGTCGCTATCGACCCATTGGGCTTCAGGGAAACATCTAATGGTAAAAAAGTATATTTCAAAAATCAATTTTTATTCTGAAATAACACAAAAAACATCATAAGAGTAATCTCAGTGTAACCACTACTGGGTATGGTAGTCGGAGAAACATTTGTCATGCAATGGAACTTTGCAGGTTTCACAAGCTTTCATTGTTTTATTTCCACACACTTCACATCTAAGCCTGTTTTGTTTTGTTATGATGAGATGTCAACCATTAGCCAAATGCTTTCTTCCGTCCAGGCTTTTCACTTTTTTTGCCATATTGGGTCAAGAGCAATACTGCTACATCTCTTCTGAAATTCAGATTATCCTTCTTGCAACCATACTGACGTGCCAGAAGATATGAATTTGTAACGCAGACATCAATGAGCCAGTATATAATCGGCGTATACCATTTTTTCCCACGGAATGCTATCCGATGATTCGACACATGGTTATCTAACTGGTCAACGCCGCCCATGTATCGATTATAATACTTTATCACGTTCGGTTGATCAACTTCTACCCTTTTCTTTTCTTTAGCCGAAATTCTGTTACATTTTTGTATCCTACTTCATTTGACAAAATTGTTACAATATTGTTGTCCTTCCAGCGCACACAAACAATTTTATTTGCTTTATCAACTGCACAATCCATTGCACCACGGTCTTTTTCCTTCATATCTCCCAAACCTATCAGATTACATTTATCTGTTCTGTTATCGCGAACAGTTCCAGTGGCGCCAAATCCTTTCTCACTGAGACTCCTGATGAGTTTAGCAGACGTGAAGAAATTGTCGAAATAAAATGAGAATTTTTTGTCAATGTAGTTGTTTTGTAACATATTAGCAAGATTCAAAACTTGATTCTTCTCTGTTCCTTTTCTCCCCTGATAAATCTCCTTTTTGTTTTTTTACTTTTCACTTTTTACCATCAATTACTGATCAATTATCATTGTATACTTATAAAAATCACCATTACTCTTTTATCCTACTGAAATTTGTTAATCAATTCAATTTGCATTTACAACTTTTGTTTTTCCATTTCAATTTCTTCTTTATATAAAATCATGTTTGGTTTTTCTATTGTAGATACACTTTGTTGCTAATTTGACTGAAGATGGCCGAAGCATGTATCAAACCTTATTGAAGCAGGATTGACTGCCTCATTTGACATTAAAATTGTGGAGACGACTTTGAGTTTTCTTTCTTAAATAAGTATATTAAATTTTCACAAACTTCCTCTTTCATTTATTTCTTTCTGACGTGAAATTTGATCTTTAGAAAAAAGAAAAAAAAAAGTATACGTTAACTTTTCACAAACAGTGAGATAAAAACCACAATATTTGGATATTGGATACTACCACATTGCATGGAATATCTGAATGGTCAATGAATGTATTAGTTCGTGAAAAAGCATGCTTACCTCGGTCGCTATTTCGGGTTCAAATGTTTCATTCAGCCGAGTACTTTTCCTAACCTTTGTGTTAGAAGAAGGGGGTTGCATTATTGGAGCAGCCATTGTAATCCTTCTATTATCTTTTCTTTTAGTAGTCTTGAGTTCAGAGTCGCTATCTTCCTCACTAGAATATCGCCCCATACCCATAGATCTGAAATTAGTACAAATTGTTGTCGATCATTTATCCATTTTTTAATGGAACCTGTCAGTGACAATAACAGTATTAATATTTTTTGCATCAATGATGAGAAAACTATTATCTCAAAATCCTCAAAGACTTTTAATAACTGAACAAACCTTCTTCCTCCATCAGATCCAATTTTATTCTTATTATCCAATAACATTTTCAACTTCTTTGCCATAACCTTTCTTGTTGTTCCCGTTATGGGCATTACGGGGAAACCGAATTCTAAAAGTTTTGTGCGCAATTCTGCGTCACTTAGCTTTTCAACGTCCACCATCTGAAACAAAGAGGAGGATCAAATTGAATGAGTTTGTTTTCTATATTAGACTTTCAATTTGTTTTCGTGTTGAATAAATCAGAGATAAATATTTTATATATTCATAGATAAAACTATAGAAAATTTGTACACAAGTTATTAATGATTTATTAGAGTAGTAGTGATTATTGGAAAAAAGTATTTCAAAGGAGAAGACAAACAATGTCATTGTTAGTTACTATTATTATGATGATGCAAATTTTTAATTCAATTTGAAAAAGTTGATTCATGTGCTGAAAAATGTATGTCTTCGTTACAAAGTCACATTGATGAATCAACAAATTTGATTTTTATTCAATGCAATTTGAAAGTTGGATTAGTGAAGAGATAATGAACTCTATGAAAGAACAAGGAAGACTGAAAAAGATAACAAGTTTGAATCCATTTATTGCAGAGGCATTGGGAGAATATGAAAATTATAGGACACGTCTCACAGGATTGATTGCTCCATAATAAAAAAAAGTATCTTTGAGGAACACAAATACGACTCAATAAAGACATGTTACATGATAAAAAAGTTACGAACACATAAGCAAGCAATAAACATTATCAATAATAAAAATGGGTAAAATGAACAAGGAAATAAATATTGCAAATGAATTCAACAAGTTTTTCTGTAAAGTAGGAAATCATTTGGCAAAGAATTGAATCATCTACAAATAATAGACCTATATATTATATTTGAACTCACTTGGAGAAACATAATTTTTAAATGCAATAGATACGCTGTAAAATAATGCAATAAATTGTGATAAACTTTACATGTAGTTCAGTAGTATACCGAAAAATATTTGATACTGTAGTCATAGGTCCATTGTCCTTGCTTCCAGATTGTTCTCCTTCTCCCAATAATTCTGTACCAGCGTTTTCCCGACCAACCAATATATCGTGGCGACGGAAGAATCTCGAATAATCGAATGAAACATTAGAGGGAGAGGTGATATTTTGAGAATAGAAGGATATGGAAAGCGATAGAATCATCGATAAACCAAGGTAACTAATATACAGGGTATGCTTTAATTGATAGCTGAAAATATAGGATATGGATCCTCAGCTCATTTTAAGCAGGAAAGTTCATATGAACATAATATGCCATACCATAAACCGCTTTACTTTCGAACTATAAGGTGTTAAAATTTCATTTTATCTTTTTTAATTAAAGAAACTTTCACAATGAAAAAAACTGTGACGTTTATGAATACTTGTCAAAATAAGATCGCATCGTAATCGATCAAATGTCATTATTTTAAAAACGAAATAGGGCACTAGCCTATTAGTTCAGAATAATTTCGTTATGCCTCAAATGCATGAAAATAGGTTTTATTTTTTACGCGAAAACGGCTTGTCTGACCTCGTGCCTGACGGAAAAAATTCAAGAGGTTAAATTGTTGCAAAATGAATGTGGATTTCAAAAAAGGAAAAATCAAGGGAGTGCAACTTTTTATTCAGAATTTCCAGGATACATTCCCAAACGGACGCCACTGGTAAAAATATTAAAAAATCTTCTGCATAAAAAAATGCCTATTGGAGCTTAGTAGGTAGATGTCAAATTTTATGAAAATATCTAGAACAGTATTGAAGTTGATATTAAGAAAACGAATGCTTTCTTGAAATTTCTATACCCTATAGCTCGAAGGTTGAGAGGTTTAGGGCATATGTTCATATAAACTTTTCTTCTTCAAATGAGCTAAGGAACCATAATCCTTCATTTTCAGCCATCAATCAAATTACACCCTGTATAGGAAGGAGCGTGTTTTGAAACGCCCGAAATAAAATAAATAGTAGTGATATGTCAATAAATAAGTATTTTTCTACAAACGTCAAAAAATGACAAGGTTCGCGCATTGATAACAAATTGCGAAGTGACACTTTTTTTCAGTTTCCTACGTTACCATGATACCTTGCACATAACAATGCGCGAAGTAAAACAGTGCGCGAAGTACTTACTTCGCGCACTGTTATGTAAAATATATGAGATATTTATATTTCAACTTTATGGTCCCCAATCGAGCAAACATTCACGAAATCATTCATTTCTAAATGTTCACCAATAGCTTTGTTTTATCTCTTGGATCGCACGAAAGAAAATCCCTATTATGCTCGTGGAACATCGTGCGAACCGAGGAAGGATAGTGGGAGGCTTTTAAAGCCAGTTCAACACTATTTTCTATATCAAGCTAGGCATATTTTTACTTAAGAACTATATTTTTTGACGTTTGTAGAAAAAAATTTGTTTGCAACTCGAGCGCGAAATACTTTGGTCATCTCGACTATTTTTTTAACTCGGCTACGCCTCGTAAAAAAATCAGATCTCGATCACCAAAGTAGCATTTCGCGCTCTAGATACAAAAATAACTATTATTCTAGTTAAATAAATAAGTTCATGAATAAATACTGTCATGGTTCAATTTTGCCCACGAATAACGTAACTACATGCCAATAGTTTTCACAAGTAATTTCAGTAAAGTATTGGAGAATTGCATAGAACTAAGATTGAATAACTATCTAGACAAAAATAATTTAATCTCTAAAATCCATTTTGTATTTAGAATTTTTTTTTTAATAAATCATCACTCTCAATTTCATAATTAATTTTTTTCTGTCGATGCATGAAAGCAATCCATTGATCCTTAATATCGACATAATTAATACACATCAAAATCAAAATAATTGTGCAAAATCATGTTCAACTTGAAATACCTCGAGAAAATATGACTTAATCGCTATGAAGGAGTGCGATATTTACGCAAATAGTGTTGGAGAAGCAAAAAATGTTGATGAAATAGAAATTCCGCCAGTGTCGAACGCCTCTGGTGGTAGCCAGAAACATTCATTCAACATAATTTAGTTGGGTGTATTATAGTACCTACACTTCCTGCCAAATACCGGGTGCGGCACCGAAAACGAAACAGAGGCTCTGTAGGTCGCCAAAACCGGATTATCAAAAAAAACTGAAACAGGTCAACTACATTTTCGAGGGGTACATCTTTCTAAAATATTTTCAGCCCTGCGGCGTTGCCGCTTCTAAAGAAAAGAAGCAACAACTTTGTTATTTCAAATGGAACACCTCGTATTTTATTGCATTTTTAGATTCTTCCCGAAGAACTGATTTCATCAATGCATCACACTTGGGGTCTAGCTGTAATGGTTTCAGGGATATAAAGTGTTCAAAATCGAGATTTTTCAACTTTAACATTTTTTTGTGTCGAAACTATTCATTATTAGTCGAAACGGCTCTCATGTCCCTATATCAACTTGTGATTTACTATCTACTGACATTTAATTGGAACAGATACAGGGTGATCAGAATTCTGAATCTTGAACCACCCTGTATTTGTTTCAAATAAATGTCAGTAGATAGTAAATCACAAGTTGAGATCGGGACATGAGAGCCGTTTTGACCAATAATGAATAGTTTCGACACAAAAAAATGTTAAAGTTGAAAAATCTCGATTTTGAACACTTTATATCCCTGAAACCATTACAGCTAGACCCCAAGTGTGATGCATTGATGAAATCAGTTCTTCGGGGAGAATCTAAAAATGCAATAAAATACAAGGTGTTCCATTTGAAATAACAAAGTTGTTGCTTCTTTTCTTTAGAAGCGGCAACGCCGCAGGGCTGAAAATATTTTAGAAAGATGTCCCCCTCGAAAATGTAGTTGACCTGTTTCAGTTTTTTTTGATAATCCGGTTTTGGCGACCTACAGAGCCTCTGTTTCGTTTTCGGTGCCGCACCCGGTATATACAAACAGTATTTAAGAAAATATAACATCGTATAGTTTCGAAGTACTGGACACAAACAATTCTGAAATTTAAAAAAAAAACTCCCTGTTACTCAAACAGGAGACTCATTTTATATAGATGATTTGGGTTAAATCTTCTTTGAGCTCTGGATTCTAAAGTTGAGATATTTCCAATTAATTATACACCCTGTATAGATAGCTTGAGCCAACTCCGATCTGATGCGACAGGTGATTTGTTATGCAGATAACACTATTTTACTTTTTAAGGATAGCTCTTGGAGTTTAGTGTCTGTCGAGGAAAATGTGTATCAGTCATGTATAGTAAACCGGAAAAGGAATCATAATATTTCATAATCCTAGATATTGTAAATCCGACTAAATATGTCGCAATTTGAAAACAAAATTCAATACTAAAATCAAATATCTTGGAATATACTTTGATACATAATATATGAATTGAAATTTCAACATTGAATATTAATATGTTGTATCTACTATAAGAAAACTATTTTACGAATTCCTTCAATGGGCGTGTACACCTTAGTAGAACTTTTAACTCAAACCATGCTGGAATGTTTCATTTTTGGACATAAATAATAGTACCTTCTGAAAACGGACCCTCTTATGACGTAGAAACCTCATCTCGCCATAGTTAAAAGAAAATGCCAAACGCCCGACGGAGACTGAGGCAACTGTTATATCAATTCTTTCAACTGTCAACTGTAATCTCGCGCTTATTCACTCTGTCAGAAATCATGTATCATTCATCTCTGTCTGGAATAGTCTTGTTTCAGTATTAGGGTTTTGACGTCACATCATCGCCTCGTTTTCAGATGTCCGAAAATTCGGGGATTTCAATAATTTTTTATAAAACGGAGGAAGCTCACAGCAAAAAACGGTGGTGAGTTCTATCGAATTATGAAATAAAAATGTTTTGTGATATAAGCCAATTGTTATTGGGGCGCATATGTTTTTGAAATAAACTGCTCGATAAACTGCAACCTCTTCCGTGACGTGACTGGACTATACAATGCTAATTGAATTATACATGAAGTTGTGTTCCAGTAAGACGAACAACTCTCCAAACTTCCAAACTTTAGCAAAAAAAAATGTAATTTGGATTCTCGAGTTATTGTAGATGGAACAATTATTTTTCGAAATTTCAACACCCTGTATAGCGGGAACTAAGCATTTTACAATTGACAGATACGCGTTTCAGCAGTATCTCAACATGCTGATAATAGTATTAGTTCTATGCTATAAAAATACCTGATATTACTGACTTTTTTGCATCATGGGGCCGTGTAAAATTGCAATGAGAGAATTGAGAACCCAGGAAAGTAGATATTAACATTGAGTACTACAGCGTGTCTCACTTTAAACGATCCCTCCCCTACAGGGTGTCCCTGAAAGGTCTGTACAAAATCTTAACACATATTTATGAGGTCAATATAAGCAGTACGAAATTTCTCCGTTTGGGAGATACAGGCTAGTGAAGATAAAAAATAAAAATCGACAACTACACTCCAAGAAAGTATTTTGAAAAATCCATTTCTGCTAATTCACTGGCCAAATTACATGTAAGAAGATAAGAGCAAACATTTTTTATTCAAAATAATTCAAATATTCCGGTGCTGCCTCGAACATTATAAACCGAAATATCTCGAAATCGGCTTACTTTAGCCGATTATCACAGGAGTCAATTTTTTAAATACTATCTGTAGGTTAATCGAGGAGTTGGTACATTCATTCCACTTGATTATTCGGGATTTTCTCTCCAAGTTTCTATAAATTAAAAATTAGAGTATTATTTCAATATATGTGTAGGACAAATCAGATGATTCGCCCCAACATTTTTTATCAGGGAGCCTAAAAGAAAAATTCAATAGCTTGTCAGTGGCACTTTGTTTGGAAAAATGTTTGAATTTTTACTCATCTTTGGACGTCTTGGGAACGAATCAGCTCCCGTTCTCATCATCGAAAATTATGTTCTCATAGTTTGACAACAAAAACAACCATCAATAACGACGAATATAATACCGCACATCCTCGGCATATATGAAAAAATAAAAAGTTTTGGTGAAAAGTTCCAAGTAAAAACAGTGTTCAAAACTGAAAATACAATGAGATCCATTATAATTCAAACAAAACGGAAAAATGAAGAACAATCATATTTATATTATACCTTGTGTTTGTGGAAAGTATTATACAGGTGAAACGAAGAGACCTCTCTCCGTAAGGGTGAAAGAACACAAGTACAATATCAAGAAAAGACATATCGATAAATCAAAGCTAACTGAACATATCCTAACTGAAAATGGACAACATATGGCAGAGTGGGATGATATTTAAATCATAGGAAAGGAAGATAACAACCAAAAGAGAAAAATCAAGGAATCCGCTTGTATTCTTCTGAACAGCAGCTTCCTGTTCAGTTGATATACATAGAACATGGTATTCACTACTGAAAACTGAACATGAAAATGGTAGATTCAATATCAATTTATGAAAACATTCTGTAACTCATTTGTATAGTAACATCATCACTCATCCATATGCCAACATCAGTATGTCACTGAAAAGTATCAAACTATAAGAACAGAATTTTCGAAGAAAAATATTTTGCTTTGTATGTTGAGAACGGAGCAGATTCGCTCGCGAAACGTCCAAAGATAAGTAAAATTCGATATTTTTTCAATATATCAATATTTCTTCTTTTCAGACCTTTTTTCAAAGTGTCACTGCCAAACTATTGGATTTTTCTGTAAGGCTCTCTGATAGAAAAATTTGTTATATCAGTGACACATATATTGAAATAATACTCATATTTTTATTCAATAGAAACCAGAATAATGTTCAGAAAATCATTTCCTCAACGAATAAAGTGAGAAACAACACTGGGAAAAAAGTTATGGCCATTCTGAACCATAAGAAGTACATTGGTAAGCTCCCTCTAATGGCCACAGTGAAAAAGTACTCGTATTCATGTTCCGCATCTCAAAAAAAAACCTCAGTTTTTTCAATTCCCGTTGTCACTCGAAATTAGGGCTTTCCATCATCCTCATTATTATATGTATCTTTTCGGTCGAGTAACCGACAAAAATTATCACTCACTTCTATGTATAAAATTATGAGGCATTCGTCAATGTTCCAGGGATATACGGCGGAAAATAATTTGAAGTTGTCAAATTCGATCGTGTTGTCATAGTGATTGATAATTGCACTGAATGCAGTTATCAAAATTTATTTTCAACTATAAGTTTCTTCAAAATTTCATTCACTTAGCTCTGAAATAGAGGAAAATGACTTGTAGTTTAAATATATAAATGTATCATGTTGTGTATTCATCAAAACACTTTCATTATGTATTTTATTTTTTTCATTTGGCTATACAGGGTGTTTCACAGGTAAAGGGAAATATCTCAATGGTAGATAGGGGTCACCAAGGTGGTTCTGAAAATACCATATTTGATAGGTCTTAGAGTTTTCATAACGGAGATACAGGGCGATTTATCGATTTCGAATAATTATTCATTCGTCTATAAGTATTGAACTACCCAGTATATTATTCTAGAATTTGGTATGGAGCTTGAACTTGGGACGTTGAATGCATTCACCTATCGGGCGAAGTGAAAATCCAGGTTCGGCTTCAGGAAAAATTTACATTCATTCGAAATATTAAAATAACACACTGTATGTAATAATTGACCAAGTTCATCAAAGGAATCGTGAAGAAGAGGAAAAACGGAACTGGATCTGATGCTTTTTGTTTTCCCGCCACCAATTCTCATCGTAACAATCATAAACAGGAAGCTAAAAGTATGTCAATTTCAAGAGTATTAAAATTATGAAACCACTTTCAATTATGATTATTTGATATATTCTCGTTAAATGATTGTTCGAAAGAACTTACTGTGTCTCACAGTCTAAATAACAGAGATACAGGGTGAATTATCACTCGTCCATAAGTATTAAACTACCCATCGCAGTAATATTTTCTCAAATTTGCTATTGAGCTTACTTGGGACGATGGATTCGTTGACCTATCAGGCAGAATGGAAATACAGGTTCAGCTTCAGGAAAAGTCTCATATAGTCTTTATAACAGAGATACAGGGTGAATTATCGAATTATAATTCCGCCTGATAGGTTAATGAATCCATCGTCCCAAGTAAGCTACATACCATAATTGAGGAAATGTTACTGGGTAGTTTTATACTTATGGACGAGTGAATACTTATTCAAAACCGATAATTCACCCTCTATCTCCGTAATAAAAACTGTGAGACTTAGTAAGTTCTTTCGAGCGATTTTTTGACAAAAATATATCGAATAATCATAATTGACACTGGTTTCATAATTTCAATACTCTTCAAATTGACATACTTTCAGCTTTCTGTTTATGATTGTTACGATGAGAATTGGTGGCGGGAAAACAAGAAGCATCAAATCCAGTTCAGTTTTTCCTCCTCTTTACGATTCCTTTGATGAACTCTGTCAATTATTACATACAGTGTGTTATTTTAATATTTCGAATAAATGTGATTTTTTCCTGAAGCCGAACCTGGATTTTCTCTTCGCCCGATAGTTGAATGAATTCAACGTCCCAAGTTTAAGCTCCATTCCAAATTTTAGAAAAATATACTGGGTAGTTCAATACTTATAGACGAATGAATAATTACTGTCTGTAGACTAAAATCACTCATTCATATGCCAACATCAGTATGACACTGAAAAGTGTCAAACTATACGCAGCACAACTTTCAAAGAAAAATAATTTGCATTTACATGTTGAGAACGGGAGCAGAATCGGTCCCGAAACGTCCAAAGATAAGTACAAATTCGATATTTTTTCAATATATCTATATTTCTTTCCTTCAAAAATTTTTTCAAACAAATTGTCACTGACAAGCTACTGGATTTTTCTTTTAGACTCCCTGATAGAAAAATTTGTTAAACGCAGTGACATTTTGGGGCAAATCATCTGATTTGTCCCTCTACAAATATATTGAAATAATACGAATACTTTTATTTTATCGAGGAGAGAAAATCCCAAAGAACCAAGTAAAATGAATGAATAATTATTCGAAATCGATAAATCGCCCTGTATCTCCGTTATAAAAACTCTAAGACCTATCAAATATGGTATTTTCAGAACCACCTTGGTGACCCCTATCTACCATTGAAATATTTCCCTTCGCCTGTGAAACACCCTGTATAATCATTATTGAATCCGAGGAAATGTGACATCATTTGACAACAACGCATCATTCGGGTATGTTCGGAGACGGAGGGTGAATAGAAAATTGGGTGAATAGAAAATTAGGTGAATCGAAAATTGGGCGAATCGAAAATTGGGCGAATCGAAAATTGGATCAAACGAGACGTTCCCATAATTTTCTAAAACCTCACACGCTAACCTTCACATCTGTGCCATTACCCAAGGAGAGGAATGTGTTAACTAATAGAGAATTCCTTTGGCAGGAACTGTTAGAGTATTTCTCCACTAAGTATTTATTTTCCTCTGTAGAAACACTCCACTAGTTCCTGTCAATGGAATTCACTATAAATCAAATACCAAAACAAGGGGATTTACTCGCGCTGATTGACCGGGATCAAAGCAAGCGGATGAAGCGCGCTGATGCCGGAATAGTGCCGAAAATACTCGTTCCTGCTGAAGAATGGTCTATTATGCGCGAACATTCACGAAAATTCCCCACAGTACGAAGGGAATGTCCCCCCTTTACATCACTATGAATAACACTCATATTGATCTAGATATTTACACTATTCGAAATTTGGTTAGCTTGCCATGTTCGAGATCTAGGAGTGATACTAGATAAAAAATTAACTTTTGAATCACATATTAAGAGATGTTGTTAAAAAAGCACTCCGCACTCTGGGATTTATTCTGAGAAATACTAAAGAATTTCAAAATTATTTATCAGTCACCACTTTATATAAATCATTAGTCAGGCCTATCCTTGAATACTGCTCTACCATTTGGAATCCCGTTTATGACAAATATGTGAATCAAATTGAACATGTTAAAAAAAAAATTGGTCAACAATTTGAACTATAGATTCTTCCGCTTCCGTCACTACATGAGCTATGAGAGCAACTTAAGTTTCTATAGAATAGAGAATCTCATAGAAAAAAACTCCCATCCACGTGTATTTTGAAAAAGTTATGATTTTTTTTTTCAAAATTCCAAAAAAGGGGGCCTGTGGGGTTAATTCTTGCCCGACAAAATATTGTGAGATATACATATCATTCAATACTATCAGTGGAACACATTCATAGAAAAAAACTCCCATCCACGTGTATTTTGAGAAAGTTATTTTTTTTTCGAATTTCCGAAAAAAAGGGGCCTGTGGCGTTAATTCTTGCCGGACAAAATATTTTGAGATATACATATTATTGAGCACCATCAGAGGAACACATTCATAGAAAAAAACTATTTTTGAAAAAGTTATGATTTTTTTTCGATTTTCCGAAAAAGGGGGCTTGTGGGGTTAATTCTTGCCCGACAAAATATTGTGAGATATACATATCATTAAGTACCATCAGAGGAACACATTCATAGGAGAAAACTCCCATCAACATGTATCTTGAAAAAGTTTTAATTTTTTTTCGAATTTTCGAAAAAGGGGGCCTGTAGGGTTAATTCTTGCCCGACAAAATATTGAGAGATATACATATTATTGAGTACTATCAGAGGAACACATTCATAGGAAAAAACTCCCATCCATATGTATTTTGAAAAAGTTATGATTTTTTTTCGAATTTCCGAAAAAGGAGGCCTGTGTGGTTAATTCTTGCCCGACAAAATATTGTAAGATGAACATATCATAAAGTACTTTCAGAGGAACACATTCATAGAAGAAAACTCTTATCCACGTGTATTTTGAAAAAGTTATGATTTTTTTTTCGAATTTCCGAAAAAGGAGGCCTGTGGGGTTAATTCTTGCCCGACAAAATATTGTGAGATATACATATTATCAAGTACTATCAGAGGAACACATTCATAGGAGAAAACTCCCATCCACGTGTATTTTGAAAAAGTTATGATTTTTTTTATAAATTCCTAGAAGGGGGCCTGTGGGGTTAATTCTTGCCTCACAAAATATTGTAAGATATACAGACTATCATAGAACCTCAGAGAAATTCATTGATGTAAAATAGTTTCATCCATGGACATATTTTGGAGGTTTAAGTAATTTCATGGCCAGCCATGAACATAAATTAATAATGAATGACCATTGGTGGTATGGCGTGTGCCTTGAATATTAGGTGAAGTCGTGGCCCCTACATATAAAATGAATTTCTTATTTCATCATGTAGAAGCGACCTCTTGATTTTTTGCACATAATTTCTGGACACCCTGTATATAGCTATTATGTTCAAAGTGAGGTTTTGCATGGGTTTGGTAGGGTTTCAGGTACAAAAGGTATTTGTTTTTGCCTGTTTCTGACAATTTTTCAACATCCCTTTGACAACAACAATTATTTCTTGGTTTCATTTATTATATTTCCATTTCTGATGATATTCTATCTGACAATAATTAATGAGAAAATATAAAATAATAATTTATTACTGAATAACTGAAATAGTGCCCATAGTATTTTTCCCATAGATTTATAATATGAGTTCAGATTCTTGATGATTATTATACAGGGTGAGTTAATCTCACAATAACAACAGCTTGTTGAAGCCTTTCAGTTCAATTCATGTATCAAATTTGAACCCAATTGGGTAATCCCTCTATTTAATATGGCAGATTGAATTTTGTGTCAAAATCCACAAATCCCTCTGTAGTCAGTAAGGAAGAGGTTTTGGATATTTGTATATGGCACTTTGCAATCATATTGGAAGTCCCAATAACCCCATAAGTTTTGTTGGTTTCATCTCTGGACGCTCTGTATCAACATGCTCCTTATTATTAATTATCATTGATTATTGATAATTCCCAATTGCTAATTTAGTTGAATCAGGTTGAATCTATAAACCCAGCTGAAAGTTGATGATGGGTCACTTCTTCTTCTTCTTTCAGTTTTCTTGGTTTTCTGACTCCTTGTGGTGTCAATTCTACCATTTCAGGAATAGGAATTATTTGGATTGTATTAGGATTTTGTTAGATCCAATCCCTAGCATTATACCAAATTTTCTGAACTGTATATTCATTTATGAATGACTTGAATTCCTTGCTTGTGAAAACTGATCCATTGTCACATACAAAGATTTGTGGAACTCCATAAATCAGGAAAACATGATTTTCTATAAATTTAATGATAGCCTTAGATGTGGACTTAGCCAATGGTTGACCAATAAGGAATAAGCACAAACAAAAAACAAATGTGAACCAATGAAAAACAAAGTAAACAGACCACATTGACAACTTTCAAAAACTTGGATAGATAGGGTACACCTATTTTCTATCAGGAATAGTAGAATTTGTCTTATATTTTAACTTGACTTTTCTCAATAAATTTTCCAAGGTTTTTTATTTGTTCTCATTCAAGTCTTATAATGAGTAATTATGTATCTAGGTATTTTAAAAGCAGCAATCATCTGCATCTTCTCAATAAACATTCTAGGTGACAGAAAATAGAATTGTAATACTAGGCAATTACTGAATTATGAATATTATGAGAAAGAATCCAATTACAGTCCCTCAGGGGAAATATGTATTTGTGACCTTTGAATTGTTCATTTTGCATAGCATGAATCCACAGGGTAGTTTCAAGAAACAGAGCATCAAAAAAGCAGGCCAAATTTATATTCTACTAGATACTCATTCTCCAGCTCATTGCAGTCCTCTAGGTACTTTACTGACTACATAATACATCCATTCTGTTACTAGCTACCTTCTCTTTCTGCACATCATTTATGTACATGTGTTGTTATGGAGTAATGCCACCTAATGCCTGAAGCCCACATGTATCTTCATTCGCTCTGTACATTAATTTTACTATAAAACTCACCTCCTATTCTTTCTACTAACTTCACCACCAATTAAAATAAATTTCCCTCCAATATCTATCACATAGAGCCACAAATCTGCTAAACGGTTAACTAATGACCTTGATCTAACTAAAAAATAATAATAGTGGATAGATTATTGAAATCATCTTCAGATTGCCACTATCAAATAAACTCACAATAAATTCTTGCTACACAATGATAATGGATAGGTTTTTGAAGAATATTGAATCCAAAAGCCAAGCGGCCACAGGTACAAAATTACGAGCACACCATAAATAACCGTACCATAAATAGAAATGACGATTGACGTTGACGAATGACGAGTGACGACCAGTGACCAGTGACCAGTGTTGCCAACCAGTAAAGTTTTACCAAAGAATAGTAGGTTAGTCACCTCTTTGGTTTTAAACCTACTATTCTTTGGTACATGAGACTTGAGTGCCCATAGTGACGTCAACTTATAAACATATCAATAGTGACTTAATAGGTCCACATTTCAGTTTCAGTTTTCACTAAACTATAACTATTGAAATATATCGCTAGTGGTGAAAAAAAACTCAATATACACCTTGATAGAGTCCCTTGATGAAAATTGCCGTTAAAGTCATCTTAACTGGATACTCTGGGCACCGAAAGCACCGAACGATTCTTTTTTCATTTAGCCGACATTGACCGAACATAAACTATGTTCGGTGCTCTGGGTTCGGACAGATCTAGGGTCCCTTGATGGAAATTGACGTTAAAGTCATCTTAACAGGGTACGGACAGATCCTCGTCTCCTCTCACTCTAAAGTGTTTGTGAAACAGTTATATAGTTCCATCCTTATTCAATTCTGGGGATAAACACTAGATTTTTGACATTTGTTGTTTTTTAGGTTACATTGAGGTCATTGGCGTATCATAAGTGATTTTCATATGGAATTCCTGATTCAACTATACCAAGATATAGTTGAACAATCCTCTATTTTTAGAGTTTACTACTCCAGCATAATCTTTGCGAGGTAGGGATCGAACATATAATTTGTACTGAAAGCTTTTATTAAGATGACTTTAACGTCAATTTCCATCAAGGGACCCTAGCTAGATCTAGGGTCCCTTGATGTAAATTGACATATTTGTCATCTTAACAGGGTACGGACAGATCCTCGTCTCCTCTCATTCTTAAGTGTTTGTGAAACAGTTATATAGTTCCATCTTCATTCATTTCTGGGGATAAACCATATACGTATTAATAATCAATACGGATAATCTCTATCTGTTTCCATAGCGAAACATGAAGCCGATTTTTGAAGACAAATGACTATCCATAAGGAAAAGTTTTGAAACGATCAGACACATACTGCTTTGATTGAAAGGCTAGTAAACGTCATTGTCCACCGAAACGCATGTCTTTGATGACTACTATAATAGCGCATGGCGCATGCGTATCATGCCACCAAATCCTTATGGATATTCATTTGTTTCATATTTTTGGCTTCATCCTGGCACCCGTTATGATCCGTATTGTATTATTAATACCTCAGACGAATAAAAGAAATAGACCCGTATTATCTATCCTTTTTCTGAAGCCAACATACTTGTCAAGACCCCTCATTAACAAGATAAGAACCGACTGGTTCGTGTATCGTCGGGACGTCGGGTGCATTGAGTTCGGGCTCGTTCGGGCGTGATCATTTCAGTCATTGTTTTGATTTCTGATAGTTTTGAGGTTAGCATTGTTGTCTATCGTAGTTCTGATTTCCTGTGTCTATTTTCAGTGAGAATTGTATTTTTTCGCGTGGAAGACGATTCATAGTGAAAACGGGTAAATCTTGTATGATTTGTGGCCTGAAGAAAGTTCCTGGGGATGAGATATCAGTTCATCGATAAGTACCATAGACGTAGGTAAGGGGTTCAGTTCTGATGAGTACCTATGTCGTATGTTAGATGTAAGATATTAGATGTATTAAATGCATGATTAGACCTTATTTCTGCTTGAATGAATAAAAAAGGGCGTATGAAATGAAATATAGAGAGTTTAAAAATTACAGATTTCCTTCAGATGAGAAAATGAAGAAGCTATGGTGTGATGTCCTAAAATTGGAAGTGGATGATTTGAAAGACCAAGTACTTCCACAAAAAAACATATTATACAATGGCCTAGTAGAACATTCATCAAGAAGGCCGCAATTCCATGTCTCATAGATATTCATCCAGAATCAACTGCTGGTTCTAGTGACCTCCATGACACCATGGTTATTGAATCAGAATCAATGTGAGTACTTGCTTAGTTGAAATAAAAGTGTGTTGAGTGAAAAATAAGTGAAAATAGTATAACTCGTGTTTCAGTGAGGATAGAAAGACCAGTGTTGTGTGGTTTTAATTTTATCCTTGAATTCAGACTTTTTTTGTCTGAATCCAGACTTTTTCCTCTGAATTCGGACTGTTTTGTCTCAATTCAAACTTCTTGTCATATGTGTATGTGTAAAACAGGGTATTCCAAAAATAAACCCCAAAAAACATTGAATTCAGACAACAACGTCTGAATTCAGAGAAGAAAGTCGGAATTCAGACGAAAAAGTATGGATTAAGAGAAAAAAGTCTGAATAAAGAAATAAAATGGAATACACAAAACAGTGGCCTTTCTATGCTTTAGTAGGAATAAACATGGTATTCCTATGAAATTTATTATTATTTTCAACACCATCGTAATTTTGACCTTTTTTCAGATCAACTGAACCAATGCAATGCATCTTCTTACCCACTCAGAGAGCCTGGATGAAATGCAGAACATCATGATTATGTAAATTCATCAAATGTTTGCAACATGACTTTGTATAATGAAGATGTAATAGCTCATACTGCAGGCTCTGTAGTGAGAAAAATAAAACCAAACATACATTGTAATTCATGTCTGATTGTGTTAGAAATTGATGAGAATATTTCAGGTCATTTTATATGAAGAATATTTTATTCAAGAATCAATAAGCTTCAGCAATTTTATTGGTTTTTTGTGTTACCTTTTTGTATAAAGTATATTTCGAGTTTTGATCATTAAAAAATTATTTGCATTGCATTTTTATTTACCATTTTCGAAAAAAATTGAGTATCAAATTCGATTATGAGCCAAGAAAATTTAGCCTCAGATTAATTTCTATGTAGGTACACATTTGTCGTGGTAGACACTTCATTTTCCAGTCTCCAGACATACTTTCTTTTTTTTTTCAACTACAAATACTTACCTACTTTCGATTCCATATAATTTGATATTTGCTTTTATTTTCGCAATATTTTCTTGGAAAATAAGATTTCTACAATTATAATAGTTTTTCTTCGAACAATTCAATCAACCATTTTTCAAAAAATAATATGCGTAATTTAACCATAGAAATTTAATTTGGTCCGCCTATGACTGAGGGGTCTGAGTAAACAGAGATGGATATAGGTCGCACTCTTCTAGCATCAACAGAGATAGCCATATCCCTGTTACAAACAATATAATGCATTGAAGGTAGGGTTGGCGGGTCTATTTCTTTTATTCGTCTGAGATTAATACGTATATGGGATAAACCCTAGATTTCTGACATTTGTTGTTTTTTAGATGATATTGAGGACATTGGCGTATCATACGTAATTCCCACATGTAATTTCTCATTCAACTCTACATATTATATCCAAATGATAATGATAATTTTCGCGTTTTTGATTTTTCATTCTCAGCATAATCTTTGTGAGGCAGTGGGCAAATTTTTCTGAAAGTTTGATACGTTTTACCAAATGGGACTGTTCTTAGGCAGTCCCTATCGATAATTGAATTTTGATTTCAGACTATAAGCCTTATGGTTGAGAAATGGTGAAAAATGTTATGTAGGAATTCAAACTAATGTGCTCATATGTCAAGTGTGCTGTATATATTCATGTTGGGAATCATTTTTGCAGTTTTTCACGAACACTTAATATTTCCTGAATGTAGGTATAATTTTTTAAATGGTACGGCATATGCGTCTTCTCTTGATCCTCGTTTTAATCAGAACTGTTTCTACTAAAATGCATTCGAAAACTTGTGAAGCGGATAATTATAGGCAAGTATAATATGTGATTTCGAATTAGTTTATCCTCGAATATTTTGCTATTTTGCTGATGTATTTACCAATTTTCCCCATTCGGTCACTTCACTTTCCATGTTCTAAGTTCATTTGCATTCGATGGTCGTATTGAGATAAAGATTAGATGAAGTATGGAATTGAAATTTTGTAAAATCTCTTTCAACGCCTATGAATGTGACGTGACAGCAATTTCATGTCAGGGACTCCAATACACGAAACCAAAGTCACAAGATGAATAAAAGAGAAAGGAGCTATGATCTGTCCGTACCCTGTTAGATGACAAATACGTCAGTTTTGCATCAAGGGACCCTAGCTAGATCATCTCTTACTGGATACTGGATGACGAATACTTGATTTGATCACTTGATGAGACTTGATAATGCCCAGTTCTATAGTCTTTGTTGGGAATATTCATGGGATATTCAACACTGATATCAGGTGTACCTACTGGAAAAATTGCTCACTGGGGAATAATGATATTTGGAAAGAATTGTAGTCAAATTGATTCAGTTCAAGTTTTACATTTTTGCAGGAAAAGATGATTACAAAACGCAGCTACTGTAGGTCTGCGTTGCTCAAAGTCAAAGTCGCTGCCAACAATAAGCGTGTATAAGACGTCGCTCACAATACGCACGCTTGGCCCAGCGAGCCGACCTTGTTAAGTTAGATTGTTTAGAAAAGTGGTCCCTTTTGTTCTCTCCTCGTTCTCTCAAGTATCTCTAGTGATATTTCAAAAAATGTACTTTGCAGGGAGACGCTTTATTTGGGCCAGATTGGGTGAAATTGTTTGAAAGAAGTAGTCTTTTTTCTGGTGCTAAATGGATATTTTTCTTCCTTGTGTTCACATTATAGTTATTTATTATGTATAAGGGCGTGAAATTTGCATTCATATAGCTCGAATGATAGCGAGACTATTACCACCCCTAGAAAATACATATATTTTATGCACGCCAGTATATTTGATTTTTTATTGTGGATACCGCTCCACCCTCTCAAGCACGATAGAAAAATATCATGGTTGATGATGGTTGCAGTAGGGAATATATTATCATTGATGAAATCAACGTTACTATGGTATTTTATCTATTTTTTTTTAAGTAGGAGTAGACATATTTTGGATCTCAGGAATATCTGAATCATACAGGAATGCTTATTACGAGTAACCTATACGCCAGGCGATGTATAGTCCATGCCGTAGGCGTTAAAGTGCAACTTCATCAATGATTTTGAATTCATTTGGCGGCATTATATATGCCACTGGCGAAGAAAGATCGAATGGTAGTATACTCGAAATTACTGGGAAAACAGTGAAATTACTCGACCACTTACCGCTCGATCACTTACCTAAACATCTCACCCCCACCGGACTACTTTACCGTCCACTCACTCCTATATCACTCTGGGGCGCTAAAGTGCTACTTTATGTTCGCGAATCCGAACGATGAAGTGTTTTTTTACGCCCGGTCGTGCATAAATCATTATAATTATGCGGCGGTCGCCAGCAGCGGAAGCGACAGCGAACAGCGGCAGCGTCCTGTCGCTATCCACTTTTCTCATATGCAGTGTAAATTACATGTGTGTAGGAAAATGCCAAGGGCAAACTGCTTTCGGTACGAAGAACATGACATATGACACTGATAAGTGACACAAGACACAAAGTGACATTGTAGTGACTCGACTTGATAGTTGTTGACAGTGTTGCCAGCTCAGTGGATTTCACACTAGAACTGCGTGGTTTGGTTTGAGTTCTCGATTTGTGACAAAATGTGACAAAATATGGCATCTAAGGGATGGTGTTCATTTTGGTGAATTTATTTTCAAATTAATGGTGACATATGTTGGTTGACGACGCGTCCGAAATGTCACTTGTTTTATATATTTTGATTTCACCATTGTAATAATACTAGAGGACAGTTTTTATAGAGAAACTAGTTTTAACTGAAATTGGCTGTTTTTGTACGATCTCAAATGTTGTTTTTCATATGTAACATAATATACTCGACTATGTCATTGATGCTATGAATAATTTATTTTGTTCGTTTTATTTTCTGTTGAAAGAAAAAACTTTTTCATCTGATTTTCAGGTGTTATCTAGTGATCTGAACTTTGGTGTTTTATGGGTGTCTTTTAGGTGGCAAATTTGCGACTTTTGGAAATCTGAGTTGGCAACACTGTTTGTTGATTGTTGATGATATGTTGATTGTGTTAGGTGGCTTATAATTGTGTTGAAAAAAAGGGAGGCTAGTTATTGAATTGCAAAATAGAAATCCAAGAAGGAAACGTACATATTACATCTCGAAGATTAATTAATAGAAAATGGTGAGGAATAAATAATATTATAAAATTTTTTAGAATCTGATTGGCATTTCCAAATATTTCATGAAACACAGGATGATTCAAAATCCGATGTACCCAAATGTTTTAAGGACATATTGGGAACAAAATAAAATAAGACTTTTTCTTTATATGAACATGTGTCCTATAATCCACCCCGCACCCCCTCCTACCTAATAGAAGTGTGGACCCCCTCCAACTACCTGAGAACTGGGTTCACATAATTTTTGAAGCATGAAGGAAATGATGTTACCAAAAAGTCAGGGGCTTGCCAAATTTCAGAAGCTTTGATCTGTTATTTTTGTCATAATCAGATAATCTCTTGTTTTTACCTAACTTACAATGGTTGTAGCTGGGAGGGGGTGTTGATTCTTTCCAGGTGGCAGGTCCAGGGCTAACAGTGAACTCAGTGATTGAATTAAAATACTTTTAGAAACTGTTTTAATCTCACCAGCGTGAAAGCAGCCACGTCTTCCAGCCACAACTCCGCTGAAATTTTACGGCGCGCTACAAAACACCAACGGTAGTCAAATATTAAAAACGTGGCTGGCCAGCCACAAAATATCTAAAGCCGTTCGAATTTACTGGACACAGATTTTTTTCTATCACATACAGTGTGAATGAATAAGATTGAATAAAAGCACACAATATTTTGCTTGGCATGAATTTTCTCATATTATTCCACCTCTTAGACTTACGAAAAAAACGATAAATTCCAAACTTCGAAAAATCATGACTCTCTTAAGGGAAGATATATCATTGATTTTCGTTCGAGAATATACAGTGTGTATGATGGTAAATGAGATTTATATCATGCAATATTCAGCCGGACAACATTTTTCCCGAAATCGACTACTCAAACTCGCAAAGAAATCGATAAATCTGAAATTTTGAAAAATCATAGCTCTCTTAATAGACGATATATCATTGATTTTTCTTCGAGTATATACAGTGTGTATGATGATGAATAAGATCTATATCATGCAATATTTTGCCGGCCAAGATTTTTCCCGAAATCGACTACTCAAACTTGCGAAGAAATCGATAAATCTGAACTTTGAAAAATCATAGCTCTCTTAATAGATGATATATCATTGATTTTTCTTAGAGAATATACAGTGTGTATGATGATGAATAAGATCTATATCATGCAATATTTTGCCGGCCAAGATTTTTCCTGAAATCGACTACTCAAACTCGCGAAGAAATCAATGAATCTGAAACTTTGAAAAATCATAGCTCTCTTAATAGACGATATATCATTGATTTTTCTTCGAGTATATACAGGGTGTATGATGGTGAATGAGATCTATATCATGTAATATTTTGCCGGCCAAGATTTTTCCCGAAATCGACTACTCAAACTCGCGATGAAATCGATAAATCTGAAACTTTGAAAAATCATAGCTCCCCTAATAGACGATATATCATTGATTTTTCTTCGAGTACATACAGTGTGTATGATGGTGAATAAGATCTATATCATGTAATATTTTGCCGGCCAAGATCTTTCCCAAAATCGACTACTCAAACTCGCGATGAAATCGATAAATCTGAAACTTTGAAAAATCATAGCTCCCCTAATAGACCATGTATCATTGATTCTTTTTCGAGGATATACAGTGTGTATGATGGTGAATAAGATCTATATCATGTAATATTTTGCCGGCCAAGATTTTTCCCAAAATCGACTACTCAAACTCGCGAAGAAATCGATGAATCTGGAACTTTGAAAAATCATAGCTCTCTTAATAGACGATATATCATTGATTTTTCTTCGAGGATATACAGTGTGTATGATGGTGAATGAGATCTATATCATGCAATATTTTGCCGGCCAAGATTTTTCCCGAAATCGACTACTCAAACTTGCGAAGAAATCGATGAATCTGAAACTTTGAAAAATCATAGCTCTCTTAATAGACGATATATCATTGATTTTTCTTCGAGGATATATAGTGTGTATGATGGTGAATGAGATCTATATCATGCAATATTTTGCCGGCCAAGATTTTTCCCGAAATCGACTACTCAAACTCGCGAAAAAATTGATAAATCTGAAACTTTGAAAAATCATAGCTCTCTTAATAGACGATATATCATTGATTTTTCTTCGAGGATATACAGTGTGTATGATGGTGAATGAGATCTATATCATGTAATATTTTGCCGGCCAAGATTTTTCCCAAAATCGACTACTCAAACTCGCGAAGAAATCGATGAATCTGAAACTTTGAAAAATCATAGCTCTCTTAATAGACGATATATCTTTGATTTTTCTTCGAGGATATACAGTGTGTATGATGACGAATAAGATCTATATCATGCAATATTTTGCCGGCCAAGATTTTTCCTGAAATCGACTACTTAAACTCGCGAAGAAATCGATGAATCTGAAACTTTGAAAAATCATAGCTCTCTTAATAGACGATATATCATTGATTTTTCTTCGAGTATATACAGTGTGTATGATGGTGAATAAGATCTATATCATGCAATATTTTGCCGGCCAAGATTTTTCCCGAAATCGACTACTCAAACTTGCGAAGAAATCGATAAATCTGAACTTTGAAAAATCATAGCTCTCTTAATAGATGATATATCATTGATTTTTCTTAGAGAATATACAGTGTGTATGATGATGAATAAGATCTATATCATGCAATATTTTGCCGGCCAAGATTTTTCCTGAAATCGACTACTCAAACTCGCGAAGAAATCAATGAATCTGAAACTTTGAAAAATCATAGCTCTCTTGATAGACGATATATCATTGATTTTTCTTCGAGTATATACAGGGTGTATGATGGTGAATAAGATCTATATCATGTAATATTTTGCCGGCCAAGATTTTTCCCGAAATCGACTACTCAAACTCGCGATGAAATCGATAAATCTGAAACTTTGAAAAATCATAGCTCCCCTAATAGACGATATATCATTGATTTTTCTTCGAGTACATACAGTGTGTATGCTGGTGAATAAGATCTATATCATGTAATATTTTGCCGGCCAAGATTTTTCCCAAAATCGACTACTCAAACTCGCGAAGAAATCGATAAATCTGAAACTTTGAAAAATCATAGGTCCCCTAATAGACCATGTATCATTGATTTTTTTTCGATGATATACAGTGTGAATGATGGTGAATAAGATCTATATCATGTAATATTTTGCCGGCCAAGATTTTTCCCAAAATCGACTACTCAAACTCGCGAAGAAATCGATGAATCTGAAACTTTGAAAAATCATAGCTCTCTTAATAGACGATATATCATTGATTTTTCTTCGAGGATATACAGTGTGTATGATGATGAATGAGATCTATATCATGCAATATTTTGCCGGCCAAGATTTTTCCCGAAATCGACTACTCAAACTCGCGAAGAAATCAATGAATCTGAAACTTTGAAAAATCATAGCTCTCTTAATAGACGATATATCTTTGATTTTTCTTCGAGGATATACAGTGTGTATGATGACGAATGAGATCTATATCATGCAATATTTTGCCGGCCAAGATTTTTCCTGAAATCGACTACTTAAACTCGCGAAGAAATCGATGAATCTGAAACTTTGAAAAATCATAGCTCTCTTAATAGACGATATATCATTGATTTTTCTTCGAGTATATACAGTGTGTATGATGGTGAATAAGATCTATATCATGCAATATTTTGCCGGCCAAGATTTTTCCCGAAATCGACTACTCAAACTTGCGAAGAAATCGATAAATCTGAAACTTTGAAAAATCATAGCTCTCTTAATAGATGATATATAATTGATTTTTCTTAGAGAATATACAGTGTGTATGATGATGAATAAGATCTATATCATGCAATATTTTGCTGGCCAAGATTTTTCCTGAAATCGACTACTCAAACTCGCGAAGAAATCAATGAATCTGAAACTTTGAAAAATCATAGCTCTCTTAATAGACGATATATCATTGATTTTTCTTCGAGTATATACAGTGTGTATGATGGTGAATAAGATCTATATCATGCAATATTTTGCCGGCCAAGATTTTTCCCGAAATCGACTACTCAAACTTGCGAAGAAATCGATAAATCTGAAACTTTGAAAAATCATAGCTCTCTTAATAGATGATATATCACTGATTTTTCTTAGAGAATATACAGTGTGTATGATGATGAATAAGAACTATATCATGCAATATTTTGTCGGCCAAGATTTTTCCTGAAATCGACTACTCAAACTCGCGAAGAAATCAATGAATCTGAAACTTTGAGAAATCATAGCTCTCTTAAAAGGCGATATATCATTGATTTTTCTACGAGTATATACAGGGTGTATGATGGTGAATAAGATCTATATCATGTAATATTTTGCCGGCCAAGATTTTTCCCGAAATCGACTACTCAAACTCGCGATGAAATCGATAAATCTGAAACTTTGAAAAATCATAGCTCCCCTAATAGACGATATATCATTGATTTTTCTTCGAGTATATACAGTGTGTATGATGGTGAATAAGATCTATATCATGTTATATTTTGCCGGCCAAGATTTTTCCCAAAATCGACTACTCAAACTCGCGATGAAATCGATAAATCTGAAACTTTGAAAAATCATAGCTCTCTTAATAGACCATATATCATTGATTTTTCTTCGAGGATATACAGTGTGTATGATGATGAATGAGATCTATATCATGCAATATTTTGCCGGACCAGATTTTTCCCGAAATCGAATACTCAAACTCGCGAAAAAATTGATAAATCTGAAACTTTGAAAAATCATAGCTCTCTTAATAGACGATATATCATTGATTTTTCTTCGAGGATATACAGTGTGTATGATGGTGAATGAGATCTATATCATGCAATATTTTGCCGGCCAAGATTTTTCCCGAAATCGACTACTCAAACTCGCGAAGAAATTGATAAATCTGAAACTTTGAAAAATCATAGATCACTTAATACACCATGTATCATTGATTTTTCTTCGAGGATTCACAGTGTGTATGATGATGAATGAGATCTATATCATGCAATATTTTGCCGGACTAGATTTTTCCTGAAATCGACTACTCAAAATCGCGAAGAAATCAATGAATCTGAAACTTTGAAAAATCATAGCTCTCTTAATACACCATAAATCATTGTTTTTTCCTCGAGAATATACTCTTTATAGAGCTGGTGGCAAGCATGACACCCGAGATGACACCTCATAATAGTTATGTGATAATCATCCTCCGAGTCATCCTCGTTTTGATCTCAACTTACGATGGAATCCACACGCAGAAAAAGGGACGAAATTGTGAAACCAAAACCAGACATTCTTTAGTACCAATTGGGATTAGGCCGAGTTCTGATCTTCAGTTGCTCATTTTACTGTATTCTTTAATTCATTATTCTAATTCCTTTTGTGTAATTTCGACGAATATACATATTGTTCAAAAGTTACGCCTTGTTCAGTGTGTATACTTCAAATCCTATAGAAGAAAGTGTATTACCAGAATCAGTAACCTATTAAAATACAGTCCACTAAAACCATCTATCGAAACAACAAAACGAAATAACAATTGTGTTATTTATACCATACCTAGCTGTGGATTGAATTAAAATTTTTATTGTGTTTTTTTGATATTATTGATGTTGTTGATGTTGATGCATGTTATTTTCTTGTTGAATACTGTATTGCAATTGAATTAAATAATTAAATAAAGAAATCAAAAGTTTTTTCGAATTTGAATTTCTAATAATTTCCCTCATGTTAAATTAATCTAATTCTGAATGAATCTTGACCGGAATAATCAATATTTATCGTCTATTTTTCAAAGTTAGAGATTTATCGATTTCTTCGCGAGTTTTAGAAATCGATTTCGGGATGTATCTTGGCCGGCAAAATATTGCATGGTATAGATCACATTCACCATCATACACACTGTATATCCTCGAAGAAAAATCAATGATACATGGTCTATTAGGGGAGCTATGATTTTTCAAAGTTTCAGATTTATCGATTTCTTCGCGAGTTTGAGTAGTCGATTTCGGGAAAAATCTTGGCCGGCAAAATATTGCATGATATAGATCTGATTCATCATCATACACACTGTATATTCTCGAAGCAAAATCAATGATAAATGGTCTATTGAGAGAGCTATGATTTTTCAAAGTTTCAGATTTATCGATTTCTTCGCGAGTTTGAGTAGTCGATTTCGGGAAAAATCTTGACCGGCAAAATATTACATGATATAGATCTTATTCACCATCATACACACTGTATATCCTCAAAAAAAAATCGATGATATATCGTCTATTAAGAGAGCTATGATTTTTCAAAGTTTCAGATTTATCGATTTCTTCGCGAGTTTGAGTAGTCGATTTTGGGAAAAATCTTGGCCGGCAAAATATTACATGATATAGATCTTATTCACCATCATACACACTGTATATCCTCGAAGAAAAATCAATGATACATGGTGTATTACGAGAGCTATGATTTTTCAAAGTTTCAGATTTATCAATTTCTTCGCGAGTTTGAGTAGTCGATTTCGGGAAAAATCTTGGCCGGCAAAATATTGCATGATATAGATCTCATTCACCATTATACACACTGTATATCCTCGGAGAAAAATCAATGATATATCGTCTATTAAGAGAGCTATGATTTTTCAAAGTTTCAGATTCATCGATTTCTTCGCGAGTTTGAGTAGTCGATTTCGGGAAAAATCTTGGCCGGCAAGATATTGCATGATATAGATCTCATTCACCATTATACACACTGTATATCCTCGAAGAAAAATCAATGATATATCGTCTATTAAGAGAGCTATGATTTTTCAAAGTTTCAGATTCATCGATTTCTTCGAGAGTTTGAGTAGTCGATTTTGGGAAGAATCTTGGCCGGCAAAATATTACATGATATAGATCTTATTCACCATCCTACACACTGTATATCCTCGAAGAAAAATCGATGATACATGGTGTATTACGAGAGCTATGATTTTTCAAAGTTTCAGATTCATCAATTTCTTCGCGAGTTTGAGTAGTCGATTTCGGGAAAAATCTTGGCCGGCAAAATATTGCATGATATAGATCTTATTCATCATCATACAAACTGTGTATCCTCGAAGAAAAATCAAAGATATATCGTCTATTAAGAGAGCTATGATTTTTCAAAGTTTCAGATTCATTGATTTCTTCGCGAGTTTGAATAGTCGATTTCAGGAAAAATCTTGGCCGGCAAAATATTGCATGATATAGATCTTATTCATCATCATACGCACTGTATATCCTCGAAGAAAAATCAAAGATATATCGTCTATTAAGAGAGCTATGATTTTTCGAAGTTTCAGATTCATTGATTTCTTCGCGAGTTTGAGTAGTCGATTTCAGGAAAAATCTTGGCCGGCAAAATATTGCATGATATAGATCTTATTCATCATCATACACACTGTATATTCTCTAAGAAAAATCAATGATATATCATCTATTAAGAGAGCTATGATTTTTCAAAGTTTCAGATTTATCGATTTCTTCGCAAGTTTGAGTAGTCGATTTCGGGAAAAATCTTGGCCGGCAAAATATTGCATGATATAGATCTTATTCACCATCATACACACTGTATATACTCGAAGAAAAATCAATGATATATCGTCTATTAAGAGAGCTATGATTTTTCAAAATTTCAGATTTATCGATTTCTTTGCGAGTTTGAGTAGTCGATTTCGGGAAAAATGTTGTCCGGCTGAATATTGCATGATATAAATCTCATTTACCATCATACACACTGTATATTCTCGAACGAAAATCAATGATATATCTTCCCTTAGGAGAGTCATGATTTTTCGAGGTTTGGAATTTATCGTTTTTTTCGTAAGTCTGAGAGGTGGAATAATATGAGAAAATTCATGCCAAGCAAAATATTGTGTGTTTTTATTCAATCTTATTCATGCACACTGTATGTGATAGAAAAAATCTGTGTCCAGTAAATTCGAACGGCTTTAGATATTTTGTGGCTGGCCAGCCACGTTTTTAATATTTGACAACCGTTGGTGTTTTGTAGCGCGCCGTAAAATTTCAGCGGAGTCGTGGCTGGAAGACGTGGCTGCTTTCACGCTGGTTTTAATCTCCATGAAATACGAGAATACATAGAATGTGATATTTTTGTTACATTATTATTTTACTTGTTTTAGCAAAACAATCACAACATAAAACAACCAACATTTATAACTCATTTTTTCTTCAGGCCTTCCCTGCCATACACAGAGTGATATGAGAAATATTGTAATAACAACAGGGAACAGGGGGTGCATTTTAGGACACACTTGAGGACACATGTTCATATGAAGAAAAAGTATAATTTTGATCCCAACAATAGATTTACATCAAATTTATGAACACCCTGTATATCCAACATGTTTGAAAATCCACTGCTATATGCATGTTTGTTATTGGCAAATAATTATAACTGGGATCTGTTTTTAGTTAGTTTTAGTTTTGGGTGATTTACACATTCCTCATAGATGTAGCAGTTTACCAGCAAAGTTCAAGAAACTCCTAGTACCAGGAAGAATACAACACATACTCTGCACTGGGAATTTATGCACTAAGGAATCTTATGATTATCTGAAAACATTAGCTAGTGATGTGCATGTAGTTCGTGGTGATTTTGATGATGTAAGTTATATAGAAAAAAAAATCAGGTTCATGAAGGTCAAAACATATTTAGGCCCTCTTTGTGGTCAGGACAAAATTTGTCTATACATTTTGAACCTGCTGTAAAATATTGTCTTCCATAGAAGGAGGAGTATTTTCATATATTTTTCACTTTCCTATTCCAGTTTCACTGGCCCTGACTAGTTTTGAATTTTTGAATGGAACACCCCATATATTGTAATATTTTAAGTCTTGAAGCCTATTCCATTTTTTCAAAGTAATTTCAAATATTCCATCTAGTTAACTATGATCAGATATGAACTATTCTAAGGACCTCAGGGGATGTCAGCAAATAAATAAGCAAAGTTTCAGTGACTGATATGATGGATAAGACAACTGATGGCTAACATTTTCACTCTCACCAGTTGGTGCTACTAAAGCATGAGGTCAGTGTCAAAGTCAAAATTCCCAACATATTGGGCTATGGCTATAGCCTCTTTTATAGAAAATATTCAAAAAAAAATATGCAGAATATTTGAACAAATAGAAAACCTCAGGTTATCAAAAGATGTGAGTTGTCTTACGTTTTTTCACTCAATGTGGAACTTTAGGACCAATTTTTACATTGAAGGAGAAGAAGATATCAAGAGGCCAAATGACCAGAAAATAAGAAGTATATTGATCAGTTCTACCAACCCTGACCTCATGTTTCCATGGTGTAGTGAGTCACATTGTTATTTCCTAAAATGCCACCATTTTTCATCAAGAACTTCTGGATAAAAGGATTTTTTGAGGAATTTTACTTAGGAAATACTGGATAATAATTTATTCACATTTGTTTAGTGTGCCATGGTACTACTCTTCTGAACTGCCATCCTGAAAAAAAACTTTATTTTTTCAGGAATATTTGCCTTATTTTCAGTTGCAATTGTAAATTAGTGCAGAATTTTTTTTCTCCACAACTTCTAATTAACAGTTGCAACTGTAATTTTTAGGTGGAAAAAACTTTTTTTTTTCACATCTCTTACAATTGTAAATTAGGTGAAGTTTCTACACATCTCCTAATTCACTGCTGCAACTGTAAATGAGAGCCTCACAGTTTCAGTTCTCACAATTTCTCATCAGACTACCAGACATAAGCAGCTTTCTTTATAGTAATTTTTGCTAATATTTTCTCAACATGTCCCAAGGATGCTATTATAGTTATTTATGTACCAAGGACGAAAGAATTTCTATTATAGTCGAGCCTGCAAATTGATGGACGAGGCCCCCTCTGAGGCTATCAAGCAGGCGAGACAATTGACAGTTTTTTGTCGAGGTGCATATTGAATTTTTTCTTAGCTCAATCGCCGCGATTTGTCCGGAATTTAGTAGGTAAAATGTCATTTTTCTCCAAATGACATTAGAGGCAGAAACATTACATAAACTTGTGTTGAGGTTGTGGATTCGACTCTCAAGCAGGGCGGTGGTTTTAATTTTCCGTTGTCACTCGACATTAGGGCTCTCCATCGTCTTCACTATTATATTATGTATCTTTTCGGTGGAGTAACCCACAAACGTTATGACTTACTCCGATGAATAATTACAAAACTCGTCCACCATATTGTATCCGCCATCTTGAATTTCCAAATTTTGGCGGAAGAATCATGATCTCCGACCTCGAAAACATCCAGATACAAATATTAAATAGTATCGGATCATAAATACAAAAAACTCGTCCGCCATATAGGATCCGCCATCTTGAATTTTCAAATTTTGACGATAGAATCGTAATCTCCGACTCCAAAAACCCCCAGATTCAAATTGAGAATGGAATCGGATAATGATTACAAACATCGTCCGCCATATTGGATACGCCATCTTGAATTTCCAAATTTTGACGGAAGAATCATAATCTCCGACCTCGAAACCCCCCGTTACCAATTTTGAATATAGAATCGGACCATATTTAAAAAACTCGTCCGCCATTTTGAATGTCCAAATTTTGACAAAGAAATCATAACCTCTGACCCCGAAAACCTCTAGATACTAATTTTGAATAGAATCGGGCCAAAATTATAACACTTGTCCGCCATATTGGATCCGTCATCTTGAATTGGCAAATCTTTATGGAGGAGTCATATTTCCTACCCCGGATACCCCCAGATATCAATTTTGAATAAATCGGATTACAAAACTTGTCCGCCATATTGGATTCGCCGTCTTGAATTTTCAATTTGAAAAATAGCTTAGACATAGCTTATTAGATTAAAATACTTTCCCTTGGAATATTCTTAGATATTTCAAAAGCCTATGACTGTTTGAACCATGATTTACTATTGTATAAATTGAAAAAATATGATGTAAGAAGAAATGCTAAGAACTGGATGAGAGCATACCTTTCAAATAGACAGCAGTGTGTACAAATTATAAAAAACAATAAATTTTTGAAGTTAGGATTTATGCATTGTAATATTGGTGTTCAACAGGGTAGCATATTAGGAACAATTTCACAATAACTAAGTATGCTGAGGTGCTGACGATACAAAGTTTATAGTGAGTTGTTCTGATTTGTCTGGTATTTTAAGAAATTTTAGTTATTTTTTATATTTCACAGAAAATTGGTTTAATGGTGATAAATTGATATTGAATACACAGAAAACTGAAGAAATTCTAAATAAATACAAAAAGCTCAAAGTCCTTTCCACACAATGTTCATAAAATGAACAACAATGATAGATTTCGGCAGAAAAACAACTACTTTCCTAAAAAAATGAGTACGTCACTGGATTCTTCGTTAGCCGTAGTTCTAAGTGCAACATTATCTCTGATAACTTATAGTTATAAAAGTGGTCTAAAGTCAGAAAACTATGAATTTTCAAAATCGCCTGGTATCTCATAAAAGAAAACAGTTATTGAAAATCTGAATAGGCCATCTTGTGTTTCTGAAAGAAAGTTGGACAGGAACGTTGCTCTGTACGGGGTGATCCACCTTTAATTCCCACCCTTCAACTAGGTATTTGGTAAATTTCAAGTACCTATGATTTTTTTGTATTTCAGAATTTGAATTATCCTGAACAAAAAGTAGTAACTGTTGGCCAGTTTAGGATAGGTTTGTCTCATGGCCATCAAGTTGTGCCTTGGGGAGATCCAGAATCCATAGCCTTGATCCAGAGGCAATTAGATGTAGATATTTTGATATCTGGCCATACTCATAAATTTGAAGCTTATGAGCATGAAAATAAATTTTACATCAATCCTGGATCTGCTACAGGAGCATACAATGCTTTAGACCCGTAAGTATATTTTTCAGCAACCATAACTTGGTTACTTTTTACAGTTCTTGAAAATATCTACTTTATCAATTGTATTTCTGAATATCAGATGTATCACAAAAAACTGTCCTATTCACTTTCGGTATCACCAGAAATTGCTCCGGTTTCGAATTTTTAAACGGAATATCCTGAATATGGTAACATTTTTTGATTCCTCAGGCAATTCTGGTTGAGAATGTGACGTTTCTTGAAACTTTTATGCTAACTACTTATATGGTAACTTCGTTTTTTTAGTTGTTTTTAATATTGCATAGAGTTAAGGAACTTTCACTGTCATTACTTTAGTGAGTGTTTTGTTTTCTATGGCGGGTGACACAGACTCATGGTATACCCCTCTTTTCTCCATTGTTTGTGTAGCTATTTATATATCTGAAATTTGTAACATCAATAATGTTCACTAGAGCCACTAGAGGGCACTTTCTCACATTTTGGAATTTTTTTCCGGTTTTCCTGAAAATGACATCAACTGTAGATTTTCAAATAGGGCACCCTATATTTTATTTCATAGGCCAGGAATTATTATAACGAATTCAGATACCGGGTTTGATTGGATTATTGCAAACAGGAGATATTTTAAATTTCCATATGCTCAATGAGTTTGACAGAGAACTAAGAATCGATATTGCGCCGTTTGCGAAACTCTGATCGCAAATATAACTGATTATGGGATAAAATACAAGGTGTTGGAAGTTGATGTTTTCTCGAGGAAAACCGGACGATTTAAAAAAATCCTAAAATGTGATAGTGTCCTCTAGTAGTAGTTGTAGTAGTAGCATATTCGATGTTCAGAATTTCACAAATATAGCTAGAAAAACAAGGGAGTAAAGGCGGCTAAACCATGAGTCTGTGTCAACCGAAGAAGGCTCTATAAAAATGTATTTGGAATATTCATATTATGGCTATCAATGGCACACTTCACAAAAGCGAATGAAATATTCAGTATTTTCTTTATACTCAATTTGTGTTCTAATTTCCAATCCAATCGCAAATAAATCAGAAAAATAATGGTTGAATAAATTGATAGCCGAGGCAAGCAATCAGGCGAGAAAATAGACAGTTTTTCGCCGAGGTGCATATTACTTTTTTTCGTCGACCTCAAACACTTATATTCACATCAAAGTGCGCGGGAATACGCGCACTATCTCCCTCTCGTCCAACAAACGCTTGCAAAACGAAACATTCGAATCTTGATATACAATATACTATTATATGAATTTGCTTGATTTGTCTCATGTCAATTTTTTCATTATTGATTTCAGATCAATCACCCCTTCCTTTGTTCTGATGGATATTCAAAATACAACTGTGGTTACTTATGTGTACCAATTGGTTGGTGAAGATGTCAAAGTAGAAAGAATTGAGTATAAGAAGAATTGATACAGTTTGTGATAGAGGTCTGATTTGAAATTATCTTATAGATCATCAATTTTGAAGTAGGTATATAATATCTGCAAACGAATTATATTACAGTTGAGAGATAAAAATATCTTTCTGTACAGAGGTATATGTATACATATAGGCTTTTTAATTAAGAGAAATCCTTCTTATCAACTGTGATGTGAAGAATATTGTGCATTTAATTGATCTTATTTTACAATTACAGTTAATTGTTTCTAAATGTCTAAGTTTGAACTAGGATCAATATTTTATTTCTATGTATATATGTATTTTAGTGGTATCAAAATATATATCATTGGTCTAAGAATTCCATGATTAAGAATACATATTATATAAAACTTTTCTTTTTATCTTACAGTGACCTACCGATTTTTAAATCGAGAGAAACTTATTATTTCAGAGGATGATGATCATGAAACTCTTCTATAAATATTCTAATGTGATGTCATCAAAATTCGCCGAGAAAGGAAAATCAGGCTTTTTTTTAAGAAGTCAGGTTCAAAAACTGATTTGACATAAATTTGAATATATGTTTCATGTTTGAATCAATTATATTACTCTTGTAGACTGTGAAGTAACACAAAGGACTCGGCAAAATCCTTTGGCAAATTGGGCCCCGTGAGTTTTTCCAAATTTTTTGTTTTATTTTGGTTCATTTGACCCTTTGATCTATGAAATATCAGCATGGCGCCAACCTCGAAAAATATACGTTTTATTGCTAGGGAGACATGAATTCACATTTTGATTACAATAGACCATTTATTTTTGAAAAATTGAACAATATTATTTTTTTTATTCCAATTAATTTTTCCTGGCGATGTACAGGATGATGGTTTATTTTTTGCTTAATAGCTATCTCAGATGAATTATCAAATCAGTGAATGACATCAGTTAGGATCTTCAGTACTAAACCTAAAAGTAATAACATTCTGCATGCTTAAATTTAGAGGTTCCGGAGATATTTGCGAAAAACTTAAGATATGTCTTGAGGTAATATTGAGCAGAGGCCTAATTTGCTGCGTACCATAATGGCATAATGCTAATATTATAAGAGATATCGATATTACTTTTACACCTCGAGAATATTTTTGAATGTCGAAAAAATTTAAAACATTGTGTGGGTGTCAGAAGTAAATCGACAAACTCCAGGTTAATAGTCGTAAGCCATCGTAAATTTGTCAGAACCATCAAACTATCAAAACAACAGTTTTCAATTAAGGGAAACCATGGCAACGTTTTTAATGTGCCAAACAGTAAAAAATTTTAATTATTTCAATAGATTCTTCTTCTTCTTCGAAGCACTGGTGGGCGGGTGAACCCCCTGCACGTGGGCCTCCTTATTCGGGCCCATTGTGCGCCCACATGTTACAACATTCAGCTGGGTATGCCGACTGCCTTGGAGAAGTTCAGCAGCTTCCTCAGCTGAATCTCTTTTACGTCCTCTGGCCTCAAGATTATGTTGCCAAGGACAGCCTTCCTCTGATGCGTCAGTGCTGGACACTCAGTGAGGACATGTGATGACGTTTCGTCATCTTCCAGGCACCATCTGCAAAGGGGGTCATCCTTGATCCCAATAAGCTCTAGGTGCCTATTGAGGTGGTTGTGCCCCGTTAGGAGCCCCACTACCATTTTAAGGTTTCGCCTGTTTAGGAATAAAACCTCTTTTGCGAGCCTCTTCGAAGGTTCCCTTATGTGGAGCTTCGATTGTCTCATTCCTGGTGTGTCCTTCCATATTTTGAGGAATTGCTTTTGCAGCTGTTCCTCTATAGAGGACATTGCCAGGACATTCAATAGATTATTTGGCGCATAGAATATTTATGCGGCAAAGGAAATAAAAAAAATTAAATCAAAGCAATTGTTCGAATGGACCTCCATTTTGTTCCATACATAATTGACATCTTCTGATCATGGACTGTCACACCTTTTGGAAGATGCTTTGTGTATTCTGGATTACCATGCCTGCTGCTAAAATTCTAGCAGTTAAATCTTCTACAGATTCTACAGGTGTAGAACAGACTATGGATTTGAGGTACCCTCCAAAGGAAAAAATCTAGTGGAGTTAAATCAAGAAAACGTGCAGGCCAATGAACGGGACCATATCTACCTATCAACTGATCAGGGAAAATCTGGCCGAGAAACTGACGAACTGTATGCTGGGAATGGGCCGGTGCTCCGTCGTGCTGATACCACATTCTTTAACGGACTGAGTTAGGTATTTCTTCAAGTAAACCAGGTAGAACTTCATTTAGAAATATACTGTAGGACTGTCCATTCAAACGAGGAGGAAGTAGATATGGTCCCACAATATGATTCCCGACAATACCTGCCCAAATACTGACAGAAGACTCCTGTTGGTAGCCTTTTCGGAACATACCATGAGGATTTTCTTCATCCCATAAATGGCTATTCCTGCTATTGAAATATCCATCTCTTGTGAAACATACCAAATCGGTGAATAATAAATATTTAGGAAAGTCATTTGCTTCCTGGTATTTCCCAAAAAAACATTCACAAAAAACCCTACGGGAACCATAGTCACCAGCATATGGGGCCATCATCTTCTGTAAGTGGAACTGCAAACTGCTTATGAAAAAATCTGGGTTTACAATGCTTTTTTGCATATCATAGTACTGAATTATGAATGCCCATAAAAATATATTTTTGCCCATTCGAACGTTTTTGTAAAACCAATATTAACTTGAGATATTGATTGAGACTATGCAAACTTTGATTGGGAGTATACAAACATACAGTTGACATTCAGTTGTTTAATTCTTTAAACAAGGAAACAAATACATAGGTCTGATAAATATGGAATATATTTGAGATACTAGTTACTTGTCCACAGTTTTCATTTTATTTTTCAGTGCTCTAAATATTCATCTGTGCTGTGATAACCAGTAAATAAATTAATTTATAAAAGTCAAAACAATAAATAATATATTACACTGTCCCTTTAAACAAATTCACTCAATTTTGAAGTACATTCCACCATTCAAAATCTTTATACTTATTTCATTTAAAACTTTTAACTAAATCTGCTAGAATAGTCTGTTCCTGCCTCTTCACACTCTTCATCTCCAAAATCTTATGAAATTCTGCCATCTGAGAATCTGGCAACAACTTCTTGTACTGCTCCACGAAATTCTTCTGAGGTTCTAGAGGAGTCATCACAACTTTGAGAATCATCTCTGCCCTCGTCATTCCCTTCGTAACAACTTTGGAATAGGCTGTCAATCAATCAATCAATCAATCAATCAATCAAATATACGCCGAAGATGAAAATCTCATTGGCAAAGCATGGTAAAATAATAAATACATAAGCTATAAATAAAAGTCACAAGAAGTACAGTCATCAAAATAACATAAATTACAGCAACAGGTTGATAAATACTGAAGTAGGTTAAAAATGTAAAATTTAAATGTCATGAATAAAATGCACACACCACAACCAGAATAATACGTCTATTCACAACAATTGATCCTCATAATATTCCTGTAAGTTATAGTTAGCCTTCTCAAGCAGCATGAATGTAACTTCCTTCCGAAAGGAAGAGAATGGTTTAATTGATTTTTTCCATCGACCACGTATTAACTAGTATGATACTTGAAGAGTATTTATTTCTCTCTTATTTACTCAAAATTTCAATACCTAATATCTATTGGGGAAGTACCAATATTTCACGTTTGAGTCCACTAATGAAATTACAAAATAAAACATTGAAGTGTATTTTCAATTTAAATTTTCTCGAACCAACCATGAATTTATACAAACCTAGAGATTTATTAGATCTGACATCACTATATAAACTTAAAATATGTTGTTTTATTCAATTTGTCCTATATTGAAAATTTCGAATTTAAATTTCAATGAAATCAATTCATTACATAATCATGGAACAAGACAATCAAATTTACTAATAGCAAATACGTTCATGTCAAATATCGGCAAACAATCAATTTTTCACACAGGAATCGTTCTATACAACTCATTACCAAGTCAATTGAGGAATAAACAGGAAGCAATTAGATTCAAAATTAACTTAAAAAAATATCTGCTTCAGAGACTTTGATAATTCCATTTCTTATTTGAATACCTACTTATAAAAGACATTGCATGATTATTTGCATTTTTTTTTTACTTGTTATATCTTATTATAATTTCATAATTGTATGTATAACATAATGTATATTGTTTATGTATCCCTATTATAAACAACTATGTTTCTTGGGGTAATAAAGACAATCAATCAATCAAATTGATCGTTAATGACCCTTATTCGCGATAGAAATAAATAACACGTTGCTCCACCTGACGGCAACAACTTCAACACTTTTGAGCGGTTTGTTTTGATGAAGTGAACAATAAGCACAAACAAAAAACAAACGTGAACCAATGAAACAAGGTAAACAGGCCGCTTTGACAGCTTTCAAGAACGCGTACGCTTATTTTTTATCGGGAATTCAGGATCAATTTGTCTAATAATTCATGATTGTTCGAAGATTTTACGTTGACGTGCCTTTCAACGTTTCTGAACCGATTATAATCCCTGTTTTTTAACAAAAAGGATTTATTTCCCATGTTGATTATTTCGACAAATGTCAAATGTCACTAATGTCAGTGACAAGTTGGCCTTCAGGGGGTGCGTTCGAATCCCTACTCCGTGTTAGATTGTGACTATTCTACACACTGTTGCTGTCGTTCGATAATACTGGAGAATTTGACGACGAGTAAAGTCATGTTTCAGTGTTTTTCAAGCGGAATTTCACGCCATTGATAGGTGCATTCAGTTCAACCTCGACAGTAAATACCGGAACAAGGAGATCGCTATCCTTTCCGACAGCCAAAGAGCCATCAAAGCGTTGAGCTCCTTCAACATCAACTCAAAGATGGTTTGGGAATGCCTAGACAAACTCAACAATCTAGACAATAATCCTCTACTGGGTGCCGGGACACATCGGAGTGGAGGGAAATGAACAAAAAGGAGCATCAACGCCACTGATCGGACCAGAACCATTCTGCGGCCTTGGAAATTCCAATTTCAAAAAAGAACTTGATAAAGCTGAAGAAGAAATGAGAGTAACACACTGGCAAAGACTTTCAGGACTGCGGCAGGCCAAAGATCTCCTCGGCAATTTCAACCGAGCCAGATCGAAGACACTGATCAATCTCAGCTAAATTAGTCTCAATGCAATAACGGGATTTCTAACGGGCCATTGTAAACTCAAAGTACACCTAAGGAAGCTTGGCTTAGAGGAGGACAGCACCTGCAGATTCTGCAGGGAACATCCAGAATCACCCCACCACATCTTGCTGGAGTGTTTTGCTGTACACCACAAAAGATCGAACATACTGGGAGCATACCAGCTGACCGTGAAAGAAATACCACAAACAGATCCTCTCAAAATCCTCAGATTCCTGAAAGAATTGAAGCTTGAGGGGCTACTATAAACAAGAAAACCTTGAGATAGCAGAAGAAAATGGGGCACAATAGATCTAATCAGGTCGCAGCACATCTGTCACCATCCACACTTACTAATAAATACCAGTACCAATAGCAAAGTCATGTTACTCCACAAAATAGGTGGGTATATTCACTCCACTAATTTGACACATTTATTTCAAGGCGAACAAGGATGAAGAAGTTTGTTTTGATTTTTCAAGATAAGTTAAGGTAGGGTTAGGGCAATTTGAAACGCACTTTATTATTGTTTTTATATCCTCAAAGAAATCAAACTTGGAGAGAATTTTTTTAACATCATTAAAGACACAGATGTGACTGACTGACTATATTTTAATGCTGAAAAAAATTCATAAAATCTTCAATAAGTGGCACTGAGGTTCTGTTGAAGTCGACATATCTCATAACACGCACGTGTTAGGTACACTAATTTTTTTCTACAAGCGTGCGTGATTCACCCTATACCCACACGCAATTCAGTTTGGGAAGTGTCATTTTCCCGCAACATTGCGGGAAAAACAAAGATATGATAATATGGCAAAATATAAGATGATAGGTGATGGAATATGAGAGTTTGAGTTTGTTTGTTGCAGTATTAAGTATGTATGTTCAGAATCATCCATCAAATTGTACTATTTATTGTGAAAATTAGGAAATATTGAAAAATAAAAATTGATTATTATAAAAATCCCCCTATAGATTTGGATTGATCTGATGGACAACGATTATTGTTGTCAATCAAATGAGTTTGTAATTGTCGAAGTGACAGACACAGCATTACTGTCATTTTCGATTCAGTGGAATTGCCACAATGTGAACAATAATGAAGAAATGAAATTACCGAATAAAGAAGATCTATTTTTGGCTCATTTCCTAGAAGTATCTGAAACATAGAGACCAAACACCGTATGGGCCTGCTGGCTTCCGCAATGAACCTATACATAATGCGTCAAACTGTAAGTTCACAATAGCTATTACCCAATAATCAGTAGATAGAGAATATATTTCTCTTGTTAGCTGTTTCTAAATGAATGAATAATTATTAATTGAACAAATCAATCAATTTCCTACGCTTGTAGAAAAAATATTGTTCCTAACTCATGCGGAAAGTGTCTTTCCCGCTTCGTTCGTGTCAACGGCAGTCGCGTGCGGGACAGAATCACTTTCCGCACTTGTTAGGAAAATTACTATTACTAGCATGCGGAAAAAACTTGAATTGCCCTTTTCCGCATGCTAGTAAAAAAAAATATATTTCAATATTCATAAAAGAAAATCAAGCCTTTTTTAACGTGGATTTCCCTATGCATATTCAAATGTGCCAATCCATTTAGCCTATTTTCACTGGTTGTATTTCACAAATAGGACTTTAGTCGATGTCATGTCCGGAATGATCTTTCCGATAAACAAGTCGATACCGGCAGAGTCGCGAATATTTTAAGTAATATGAAAATAATCTGATATAACAATTTCACAGAGATTCTATAGGAATTTCACCAAAAGTTCGAAATTTTGAATTTGTATGTGAACCGACGTTTTCTCGACAAGACAATACTGAACGTGACAAAACTTTGGCATTTTGTTAAATTAGAGAATGGAAAATGATACCAATACAAAAAACCAAATAATGATATCCAATATGTCAAAAACAACTCTTTCTTGTATAATAAAGAGAGAATTTAACACGTTCGCTGCCACAGATGTATGTGAAACCCTCACTGGGAGCCAATTTTTTTTTCTGTATATTGAAACCAAAGTAAACAAAACGCGTAAACGCGGTGGGGGCATGGCGCGCTTGCCCATTCAAGCGCGTAAACGCGGTGGGGGCAGCCAACGTGTTAAGAGCATCTGACTAGAAAATCCCTGAAAAGATATTCCATACCTGCCGGCGCTTGTCGATTGATCTGCGACGAAATCGAAGGCAGATTGAGCAACACGGTCTTCAGCATGTGTGTGTCCAGGAGCAGTTGCTCGGCCCCTTCCGTGTTAATCGGTTTGCATTTGAAGATGTTCTGGATGAACTTCGGGATGAAGCTGTTGGCGAATTTGATGCAGAACTGAGTGAAATATTTCCTGGAATGCGAGAGGTTTTCGCGGATAATTGGAACTGTGTTTTTCAGGTGGGTGGTGATTGCAGTGATGTATGGACTCTGGTCTCCCACTGTATCGACATTTTGCCACTGGATCTATAAAAGTAAATAGTTATTTTATTAATGACGTTTGCAATTCAACCGATTTTCAGTCAAATTGCAGTGTTCAGTTTTTCAGTTATGACATACCAAGTGTTCAAAAAGAGTGTTACATAAGCGATAAAAGTTCCCGTATTCCCCAGGAATTTTTTCATCCTTCTGCAAATCAGCTTTCTCCAATCTTGCAGGATGTGAGATATCGATATTTTTCGATTATCTGTATTTGAATGCATTTCTGTGGATTTGAAAAAGTTCAGGCGATATACAAACCGTATTGCACTGTAATACGATCGAATTCATTCCTGGTGAAGTTATCCACCTGGTTTCTAGAGCAGCAGAACTTTCGACAACAACAAAATAAGCGGTTTTAGAATAATGTGTGAGATTTTCTGAAATCGTCTGCTTATATTGATGCTGCTACAATAATGTGCTTGTGAAATTATGAATCATTCATTCAGATGGATTGATTGCCCCTAAGCAAGTGATTACGTTTCAATCATTCCAAAACTAAAAATATCCAATTATGAAAGGACTGCCAAGCTCGAAGCAACTGTAATTTTTATACAGTAATCATTGCTGGTTTCAAACAGTAATAATAGTTCAGTCATTGGGGATCCAAAATAAAGCTTACCTGGAAAAAAGTCCGGAAGTTTTGAAACTTTGTAGGATTATAGTTTTGGGTGTCCAGAACTAAAATTCACAAAATGCACATTCCGGGACATGCCGCCGGCGCCGCCATCTTGCCAAGATGGCGCTCAAAAACGGTTTTTTGAAAATATCTCCAAAACGGTGCGTTTTTAGAAAAAATATGAGAACATAAAAATTAAAGATGAAGAAATTTTCTACAATAAATGTTCCGAGCATTTTTCTGCTAAAGAGAGCCGTTTAGGCTCAAGAGCTGATTGAATGACAACATATTCTGTTAATTTCTATAAACTGCCCCTAACTATCTCCATATATGCGTATAAATTCATATTTTATAATAAAACGGGCTATTCAATTCGTTCCTCGTTATTGGACGATTTTTAGATCAATTATGCGACAAAAATTTTGCATTTGTGACTTGCGATTATTTGGGCGATATAAAAATTGCATTATCGACGAATCTGGCGACTTTGCTCCAGAAGTATGTGGGTGCAGGATGGTTATGAGTAAATTTCGTACCTATACTATGTATCCGTAGATATAGGTACCTTCTCGTACTGTAAAACCGCCCATAAATTCATAGAAATTTGAAATTTTGCTTTCTTGTCTTTACCACTCCATCCCAATATGAGTAAATACACAAAATATATATTTCAGATGAGATATTTTTATGAACGGTAAAAACACAAGAACTTTTTCATCAACTAAATTACCTTTCCTAACGAACACAATTTACCAATCAGTAATTTTACGAGAAAAACGGACATGAAAAAATTGCGAGTCCGTATTTAACCAAGGAAAAATGAAGTTTCTAACAACATTAGAAAAACATAGAGTTACAAGATCATATTAAAGTTTTTAAAAATGAACATGCCACCCCTGATCAAGTTGCCTTTGCTGGTGAGAAATTTTTCCTTGCACTCTATGGATTCAAAGACACAAATTACACCAATCTTGATAAATATCGATACCAGTGTTTCGTGAAGTCGGTAACAAAAAGTAAATTCAATTTGGCATCTTCACCACCGACAAGCGAAGCTGCACGACAGCATTCGTTGAGAACGTACTATCAGGTTCAACTATGGCGTGGTTGTCCGAAAGTAGTTGAATAATGGGGTTGGAAGAAAACACAAACTGGCCTCACTCCAATAACTACTTGGAAAGATCCTGCTTCCAAAGCACTACTTGCTTTTTTATCTTGTAAGTGCAAGGCGGCTTGTGGTAGAGCCTGCGGATGCAGGAAAGCAGGATTGCGATGTTCGATGATTTGCGGTGTCTGCAACGGGAAAACTTGTGAAAATATCAGCCAAGTGACACTGGACGAATCCGATGAAGAAGACCTCCATTCGCTGCATGATGATTCTTTATCGACTGCAGAAGAAGAATCCGACGAGTTGAAGGAAATTAACATCGATTCTGGAGCTGAGGTAACCAGTTTCCCCGTTGAATATATCGAAATCAACGAGCCAGGTCCGTCTGGCCTTTGCCAAAAATAATTTCAGTACCTGAGTGTATTAAAAAAACGCGCCGTGTACTTAGCCTCTTGGGTGGTGTGGAAACAAGTACAACATTTAAAATCTAAATTGATTGATCATAAATTATTAACATGGATTAATTGATGAATTCATCGATTAAATGAATGATGGATATCCACCGTTTCGTGATAAATATTTTTAAAGTCGTTGAATATCAGATTTGGGGACCCCTAATACACATATTATTTCCGAAACTCGCCACTACAGAAAACTTACGCAACATTTTTAATTTGGTAAGGGCACTTGTGCCTTAACGAGGGTACTTTAGCGAGAATATTCTAGGAACATATTTTATAGGAAATATCCTGTGTCAGCAAGCTTTAAATATAACGAGAAACCAATTAGATAGCCCGTTTCATTATAAAAGATAAATTTATACGCATATTTGGAGATAGTTAATGGCAGTTTATTGAAATGAACAGAATATGATGTCATTCAATCAGCTCTTGGGCCTAAACGGCTCACTTCAGCAAAAATATACTGGGAACATTTCTTGTAGAAAATGTTTTCATCTTGAATTTTTATGTCCTCAATTTTTTTCTAAAAACCCACCGTTTTGGAGATATTTTCAAAAAACCGTTTTTGAGCGCCATCTTGGCAAGATGGCGGCGCCAGCGGCATGTCCCGGAATGTGCATTTTGTGAATTTCAGTTCTGGACACCCAAAACTATAATCCTACTAAGTTTCAAAACTTCCGGACTTTTTTCCAGGTAAAAATCCCCAATGACTGGCCTATAATGTAACTTCAATGACTAGGCTGATTAAGTAGGATTAGAGTCCCTGTATATACCTTAGACAAGAGTCCGGACACAAATCTGACAGCCGTTGGGGTTTTTAATATTTTGTTCCATTAGGGGCCAGGTAACCGTGCGGACAGAGTGTCCATATTCTAATCCGCATTCGCTTGCCGGTCGTGGGTTCGAGTCCCGCCGACTGCAGAAATTTTTCTGATGGCCCAAGAAAGTGTTTGGGATCACACGTTAAAAGGTAAGACCCCCGTCATTCCTTGCTCGCACAAGACTCTCGAATACTTCTGAGGGTTGCTCGTAAGGGGGCAACCGAATGACGGATAGAACAATTTTAGAACAATTTTAGAATTTGGTTTGCCCATGTGACGAAACACCATAGTCGTCCCGCCCGCTTTTTTTAATTATTTCGAATTTCTGTCTCTGTCACTGAAATTCTATGAACGCCAAAATTTAGCATTTTAAATTATTTCAATGTCCTGTTGCGTACATTATTGCGATAATTCATTAGGAAAGGGATTCAAGTTATTCAATTTTCCGTATGATCCTTTAAAGATAATGTCATGGAAGAATGCAATGAAACGTCCAGAATAGAAAATTAATTTCAGGAAATCCGCAATATGTGAGGTGAATATTCAAATTTACTTGAAAAAACAGTACAAAAAAGATGAATTTTAGGCCCATTTTGATAGAGATTCTTTCAAGCTGATGGATTTCAAATTGAAAGAGTCTGCTGTGCCGTCAATTTATAAAATAGAGACGTTCAAAAAATAGTTCCGTCGTCATCGTATTGGGAATTACTGAATGATACGATCGCAGAGAAAGAAAATGAGAATGAGATGATGCGGAAAGGAATTGAAAGTTTGAAATCAAAACTAGAAGATTTAGAGAAATTGCAATGTGCTGTCATCAGTCCACGGTGTTTTCAATTCATATCAAATTCAAAATTTACAGGTGAATGTAGACTGCATTGAGACAATTATATATCTTCTATTTTTTCATATCCCAACAGAAAACAACTCCATTTTCTTGGCTATATGTGATACCACGTAAAACACTTAAATTATCTTTTTTATATCTAATGAAGTGAAGAAATATCTGATGACAAAAATTTGCAATAGCCATCTCAGGAATTGATTATGAAAATTATCGATTCGAAATTTGAACACCCTGTTGTTCATTATTTGAAAATCTAATAGTAATTCTAGTTAAAATAGCCCTATTTCTAACTTCTACCTACGGCTATGAACGGTTTGACAAATAATCTAACCTTCAAAATTTTTTCTGACAATCATTGATCCTAGGGGAATTGAGAAGACAGAGCTCGATATATATGTCTTATTCCTTTATTCAATCATCAATGCATTTTTTGAAAACAGAAAAGGACAGAAGTATAGCTGTGTCCGGACTCTTGTCTAAGGTATATACAGGGACTCTAAGTAGGATAATGGCAGTTGTTGTCAAGAGCTTGGCAGTCCTTTCATAATGGAATGTTATATTGAGTGTTGGAATGATTTAAATGTAATCAATTGCTTAGAATCGTGTTTTCATAGTAACTGTTCCTTCTTCAATATTTCATGTGAAGTAATGAATAATGCAAAATTGCCCCTTGCGGCCCCAAGAATTGGCTTATCTAGAAAATCACGAAATAGTTTCGAGATGTTTACTGGGGCAATCCATCTGAATGAAGGAAGGATTCATCATTTTACAAGCACATTATTGTAGCAGCATTAATATGGGCAGACACGATTTCACAAAATATCACACATTTTTCGAAAAATGCCAGGTGGATTTCTTGACCAGGAATCAATTCGATCGTATTACAGTGCAGTACGGTTTGAATATCGCCTGAACTTTTTTGAATTCCCTGAAATGCATAATAATGCAGAATATAGGAAAATATCGATATTTCACATCCTGTATGAGGAAGGTCAGAAATTCCAAAACCATCGAAAATTCGAGTGGTCCACTTAATTCTTTGAGCACTTTAGGTTGAGCAAAGTTTTTTTGTGAGATTTTCTCTCCTCTTCGATATAAGTACAAATGTGAGTATTATTTCAAAATAAACTACAAAATAGGGTATTCCATAACAAGTGAGACGCATTTCGAGTGATGGTGAAGCGTCTCAAGAAGATGAGAAAGTTCCCATAAACAAAGGAGGTAAAGGCTTCGTTTGCCATATACAGGACGTTGAAGTTGCAAATATTCATAGAAGTTTCTTATATCCACCCAGTATTGCTTATCATGGCTCTTATGTGACTGGCATAGTGCCGCAATTGCAGAAGCATATCTATCATGGGTATAGAGTAATCTGAACAGATGTCTCGAATAGACTAAACGACAGCTAAATAAAATTTTGAAGTTGAATTTTGTTATTAATTTTTTCTCGAAAATTGTGTGGGTACCTTAACGAGCTTCAACAGTTGGTGCATTTTTCTACAACATTGTATCCTCTTTGATATTTTCGAATGAAATTTCGGAGTTTCATCGCCACCTATGCTTTTTATGAGAAATTATACATCAATACCACTTAACGGTGCCACTGAAACTCAAATCAACAAAATAATGCTACCTATTCATATCTGGAAAAATACAACGTGTTTGTGACAAGTTTCGAGTGAAAACTGTGATCAAAACTAAAAATAGAGTGAGGTCAAATCTTACTCAAAGAGAACAAGAAAAATTGAATAAAACTCATCAAAGAATTGTATTTACCAAAACTTGTTTGTCAACAGAACGCCAAAACTTAGGAATTCTTTGCCAAACGAAGTATTGCCAACTTATCTGTAAAAATAAAATAAAAACAATGTCTACCTTCTCTCCTTGTTTGTGGAAAGTAATGTACAGGGGAAACGGAAACATCTCTCAGTAAGGACAAAAACATAAGGACAATATAAAGAAAATATAAAATCAAATCTAAATTAGCTGAACACAACACATCCTCAATGAAAATGGAATGGAATATTTTAATCAGAGGAGGCATCCTTTTAAACGGATACAATATCACTGAAAAGTATCAAAGATAATTTTCCAAGAAAATTTAATCCTATTTTATGTTGAAAACGGCAGCGTTCTCGAAACGTTCAAAACTAAAGTGAGAATTTATTTTTTTGATATATCTATATTCCTCTTTCCTTTTGATACTATCCATTAAATTTCTCTCTTAGGCTCTCTAATACTGAAATTTACAAAGGCTGTGGCATTTTGGGGCAAAAAATATGATTCGTTCTCATTACATATTGAAATAATACTCATATTTTTATTTACCGAAACGCGAGGGGAGAAGGAGGTCTAGAGAAATGATTTTTTTTGTTCTATTTGAACTTAACTGAATTAACTTGAAAGGATGTATTCAGAATTTAATTCCATCCTCATGCTCCATTACATAAAATATATCAGTAAATGTTTTGGCTGTTATAATAACGATTTTCTGGAATGAAGGAATGGCAGATTCTTTGATGACAAATCACATTAGAAATGTGTGGAATAAAGAGAATGATGCAATTCAAAAATATGGAAACTCTTGAAGAAATTCGAACACAAACAAAAATAATGAGAAACAAAGATAACGGAAGTGGAAATACAGTGCATTGATGTAATTCCTTTATCTCTGCTTTTCATGGTCCTAAATGCATTTTTGAGAACAAAAAGTATGAAGGAAATAAATACTTACTTTGCCCATAGCTGTTAGAGCTGGCTCACAGGCATTTTCCAAATCTTGAACAAGTATTTGTATACAATTCGATATAACCCTGAAAATATAATATATCGTTTGAAATGGTCATCTTCAAATGTTCTGTCAAGCATACTCACTTATGAAAATTGTCTTGCTCTTTGGATAAATCTATCTGATCTGCTAAAGTTGGATCTATTTTTTCTTTCAGTTTGTCAGATAATTGTTGAGTTGTTTCCAAACAATATTCAGCAGTTGTTAGTATGCAACAAATTTTAGCCTGTTCGTCTTTGGAAAATCTGAAAAAAAAAAAACATGTTTCAGTAAAAATAGCAGTCTTTTGCCAAATTTTCTTAATGGACCTTTTCTGCTCAGAATCAAACTCTGTGAGGAAAACTTCGACACTGAATCATTATTGCCATATGGATTGAAATAATCCATATATATATCCAGTCGAGCGGCCTAACAGAAGTGTGGAGGCGCCATTTTGAAAGATACCTACATATTTTTATTGGAATCAAAATGTAGCACAACCATTGGAGCAAAAAAAAGTTCAGCCCTTCAAATGATGAACAAAAGGAATAAATGTTGTAAACAAACCTGCAAGTACCCAAATTGTGTACTACACCACAATCAGTACATACGTCATAAAAAATAAGTTACCAGAAAAGTCATCAAACTGAAAAACTCTCACTTCTACCAACAAATTCAACAAGTTGGAAATGACACAAAAAGAACTTGGTCAGTTTTGAACACATCACTGATTAATAAGAATAAAAACCCTAGACTACTGGAATTCTGCATGAACAAACGTCTAGAAAAATTACTGGACCAAAAAAACTTTTTATATGAAGACCAATATGGCTTTCGTGAGTCAAGTGATACAGAAATTGCAGCAATTGACTCAATATCAGATATTCAAATGAAGATTGACCTACGAAAGGCATTTGATACTGTGGATCACCCTATACTGTTAACTAAACCGAAAAACCTTGGGGTTAGTGGAAATGCCTTGGATTGGTTCCGTTATTACTTATCAGGTAGGGAGCAATTTGTAACAGTAGATAATTTTCGAAGTAACAGACGATCAATTTGTTGCGGTTTTCCACACGGTTCCATTCTTGGCCCTACCTTATTTCTCATATATATCAACGCTTTCAGTAAACTACGTCTTGAAGGAAGAGTGAAGCTGTATGCTAACTATACCACATTAGTATATAATTCGAAAACTGAAGAATCCATTCATCCCTCAATTGCAAATTATCTAGCAGCTATTCAAAATATGCTGAGCTCCCACAAGCTCACTCTTGGAGTTGATACATCTAGTTAAATCTATATTAGTAAGTCAGGAAGCAAGAAAGTCAACCCAATCGATTTTGGCAATTCTCGGTTGATGTATAATCACACAGTAAAATATCTGTGTCTTCTGATAGATGAAACATTATCATTCAATGTCTTGGCACCAAGAAAAAAAATTCAATGTTTAAATAAAGCAGTGCTTCTCAGTATCTTACTGCAAGCAACTATACTTTTCCCATATCTATTCTAGAACACAATATTTAGCTTCCATATGGGGCTTCCTTTGTAAATTTTACAAAACCTGGGACATAAAGAATATCTGCCCCCTACCTCGTCTAACCCCAACCACCGAACTTTACTCTCCAAAAGGTTCTCCCAGTAGACAATACCTACTACTATAAAAGCAGCGTCTACATTTATGCAACATCAAATAAAAGAAAACATACTATCACACAATTCAGATCCACTCATGATGTTCACGTTCACTCTACAAGAAACTGTACAAATATTTACATATCCCATTCATCAGATCCAAATATGGAATGAACTCCTTTCATAAATTCCGAACGGAATTGAAAAAACGGATTCTAGGTGAATGACATACATGTTATAGGTATTATAATTCATATGTCATCATCATGTTGCAATCTCTGTACTACTTAACCTGTGTACTAAAGTATGTATGTATATTTATGTATATTCAACTGTTATTATTATTATCATTATTATTATTATTAATACTCTTCATCTTACCTTCTTTGTTCTTAGCATAAACAAAATTGTATGTTTTATAATTAGAACAAATAAAACACTTTTCTATAATGTTAAATTGGAAGGACCAAGTTACCTCAAGAGTGTTTATCTTCTGTATTTATCAAAACATGGATATTCAAACTATAGAAGTTTGAACCTTTTTTTTATATGATTTTCGAGAAAGTTATTAACAAAGAAGAATTTTTTTTTCGTTCTTCTGAATATACAGGGTATTTGTTTTGAACAACTATTTCGGATTTTGAATTTCACCTTTCATATATTATGTTGAAAGTTATAGTTACCTTGTTAATTCACCTTCTTTCAGAAGTGAAGAAAAATTATGGATCAATCCAGAAGTCGACATCTTCTGTAGATCTTTAGTAAAGTTTTGCACAGATGTCCCCAGGGTTTGAGATTCGAGTTTGGGTAAATTATTCTGCAGCAGTTTCTCCGAATATTCATGTAAATATTTCTGGAAGGTTTTCGTGAGGCTCAGCATAGTCTGCCCTCTATCAAGTTGATTGCATTGAATCATACTCTTCTTGTAAAAGACGAATAAGTCCGGACAGCTTGGTAAAATCGAGGCTTGGGTTTCCGTAGCCTCGGTGGGCTTTGCTTGCTTCTGGTCCAAAACAAATCTCTCAATGAGATCAGACAAGTTCCGATCCACGCTTTCGATGTAGATTTCTAAATGCGGAATGAAGCATTTACCTACAATATAAATGTGAGGTTTTATTCTTATTATATCCATATTAGCCAGAAATATGAAGATTTTGTTGTGTTTGTGTAACTATCTGAAATAATTCATTACTAGTTCATCTAATGGCATACAGGGTCTCCGGAAATTATGCGCAAAAAATCAATGAGGTGATTCTACATAATGAAATAAGAAATTTATTTCATATGTACATGGGTCCGGAAATGCAGAGTTTTCAACATACAGTGTGTTGAACTTTGAAAAAAAAAAATGGATTTTTATAAATATCTCAAATGTCCTTCCACCGATTTTCTTGAAATTTGGCAATTACATTTTTTTTCATGAGGGGCTGATACAACCATAATTCAATTGGAATTCTGAAATCCAGTAGCGATCTGGGAGCAACCTACCGAATATTATTGTCAATAAAATGTGCGCCACTGATTTTTTTGAATTCTGTATCTTCATAACCTATTGACCAACTGAAAATACAACATTTTGGTGTCTTGAATTGTTTTGATATTTTGCTTCATTTCCATAGAAAAACATAAATACCAATTTATTTGTGCCAAGAAATTCCTTCAAAAACTAGGGTGAAAATAAATGCGAGATCCATGTCCATAGACATAGATTAAGAATGAAGATTTATTTTCTTCAATTATTTGTGTGATGTGATGTAATGTATTATTCTACATGGTAAATAAATTTATTATTATATTATTATTATTTCATGATACTTGTTTGACATACTCTACACTCTGTATACTGAGAACTATGTATTCTCGGTCCATGAAGGCGTAGTTTTCAATGATACAAAGTGTGTCAAACATTTATTATAAAATATTTGAAGCAAATGAATCTTCATTCTTATTCTATGTCCATGGACATGGATTACACATTACAATATCCACCCCTGTTTATGAAGGAATGTTTTGCACGAATTTATACAATAAATTGGTAATTATTTTTTCCACGGAAACGAAGCAAAATATCAAAACAATTCAAGAGACCAAAATGCTGTATTTTCAGTTGGTCAATAGGAAATGAAGATATAGAATTCGAAAAAATCAGTGGCGCACATTTTATTGACAATAATATTCGGTAGGGTGTCGCATGGTGCATGGTAGGTCAGATGATGCAACATCTGATTCACTCCAAATCATAGCCTGGAAATGTGCTCTTCAGACTGCAAGACAAAATGAAGCTAAAGTTCACTTAAACAGTAATGCTTTGGTTCCCTCAAGTAGACAGAACAAAGATATTCTTCTAACCCACTATAGATTTCATCTGTTAAGGACAAAGTTCTACCAAGAGATGAAAGTGCCTGAAGCACTCTTCCATTTGCATCCATGAAGCGGTTCCAAAAAGCAGTTTTTGTTTTTCCAGAGAACGCTCCAGTGACATCAGCACCTGAAATTGCATGCATTCCAGGCAGTGCAGCTGCTCGCTGGGGCCCAAGTTTTGCTTAAATTTTGTCAACTTCAATTTCCCTGGGTTTGGGTCCCATTAGACAGAAGGACGTCTTCTTTGGGAGCTGTTGATACCAACTGATAAGCAGGACCAGAACATCAGTGTGGGTTAGAAGAATATCTTTGTTCTGTCTACTTGAGGAAACCAAAGCATTACTGCTTAAGTGAACTAAGGTGGTGGCTATTTTCCAAAAAGCGAGTTGAAGGTGCTAGTCTGCCCCCAACTTTAGCTTCATTTCGTCCTGCAGTCCGAAGAGCACATTTCCAGGCTATGATTTGGAGTAAATCAGATGTTGCAACACCTGACCTACCATGTTCATCAGAATGTGGTTGGAACTTAGAGAACGGTGAATTTGTTCCAGAGATGAGTGAACTACCATGTGGACCACACTTCTATTGAAGCATGGACTTCCATGTACAGAGATGTGCAATTGTTCTGGAAATGAACAAAACTGTGACAATGTTCCCAATGAGGCCTGTGAACCGTTGGATGAAAACGACGATGAAACTGACACTGACAATGACCCTCGAATCTCTTCACTGATGAACAATATAATTCTTATCTGTTGTTTTCAATTCAACTTGTAGAACCCGCTGGTAGTGATTTTGAGCTGCAAATATTGTATTTCATTATCAGTGACTACTACTAGTTACTTTCCATGACAATAGACCAAATAATTAGTTTTTCGTTCAAAAATCGTTTGTTTTCACCATAATTTAAAAGTTGTTGTATTTAGCGTGAAATGTGTGATTATCTAAAAGATAGCGCTCGTAAAGGTCTACAAACGAAAAAAAAAACTTTCAAAATCGGTTGAAAAATGGCCGAGATATGGCTGTTTTTAATATGTAGTTTGGCAGCCATCTTGGAATGGCCGCCATATTGGCCAGTCGCGTATCTGAGACCTCCACCATCGCATTTCGTGTTCTCCAATGAGTACTTGAAGAGATAAAACTACCCGCAATACTTAATCATTAAATTGCACACGCGGAGGATGGGTTAAGGAAACCGATTAATATAAATGTAATGATTTCTCATGCAGAATCACCCCCCTGATTTTTTGCGCATAATTTCCGGACACCCTGTGTAAGTATAGAATAGCTATAATGAAATAAAGGTTCACTTAATCTATTCTAGTGTAAAATTGCCTCAACTGAGTTTAGGACACATAATGCAGGAAAGTAGTTGTTTTCTGTTAGATATTTTTACAAAGATTTTCGTATTTCTCAAAAAACTTATTCCCGACCAAGGGATTATTTGGACAATGAAATAATAAGATGTCATCCTATAAACATTGGTCGTACGTTTTCAAGATACAGGGCGTTGAAATTGGGAATAATCGTGAACATGTTTTTATAAACACCCTGTATGAGCTATCGTCACAGCAACTTAGTCTGTCAATTTATAATCGCTTGGAGCGCACTAAAGGGAATACGTATAATGTTCGAAGAACATCGTGCATTTTTTTTCAACTTCTTGGAAATAATTCCTCGGGCAATGAATTCCAGAGCCGTTCTATAGACAAACAAGTTTTGATAAAGTGCTGTTCCACATATTTCGAGGTTGACAATGCAAAGATGTTGCTGACTGGGCTTGTCGAGTTCGTCTGACTGGGTTTGCTAGTGATGGTTATGGTTATCCAGTAATCAGTGGCGGCTCGTGACTTTCATGACAGAGGAGGCTGAATGATATGAGATTTATTGTGCAAAACAACTCTCTACTCACCCAAATCAATAGCTTTAATGACTTTCTGTTTACCAGTTAACCTGAACTTGATACTTGAAGAGATGTGTTCCTGTGATTCGCAGTGTCTATCCAATACGCGAGGCAAATTTTTCAAATCATTATATCCTAATCGCCCCCAACATGATGACTTATCGGTTGAAAATAATACGCAGTACCAACAAAATAGCTTATTCCTTACCTCAGATCCCGTCAGCCAGATATATTTTTTATAATTATCAGAATTGAACGAACGATTTTGTTTGTTACCTATTGCATTCAGATTTTTTAATTCCGGTGTCGGACGTTTGTTTTTCATAATCAATTTATCTTCATAAGACAAAGCACTGAATGGGTTCACCAAAAAGTATTCCACTAAATTGCAATCGTTTAAAACACTCATTTTTCAGAAATTTATAGAGCCCCTAACCATTAACCCAACATAAACATAAACAATGCCCGCAAACACGTGCTATTCGGGCGTATTCGGGCATTTGCATTGCGCGAGTACTGTTGCGCTCAAGGTTGCGCTTGCGCATTGTGAAGGAGTCTAGCTTCCTATAGATGTTGTCAAGTTGAATATTTCACGCGTGATTTGCAGACTTCAACGTGTGATGCGTGGGCAAGCACTGTTGCCAATTCAAAAATATTTACCTAAAAACAGGAAATAAAATCAAAATCCATGTATTTTGGTGTCCTTTTAATGAGAAAGTATAGGTAATATCAGTTCAAAGAAAATCTCTGAGGAGGCTCAGCCTCCGTTGCCTCCTCTGAGGAGCAGCCACTGCCAGTAATCCGAACATATTATGTCTTTAATGAAAAATCCGACACCTACACCAAAATTTGTAGTCAAATTTGGTTTTTTCGTTTTCATTCATCAAGTTCTAACAGTAGGCCATTTTTCCTATAATGCTGATCATTCTTCCATATTTCATGAATACATTTTAAAATTTCTACCATTAGGTACCTGTTGAAACGTGATCATAAGTATATTGATATTGCCCTATCCACTCCACTAGTATTCTTATCAGCTGAAAATACCACAAACGTGTTTGCTCACAGATACTCAGTACATCTCCAGGATCTCGTATTTCTGTTGAGTAGTTTTCTAGTGAATGAGGGAAAATCAAGGCAGTTGTCATCTTATTTTTTCAGGTACTATATAAATCCGAAAAATTCCCCACATTTTCCCTAATTATTCATAGGTTCAGAGAACGGTTTGAGATGGGTAGGGATGGGTCCTAATCTTGATCCATAGGAATATTTTTTCTTTTTTTTTTTAAATTGAATCATCACTCAACCACCTTTCAATTCCTAAGTTATATAAAACATCTATTCATTTTCCTTCTTATGTGTTGTGGCTTATTGCTTATAATAAAAGAACCCGCACTTCTAGTACGTAAAATGGTTCTCTGGAAATTTCCTGAATTTTCAGTATGTTGTAGAATTCGATGAACTGATTGAACTTGCAGATTCGTAAATATCTTTGATGAACAGATTCTGAAATACAAAGCGTTAAAGTTACAAATCGGTAATTTTTATTTAATTATTTTCTTAAAACGTACCTCCATATTACTCCATATTACTCAATATAATTCAGATGGTTCAGATTATGTTTTGTTTCCAGAGTGAAACATTTTAGTAATGTCCGAAAATTCGATGTAATAATGAAATATCGATAATTTATTTAGGCATGCAATATACTATTCTCATTCCATCATGAATCACAATTCATACATTTCATACAGGGTGATTTGAAAAATTGGTGACACATATGTCCGATTTATTCATACCTATTGTCCCTATTGACACAGTGGAGTAATTGAATACCAATTATTCACTATCGGTCCAGTAGCTCATTCCCTGTTGATTGTAACATGTTCAAAGAGTTTCAGATCAGCTAAAGTGATTAGGTGACTAGTCACGAAAAGATATTTTGGGCAACACTTGATTTATGATGCCCAAGCCAGAAGGAATATTAATAGCATTTTCAAATTATATTCATAGTTTTCCTGGTAACCATAGGATGGCAACTTAGTAACCCTAAGATAGCATCTTAGTTGCATTCTAGGAAAGGAGTTTATAAGAAAAACTTTAATTTATTTTTAGAGATCTATAGAGATTGTCCATATGGTCCCAAAAAATTGAATCCTTACCTATTAACCCATAAAATGGAGACAAACTTGGATCACTGTCTTGGTCCTCACTTTGAAGGTCAATTTCATTAGTTTTGTTATTCTTGTCATCCAAAGACTTTTCATTGAATTCATTCAAAGTGATGCCAGTAAACCGCCTGAGTAAGAGATTCTCAAATGCAGTCGTTTTCTGAATAGCATATAGCAATAATTTAACATCTATTTCATTCTTCCTTTTGGCCATTATTTTAGACAGCTCTTCCCGAGTGTTATAACAAAACTGAACAGCTATTCTTTCAGATACTTCCCAATTTTGCGGAAACATATTTCCTGGATACAAAAAAAAACAATAATTATTCAAAACTTCTCAAGACGTGGGTTGCATTCACCTAGTCGATCCTCAAACTCCAGTAGATGTCTTTTTATCCAGGCGTACCGTTTATCTATTTTATCCAACCAAGCAGTATCCTCAGTTTCTTGAAAAAGATGACTATATTCTTGAAGCTGCAGATCAATAAACCATTTCAATAACTCCTGTTTCACTTTTGGATCCAAAATTGATACTACCAAGCATGCCTGAGCCAACTGCTTATTAGGTAGAACTGGTTTACTATTGGAACCTAGAAAACAAAATTTGACCAAAAATTGTTAAAATGAGGAAGAGATGAACGTCAGAATTGAAATAAAATCTCATGAACTATTGAGAAAAAAGAATGAATGAAAATGTCCTGCTATTCAATGAATTGCGGGAATTCTGAAGGGAATGGCGATTTCATTTCTTCAATTTTCCAAAGGAAATATCAAGCATTCCCTTTTAGAAGGAATGTATGAAACGGCCTGGATGAGAAATTGATTTGAAGATAGGCAAAATTTGTGAGGTAAGTACATACACCGTGTCCCAGCTAAAATGTCCCCCCATGTAAAATATTAACCGCGCGATCGAATGACTTGAAATTCGGTCACCCAGTATATTTGATGATGGTCACTCGAAATATGCTATTGAATGAATCGTAGGTATACAGGGTCACACCGAACTGCACCTAAACTTTTCTATTTGAATAGGGACCCCCAGGATATTATTCCATATTCAAGTAGAGTTCATTATTACAAATTCAACAATGCCGGGTTTGACGGGATTTTTTCAAACGACTACGAAGATATGACAAAAAATAAAACGATTCAATAAAAAAATTTATATCGAATTCGAATGAAAAGATAATAATTAAAACCTCAACTGCTCATTATGTGGTCCATTCTGCTGCAAACATTTCCTAGCTCTTGTGATAACGTTCAACATTGTGACCCTATGTATCACGTTGCGATCAATTTGTGCGTATAAATTCGTGATTTTCTTTTTCATTTCTTCCATATTCACAAGTGGCGACTCATAAACCTGTTGTTTCAAGTAGCCCCACAAATAAAAATCAAGCGGGGTGAGGTCTGGCGACCGAGCTGGCCAGTTGCGATCACCATCGAGACAATTGGTGGTTATTAAATTTTAATTATTTTCTGTTCATTCGATTTCAATCGTGTTATATTGATAATATCTAGTCAAATACATTTTTTATTCAATCGTTTTATTTTTTGCCATATCTTCGTAGTCGTTTGAAAAAATCCCATCAACCCCGGCATTGTTGAATTTGTGATAATGAAGTCTAATGGAATATGGAATAGTATACTGGGTGTCCCTATTCAAATAAGAAAGTTGAGGTGCACTTCGGTGTGACCCTGTATACCTACGATTTATTCAATAGCATATTCCGAGTGAGCATCATCAAATATACTGGGTCACCAAATTTCAAGTCATTCGATCGCGCGGTTGATTTTTTACAGGGGGGGACATTTTAGCTGGGACACGGTGTATATTAAAATTCACTTCTTATAACAGCAGATTGAAATGAAACTATATTTCGAGCCCATTTTCAAACAGAAGATTTATAATATCCGTTGTTCCATTGATTCACAAAACAGATTATTGAATAAAACTCCAATATTATCTATCATCACACGGAATTCGAAACCAAAATTAGAGGAATTGATTGCAAACCTACGTATAATGAAATTGAAAATTTGAGAACGAAACTGAGGAAATCAAGTAAATTGCAACGTGATATAATATCATCATATAGTGTTTTCAATACCGACAAAATTCAAAATTTATCAGTAAAAGTGAATGCAGAAAAAAAGTGGAAAATCAACACAAAATCAAGTTTTGAACTTTTTTACTCGGGTGCAGTTTTACATACAATAAGGGACTAGCTATAAGTATCCATATGTGTTTATTTTGTCATATTAACTATCACTATATAAATTGAAGTGGGTCTTTACACCCAATTTATGTTTTCCATCTACGACAATGATGATTTGACAGAAAATCTAACCTCTAAAATCTGACAATCAGGCGCTACTAGGGGAATTGAAGAGACAGAGACAAAGAGCAGAATATATGTCTTATTCTTTTATTCCCTCAAACAATTGTAATATAGAAATAGAAAAGGACAGAAGTTCAGATGTGTCCGAACTCTTATTTAACTAATAACATCCAGTGACTTTAGGTACACCTAGAGAGAATGATCATCTGTAAAAAAATTCGTCCACTGTACATTAGCATCTGATTTCAAAGATACCATTCATTTGAACTGTAGGGAAGTTGTAGGTTGTATCTGTTCTTCTGATACGTTGAATAAAAAATACAGTAAAAATGGTATACACTGAACTCACCCAGTAAACAAACTAGTTATATTTATATACATATGCCATCAATTTCAAAAAAACGAATGTTCCATAACTCAATTCTCTCAAATTGACGTCAATGTACTGTAAATCGTAGATAAAAAACATAATCCTATTCCCCTTAAATTTACAGCAATGTTCCATATAACAGTGATACTTCATTTACATAATATTCTTATATATTAGTTATATAACATCTTCATAACTATGATTATGTCAATACAATATCTCGGGAATTATGCCAATTTCACATTAATTTATGCACAACAACGACCAATTTAATTGCAGTATCTCTCGAATTTTCACGAGCTAATACGAACGAAGAGGTCTCGTCACTCTAGTCTCTTGTCTAGTCGTCTCAAGTTAGAAATAAAATAGCGTCAGCGTTGTTACGTTTTATTGTGTTATGTTATTTGTAACTTGATCAGCAAGATAAGCGAGTTTCCTTGAGAATTAATTGATCTTAGTTTCAGAAAATTGATTGAAACGTGAAATACTCTATTTAGGTGAGTTGAATAATATGTTTAATAGTTTAATGCTAAAACAATGTCCGCAATTTGAGGTAACTAATTGTTTAATAAAGTACCTATCAGTCAAGTCAGAATATTGAAGAAATTTTGAGATATGATTTTATTGTTTTGTGTCATGGTTTTAGATCACCAATATAAAATCCATAGGAAGCAGGGATATGTAAATCATGGCATCAGCAACTATCGCAAACGAAAATGGAGGTCAAGCAGGAGGTATATTATTGGTATGGAAAAGGTGGAGTATAGGTCGCGTGCACGATGACCGACCCTGGAGGTGAAATATTGAATCACAACTTCACTCTTCTGTAAAACATTGAAACACAATCTCACTTTTTTATTTGTTTACAGAGTATTTCTATTAGCTCCTATCGCAGAAGAAATTCCGATGAGAAATCAGAGAAATTATCTAATTTCAAAATGAAAACTATATGTGAGTAACTAAGTAGGTACTTACTTTTGAATCATAATGTACCAACCGGATTCCTTCGTCTCTCGCTGCATTTTTTGTGCATTATACAACAGCACAATGTGATGGCATGTGCGAATTAATGAATAGCCGAAAAACACGATTCATATGCCAAAATAATTGTGAAAAACGATTTCAACCAGTTGTAAACAAATAAGAAGTGAGGTTGTCTTTCAATGTTTCACCTCCAGGGTGTGTCATCTGACAGTTCTTGCACGCAATCCATAAAAGTGGCAGACTCAACCTCTAAGAACATCGTACAACTTGTAGGTTGGTGAATGTTTACATTTTATGATGTATTCTCTGTTCAATAAAGTATTAATTTACTGATTATTGTTTTTTATTCATAATACCAGAAGTATGGAATAGTAAACTTGCAATTATATAAGTGAGACGTAGTTGTTATCTAGATTCTGACGTCACATTGACATCTCATTGATGTAACAATAATGTTACTAGTGTCACATTGAATTGATGTAACGTGTTACGGACTTTATGCACAGTCAACTCATGAATTTTGAACCTACTTATTACCTTATTTGATACGTACCTGATCAACAAAATTATGTTATGTTTATGCCTTAGTTACGGAAATGTGTTTTCTGGGCAGAAATATAAAAAACTTTTCAAAAAGAGAAACAAAGCTGCTCAAAGTGGGAGTATCGGCATATACAGGGTGACTGAATACTGCCAAAGAATACCCCAAGCTGTATCACAGTGATTTTTCGTCCTATTTTGGCGAAATGAATAGTAATAAACAATTACTCAAATTAAGGAGACACTGATTATACGTGTATGTTCGATTCTTACGCCCAATCTTTATAGGAACTTTTCTTTTAAAATAAAATCTTCTATAGATAGTATCAGTTTTGCTAATACTAAGGAATTGATTCCTTCATTTCCAAAAGTATGCACAAAAATTATTCAAAGGAGTGTGACGGATTAACTTATAAGGGATTAATGCAAATTTTTCTAAGAAAGCAAAAAATTCAAACAACCGTAAATTAACTAGTAGGTCGTGAAGTAACATTTTTGAATATTTGAATGAATAATCTCAGTGAGGATGAAGAATTTTCCTTTTTACTTCAGCTGATGATGAACTTTGACCCAATTTGATGTAAACCTTTCCCAGTGTGGTTTGATTCAAGTTGTGGAGATGATTTAGAGTTATTCTTCTACTGGAAAATATATTTTATTGTTCTGTTGAAAGTACTTAATTTGACACATATCCACCCAATCTCATGTTAAGTAATGGGATCAAACTAGCTGGGGAAGTGTGGTGAGTAATGGAATGCCTCTAACCGTTTTGGATACATACACTTACTGATAAACTTACTACTAATCCACTATTGACCAAACAGGATGAATAATTGAAAAGGTTACTACTAATCCACTATTATCCAAATAGGATAAATAATTGAAAAGGTTGAGTCATGATGTCATATTAAGTTGGGCTTTCAATATGACTGCATTTCCCTTCAAACCGGAAGTCTCGATTTTAACAAAAACGGGTCTATAACTTTCAGTTGATACAAGAAAAATCTTCATTTTTTTTGTAGTGAACAAAAAAATGTAAATAGACCTAGGTATGTAGGTAGGTAGGTAGGTAGGTAGGTACACCACCTGGTGGGGTTTTTGGAAGCTGTTTCAACAGTCTGTTTACATTAGTTCTTGATTGTGCTTATTGGTCATATCAAAACAAAAGGCTCAATCAAGTGTTCAAGTAATAGCAACAAATTAATATCATAAATTTATCATAAAAATGGACTATATTCAAGTTGGCTACCCTTCATCAGAAAAATATATAAATGCAGAAATTTACACAAGAGCATTGGTAAATGGTTCACACTCCACTATTTTTTGTTAGTATGTTTTTCATTGAATTAGAATTATTTGAATTACTTTTTCAGAATCCAGAAGAATTTTTGCCAAAACTTCATCAGAAAATATCTAGTGAAATGTGTAACCTACCACAGTTCTGATTTTTCTCAAAAACTGTATGTCCTATCAAAATTTGACAAGTATAGCCTTTTCATAGCAATTTCATTTGCTCATTAGAGGAAGAGATGAACATTTGAAGAAACCTATTGGAACTTTTTTCATGGGACACAAGTTTTTCCAATGAAAATTAAAATATTGTCATAAAATTTTTTTATGAAAATAATCAAATAAACTTTGATGGTTCATTGTATAGAGATGGTAGGTACCAAGTTAGTAGTTTACCAATTGTTAAGTTACCTAATACCAAATCCCCCCATTTTAATAAAGGTATCAGGCACAGTATCAGGACATCAATTGCAACATTTGTTATTTGAATGAAGTTTACCATGTTGTTTGCAATACTAGTTTATTATTATAATCATCACCTGTGAATGCTTCCTTGAAGTCATGTGTAATCTGCTCAGCAAGCTCAACATGAATTGATTTGACTTGATCACTCAGTTTCTTAACTTGTGGTATATCAGAATAATTCTCAAAATGGGTCATAACTTCACTAATAGCTTGTAGTGGAAGTGCTATTTCTCCATACAAATGTTTTTGTGTGAGGGATTTCAAAGTATCTACCCCACCTACAAGCATATGCAGATGATTGAGAGTTGTGATAGCAAGAGTCAAGTTTCTCTTAGCACAATCTAACTGTTTGATATCTCTTGTTATTTCCCTAACCATTTCTTCAGATTTCTCTGCACGTTCTTTGATATCAGTTATATGCAGGAATAAATGTTTGATGAGTTTTTGGGCTTCCTCTAATGCTTGCCTGCCATCTTCACTTGCAGTTATCTGTCCTCTAACAACAGTGCTGATTTCATTATCAATTAAATTGATTTTATTCTCCATCTTTAGTACAACTTCATCTATGTTGGATAGGGATTGCTCAGTTGGGAAAAGAGAATTGATATAGTCTATACTGTTGAAATCAGGTTCATCCAAAGGATCTTTGCTAGGCAAAACCTGAAAAACCACTGTATTTATCACAGGTAGATATTGAATTTGATTTATTTGTGAAAATTAATCAATCTACAAATACCTTTTCTATCGCTTTTTGTACTAGAGGAGGAAAATGAATGAATAAGTCTTTATCATCATCCTCTGTGATGTCTTCTTCACTTGGTGAGTTTTCCATTGTATATTTTCCAAGATGTTTTCAATTTGATATGCACAAATTTCAAACTGGAATCAACATTTTTTGGAAATATAATTTAATCATCTGAGAATGAGAAACATTTCTACTAGAGAATGAACATAGAGATAAGAGAACACATTATTGAAATATATTATATTTGTTTCAGATATTTCTCCTTGTTCAATTCATATAATTATTTAACATTTCCTCATATTTGAAAAAAACCAACACAATAAAAAAGGAAGTGTATAGACTGCCGACCAGTCGGCATTGTCGGCTAGGAATTATAAACATCTCAGTCGGCAATCTATACTTTTTTTTAGGAATGAAAAATCAGCAGATTCAGTACTGCGTCAGTTGAATTACTAGCCGTGTGAATCAGCCTTTTTGTGGAAATGAGACATTTATTCAAAATTTTCAATCATCATGATACAATTTTTATCAAAAAACGTGACACTGGTCTTTGGGTAACTTCGGATATCCTGGGATGGAGATTGGAGACCCTGCTGCCAGGCAGCCAGATATAAGTTTTATTAAAAAAACGTGACGCCACTGGTCTTCGGGTAACATCGGAAATGCTGGCAAATGGAAATCCTTATCCTAGCAGCTGCCAGTTGCCAGGCAGCCAGGTTCACACGGCTGGAAAGAGTGAGGTTACAATCATCATTTCAGCGAGTGTTTACAGTTGTTTATATTATATGTTCAATATACATTTTCAAATGGTATTTTTATTTTCAAATCAAGCTATTATTTATTGAATAAAGATGGGGAAAAATCATAGACACAAAAAAGATTTGAAAGCAGATAAGGCTAAAGTTAAATTGAAGCAAACAAAAACCAAGTTTCTGCCCAAAGGCCTGAATGTAACAAATACTTCTTTTAAAATCAAGCCCATAGTTTTGGCTGAGCAGCTGAAGGAGAAAGACCAGAATGTTCCTCTGAGTAGACGAAAATTGGACGTCAAAGTAAGTTCAGCAATTCCTTGAATTTTTGGTTTTGTTTTACTTCATTAAAATTGGTTGAGGTATCTGGGAATCTTTGTGATCATTTCTTTTACCATCTCAGTGTAATTCAGAAAGCCACAGTATCAGGAGCTGTATTTCATTGCCACCAAGAGCTCCTGACTTCAACTCCTTTGACTATTCCATTTGAGGCCATTTGGGAAAATTGGTCTCTGCTGTGTATATATAAATGGAGGGCTTAAACTGATTACATCAAAACCTATCAGGAAGTCAAAATGACCAGATATTTAACTATTGATTTGAAAAAGATTGTCACCTTCAACAAAAATTAATTTCACAAAGAGAGAGAAACTCAGTCATTACCACATACTAGTTCATAAAATGAACAATAATGGTAGATAACGGGAGAAAAACAACTACTTTCCTGGCTATATGCCATGCAGAACATTGCATTACATCCTCCTGAAATCAAATCTATGCTATAGTTCCTATAAATGAATAAAATCGCAAGTGTTTCCTTCCTAAATTCATTTTATGAACTAGTATGTGGTAATGACTTTGAGTTTTTCTCTCTTTGTGACCATTGTATTCCACTTTGAGTATTGGCTTTTTCCCTAGTTGAAAAATGAATTTTACTGCAACCAGCTCTGGAAATGAACATGTTGATCAAGATGTTGATAGTCACTGTTATGGAGCATAGAACATTTTTTCCATGATATTTTGGTTTTGGCAACTCTAGTGGAAGTCAATAGGCTGAATCAAATGCAGGTGAACAATCCACTTGAAATCAGGGCTTTGTTTTTATTTAGACATATACCAATATTTTGAACTTTCAAAGGGACCAATTGCCCACAGTGATGGGTTGTTCCGAGGGTTGTTCCAACTGACTTTGCATAGACTTTGACCTTTAACAAAGGGAACATACTTCTACTGAGATGACTTGAACTCTGCTGTGATCACTACACTTATTTTAATTCTGACTCCTTTCTTTTCATCATTATTATTCTCCTTATTATTTCAATGCAAATGCAAAGTATGGAAGTATCATATTTAGAAAATTCTGCTGCAATCACTACACTTCCTTTACTTGCTAGCTGTTTTTTTTTTCATCATTATTATTACAATGCAGATGCAAACTAAGGCCTTTGACACTGTGAATCATAATATTTTATTGACTAAATTATTTGAAGAACAGAAAACAGTATGTTGATGTGAATAATACTTGTAGTTCCTTGATGAATATTACATATGGTGTACCGCAAGGGTCAGTTTTGTGGCCAATTTTATTTATAATTTACATTAACTCAATATCTACTTTAAAATTGAAAGGAAAACTAAAATTATTTAGAGATAATACAACAATAATCTATACTTTGAAATATTTTAACAATATCAATATTAAAAATGATTTGAAACAAATACCATCTTGGCTAACGACCAATAAGTTGACTCTTAATTATAGTAAATCTATGTATATGTACATCTCAAGAAGAACAAAGGATATATTGAATAACAAATCCATTGAATATACAAATGTAACAAAATTTTTAGGTTTTTATATTTGATAAGAATCTCAGAAATTCATGGTATTCATTATATATAAAATTCGTAATTTCATTCCTGTTAGATATCTAAAGAGTACTTATTTCTGACTTTTTTATTCAAATTTACAATATCTAATATCTATTAGGGGAAGTACAAAAATTTCACATTTGAAGCCACTCATGAAATTACAAAATAAAACAATAAAGTGCATTTTCAATTTACCTTTTTTTAGAATCAACTGTAAATCTATACAAAACTAAAGACTTGCTGAATCTAGTTTCATTATATAAACTTAAAATTTGTTGTTCTATTCATTTTGTCAGGAAGGAATTGAAAATATCAAATTTGAATTTTAATGAAGTTGATATGATTCACGCCCATGAAACAAGGCAATTTAATTCATTGATAGCAAATAATTATAAGCCAAATTTTGGTAAACAATCAATATTCCATATTGAAATAATTTTATATAACTCCTTACCTAATCAGTTGAAAAATATTCGCGAAATTCACGAAGTGGGTGACATCTAGGTTACATAATACGAACTTCAAACTGGGGGAAAAAAACTGTTGTCTATGGATAAACTGCATAGACTAGTAGTCAAACTTGTCAATGACATAAAGTGTTGGCACTGTTGGTAGTGATGATGGTTGAGTTGGTTAATTTTTTTACATTATTACATTTTTATTAGTTCAGTGAACAGTGAACGGGTGAAGAATTGGAGATAGTTCAAACAATTCAAACTAATTATGTCGAGCAAATCAATTGACATATAAAAGAACAGCTACAACATGTTTACAATACCCAGATTGTCCTGCTTTGCAGGAACAAATACAAATCCATTGTTCTACAGGAGTTCCTCTGGACCCCAACTTCAATTTTACTTCATATGGGGAAGATTTCATCGCCGAAGTTTGTAGACAAAGTGCAAAAATGTGCCTTTTGTTGAAGTCTTCTGCCTCACGCAAAATCACATGATTAGCACGGAGAACTGCTTCTCCTTCCACTACTGGTCGGCTTTTTCCATCTAAATAGAGCAAAATAACTTCCAAGCCAACAAAGAACATCTACAACAGGCGTTTTTGATCGAATATTGACAATTCATGTCAAGAAATTTGAAAACTTATCACTCTTATCAGTACACAGTACACAAGCTAATGACACTAATGGGGTTGAGTGAGGATTGAGTTTGTTTTCCCCCAGTTTTGACGTACCTTTGTCATGGAACGATGACAACTGAGCGCCACCTGGTAACATTGATTCCCGCGAATAGAAGCAGAAAAATGTAAAATCAATTTGAAGAAATAACTGCTCAGTAATCTTTAATTCCATATCATCTAATCATTCACAATTTGATTACAATTTTTTTTTATGAAAAACAATAATTGTGCAATTATTATAGTTTCGTTTTATTTTGTTATATGTATGTTTTGTTGTAGGTATATATCCCTATCATGAACAATAATGTTTCTTGGGGTAATAAAGACAATCAATCAATCAAAAATATTTAGGAAATTCCAGTATTATATTTGCTTTCGCCTGTTTGTAATAATTTTTTTGTTTTTATTTTTTTTTGACCTCTGCAGCACTGCAGTGCTTATGCACCAGCCGCCACTGAAATAAGGACAAATTGAATGATTTTTCCCAAAACTTCACTGCCTTCAAAATGTCTTTATTAGAAACCCAAAAAATAAATTCAATCAATAGTCAGTTTTCCTGTAAAAAAATCTCAATATAATTGAAACAGAAAACCAAGTTTTTGGGATTCACTTTTAGCAATTGATCTCACGTGATTTTCCCACGAAAGGTCATTGCTGATAGTGATACCAAGCATCGAAATGGATGTCTTCAAAGGTATGGTTACTCCTGACAAGCTTATGGTGGGCACAGTGAGATCGGCTTTTCTAGAGAAAAGGCATGCTTGTGTTTTTTTGCATTGAAACTTCCAACAAATCGTTGATATGGAGTAGAAATAGTGTTGGTGCTAGAATTGATCCTTGCCAGCATTTATGATAAGAGAGTCAGATGAAACTCCGTCAACCACTATATGGAGAGACCTGTTTGAGAGAAAACTAGCTAGCAGATAAAATAGCTGGGGAGGCAAGCTATAAGATGGAAGCTTGGCGAGGAGTCCGTGGTGCCAGACTCAATCGAATGCCTTGGAGATATGAAGTGCCACGGCTAAGGTTTCACCATATTATTCAATAGATTGCTGCCATATATGTGAGACGTAAGCGAGCAGGTCACCAGTTGATCTCTGATGACGGAAGCCATATTGCCTATCGTTGATAATACCTGAATGTTCCAGGTATTTCATGAGCTCGATGTTGATAGCTTTCTCCATGATCTTTGAAATAATAGATAGCAGTACGATCGGTCTGTAGTTGCTAGGTAGGGTCTTTTTGCCTTTTTTAGGTTCTCGTACTCTTGCAATTTTCGGGTTGGATGGGAATATCCCCAATTTGTTAGAGTAGTTGAACAACTTGCAGAGAACAGGTGTTAGTTCGGGAGCACATTTCTTGAGGACAATCGGTGGGATTCCGTCGGAGCCACAAGCTTTGTTGGTGTTGAGACCCAATAAAATCTTCCTTATAGTACGTTGGCGAAAGGTGATCTCGGGCATATGACTGTCAATTGGCGTTATGTTTGGAAGTTGTTTTCCCGATGAATCCAGAGTGGAATTTCCAGCAAATTAATGCGCAAAAATGTTGGCTTTCTCCTGGGCAGTTGTGGCTAGTGTTCCATCTTCCCTGGTTAGAGGAGGAAACGAGCTGGAAGTGAAGTTTCTTCCTACAGCTTTGGCGAAGCACCAAAATGAAACGGGATCTGTTAGGATTTGTGATCTTCTCATAATTAAACTGTTGGAGATTTATTGTTACTTTACTATGTTCATTTTTGGCAGATGTATCTCATTCTACGTTAAAAAGTGCATGAAGAAAGTTTTTCCGTTTAGAGAAATATCCAAAAATAAAAATGTTATGGCATATTTTCGAAATCGGTCAAATATCAAATTTCGCCTATCTCTCGGAAACGGTTAGAGATATCGAAATGCGGTTTTCACCAATCTACGTTTCACAAAAATCGAGCTTTAGACCCTTTGGTTAGTTTTTCTCTATCTGTTCTGGAATCACTTAAGATCAGTCTACCCCTGATCGTTCCTTCTCCACTAATTGCTGATTAATTGATTGACTGATCATGTTTGTTCATTTGTGAAGCATCCTCAGAAATCTTCTTTTTTTCAGGATTTACTTAACAGACTGAAGCATTACAATGAGAATGTTCGATGTACTGCTTGTGAAGAATTGTCGTCAATGTTCAAAATTCATAGTGATGAGCTCATTCAACAGAACTTATCAGAAATTATACTTGCTGTCAGCACTTTAATGCAAGATAGGGAGAGCAAAGTGAGAAAGGCAACAGTCAAAGCAATCAATACCATTTTGGAAAGTGTGAGTATCTTGCAAAATAATCTTCATCCATCAAACAGATGGGTGAACGTCAACCTTACTTTGGATCTTAGACTATATGTGACACATTATTTTTTTATTATAAAGTGGTATTTTTGTTGCAGACTCCTCAAGAGAAATTAGAACCGTTTTTCAATTATTTCTCAACGAATTTACGTTGTGCTATGACGAATATCAGTAAGAATATCCAAGAAGATTCTCTATTTTTCTTGGACTGTTTCATAAACAATGACTGTGGGCTTATTACAAAAACGGCAGAAAAGCTATTGCCAGATTTTTTCACACTTATTTCTAAACTTCGAAGTGATTCCAATTTAAATCGCACGCTAACACTGAACTTAGGAAGCAAGATGACCAGTGTGACTTGGAGAATAAAAGTATTGAATAAATTGCATGCTGTATTGGAATGTATATTGAGGAAGAACATATATGAAAATACTAGAACAGCTAAAATGTGAGTAGATTTATTTGAACATTTTTCGACAGTCCTAGTAGTCCAAGAGAAGGCTGCAAATTTCGACCGTCATCTGATAACGAAATGATATGTCCCAAAGGCATGTAAACATACTGTAGTTCATCTAACGGCACCTGTGCCAATCAATATCCTGAGCAAAATGATTGAAAAATTACACTACAATTTTGCACTCGATTTCGCGATTTTGATAGCAAGATAAGAATTATGCCATCCGATACCAATTGAATGGTAGATTTCAAAAACCTTCCTGTGCCACACCTCAGTCTGAGCCAAATCTACGGCACAGCAATTTATTTGCTGCTATTATTCCGGACATACTTCCGTCATGTGATAACGAGTTGAAACAAGAAGCAAATAGAAGGGGATGATGTCACCTTTGCGAATATCCAAATGTGCTGCGATTCAAACTGATATGAGTTAGTGGCAGAGCGTCAATACTTCCGAAAATTTTGAATTGACTCGGCCGTTACTTGATGGAAATCCATGCCAAATGTAAAAACTTCACAAATGATAAGATTTCTACAAAAATCTTATACACACAACATGTTTCGCTAACACAGTAGCTTCGTCAAGTGATATACAACCAACGTTGGCTTGCTTAACTTCTTTATATCCTACTTTCCCAACTTAGCGGGTTAATTACCTGTGGACAGAATCGATAAACCTCTATTTTCGGAAATTAGGCACAATGTAATAATAAATTACGGTATACTGGATTAACTTGAAGTTTGAGTTTGTTGATTTCTAATGATTCAAAATGATTGAGTTTCATTCCTTTATTTTCTACATGTAGAATTTCGAAATTATCATCAAAACTATGGTTTTCATCTAATATATGGTTGGCGTATGTTGAATTTGTTTTCTTTTTTAAAAAATTCATCTTATGTTCATGAATGCGCTGATCAAACGTACGACCTGTCTGACCGATATGTACCTTAGGACAAGATCCACAGTTGAGTTTGTATACCCCTGATTTTTCGAATTTAGAAGTTTTGTCTTTATTATTTTTGATAAACCTTCCCAACGTGTTATTTGTTCTATAATTTTCAAAATTTCACCCTACTCGACAACACAAGATTCATTTCATTTGATGTTCAAAACCTATTTCCAAGTATACCTCCCGAAGATACAATAATTTTAGTTGAAGAGTTATTAGATGAAAACCATGTTAATCCGATTACCAAACAAGAGATTTTAGACCTTCTGTCGATATGTCTCAAACGAAATTACTTTCAATTTGACAACAAAATATATTCCGCGGCAAAAGGGTTAATTATGGGAAATCCACTGAGCCCTTTACTTACTGAAGTTTTCATGGATAACCTAGAGCAAATAATACATAAACATGCATTGATAAAACAAAGTTTGTACTGGTATAGATACGTAGATGACTTGATAGTATGCTTTAAAGGAACCAATAGACAATTAGACAGTTTTCACCAATATATCAATCAATATCCAAACATAAAATTCACAATGGAAATGGAAACAGAAAAGTCAATCAATTTTTTAGATTTGACAATAAGTAAAATTAATGATAAACATGATTTTTCAATTTTTCATAAACCTTCCCACACTGATATCACTATCCATAATAATTCAACACACCCTTATCAACATAAAATTGCAGCATATAATAGTATGATACACATGTCCCTCTTCCAGAAGTAAATTTTAATAAAGAACTCAATATTATAAATCAGATTGCAGTCAACAACGGATACAACGTTAATCTGATAGACAGTATTCTTTCTAAAAAACTTCATAATAAAGCTATTCAAGAAGTTTATCCTACCATCAAGAATGATAATCAAAATTATAGAACTTCAACCTATTTCGGATCATCAACGATCAATTAGATCTCTTGCTCTTTGATCTAACTGAAATTTGTTTATCAATTCAATTTGAATTTACAATTGCTGTCTTTTCCATTTTCAATTTGTCTTATACTTATATAAAATCATGTTTGGTTTTCTATTGTAGATGCACTTTGTTATATTCTTTTGACTGAAGATGGCCATTTGAATGGCCGAAACATGTATCAACCTTAATGAAGCAGGATTGACTGCCAGATTATACATTAAATATTGTGGAGACGACTTTGGGTTTTTTCTCTATTAATATTCTTTACTACCAAGGTGTATGTTGAATTTTTTCACCACTAGCAATATATTATTTCAATTATTATAGTTCTGTGAAACTGAAATGTGGACCTATGTCACTATGAAAGCACTTCTTTTCAATTCAAAAATGTATTTATTCTTGTCAAGCTGTGATACATCGTTAAATTCAGAAAAAATAGTAAATTCAGAAAAAATAGCTGGTTCATATGAGCAGAAACTGTAAAGAAACCGCTGTTTGACGTTGAAAATAAAATGAAATTTGCAACAGTCTTTATCAAACCATTGCATTTGTTTATTCATGTTGTTTGAAAATGATAATGATGTGAAAAAATGTGGAGTTACATTTTGTGACATTTTTTATATAGGTACTGTCTAGGCAGTAGTGACTTTGAAAAATGTTGAACCAAATTGAGACAATTTTATTATGCATTGCTCAGAAAACAATGAAAGTTGGTGCATCGTCTATAAAACATCAATTTTTCAAAATTTCGATTGATATTATAGTGTTTTTCAAAAAAATATGAATCCACCTCAATCACTATGTTACTTTACGATTCTTAAGGGTGAAACAGATATCGAAACATAAATCTAGCATCAGGAAAATGCAAACTTGCATTTTTAATAAATCTGTTGTATTTTCATGGCGTAACATTCTTGAACCCCTGTATTTTGTTGAGATTTTTAGGGAAGTGGATCATGTAGCTGCTAATTCTGGTAACATATTTCCAATTTATAAGGACTCATTCAGCGACGTACTAGAATGTACGGATATCAGTTGTATGGTCAATTCAAATAACGTCGGTTCTACTGCATATACTTTGGATAAACATATAGTTACGTTGGTACCATTGCTTTATGAAACTTGGCTAGAAGTATTACCTGAAAAGAGGTCCACGAAAACGGTCACTGGTAAGATTTTTGTTGAAAATATACATTTTTATTTAGCTCTTTTTAATATAAGCTCTGTAAGAGATAGTAAAAATACCATTTTTTTAGGGTTTCACTTAGGTTTTCAAATACTATACTTAAAAAACAATTGTCCCACTCCTCCTGGAATGAAATAATGGAAACATACAGGGTGGGTCACGGTCGATGATACCTTAGACGTTTGCGAAGAACGGGAATAGGATCATACTAACAATTTGGTTACTCACGTAATTGCTCTTGGTCTATCGATCTAGAAAATTTTCACAATGCAGGAAGTAGTAGCAACTACCAAAGCATTGAAAAAAACTTCGATATTACATTCTTAGATTCTTCCTGAAGAGCTGATTTCATCACACTTGGGGTCTAGCTGGAATGATCACAGAGATATAGGGTTTTGTTTATACAGGGTGTTTCCGAAATAGGAGCGATCTTTGAAATGGGTAATAGAAGACGAAAAAACAAAACAAAATGGAAGAATACATTTTTGCGAAAAACAAATTATTTTGGAAGATATTGAATTTTGAAATTTTAGCATGGCCCAACACTGGTCAGCCGCGACAATAGAGTTCCGACTAGCTAGACTCTATAGAGGTCACCGACCGCCGTCGACTCGTAATGATCAAGGGCAGAGGGATCTTGTGGGGGTTGAATAATTACTTATGGTTTAAAGGAATTTCATTATGGTAAGAGATGAATGAGTTGTTGAACTAACCAAGGAGGATTAATAGAATATTTTTTTTCACCAGTAGTTTAAGAATAGTGTCTTGATAAGATGTGACAGCTTTGATAGTTTCATGTGTTTACATTACCAATCTTGTTGTTATCCAGTGTAGAATGCATCACAATAGCAAGCTAAAAAACAGAAATTCTAGGAAAATAATGCGAATAGGTATTCGACAGAAAATATCAAAATTAATTTTATTCAGTAAGTTTAGTGCTAGTTGATAATCTACATAATTCACATTATTTCTATTTTTGAGTAGCTTTGTTTAATTTTTAACAATCCAAAAAAAACCTTGATGATAAAAAAAGAATTCGCGACTCCTGAAATCGCACGAATTCAATACTATCCGAATAGAAGCTTCTAGAGACAGGACGCAAATGAAACAGGTAGACAGTTAGTAGGCGAGAGCTTATTATACCTCTTCGCAGTAGGTTACCTACTAGTTTGTCATTTAGATCGACAATGGTTGAACTATGCCATTACATTTCAATGCATTACAGTATTAGAGGGAGGAAGATATCATACAAACTAAGAATTCTATTTTTCCTTCAATAAATAGGAATCCATTTTCACATACATTATCAGAAACAGAAAAAAGAGACTATTTCATTGCGTCAGAGAAATTGAAATTTTAGAGACATGTAGGCTGCCTATTGTCCGTAAGAAATGAAATGTATTTTTCTGCTGCGGGAAAAAAATGACAGTTTATCTCTATTGATAGGTAACTAAATATCACTTTTCATAAATTTACTTTTATCGATTGAAAAAGGTCTACTTTCTCATTTTTGATTGATCGATTTTATTTTCAAGTTCTTATTGTTTGTGTTCAATAGATATGATTCAATGTTCGTCGTGGCATATAGCCACCAGAGTAGTTGTTTTCATTGAATATACCGAGAAAGAAATAATATTGTTGCCACATAGAGAATGCGAATTCTATATGTATTTCTTTATATCATTCAATGTTCATAATATATCTGAGAATGTTGCTTTTCAATACTGAGATATGTGGTGTTCAAAATTGAGCTTATTCAACTTTAGGATTTTTTTGTGTCGAAACTATTCATCATCGGTCAAAATGGCTTACATGTCCCTATCTCAACTTTTGATTTACTATCTAGTGACTTTCAATTACAATAAATACAGGGTGGTTCAAGATTCAGAATTCTGATCACCCTGTATATGTTCTATTTAAATGTCAGTAGATAGTAAATCAAAAGTTGAGATAGGGACATGTCAGCCGTTTTCACCGATAATGAATAGTTTCGATACAAAAAAATCCTGAAGTTGAAAAATCTCTGTTGATCTCTGTAATCATTTCCGATAGACCCCAAGTGTGGAACATTGATGAAATCAGCTCTCCAGGAAGAATCTTAAGATGTAATGAAATACAGGGTGTTCCATTTGAAATATCAAAGTTGCTACTTCTTCCTGGTATAATTAGCAATGCTCCATTGCTGAAAATATTTCAGATCGATAGACCTAGAGCAACTACTTGAGTAACCAAATTTTCAGATTGATCCTAAACGCCTAAGGTACCATCGACCGTGATCCACCCTATAACCTCATAAAACTAGCAAAAATCAAACAACAACAATAATAATGATAATTATATACTATAGATGATCAGCCAAAACCTATTGCACTTCTGTCGATTTGGAAGGGTAGTTCATTCATAGCTCAAAATCATCTTTTTTTTATAGAGAGTACCTTATTGAGTGAAGAAGCTGCATCAATACTATCCTGTATTATGAAAACACTACACTTATTGTGGAAATATTCTGAACAGGTTAAAAATGATGAAGAATTTATGGTAAGTTCCATTTGTAATTTCTCGAATATGCATGGCAAATGAAACATGCACAAAAATTCCACAAAACTCTCCCTGTTTGGATATTTGAAAATTACTAATTCCCTCTTAGTAATTAAAAATAACTGAACAGTTAAAGAATATCAGAATCTTGCTATGAACATTTCTGAATGTTACATTTTCAATTTTTTTAAAAATCGTTCGTTATTAGTCCACAGACGAGACACCTTTTAAAAAATGTCGCTTCTATGGTATCTCTTAACAATTTCAGATTCATGATATAAACCACAAATTTTGTATGACATTGCAATTGCGATGTGATTTTGAATAATTTCATTGAACAATTCTGAAAATATCAGCTGGTTGGTAATAAATTATCATTATTTTGACAACTTTCGAGGTGGTGCATTTTTGCACTTTTGTTGATCAAATATCACAAAGTGAATAGAATACCTCTTCCGTGGACTAAATCTTTGTATTAATAATAAAACTTAAACTAATCATATCTACATATGTCACGTGTTTTAAGTAAAAGGGTTGAATCGAAGGATAAACTGGTTTTTCAATAATTTTTTCAGATTTTTAGAATTTTCTCTTTTCCCTCCAAAATGTCACTGCGTTTTGAAAATGTTGCTATCAGAGAGCCTAAAAGAAAAATTCAATCAGTTATCAGTGATACGTTGTTTCAAAAAATGTTTGAAACATGGAGAGAAAATCTGAAAAAATCATATATATATTTTGACCCTCACCTACAGCTCTCGTCATCTACCATTGTTGTTCATTTTATGAACATTTGTGGGAGTGCTTTTCAGCTTTTTTTCTATTTATTCAATCTTTTGACTTGACATCAAACATGGAGAGAAAATCTGAAAAAATCATATATATATTTTGACCCTCACCTACAGCTCTCGTCATCTACCATTGTTGTTCATTTTATGAACATTTGTGGGAATGCTTTTCAGCTTTTTTTCTATTTATTCAATCTTTTGACTTGACATCTCTGTCGGTTTTGCTATTGAACTGAGTTATTCCGTAGGGGGAAATTACGAAATAGTAAACAACTGTTTTTGACTTTTTTTCCTATTTTGCGATTCGCATTTGTTTATTTAAGGAGTTCCTGAAGATAGTACGGATGAAACCCTACAACTTTCATATTTGAAGTTTTTTTCCACTTCATATAGTCGAAGCTGTAGGTAGGGGTCAAAATATAAGGATACACTTGTACCACCTCCTCGATTAACCTACTTTGATTTTTCGAATTTGTCTCCAATTTCATACTCATCCACACGCGAGTGTAGACTTTGTAATATTTGTCATTGTTTGTAATTGTGATTTAACGTTTCAGAAAGAAATTTTTCTGTCGACAGATGGGAAGAAATTCATGACCAATCTTGTAAAAAACTTTCCTTACTGTCAGAATGATAATGTTTCTGCACAGCAAAATAAAACCAAAGGGAAAGGTCTGAGCCTAGATATCAACCGTGATCCCAAATGTGTGAAAGAAAACATTATGATATGCTATATGTTTTTCATTCTGAACGGAAGTATTCATTCCAATACAAAACCATTGGAAATGGAAGCCATAATGGCATACATAAACAGTAAGTCAAACAAGAGCAATCGAAATTACGAAATAGTAATTTTCCTAAGAAGTGCGAAAAGACACTTTCCTCATGAGTTAGGAACAATATTTTGTACACAGGCCTACGAAATTGATTAATTTGTTCAATTAATCATTCATACTTATAGGAACAACTACAAGAGTAATATATTCTATATCTACTAATTATGCTTATGAGGTGTTTGGCCTCTAGGTTTCAGACATTTCTAGGAAATGTGCCAAAAATACTTCTTCTTTATTTGGTGTTTCCATTTTTATATTGGTGCATCATTCAATAAAACGCGTGTGTTGCTTCTCATACCTTTGTTGAGACTTCGTTGGCAATAACGCATCTGTATCGCATCTTTAGGATCTGTCATTCCGATCATTACAATCTAATATTTTGCGAGAATATGATATAAATGTTTTTCCCGCACTACTGCGGGAAAATGACACTTTCCAAACTAAATTGCGTGCTAGTATAGGGTGAATCACGCACGCTTGTAGAAAACCCAATAATAAGCAGTGCTATAGTGCTTTGTTTCACTAGCGAGAATACCAACTTTTGAATTTGACATGATCATGGGATGTAAAATGTCACTCAATCGTTAAGTAATTTTTTTATCTCGGTGCTCACGAGAGGGAATTCCCATAATGTTCGAAGAACATCTTGCCTACCGAGGATAGGGAGAAGAAGTAGGCATTGGGTTAAAAATGAGTAATATAATTAAAGTTATTTTGATTATTCGATAAACATGCGAGTTCACTTTGTAGAAGACTCAGAATTAAAAAAAATGTATGGCCCTAAATATATTTCCTTCAGATATACTTGAAACCAAATTTTTTTCAATTCTTTGGAGCCCACGAAAGGGAATCCCTATTATGTTAGAGGAACATCGTGCGTAACTGCAGAGGATTGGGAGAGAAGGTAGATTTTGGTCATAATAGCTAAACCTCAAAATTTTCTTAGACACATCAGAAGTATAAGATGTCCTAAATTGGTAATTTGCATAGGGTATCTCTGTTATTATTTGCTCCAAATAAAGCGACCACGTTTTCCTGCCCTCTTTTTTTGAGACAACTGTAGTAGAGTTCCACTTTCATTCGTTACCATAATTTCTCTTCTGGACAATAGTCTTTAGTTTAGGCGTCACTGTTGACTTTTCAGTTTTTAACCATTGAAGTTGAAGTGTAAAAAGCATGTAAGTATATGCCATTGAAGTTGTCTAAAAACAATCGGGATACGTGGTCTGTTTTTTTTTTCTTTTCGAGAATGAATATTAACGACGATGCGTGACGCCAATTTTGGGAAGCTTGTTAAATGTAACCAATATTTCTGGGAGTAGTTCTCAATTACCGGAATTTGAATGTTCTATATATATTCTTTATTCTTTTCAGAATGTCTGCAGTCTAGGAAAATCATTCGTGGAACCAACATACAATATTTGATTGAATTCTTAAAAATGTGTTTGTTAGAGAACTCCTATCTATGGAAAAAAGCCGGCTCAAAAATCGTTAGTGTTTTAGAACATACTATTAGTTTTTACAATAGTAATATGATGAGTGACAAGTATAAATTGGAACTATTTAAAGTTCTATGTGGTGTGGCAGATACAATTCAATTATATGGGTAATATATATTTTACAAAATTATGAAGAATATCAATAGATACAGATTCATCATGAAAATAATCTTTGAGGAAAATATTCCAAAATATTCAAAACAAAGTACAGACCATTGTAACTAGCTTTTCCATTCTGATCGACAATGTACAGACTTTTGAATATCATTCAGTTTTTAGGTGTAACTGGAAATAACTTGTATATATTTGTGTTTCAGACCTGATAATAAAGGCAATTTGCCAGTTTCAAAAACTTCATTCTCTGGGTAAGTCAAACCATATAAAAATTAATATTATTTGTATCTTATATTCGTATTTAGTGGCAGAATTTGAAGCAGCCTGAAGTCCATATGGCAATATGCATTTCATTGTATAATATTCTGTACAAGAATCAACTCGTCATATCCATAATTCACCTACACTTGCAAGAAAAGAATAATCAAACCGGACTGTTTATTTCAAAAGTCCCCAAAATGACAAAAATCTCGAAAAACTTAAGACTTTGTGCTGAAGTTAAATAAAACGTCTCCCGTCAGCTCCTAATGGGTTTGCATTAGGGTCCCTTGATGTAACTTGACGTATTTGTCATCTTAACAGGGTACGGACAGATCCTCGTCTCCTCTCACTCTAAAGTGTTTGTGTAACAGTTATATAGTTCCATATTTATTCATTTATGGTGATAAACACTAGATTTCTGACATTTGTTGTTTTTTAGGTTATATTGAGAACATTGGCGTATCATACGTAATTTCCACATGTAATTTCTCATTCAACTCTACATATTATATCCAAATGATGATGATAATTTTCGAGTTTTTGATTCTTCAACTCCAGCATAATCTTTGTGAGGCAGTGAGCAAATTTTTCTGAAAGTTTAATACGTTTCACTAATGGGACTGTTTTTAGGCAGTACCTATCGATAAATGAATTTTGATTTCAGACTAAGCCTTATGGTTGAGAAATGGTGAAAAATTGTATGTAGGTATTCAAATTAATGTGCTCATATGTTATGTGTGCTGTATATATTCATGTTGGGAATCATTTTTGCAGTTTTTCACGAACACTTAATATTTCCTGAATGTAGGTATAATTTTTTAAATGGTAGGGCATATGCCTCTTCTTTTAATACTCCTATAAAATCAAAACTGTTTCTACTGAAATGCATTCAAAAACTTGTGGAGTGGATAATTATAGGCACAATGAGAAAGTATAATATGTGATTTCGTATTAGTTTTACCTCGAATATTTTGCTATTTTGCTGATGTATTTACCAATTTTCCCCATTCGGTCACTTTCACTTTCTATGTTCTAAGTTTATTTGCATTTGATGGAAACCAAAATCACTAGATGATTGAAAGAGAAAGGAGCTATGATCTGTCCGTACCCTGTTAGATGACAAATACGTCAGTTTGCATCAAGGGACTTACGAAAAACATCGAATTTGGTCTACTGTGTGATATGTATGAACAGTGTGACGTCAAAGCTATATTTAATATTGTTTATAAGCTATTATGAGTGTTTGCAAAATACCAGTAGTATCAGGTATTTCTAAACGCAAAACTGATTGCATTGTCATGTTCGTATACCTCTAAAGTGGTCATATATCAAATTTCACTATTTTCAATTAAAAACATTCTGTATACAATATTGTATTCAGGGTGAATTTTTTTTTCAGAAGTATCCGAACATGATGCTGCAATTAGTTTTGCATTCGAAGATTTCCGGATATTATCAACAGTTGTTTTGTCTTTATCAGTCATAGTTGGCCATGCAATAGTGAAATGAAGAAATTGAATATATATTAATGTAGATGTCATCGAGAAATACATGTTGAAGATAATTTTTGATATCGGTCCATGAATAAGAATATACAAGGGTGATGCTACTCAAAGTGAAACAATGTAGATCTGTTTCCCATTTTGTTGAATAATTCTTTAAGAAATGTTTCTATTTTAGATGTCCTCAATACAATGACTGGCTATCATCTCTACCAGATCTCTTGTGTATGCCCTCAATAAGTGACACTATTGTATCCAGTTTACTCGAATTGTCCAGAAAAAACAACGCTGTTGTTCATAGAGCTCTTCTGAGCAAGTTACCTAATATTCTAGGTGAGCATCTCTAAAATATACTTACATCATTTCCCAGCTAAACTGATCCCTATTTGCTGACGGAAGGTCTCATTGAATTTATGATATGTTATTTCATTCATAATCTGACCAATCACAAGCCAGAGACAACGTGTCCTTATTGTAAAAACATGAGCTAACTTTCAATTTTGATTAGTCTGACAGCGTTCATGTTTTCAACGATGTAACCATGGATAGCAAATCAAAGTCAGGATGTAACCATAGGTAGCGAAGCAAAATCTGTCAGTTTAACATAAAATAATTATGGCTGTACTTGTCAGAATGAATCACTCATTTACAATAAATGCTTTTTATGCTTCGTGAACGTGAAATAGTGTAGCAAAATACCTCTCTGTTCTGAATATCTTCTCATAATTCTGTCTTTCATTGTTACCTCAATTGTGTTGCCGTACAGCAATACCACTCGGCCTGTCGGACTCGTGGTGTTGCTCGGCAACACAATTTCTTGAACAATGAAGCGACAGAATTATCTCGAATGTTCAGCACATCGTGATATTACTTATGACCATATTATACTTGGACAGGGAGAGGCATTTCGTGATGTATGAATGTAAGGTATCCTGTCAATGCTAGTTGAAGTTAGTTCCAGAATTGAGGGTCCAAGAATTTGTTTCTGCTCTGATTTTCAATCATTCACAATTCAAAGTTTCTGATCTAATAGGAAGTGAATAATTGTTCGAAGTGACCCTGATTTTATTCACATTTGACAACATTCTACATAATATGAAATGCTTTACCCTTGAAAATACGATCAATTTGATTTCCAAAAAGATGCTGCACATCTCTACTCTCAAGTTGTGGCTGATTTTATGATACTATGATATGATCTATGCCACATTTTATCAAGGAACACAGGGTGTGGGATGAGAAATGGACCGTTCAACCTTACCTTTGATTGGTCTAGACTCCAAGCGAGTTGACACTAGCGTTAACGTTATTAATGACTGTTATTGATGAAGAATGTTTTTTTTTTTTAATTCTTTCTGACCAGTCTGGAATAAAATCCAAAGTTGAAATGATTGACTATCGATGTTTTATCTATACGTGAGTATCGCCAATCAATTTATATGATATAAATAACTTCAATGTCAACTAATTAATATTCTTATTGTGACATTCACTCGAAAAATAATAATTCAATCAATATCATTCTCAAATATTTGTCTTCGGCAGTTTTGCAAGCTAATCCATACCATCTTCTCTATTCTAATCTGGAACATGCAATAGTTCAAGTCATTCTGAACAAAAGACCTCATGGGCACTATGAATACATTATTCGTTTTATATTTTGTTCCATAGCAAATAATGGAAAACGCTCTTCTCAGGAATCAAGATGTAAACTTTGAACAGGAGAACAGAGTGAGGCACTATAAGGAGCTTTTACCAATCTTCTCTTGCAATTGGTCGACAACCCCAGGATATGGGGCTATACTATTTCTATAATGGAACATGACCTATACTTGGTGATTCTCTAAGGTGGCTCACCCCTATAACTTTTTTATCATTGAAGATAGGATACGAAATTTGGAGTTGTGTAATATGGTTCAATTTACATTTTTTACACTTGATTTTCCGAACTTCCGGTGCGACCAGAAATGACCCCAACTTTCAATTTTTAAATGGGACATCCTTTATATTTTTACTTATTCCGATCGAGAATAACATTCTGAATCCACCAACACCTCACTTGTCAATATCTGGCGAATGATGTGATTTTTAATTAAATTTCAAATTTTCGATCTTGAATGTCATGGATCATGTGAATTGCTTCATTTTTCATCATATTACATGGAAAAAATACAACTTTGATGCTTAAACTACAGTCGTTTTAGGAATTATATAAAGCAAACATGAATTTTTCCAGTTAACTTGATTTTTTCGAATGTAATGGGGATGGCTTATTGGCTATTTATGATATATCATTTTCGTACGAATAATTTGAAGGTCATTGTTATAGAAATAGCTACTATGTTATTACTTAGTTATTTGATAGTTTAGAGTTACGTCGCACTGTACAAAACAAGATGACGCAGCCAGTCAGGGTCTTGTCAAGAGTGGAGACAAATGGCTGAATAAATAAAAACCTTGTTGAGTTCAAAATGTGAGTGCTAAACAGTCATTCTCGATCGAAATAAGTAAAAATATATATGGTGTCTCATTTAAAAATCGAAAGTTGGTATCGATCATTTCCGGTCAAACCGGAAGTACGGAAAATAAAATGTCAAAAAATGCAAATTCCGTTATCCTATCTTCAATAATAAAAAAATTATAGGGGTTAGCCAACTTGGAGAATCACCCGCTATAGTGATCAACTATTACTTCGATTTTGAAGACGCAAAATATGATATATATCTTTTAACTCAATTTCTTTTCTTGTTGAATTGTTTTAATCCAAAATTCAACTGAAGAGTCCATTGTGCATAAGAACGATTCTCATCATTTACTATAAAAAAATTTGAGCGCCAATAATGTCTAAACTAGCCTATATAAAAAATTGGCTGATGGATACTCTTCATTCACATTGACTTGAACTGCATCATTTCCCAAATTCAGTCAATTTGACATGAGGCCTCTATTCCTGTCGACGTAGGCGGTATACTTCGTTTCTTAACCTCACTGGTTACAATAGGTCACATGATACATTAAAGTCTATGGGTAGTTATTCATGGATTCAACGTGATACGCAAATATCTTTATAATTTGTTCTGTGATTCCATTCGTATGCGCCAGAAATGTATCATGTCTTGGGACCAATGAAACAAACAAAATCAAACATGCAATACATCTCATTTCACCATGTGCTCATCCATAAGGACGTGTTTAAAGATCAAGAAATTTTCCAGAAAACTTGGATTCATTGAATGTGATTGTTACTCTGCCTACTATAAGTAACCCAGAGGAGATGATGAAGCGAAATATTTTGTTCATGTATATTTATGTGCCAAATATATCACGCGCTTGTATGCAGACATTGTCGAATTACATTTCGAAGCACGAAAAAAGTCAATTTATGGACTATTTATTGGTAAGAAATATCAGTTTATTCTCAATCTTGTACTAATAAACAACGTTTTCAGGACGAGCTGCAAAAACATTGTGAACGTTGAGCTTCTACATGTAAAGCATTATATTTGGTCAATTTTTTTTTGTTATTTGAAAGAACATATTAAAATTATGTCTTTCAAAAAATTGTTGCATAATTTGATGTTATATTTAACAACATAATATTTCTTGTCTGTCGACTTCTTGCTTTGCTTCGAAGATTCGGTACTTTTTTTATCTGAAGGACTTTTACTGGCCTTTTCTTTCTTACCAGATTCCTTAATTTCTTTTTTCTTTTTCAACAATGCCTCCGTAGTACCAAATCCAATTTTTATACTCTTGGAAGAACTTTCTTCTAAATGCAATTGATTTTCCTCAACATTGAGCAATTCAAAAAAGGAAGCACCTGCAAATAGAAATTGATTGATTGACATTTGTAACAATAAATCCACATTATTCAATATAAATCTGCCAAGTGTGGCAAGTCACTGCATAACGTTTGTATTGTATAAAACATGAGAACCAGAAGATTCTAGTTATTCTTGATGAAATTGATAAATGTCTGAGTTGGGTGATTTTCAAACCGTCATAAAATGTATCTTGAATATCTTGGATAGACCACAATTCAGATGGCTGCCATTAAAAAAAAATAAACATTTACTATGAGTTGAGACATGTAATCAATCAAGACTTCGTATAATGATGGTTTCACGTTATGAACTTGTCTGCAAATATTTTGACAGGTGATGAATTTCTGGTATACCTTCAATTTTCGTGAAATTATTTCTGATAGAATCTTTCTCAACTTCTGTTAAATTGCCGGAAACAGCTTCTTTTTTCGAAACTTTTTGTTTACTCTTCTCAGGCTTCTGAGATTTTTTCGCTCTATTTCCCTTTTTTTCATGATCGACGTCCTTCGTTTGGCAAATTTCCAGTTGGCTCCGATCAATTTCTCTGAAGAACCCTTCAAGTTCAACAACTTTTTCAAAATTGATTTTCAGCTTGGCACTACTTTTGTTGATTATCTATAAAAAATCGGTTCATCTACAGTACTTCCATTTGAAGATTGCACAAAGAAGGCCAAACTGTATAAGAACTGTAAGAGCTAATAGCAAGCAAAGGAGGTTTTTCTAGTTATACAGGGTGAGTCAATAGTGTATTCTCCTTCTATTAGCCAAACCGTCAGTAATATAGAAAAAAATCGAATAAAACAGTTATAGGTTTTCTTGGGAACTATCACCTAAAATTATCTTCATTTCTATAGGGTGTTCGAATTCCAAGATATCGGTTGATGATGGGTGTTTTCAAATGAGACACCTTGTATATTATTACATTTTTAAATTCTCTCTTAAGAGCTGATTTCATCATGATTTCATCAATGTATCGCACTTGGGGACTAGCTGAAATGTTTATAGAGATATAGGGTGTTCAAAATCTATATTTTTCAACTTTGTGATATTTTTGTGTTGAAACCATTTATTATTGGTCGAAGCGGCTTACATGTCCCTACCTCAACTTCTGATTCACCATCTACTGACACTTAATTGGAACAAATATAGGGTGGTTCAAAATTCAAGATTTCTGATCACCTTGTATCTATTCCAATTAAATTTCAGTAAATAGTAAATCAAACGTTGAGATAGAAACATGTAAGCCGTTTCGACCAATAATGAATAGTTCTGACCCAAAAAAATCCCAAATTTGAAAATTTTCGATTCTGAACAGCCTATATCTCTGTAATCATTTCCATGTAATGATATACAGGGTCCCATTTAAAAGCATCCATTATCAGCCGATATCTTGGAATTCGAACATCCTATAGATATGAAAATAATTTTAGATGATAGCTCTCATAAAATCCTATAACTGTCGTATTCAAATATTTTTTATATCCTGACGGTTTGGCTAATATCGAAGGAGAACACACTATTGACTCACCCTGTAGAATAGCCTCGAATGTCTAGCTGCTTGTACTCGAATATTTGACTTCTTGAAGGATTACAAGAAAAGGATATTCACCTGTAGTGTGCACTCTGCTGCTTTGTTTTTTGGTGATTCCAAACGAAAAACCGAGTTGTTTGGCTTGAAGTCGATTTCTGGGGTTACTCCTTTCCCGTCTAGTATCAACGATAGTATTGTTCGTCCTGAAGTTATTTCAAAATATTCTTCAACCTATGAATAAATCAAGGATAAGTAAATAGTTATTTATTATTCCAGGGAAAAAAATAGTAGATTTTAGCTCGAGGTTGTGTTGTATTTCGACGCTGAGCACAGGGAGACAAAAAACCGTGAGCTAAAATCTAATATTTTCCCGTGTATTTTTTTATGTGACAGAAAAAAGGACGAATCAATATTGAGAAGGTATAACATTATATTGAAATCAAAAAATTATCTACGTGAAATTTCAAGTTTTCAACAGGAATAATAACACCTGCGTCACAGGCATCTTTATCATCCTTTTGAAGTAATCAAATATCTGTTAGTCTAATTCTGTGATTTGATTTTAAAAAATTGCGAACTCAGTGGATGTTTAGTAATTTACATAACCGCGAAGTGGAATGGAAGATGAAAGGACTTGCAGTTCTTCAGACGGTGTTATTGGCTAATTTTTCGGAACTACCACAACAAAATCCATCAGCAGTGAATATATATATCTGGGAAAAAGCACTCTTTTTTTCGGTGGGAAAATAATTATTTATTATACAAGGGAAAAAAGTAGTAGATTTTAGCTCCAGGTTGTGTTGTCTCCCGACGCGTAGCGGAGGGAGACAACACAACCTAGGCAGAAAAGCACAAGATTTATTGTGGATTTATGCAGCAGTCATGAATCATAAGTCATTAGTCTTAAGTAATAAGTAATAGTCATAAGTCATAAGAAAAATCTATAGCAATTTTTGCAGAAATGTCACATCATAAGAAGAGTCCCGTTCATTGGCCAATTTTGCGCAATCGCACTAATTTAAGGAACAGCTGAGCTTTTGCTGGTTATGTTTTTGTTTTCATGTTTTGAAAATTGAAGTCAAATATTCATGCAGATTGATGGAAGAAGATTTAATTGTAATGTTTATGTTAACTTCAATGACAACAACAACGCTCTATTCAATCAAGTGACCATCATCATTTTTCATTTTGGGAACTTTTTATATTCAAATTTCAAATGAAAAAAGGCCAAAATTGATAAAAGAATAAACACAGTATTACGAAAATAACAATAAGAATACTGAAAGGTTATGAATTTCTTCTTCAGACATGCGCAAAGTGAATTTATCATAAGTTTTAGTCATAAGAGATGAATGTTGGCCAACTTTTCTTATGACTTAAGACTTATGACTAAAACTTATGACTTATGATGAAGTGTATAATCACTGGTATTGAATATCAATGACTGAACTTTCTTATGACTATTATTTATTACTTATGACTTATGACTGCTGCATAAACCCACCATTAATGCAGCGGCTGGTGTTTCATAGAAAAGGCGTTGCCGAGGCTAGAAAACCAGCCAAGGCATTAAATCTGCTTTTCTTCCGTGTGAAACATATAATTTTTTCTCCAAATTTGTCCAATTTCATGCAAACTTCAAATAATCCATCATTTTGTGTTCACCCAACGTCAGTGTCAATTTTGATTACCAATTTGATTCGAATTATTACTTGGAACGTTGCATAGCAACAAACTTTTTCTGCCTAGGCAGTTGAAGTACACCTTTTCTGCCTGTTAAGTGTCATTAAAAAGCCACTTTTAATGTCATTTCGAGAAAAACATATAAACGTGCAGGTGCTGAAAGGCCAGGATTTCTGATATTACACTTTCGTGGCTGGGGGTCATCTGTCATCAACATGTCATGGGATCCATTATGTGATCATTCCATAGGTTCTCCAGTAACACATGGATAACAATTTGAAATTTCAATCTTGTTTATACTCAACCTAAGATATGTGGTGGTTGAAGGTATGGCGAATTCAGAAGTGAATTTACCTATTCAGGCCTTAGAGAAGGGATGATTCGTTCGATACGCAACTCATTGATAATTCTTCAGTTCAACCCCATGGTGATTATAAAAGTGCTAGTTGCTAAGATCCCTGATAGACCTCTAACTAGGTTGTTCAATGCATGTTGAGTATGTGTGAAGGTACCAGGGGGCTAAATACCAGCAGAGGGCTTTCTGCTAAGACCTGGTAAAATAATTTCGATAGGTATGTGTGTAGTTGAAGCAATAATGGAGTTAGTTTCTTTTTGTGACAGGAAAAACAATCCAAAGAAGAAAATACACTTGAGATTAGAATCAGAATATTTGATTTAACAGAAAGATTATTAAAAAAATAGATCGACTCAGTAGGGCTACACCTGCAGATTCTGCGCGGAACGTCCAGAAACACCCCTACCACATCTTGCTGGAGTGTTTTGCTGTACACCACAAGAGATCGAATATACTGGGAGCATACCAGCTAACCGTGAAAGAAATACCACAAACAGATCCCCTCAAAATCCTTAGATTCCTAAACTAGTTGAAGCTTGAGGGGCTGCTATAAACAAGAAAACCTTGAGATAGCAGAAGCAATACCAGTAGGGCTACAACTTATTCGTCGGTTTACTTCAGATTTGTGGTATTCTATCACTATTTGAGTGATTTTCACTTTCCTGTTTGAAGAAATGGAAAATCATGCATGGCTGGTTGAGGTTGTCTGGCGAATCTGGAGGGAAGGAAGTGAAACAAGACTTTCAGGTTCAACAAGATATGTTGAAGGAATGTCAAGATTCAACCCAAGTAGCACACATATATTGGGACAATATCGGTGCAATATTACGAAAATATCGGCAAAATATTGTGAAAGTAATATTGGCGAGAAAAAAAATGTGAACATTCGGCGATATTGGTACAATATCAGTTTCCAAATGTGGGTAGAATATTCTCATATCAATATTGGTTGAATATTCGTAGAGTTATATCGGACACAAAATGTAATATCAACATTGGCGAGAAATCAATGGTGAACATTCGGCAATATTGGTGTAATATATGGAAATATCGGTGAATCATTGGAAATCATCATGAAGGTATGTTGTCTCAGAAATATTGGTAGAATATTCTCATACCAATATTTCTGGTATATTCGTGAAGTTATATTGATCACGAAATGTGATATCAACATACTGGTGCAATATTGGTTGGAAATATTGGTACATTATTGAAAATCATTATGTAGCTATGTTGTCTTCAAAATATTGGTGGAATATTTTCATACCAATATTTGCGAGTTATTCGCATCAGGAATAATCACAAAGGTCAGCCCAGCCGGAGTGCAATGGGAGGGCCTTGCCCTAGGGAAGCCGCCTTGTTGATCACGGTTAACCCCTACTCCAGGTTATAATACTTTACAATCGTCTAGAGCCAATATTTAAATTCTCTCGTCGGATCGGCAATGAGAGTACGTTACCAATCATTTATAGCGCCATCTATCGACATCGGTTTGGGAGTGCGTAATATGGAATAAATATCGAAATTTCGATATCGATATGTATTCTCAAAACAATATGTGAACAATATTGCTTACATGATATAGTGAATCACATATCAGCCAATATAAGATGATATTATTTTCTGAATATGGCTAGAAAACTATTCACCCGATATGCAATTGAACTTGAAAATACAATATTGTTTTTCTCTTCTATGTCCGATATAAGATACATATTGAATTGCCGTTATCGATATTCATATTTGAATCATTGAAAACCCCTTCAGAATCGACATGGGGAGAATGTTCAAATTGCTATATTGTTTATAATTGTTGGAAACAATATGTATACGATATCTTCCACATGATATGGATAGAATGATATTAATCAAGATAGGTGAATATGATATTTCGCATATTGTTGAAACAATATTCAACCAATATGCCGTCGAACTCGAATGTACAATATTGCACAACCGCTTCAGAATCAACATGGGGACAATATTCAAATCGCGATATTGGTTATAAATGTAAGAACCAAATTGTATACGATATCTTCCGCATGATATAGATAAAATGATATCAATCAAGATGGGTGAATAGAATGTTTCAAATATTGTTAAAACAATATCCAACCGATATGCCGTTTAACTTGAATATACAATATTGCATAACCGCTTCAGAATCGACATGGGGAGAATGTTCAAATTGCAATATTGGTTGTGAATGTCGGGAACAATATGTATACGATGTTGTTGTATCGACATTCGTAAAACAATATTATATAACATTCATAGATATGTTTTTCAACACATTGTTAACGAATTTTACAACCAATATTGCTCCAATATTGTAGCTGACAATCCATATTCAGCTCAGGTTGAACCAATATTTCACCAATATTATCATTCCAATATTGTTTGTCCAATATACTCTCATATTGGACCTATATTATTTTTCACATGTACGATATATCTATATCGGCCCAATATGAAATCGGGTTCCAGCCAATATGATGTGCTACCTGGGAATGGTTCATAAAATGAAATTATAGGGAATTTATCAGAATGAATTACTTTGGTACAGTTGCTGAACAGAACACTGATATTGCAAAGTGTATTCTTCAAGGGTGGCACCAAAATATGAAATCTGGTCAATGTTGGAATTTGTCAATAGTCAATTATTGGGAAATAACCAAGGGGCACAAGAAATAAGAGACAAGAATTAACCTCAAAATTCTTCAGACTGAATCATATTTATGTGTTCAATGTAATGTACTTATTTCAAAAGCACCTTGTATATTGAATAGCTTGACATTATTGAAAAAAGACTGACATTTCCATTTTTCTTAAAATTTCCATAAACGAAAATATGCCTGATAGACCTTTTGAAACCGCGGCACCTTTTGGGGTAGCTACAAAACGTTTCATAAAACTTGGGTTCCATCCTGAATTAGATGTATCAGGAGCGATGAAGAAAACAATAACCAAAGTAGGGCCTGGCAGTTACAATCCTAAATATACAACTTGTAAATCAAAAAGAGGAATGAGGTGAGGACTCAAGAATAACAAAGAGGTAACAATAAATAACAGGTAGTTTATTCATATTCCAGTTGGAAGGTAAAAGTGGAAACGGAACTATTCTCGAAATTCTTGAACTATAAGAATGCCACCTTATTGCATGAGCGAGAATTCTACAAATCTTTGCGAGGACCCGGTACTAATGATGTGAACAAAAATCTGTACGAGAAACAGACCTCAGCGGTTCTAGAAAATAAAGGCTTTGGTGCAAACGAACGTTTCAAGCAGCATGATTCTACAAATATACCGCCACCAGGTAATACAAAAACATCACTATCAATGATGATATAGTGTTCTATAATATTTTTGTTTGATTTTAGATACTTATTTTCGAAACTTGGATGATATATCGTCTGTAACGCGTAAGCAGTTTTCCAAAACACCTACATTTGAATGGGATGGATTCACAGATAGATTCAAATCTACTGCACCAAAAAACACGTTGGCAGCAAATAGATACCATGTTCAAGATAACAAAGGTAAGTATTCAAGTATTGTCTAATTTTCACTAGATTAAATTTCATCAATAGTAGCTTATTTATGAACATGGTTGCAAAGCAAAACACAATGAAGCAAGTTAACGTCACCTAACAACATAGTTATAGAAATAACCAAATACAAAAATATACTCAAAATACCACAATAATATTCATAAAAAAACTTGAAAACGTTTTCGGTACTACCAAGTTGCCATTCTCGGTAGAACTTATTTGGATCAAAGATCTATACTCACACTTTTTCCCACCAACCGAGTTGTCTACGGTTCATGAACACTTTGAAGGCTATCCTATATCATTAATACAGCTTTTGCTCTAGCTATTCTGGAGTCAATAAGCTCCAACATTGAAAATGTGTGTTTCAGTGACTATTTCACTCATCACATAATCTGACCAATCACAAGCCAGAGACAACTTGTGTTATCGCGAAAACAGTAGCTGTCTTTCAATGCCGATTGGTCTATCAGAGTTGGAGATTTCAACGATGTAACCATGGATCAAGGATTATAAACTCTAGACATGGATAGCGAAGCAAAGTCTGTCAGTTTGGCATGAAATAATTATAGCTGTAGTTGTCAGAATGAATCTCTCATTTATAACAAATGCTTTTTATGCTTCGTGGACGGGAAGTAGTCTAGCAAACTACCACTCTGTTCTGAAATTCTTCTCTTAATTATGTCTTTCATCGTTAACTCAATTGTGTGGCCGTACAACAATACCACTCGTCCTGAAGGACTCGTGTTACTCGGCAACACACTTTCGTGAACTATGAAACGACAGAATTATCTTGAATATTCAGAACATTACTTATGACTATTTCACTCATCTTGAAATTCTCAGATAATTTGACCGATTACAAGCCAATGACAACTTGTATTATCGCGAAAATACTAGCTGTCCTTTCAATTCTGATTGGTGTATCAGCTTCGGTGTTTTCAACGATGTAACCTTGGATAGCAAAGTAAAGTCTGTCAGTTTGACATAAAAGACATAATTATAGCTGTAGATGTCAGAATGAATCGCTTTGGTTATATGACTTTGGTTATATGACATAATGATATGCTCAAAGGATTTAGTGGATCACTCGAATTTTCGACGTTTTTTAAAATGTGATAAGTTTTTTGCAAATCAACCGATTTTCAATCGGAATGCAGTGTTCAAAAGATGCGTCCTTTCTGTTTAAGATCTGTTGTTCGAAACTTTTTGAAGCTTTCCAGTTATGACATACCAAGTGGTAAAAAAGAGTGTTACATAATCGAAAAAGTTCATGAGCTTCCGTATTCCCCAGGATATTTTGCATCCTTCTGAATATCACCTTTCTTAAAGATTCAAGTCAATATCTAGAATCGGTTTTAGAATTTATGACCTTCCTCATACAGGATGTGACATATCGAAATTTTTCGATATTCTGCGTATTTTTATGCATTTCTGTGGATTCAAAAAAGTTCAGGCGATAATCAAACCGTACTGCACTGTAATACGATCGAATTCATTCCTGGTGAAGTTATCCACCTGGCTCTAAGAGCAGCAGAACTTTCGACAACAACAAAATGCGCGTTTTTCGAATAATATGTGAGATTTTGTGAAATCGTCTACTCATATAGATGCTGTACATATTGATGCTGCTACAATAGTGAGCTTGCGAAATTATGAATTCATTCAGATGGATTGTCCCAGTCAACAACAATTTCGTGATTTTTCTAGATAAGTCGATTCCTGGGGCCGCAAAGAAGCACTTCTGCATTATTCAGTACTTAACATGAAATATTGAAGAAACTTACTGAGTTGGTATGAAATTGAGAATCAATCCTCTATAATGCACGTTTCCTTCATCACTTGGGAATCGGGCAAGTGAAAAGACGATTCTCAGCAAGTGATTATATGTCAATCATTTCAACACTTAATATAACATCCCATTATGAAAGAACTGCCAAGCTGGTGACAACAACTGTCATCATACTACATTAACCAGTATAATCATTAAAGTTACCTTATCACTGTTCAGGTTTATTGAAACTAGCAATGATTAGACTGAATACTGTACGACTGGTAGGTTATCTGTCAATCTAAGAATATTTTTATTTTCTGAGTCAACTGTCACCCATCAGTTGTAGTAGGTGCAATTTGAAATATAACCATATAATCCGATATTACCCCTGCGATTCGATATAGCTCCGGTTGACGGTACTAGACACAGACACTAGAATGGCCAAAAATGGAATAAAAACTTGAGGATCCAAAGTATTCCTTTTATTTTTACACCCCAACACTGAATACTTCATCGTTTAAATACTGTCTGTAGGTTAATCGAGGTGGAGATACATTCATTTTACCTGATTATTTGGGATTTTCTCCTCGTTTCTATAAAATAAAAATATGAGTAATATTTCAATATATGTGTAGTAGGACAAATCAGATGCTTTGCCCCAAAATTTCACTGCGTTTAACAAATTGTTCTATCAGGGAGCCTAGAAGAAAAATCCAATAGCATGTCAGTGACACTTTGTTTGGAAAAATGTTTGGAGAGAAGAAATATAGATATATCAAATTTTTACTTATCTTTGGACGTTTCGTGAACGAATCTGATGAGTGTGATGTTCAGTTTTCAGTAGTAAAAACCATGTTCTATCTATATCAACTGAACAGGAAGCAATGCTATTGTCTCCGTTCAGAAGGATGCAAGCGGATTCCTTGATTTTTCTCTTGAATACTCTATGGATTCTTTAGTCTATAAAAATTTATATTTTTTCCACCACAAACCTGAGTAATCACCATTATTCGAGGATTTCCTCTAATGAGAAGTACCTAACACTTTTTGAACTGATGAATTAATTAAGACATTTTACCTACGTAGATGAAACTGTCAATAGTGTCAATGATATGCAATATACACATAAGATACCGGTGCGAATGCAACCAATGAAAAATGAAACATTCCTAAAACCAAATATAAACTACTCAACACTAATTTCGTCGCACACCAAAATGTCGCCCCTGTTATAATGTGAATAACTTTTTTCAATTTATAATAATTTGAATTTGGTTCACACTGTTCGATAGCCCAGTCCTTCAGCTATAATCTGGTACTTCAATGAAACATAAGGGTATTCACATAAAATCTCTACATGGTGTTTTCCGACACTGTGCAAAATTTCGGAATATTCAAAAGGCTCTCAAATGGTGAAAAAATATGTTTTCTCAACTTCGACAACAGAGGCATGCAGATGATCTCATTACCTCGAGATATTTCGCGAATTAACTTCCTATCTCTCTTATTTACAGAGTGATCTCAAAAAAACAACTTTTTGGTTTTGCAGCCATAACTTTTTTTCACTTCAACCGATTTTGGAAATCTTAGGCTCATTTTGAAGATAAAACTTCAGATGAAGAGATCAGAATATCATAATTGACTCAAGATGGCTATCAAAGATCTAGAGTTTTCTTGAAAGTGACCCAAATCTGGAACGCCGTCTGAATCTCGATTGGGAGGAGAATTGAATGAAAATCAACGTCATCTCGGAAAAACAATTCATTCTGGATGCGTCCATATTTTCCTCGCTCTCAGTAGTCAAGAAGGTGCGTGAGAAAACACAATTGAAACATGTTCTTGCAGAAACATCAGACCATTTCTCCTCTGTAATGCATGGCCCGTAACCAACGTTACAAGAATCACAGTAAGTGACTGACAAGTCAGGTTAGACGTCGTTTTCGAATCATAAACAGATTTCGATAGTTTCGATGCCGCGTCTAACGCAAATGTGGGTGACAACTTTGTTCTCGTTGATGACAATGCGAGACCGCATAGGGTTGTTGGTACACCATTTATGATGAGCCTTAGCTGGTCGGGTTTGTCAGTCCATTGTGATTCTTGTAACGTTGGTTACGGGCCATGCATTACAGAGGAGAAATGGTCTGATGTTTTTGCAAGAACATGTTTCAATTGTGTTTTCCCACGCACAATTCTTGACTACTCAGCAAGGAAAATATGGACGCATCCAGAATGAATTGTTTTTTCAAGAACAAGTTGATTTTCATTCAATTCTCCTCCCAACCGAGATTCGAAGGGCGTTTCAGATTTGGGTCACTTTCAAGAAAACTCTAGATCTTTGACAGCCATCTCGAGTCAATTCTGATATTCAGATCTCTTCATCTGAAGTTTTATCTTCAAAATGAGCCTAAGATTTCTGAAATCGGTTGACGTGGAAAAAAGTTATGGCTCAAAAACCAAAAAGTTGATTTTTTGAGATCACTCTGTAAATAAGAGAGATAGGAAAATGATTCACGAAACATCTCGAGGTAATGAGATTATCTTCATGCCACTGTTGTCGAAGTTGAGAAAAAAATTGTTTTCACCATTTGAGAGCCTTTTGAATATTCCGAAATTTTGCACAGTGTCGGAAAACACCATGTAGAGATTTTATGTGATTACCCTTATGTTTCAATGAAGTACGAGATTATAGCTGAAGGACTGGGCTATCGAACAGTGTGAACCAAATTCAAATTGTTCTAAACTGAAAAAAAATATTCACATTATAACAGGGGCGACATTTTGGTGTGCGACGAAATTAGTGTTGAGTAGTTTAGTTGAAACTACAAATCTCATTACAGCTGAAAGAAATTACAGAAGTATGAGATTTGTTCGGAATAATGTGATTATTATTAATTCTAAAAATGTCAACACAAATCATACGTGATCTGTGATTGTCATGTGAGAATTAATGAATTAGACCAAGAATTCAAACAACCATGACTTCGGTATGGACACATTTTTCAGCTATGCCGGTCGATACGATATGATATGTACCAGTTTAATGATTGTTATTGATCAATGGTATCATGGGCGATATTCATGAGGTTTAAATATTTCAAGACATTTGAATGAATACTTCATCCTCCCTAACTTCATGCGTCATGCTTCCTATCAAAATGAATGTCACTTAAATTCCAATCCGGTTTTGTAGTTACTCACAATTTCTATTCGCGATAGAAAATAACACGTCACCTCATCTGACTGTAACAATTTGAACACTTTGGAGCGGTTTGTTTTGAAGGATTAACGAATAATTACAAACGAAAAACAAATGTGAACCAATGAAAACAAAGTGTGAAGAATTTCACTGGATGAATGATAACACTTTGACACTGTTAATACTTTAATCACGAACGAACCACCACCATATGCTAACAATTAAATATTACAAAATAACTCCTGTCACCGTCGTGATCAGGCAGAGACTGACTAATAATTCCTTTCGCATCATTCTTCCCCACATTTCGGGATGAGTAAGGCGTTATACAACTTCTTGTGTTGAACTATCGTACCATGTATACCGGGCGTCTTTTACAAAAGTAAACAGACCGCACTGACAGCTTTCAAAAACTCCAATAGTTGGCGTACGCATATTTTCTATCGCGAATTAGAATTTATACAGCGTTCATTTTTTGACAGCTAAGTAGAATTTCCTTCTCGTTTTGTTTGACAACTGAACTCATAGGCTTTACTTGATATACATATCAAAATTTTAGTAATATGCTGAATTTACACGGTGAATGGCATTGCTCCTTAGTTAGTGGTGGAAAAAATATTATACATATATACTTACCTCGGGTGAGAATGCTATTATGTAGCTCGCATATTATATCCTTCGACGCTTCGCGCCTTCGGATATAGAAGAGCTTGCTATACCGGGTGACACAGGCTATCGGGCCACCCCTGTAACTTCTGCATTCGTCAACGGATTTTTCTGAAATTCGGTACAGTTATATAAGCAACTATTTCGGATTTGATCACATTACAATCCAATATGGCGGACTTCCGGTTTTTCTGGAAATGCCAGCAATTTTGTTTTTTCAAATGGAACACCCTGTATATTTTTACATATTCAAGTTCAACAGGTCAAAACAAGTGCAATCTTGATGTCAAATGTCAATTTATTCCACAGCCTACCTTGTTGAAAAATTATTCTAACTGCAAGGAAATTCATAAACTAGTTGTTGATTTTTGAATGTATACAATTTGTTACTGAACCAAAAAACAAAAATGATATTTCATTTTGTTCCTTAATGTATGTTCTAGAGAAACGGGTAGGTGGCCCATAAGGGTTCCATTTAAAAAAAAATAATTTTTGATCAAAAAGTGATGTGGCTGAATTGATTCCTGGATAAGTGACACAAAAAACAATTTTTCTGAAAAAATTATGTTCTTCTGTTATGTGTGACTCATTGTGAATAGTCTTGACCACATCTCATTTATCCACGAGGTAAAATGAAAAAACAATTTCAATTTAATTTCTTTCGGAAAAATGACATTTGAAATAAAGATTGCACTTGTTCCGACCTGTTGAACTTGAATATGTAAAAATATACAGGGTGTTTCATTTGAAAAAACAAAGTTGCTGGCATTTCCAGAAATACCGGAAGTCCGCCATATTGGATTGTAATGTGATCAAATCCGAAATAATTGCTTATATAACTGTACCGAATTTTCAGAAAAATCCGATGACGAAAGCAGAAGTTACAGGGGTGGCCCGATACCCTGTGTCACCCGGTATAATAGCTCACTTCTCACCATAGGTGTATAATATACTATTATCTGGTTCGACAGCGAGGTCCTCTCCTCTTGCGAGGCTATATTAAAATAACAATTTTATTTCTTCATAGGTATCGATACAATATTGAAGAAAGTTGTTTCCACTAAAGGTCCATACGAGTTATTCACTGGTCCCAGAGATCAAACCACTATCAAAAACCATTTTGGACCGCCTAGTACGATAGTACCTGAATACTATTATGTGAAACCTAGTGATGCAGATGTTTTATTGAAACATCCTTCAAAAGCCATGTAAGTACCGGAGTTGAATCAACTACAGCTTATTCAGGATTGTTTATTGTTTATTGAGAAACTAGCTTCCAGTCAGAAATAGAATTCTGGTATGAGGAAGTTGATTACATACAATAATAATAAAATAATATAAGGTGACAACAACGACAACAAAAAATGAACAAAAAATCTAAAAATGCTAAATCGATCAAGCCATAAAAAAAGCCACAGGGACTAATCAGTAGATGGCAAATTATCAATTTTATCCATTTCGTAATAAAATCATGTTTTTTCAATTCAATTTTAAATTTTGAAATGTGTCTGCAATTTTTTATATTGTGTGGTAATTTATTGAATTCAGCTAGAGCAGCGTGAGTAATTTTTTTTTTCCAATTATAGAAGTAGTAGAATCAAGATGAAATAAGTCTAATTGTCTCGTGTGATAACCATGAATTTCTGAGTTTCTTATCAAAACAAAATTGGATTTCAGATTATTGTTCATGATATTATATGAAACTTTAAGAGAATCTATTTTATATAATTCATCCAATGAAAATTTGTCTGTTATCGCATACATATCATTTGTTGGGATATCAAATGAGAGACGATACAATATTTTCAGTGCAGATATTATACTGAAATAATTTTTAACAAGATCTCCGAACGTTTATCATATAGGTAATACGACTGAGTATATGAGAATGAAGTACTATGTTTATGACTTTTTTGTAAAGTTTAGGACATCTTCGCAAAGCTCCAATGATTGGAGATATTTTTTGTATCAGAACCGCTATATGCTTGTTCCATTTCAATTTTTCATCAATCCACATACCAAGATATTTTATATGTGTTTCTTTTCAATATTTAATTTTTTATTTAAATATATCTCAAGTGGGATATCACAAGATCTTTTTTCATCCAGTATCACTTCTGTGTTTTCTTTGATCATGTTTATCCGATATGAAACTGCCATTTTGAAGTTCTTGGATATGAAATTGTTAAAATAGAATATATTATTGGATTCCTCTGTCGAAGTATTCAAGCAGATGCTGTTGAAATGAATCGAAACAGCTTTTGTCTAACATGTTCCTCTAATTTTGTACATTTACTTCAAGCATTAACTCACTTTTTTCAGTAGTTTAAATTCTACAGCAATAATAGCACCATACCTTTTATTTATAATCCAGAAAAACCTACTTTCTTCAGATTGTTATTATGTTTCATATTATTTTTAGGGCTGGAAAATTTATGAAAGCGGTGAGATTTACAAAGAAGCCAACAAAAAGACATATGCACAATGATTTGAGTTTATGTTATAGAAATCCAAATGATCCAAGTCCTGCCACCTATAATATTTCTGATAAAATAAGGTAAGTGGTATATTAGGGGTATCGCAGGTCTCCGAATTTCTCATCCTATAATCACGAGAATTAAATATCCTATGAAAATCAACTAATCATTAGTGTAGATTATACAGATTATTTATCGATTCGTTACATATTAAGAAAGACATTTGGCAACATGGTATGGTTATGGAGAGCAACGCTCTCCGTTAGATTTAGAGAATTTCAGTTTTCATTTTGTTTAGATGATATTCCAGCGGAGGTATACGATAGCTGAATCAGTGTCTTGCTATGTTGCCATTCACATGCCCTATGTGTAACGATTGGGCAAACAATGTGTACATAATGATTGGTCAATTTCGTAAGTATTCGAGAAAAATTCGAGGGACCCGGAATACCACTATTGATTGACAGTTCTATAAATAAGTGAACTGATGACAATCGTCTAAAATATCTACAAATATCTTATCTAATTATAAAGTCCTTGTTGAGCGGCATCTAGTATTGAATAAGGATCAATATAATTCTACCTCTCTATATTTCTACGTACTTTTAGGAACAATGACCTCAGCGTATTCCCTGAAAAAAGTTTCTTTCTTGGGGAATTTTTCACATTCTCGTTATATGTGGCTATTATATAATATTCAATCTACATTGTTGCCAATTCGAGTAATTCTTCGAAAGAAAAGTTATAGTGAAAACCCCTCCCAGTAAATTGCTGTGGTTTGAACTAGGTCACTGGATGGGTATTAGTTAGATGGAAGTTCGGACACAGATGAACTTCTGTCCTTTTATATTCTCTATATTACCATGGTTTGAGTGAATAAAAGAATAAGACATATTCTGCTCTTTGCCTTTTCAATTTCCCTAGTAGCGCCTGATTTTTAGATCCAATTTTTGAGGTTAGATTTTGTGTCAAATCAATCATGGCCGTAGATGGGAAATAGAAATAGAATTAGGGTATTATAAACACTCACACCAATTTATAGCGATACATTTTTCGCAGAACAGCATTTTTTAAAATGGAAAGAATGCATGTACCAACATTTTAATATGATAAAAATAGACACTATACGGATATACTTATGTCTAGTTCCTTATTGTATGTATGTACCTCACAAATTTTGCATGGCTTCAAATTCATTTTCCATCCAGGCCGATTTATACATTTACAGCAGGTCATTTTCATGTATGCTTTTTACTCAATAGTTTATGAAATTATATTTCAATTTATTGTCAAAATCAAACAATAAATTGTGAATGAAATAGCGTGGGAAGATTATGGTGCTCTTGTCACAATGCAAGGTATGTAACTTAATAAATCAAAACATTCAAAAACACTAACAGTTGTCATTTCTGTGTCCCAACTCTTATCTAACAATACCATCCAGTCACTCTAGATTGAACTATAGAAATATAATGATCTTTGTCAATTATATTCTACACATTTGACTTTTGCCAAACAAAAATAATTATACACTCCATATAGTCACATTCAAATTCCAGTAATACAGGATTATACAGGGTGTTCCTAAATAGTCTTTACAGAACCTTTGAATCACTAAAATTCAAATTTTGTCGAAACCATGAAAGTAATCGAATTTTATCAAGAATCCATTTTCTTGTAGCAAACAAGTTACGCTATCCACATTTCACATTCAACCCCTATCTTTCCATTGGCGTAGAAGTTATATATGTTTATTTACTGAAAATATCAAGTTCTAAGCCCATGGAATCATATTCGTCATAATCATGTTAAGGATTTTATTGGCAATCTCATGAGCCGTTTCGAAGTTATTAAGCAAAAACGATTCGGAAATTGTAGATTCAGAGCCATCTAGTGCCAAACTAAGCTGAGGTACTGAGGTAAGTGTTCTTGTATCGAATTGTTTTGTTCTGAGGAATGTGGTAAACTATTGTAAAGACCTTTTAGGGATACCCTGTATAATAACTCCAGTCTACATTCACATGTGCCATAATGTGTTGACTCCTTTTCAAATTGTCAATGTCGATATATAAAAAGACATATCTTGTCTTCCAGTGTGTCTGCAAGTAAATCACCATACGCCTTCAATACTTCAAAAGAATTCATCAGGCCCCCACCAAATTGGACTGTATTCCCTGGACCCGGTAGATACTCGCCAAAGGCTCCCAAATGCATGAAACCCAAAAAAGCATCTTGGGTGTTCCTGTCGAAACTAGAGAGAGCATTTTTCATCCCTATTCCCAGTACTTCTTATAATGAATAATCGGCTCAATATCAAAATCTATCATTGATGTATGAAAATGTGAGTAAAACATTTTTTGGATGCCCCCATCTCATTCCATTATACTAATATATTCATCTAGCAATGTTTCTAGTTACCATATAATTATTTTTATATATTCACATACCTAACAAAAATGTAGAAAACTTCATAGTAAGCGCCAAATATTAACCTCAATATTTATTTCTTTACGAACTATATTTGGGAAGATGAAAAGGCAGAAACTTTGTTGTTTTTTACAACCCTCGAGGTATAATCACCAAATTGTTATTTTCGATTTGCTCTCTTCAATTTGTTGAATCAAAAGTGAATCTCCACCTCATTTCAAACAAATTTTATACTTATTATTTCAATCAATTTTTTGCATAAAAAATATGGATTATTTGGAGAGCTTTTTAGAAAGTGTAGCCACCCTTGTCATACCATTCGAAATGTAGTTGAAAAGTCCAAATGCATCTCTTTATAATCTCGTTCCATTTCTCGGATGTCTTCTCATTTTTTGGCAATTCAAATGGGCGGTAACCATTATTATTAGAATTTCTACAATCAGTTACAATTTATTTAGACGTTGTAGATCAACAGATCACAATTCAATATTTTCTCATTCAAGCACCATTTTCACCGGAACGCCTATTTAATATTGTTTTGTTATTCGTGGGTAGAAAGAACGCTTATTCATGACTAACAATTGAGAACCTTCCATTGCATCGTTGTTTTTAGATGTTCAGGAAACCACTAATAAATTCTAGAATACACAAAGAGAGAGAAACTCAAAGTTATTACCACAATAGTTCTTGAAATGAACGAAAATGGTTGGTAACGAGAGAAAAACAACTACTTTCCTGACTATATGCCACAAAGAACATTGAATTACATCCTCTCGATATCTATGCAACGATTCGTAAAGACGAATACGATTGCAAATGTTTCCTTCCTAGATGCTGAATTATGATTAAATTGTTCAAGACCACCTGCAGACCGGTTTCAAGCTCTTGGCTCTCATCAGTACAGGGTTGTCCCAGATAACATTCTTGACCGCTATCTGGTGCGAACCTGACCCAACGTAAACGTATCCCAGCAATTGATACCCCACGAGGCATTCTATTCCTTGCCAGGTGGCGTTCGGCGTTCGCGTTCATTTCGCGGACGTTGAATGCCTCGTGGAGCATTAAATGCTGTGATGCGTTTACGTTGGGACAGGTTCGCACCAGATACCGGTCAAGAATGTTATCTGGAGGACAACCCTGTACTGATGAGAGCCAAAAGCTTGAAACCGATCTGCAGGTGGTCCATGCGTTCCTGAACAATTTAAGCACAATTCAGCATCCAGGAAGGAAACATTTGTAATCCTATTTGTCTTCACGAATCGTTGCATAGATATCGAGAGGATGTAATTCGATGCTCTGCGTGGCATATAGGCAGGAAAGTAGTCGTTTTTCTCTTTTTATGAACAATTGTGGTAATGACTGAGTATCTCTCTCTTTGTGACCATTGCATTCCACTTTGTTTATTTGGCTTTTTCCTGGTTGAATTCTAGATGATTTGAGATTTTCGCGACAATCTGGAACGCGCGATACAGGGGGATCGATATAGTTCCGCCCATTTGCGCCTACCGTCCTTTTAAAAGGATTTCAAAATGAAAACCGTATTTTTCTCATTCAGCTGACGGTTTGAAGATGTGGCCAGTCTGGAATTATATTCAGTTGACTTCTTGAACAAGGTCAATTACGATCAATAGGATTTTTGTTAAGTTTTGGATCGATAGTGACGGTTAAATAACGCTATGTTTCAAGTGATTTTGCAATGAGTGACTCAAGGTAAGACATGTTGAAAATCGTAAATCTTTTCGTTGTTTTGATTATTTTTAACAAATAACAATATACTCACTTTTTTATATTTGTGGTTTCACATTACTCGATCAATCCAGAGACGTTCAATTGAACGAGGACGGTAGGATTATATGCTACTATGCGGTTTTTCTGCAGGTATTGGAAAAAACTACTAACCATGGCATAGCTCTTAGAGGAATTGGAGAATGACTCTACGTCAGATATTCCTACAGGTATTATAATTTTTCAACCGTAAGTACCAACTAAAACAGCGATACCGATGAAGATTCTGGGGCTGAAGACGATGTAATTCCAAATAATTTACATGGAGTACAACTAAGAGCCCCTGCGGAAATTCAATTTGACGTGGAAGGTGATGACGACTGGGACAGTGATGACGATCTACCACTGTCCACTTTTGTTGAAAGGCGACCTAAACCCAAAAATACGTTGGACTATACTCTCAATGAAGATTTTGATTCTACGTTTATACAATGGAAACCAGTTCAAACTGCACAAAGCAATCGTTCCCCTGGAAATATTTTCGGGATATTATTTGATGGAAACTTGGTAGGACAAATTGTCAATTTTAGCAATATTTATGAACAAGCAAAAAAGACAACAACAATTCCGGACAAATATAAACACTTCTAAAGGACCTAACTATTTGCTAAGCATTTTGTAAGATATAATATAAACATATTTTCGAATATTTCTTCTTCTAATAGTAGCCCTTTATTCTACCGTCCTTTCAAAAGAACCGTTTTTTTTTCAAAAACTGGAAATCAAAATTTTTTTCATGATTTTTTCTAGATTTGTTAGACTTTCTATCAATAGTTTTTAAAATTATATATACAAAATTAGAAATAATAGTTTCAGGGCCTAATGGGTTAATGATATACCAGTATACCAGGGCTCTTCTGGAAATGCTCAGACTGTACAAACAGTTACATTCTGCTAGATTCAGCCGGCATTCAAAAAATAGTGGAAACCAAACTGAATGTTGCCCTTGATTCCATGAAGAACGAAGTAAATGCTGCGATAATAAAAATCAATGAAAGTGAAACTTCTAACTGTGTATGAGTATTCAGATGTACTGAAAGACAAATCACAACCAGTTATTTTGATTCATCCCAATAACAGTAATAAGTCTTCTTCTAGTACTAAGGCAGAAATTCTGTGTAATGTTGATCCTGTTCAAGAAAACTTGCAGCTAACGAAAGTCAAACATGTCAAAGATGGTGGGATTCTGATCTCGTGCGGGAGTAGAGCCGATAATGAAAAGTTGAAAGTCATTCTGGAAGAAAAAATGTCAGCAGAATACAAAGTTAAGGAAGTTGGCGGAGTTCTTCAAAAAATTCGATTGGTTGACATGACTCAGAAGTTTTCAGCGGATGATCTTAAAACCTATCTGATTAAATGCCACGAACAAATATATACAAAAACTCTCCTGTACATACTATGTGTAGCAACTATAACCTAATAAGTAACCAGCTTGATATATTTCATTGTAATGTGAGGCAAATCAAAACTATGATATATCAGCGCCGCTCAGGGAAATTATTATTACAATATTGAGAACTGACGTTTTCCATCCAGAAGTGATGACAATTTGAAACTGTCAGTGATGACAAGTGTCCTCACTCTATAAAAATATCCTTGAAGCATTAGCATTGACTACCCCACCGATAAGGATTGCTCGGACGACAATATAGTCTCTCAAATATCTTTGAAATATCCGATATCCACGTTCTGTGGAATCCATAGGTAGTAGTAATATAAACACTTATTATGGTGACACCCGAAACACTACATTGTATGTAGCAAGGTACTGTGTGTGGTACTGTGTATTCACTAATCACCTCAACTTTGTTTAGATGGCGTTTGGTTATATTTTACATGATATTATAATAATAATTACCTGATTGTTTTCAACTGGTTCGAATATCACTGGCAGTTTCAAATAATGTTCTGGGGGAACATTTGTATCTCTCATGTAAGGTATTCGAAAAGGACCAACAGGATTTAAGAGACTCGTTTTTGGTTTGATGGAGTTATCTAAAATATTTTAAATCTAGATATTTGATAATAGATGTCTGAAACAACTCTCACATTGTATATTTTGTAGAATGATATGTTCGGTTTTGCTCATCCCCACTGCTACATTTCCAAAATTTATTCTTTGCGTTTTGAGATTCGTTATGAAATCTGGCCTGACAACTCTGACAGACGCGTCCAAATATATAGTTTCTTGTCTTCGGATCATTGATGTACTGTAATAGTCAATGCTGCATACCATCTTCGACTGTAGCATATAAGGTTCAAGAGTTCTCCAGTAACACATCTCGGCTGGATAGTAATCGAGATAATCCAGAATTATTTCTGATTCTGTTATCTCAATTTTTGGGTGGCTCTCTTCGGTATCTAGTTGTAATAGACATTTTAAAATATAGAATTTGCGTTTTATTCATCCGATTCCGCCACTGGAATCACTTTAATGTCTCGTTTTATTTGCAACTTTTCCGATTCCGGTTGCTACTACAAGGAATGACGTGGAATGACTATTGACAGTTGTCACAAAATTAAATCAGATTGATGAAAAACGAAACTTTTTGAGAGTAAGAGACATTTATAAATCATTTCTATCGTGAGATTCACTATTTGATGATTCATATGTTCATTCCCAGATAAAATTAATTGTCTCGATCTCGAGAGGAGTTTCTCCAATCACCACAATCACTGCTCCAAATATTCGTCGATTCATTTTCTATAGATTCTTAATTCTAGTATTATTGATTTTGAAATCATTTGGATCCCCAATATATAAATATAACATCTTATGTAAATTCTTTCATGCAGGGTCATGAAGTTTCTCGCTTTATTTATTAAACGCCACTCTGTTCCCAGCACCATTCTGGTAACGGTGGTGGGAAAAGAATGACGTTTACAAATAAAACGAGAAACTTCAAGACCTTGATAGATGGCTCCAAATGATTTCAAAATCGTATCATATCATAATAGCACAAGAGAACGAATCAATGCATATTTGGAGCTGTGATTGCGGTGATGTAAGAAAGTTATCTGCGATTCTGCGATCGAGAGAACTCATTTCATTTGGAAATGAAGATATGGAACCTTTCCTACCCGGATAAATAAAACGCAACTATAGTCTCAGCTGATGTGGAAAATAGAGCTTACCTATAGTACTGGTTGATTGATTATATTTTACTGAATAGCTATCTCAAATAATATTGGTTTTACAGAAATGTTTGAATGGGCAAAAGTGAAGTATTTTCTATGGGCATTCAGAATCTCTTACTAGAAAATGCAAAAGAGCAAGAGCAAGATCTTTTTTTAAATGGAACACCCTGTATTTTATTTTTCCAATCGATAGAGCTCTTTCTCCTGATTTCAAATATATCATAGTGGAAAAAGAAGATGGTGTGTCTACGCGCATATTATGTTACGTCATCTGGGGATACCAATGACAGGTGCTAGTCAAAGACAGATACTGTTGCCATAGGCGTGCGCTATGAATTCACTCAAGTTTATTGAAATTTCTCTGAGTTTCTCGATCTGTCTAGAAATAATTCAATTTATATAAATAGGTACCCATTCCTTCGATTTTACTATTCTATTGATTCTGAAATTTGTGATCTTGCGGTAATCGCAATCGCAAAAATATCAAATACGTACGAATTATCATGCATTGCCAATCCCATCGAATGATCCACCACTGTGTCAATTCTGACAGATCAAAAATTCAGCAGTTCATGATGTTGACGTTGCTTCTGCTTTTACATCGACAGCAGTGGTATCGTTTTGCCGTTTTGTCATTCGAATCTTGGTGCAATTTATAATTTATAATTTGTGAGAAATTGAGTGTTATGAATTTATTTCCAATTATTTCTAACTCAATATTCGACGAAAGATTTTCTGTAGAAGTGGCAACTTGTTTCAAATATTTGTGATTTTTTGGAGGTGTGTAATTCAACAACTGTACTTTCAAATTTGTTTGCGAACATTTTGCATGGACATCTCGAATACGTTCTGGAATAGGGATGTGTTGAATATGATGATAGGTGAATACTTTGGAATGAGCATATAAGGTAGATACCCTTATTTGAGTTTATTTTCGGTCGGCAACAAGCTTCCACTCATCGTTTCATTAGGTCTCCATTCTGTGCCTTTTGTATATTAGTTGGAATTTCCATAACCAGATACGAAACAAGTGGGCGTTTTTAAATCATTTCATTCAATTTCAGAACATATAATACCTATCTGAAGTTTGGGACATCGATCTCACTATGAAATATATGTATATACTTCATTGAGATTACCTCTGTCACTTTTCGAAAAAAATATAACAGCTGTAAAACGCCTGCCTTAGGTCTATACCAAAAAAATCTAAATATTTCAAAAACTGACAGAAGATAACTTCAATAAAGTATATTATTTAAAATTTTCAGGTTTACGATGCTTTTTTTGCATTTTCTAGTAATATATCCTGAATGTCCATAGAAAATACTTCACTTTCCCCCATTTGACGTTTCTGTAAGACCAATATTAACTGAGATAACTATTCAGTAAAATATATCCAATCACCCTGTATACTTTCCAATTATGAATAAAACGGATAGTGTTTCACCAGATATTTGTATTCGGCAAGTTTATTAATGTGAAACGGGTTCTGCTATCCATGTTATCTACTTTATTCTTGTTTGGAATCAACTATATATCTTTTTTGAACTGATATTATGTTAATGGTCTGTTCTCTGTAGTTATGAGTAAAAGGATACGCATTAAACAATTTCAACCAAATTAGAAAATGTATACTCACAGTCGGTTTTTGAAATACTCTGACTTTTCATTTTTGTTTTCGATTTACTTTCGGTTTTCTTCTGTTTGGATTTTGTTTCTTTTTTCTCCCGTTTGTTCTCCTTGATATTTTTCTTTTCTTCTTTTAATTTTCCTTTTGATCGAGATTTTAATTTTCTTAGCGCTAAATCTTGTTTTCTTTTCTCATATATTTCAGTGTATTTAATTGACCTAGCTGTATCTTGAATTATACTTTCTGGAATGGAAGGCTTTGCAACCAAAATTAGTTTTCTAGTCTGTAAAAAAATATTACTTAGTGAATTATAGGTTCATTTAACACCATATTTTGTGGATGTGGCTCGCCTTCATTTTTATACTCTCATTGAATTTGAATGACAACAAATTTACTTTCTAATTCAACCAGAATATATATTTATGCCACAGAGGGTGATCAGAATTCTGAATCTTGAACCACCCTGTATTTGCTCCAATCAAATGTCAGTAGATAGTAAACATAGAAACACACTATCACTGCAGAACTTAATAATTAGCAGTATTCCAGAATGTGTCGAGCCAACAACAAAATAAATACGACCCTGTCACGGCTTATACTTTTATGGCTTTATCGCATGTCATTATCCCATCTCAGGTCAGGTTAGTTTCATAGATCTTGAAAATAAGTATGCACTCCAAAAAAGTATTTACAAAAATCCATTTTGCACTGCTTATTAACTTACCAAACTAAATCCACAGAAATAATAGCAAACTTCTTTTTCAAAATAATTTGAATATTCCGGTGCGGCATCGAACACCAAAAACCGAAATATCTCGAAAACGGCTTACTGTAGCGAATTTTTACAACAGTATCTTTTGTGCTCAAAGATGTTAAGAACATTATTTTCTTTACAAAAATAGTGAAAAACTACACTGAGAATAAGATGTGGCCGTTCTAAATTATAGAAAGTGCATCTTGAAGTTTCTAACGGCCACAGTGAAAAGGTGTCCGTATTCGCGTTTCGCATTTCAAAAAACCCCCGGCTATCAATTAACGAAGGAATACTTTACCAGCTTGTATCTCGGAAACGGAACAATTTCGGACTGAGGTAAGTTGCTGTAAATCGGTTTATTTTGACCTCAGCAATATGTGCTGAGATTTTGTACAGACCTTTTAGAAACACCCTGTGTGTGATATAAAATAATCAAATCTGATTCTTGATTGAATATGATTTTTAAGAGATTCGTACACTGATAACCGCTAATTCCCGATAGAAAATAAGCGTACTCCACCTATTGGCGTTTTTGAAAACTGTCGAAGCGGTTTGTTTACTCTGTTTTCATTAGTTCACATTTGTGTTTGTGTTCAAAAGTTGCCGTCAGGTGGGGCGACGTGTTATTTTCTATCGCGAATAACTATTACTTCATTTTTTTTAAACCTCAATATTGTTTTGTAATGACACTTATTACTGTCTGATTATTAGTCTTTTACCATTCAAAATCGTCATTATCTATGAAAACAAGTAGTAATACCTCTCCATTTCTTAGTGTTCCACAAGTCGGCTCGATCCTTAGTTCTTCATTATCACCCGTTATTTTGAACCAAGCTTCATAATTAGGCAAACTTGTTGCTGAACTTTTTTTCAAGAAGTCACATTCCAAAGTAAACTCTGACTTGAGAGCTTTGAGTTCTATTTCCACAAAAGAGTAGGAACCACAAGGAGTATCTGGAAGTTCTAGGTACTGACAAGACAGCTCTAATAGTGGACGAAGAATTTTTGCAGTGATAGATATCGTACTCTTTTCAGCTACTGGTTTCATGTTTGGATATTTCCGAAAAAAGTTTGCCTCACTACATTCATTTGCTGAAAATATCATTAATCATAGTCTGATGTCAGCTATTCTAGGGGGTCGTCTAGAATAATTGTTCACAGAATAATTGTACTGTAGGTTAAATATGCAGGTGGTATATGGTCTTGGCGAGGGTTTTCGTTTTCTCTTGGATGCTGACTCACAAAGTGGATGCAGAACGATAGAAGCAATGAATACCTACCAGTTGGGAAAAAAAGTTTGGGATCTATGTGATGTCAAGGTTCCGGGGTTTTCTGGCCTCAATATACTGGACTATATCGACGATAACGATTTTATCCGGCCAATTTAAAAAATAACAAAATAGGTGGTTTTTTAATGAAAATTCCCGGAAAAAAATCACCAGTCCCAAACAACGTGCAAAAAAATACCTGGTGAGCTCAAAATTATTCGATTGAATTAACTTACCTGCTACACAATTCAAACTTCGAGCTTTGGAACCGCGTTGGCTTACCAGATATCAAACAAAATGTGTTTTGATGCTTCTACAGAAATATGTTGATTATTTTTCTCTCAAAGTTATAGATTTTCTGCAGATTTTCACCACACTGTCTTCACAAATTCTATTACTTTAAGAGTTAAATATTTATAGAGATTTGATTTTGATTGGAAGTTTGCTTCTCATTTTACATTTAGTTGTAAAATAGAGTCGCATTTCACCTATTGAAACAATGCTAAATCATATTATGTACAATGCTAAATTGGTTTTTAGTTCACCGCTGTGGCAGTCACAAATTCCAACAGAGGTCGCACCTCTTGTGATTTTTGTGAATTGTTGAAGGTTATAAGTGAATTGGTCTAGAAGTTCTTACTTAGAAGCAGGAACAACCATTTGGAAATGATTCGAAATATGATTTTGACTTTTTCTGAATATCAAGACAATTTGAACATCGAGACCAAAACTTATACCTCCATCAATTTATATTGGATAATAACCGATTTCCATGTCATATTCATAAAGTCGTTTGTTGAGTTCTTCTGCATATTCATGCGACTCTGGGAAATATTCCAACCGTACTGAGTCTTTCAATTTAATTATATGTTGGTAAAGTTTGTCTTCTTGAGGGGTTCTCAGCTCTTTCAAAATCATATCAATCGACCTCCTCAGTTTCTTAGTACTGAAATCCTGTAACACACAGAGATGAAATAGCACTCAAATGAGTATTGTCTTCGATTAGTCACACCAACAAGATGATCCACCCTCTAGATGGAGGTGGAAATGTTGAAGCCAAGTTTGGTCTTAGTTCTTGGCTGGTTTCTAGGTGGCACTAGGGAAACTCAGCAAAATACGGCTGGTTTGTCTATACCAATGAACTCAATATCAACACCTGGAAGGGATCCTCTGTGAACGATGAGTGAGGCAAAAATATGTTCAGGCAACCCGAAGTGGTTACGGATACCTATCTCCTATCTTATGTTGGCTAATGGAAAGCGCTCGCAACATTTGAAATATTTTCTTGTTTTTTTGCTTTTATTTAACAGTATACGTGAATAATAATAAATATTCATTTAGGAAAAAAGATAATGTCAATTATTATATGAAAATTATTATTGATTTTTTATTGACTCAAAACTGAAATTCCCTTTTTATTCTTACAGGATTAGGGAGGCAAATGAATACAAAATAGAAATTATATATTCCCATTCAAATGTCACAATATATTATACAGGGTGAGCGAAGTAGGCGAAGCTCAATGTTTCAGCACTATCAGAAGAAATAGAAAAACGATCGAAAACATTTTAAAAGAGGCTCTTGAATGGTATCGAGTACCTAAGGTCTATTTTAAGCCTAATTTTCAAAAGTACCCATTTTTCCATAAACATTTCACAATTAGAAGGTGAATGAGAGGTGAATGAAAAGTGAATAAAATTACAATGTTAGAACGAATTTTTTCATTAATGATGAATATCTGCGTCGCCCGTAAACCTTTATTCTTTTCTTTCTGGAGAACGAGAAGCTCCAAAGGCAAATCTGAAAAGACAATATTATGATGTAGCTCTTGAGTTTGAAAATTTGAACTTGTTGTTGACATTGTTTACCTGTAAATGGTGGTGAATCAGCTGTGTTCTGGCAAATAGTATTTCTATAATTACAACAAACTGTGGTGTTCTGTTAGTTTTTAAGGGTTACATTTTTGTTTAGGATAGATCAATTCAGTATGAAATAAAGGAAACCCAAACACGCAAACTTTAGAGTGGTATTATGGACCCTGGATTATATCTTTGATTGATATATTACCCTACTCTGGATTTTACTTACTAGTGTTTTTTTTTGGTAGGGATTTGTAGAAGTTATTCTTTTAACTGGATCAATAAGCGTGAAAATATGAAAAATACCATTTTCGATGCCATTTATGGCTGTAAATAGTGCTGCTGCAACGATAAAGAGGGTTCTATTATTATTTACCACAAGTTTAATGAAAGGCAATGATTTTGTTTTATCATTTGTTTCTTTTGGAAAATTTTCGAACTTAGGGAATTCCTTTCGTGCGCCCCAAGAGATAAAAAAGTGTGGTGAATAATATACCAATAAAAATAGCTGAAAGGAAACATTTCAAAATGAGTTGAGACATGACTTCCATGTGAACTTCAAACTATTATGAGGATGAACTCTATGTGGAAACCTTCGAATGAAAGAGTGGCATTGAAGGCAAAACCAAAAAAGCTCGAGTGATTTAAAATTAATGGCATTTCATTTGCCTTATTATAACCTTCACTTCTATAAAAACATTTGGGTACTCAAAACATCACAAAAATCCTCACAGTAGCTACTTCGATCCCAATAATAATATTTTGAAATTCATATTACAGGCATAAGCAGGGAGTGTGATCAAACGTAATAGTTATACCTAATAACCCTGTCTCCAAATCTTAGTTTGGTCATTAGCCGTTTTACTTAATTCCTTAATATGTTCATTTGAAATATCTGCTAGAAATGAATCAGTAATTCATTCGCCTACACGGCCGTTTACTATATGATTTGCAATTGAAGACCACAGAGGAAAAAGGGGGAATGTCACAACGAGAAAAACGCGATTCAAATGTTAAAACCTCCTTACTTTTTGGAAGTTGAAGGAAACTGAAATGAAACCACCTGGAACGTTACCACCGATACAACAAGGCCAGCAGACTCTGACGTAAACAGCTCGTGACGTCACCAAGAGAGGCCAGTTTTTTATTTTATCGCTTGTCGACTAACGCGTCAGTTCGTGTTAATTCATCGGTGATTCACGTATGTTTTTGAAACGGTCCTGAATTCTTTTGTTGTTTATTCATCAAAATAATTGGCGGAAAAAATTACTGTTCTGTGAAATATTTTGTGTTGTGATCGGCGAAATAACAATGCCTTTCAAGTGTTGTGTTCCCTTTTGTCGGGGGAATTGGTTCAAAAGTTCATGCTTTCAGTTTCCCGTTGGACGAGGAGCTATCGAAAATGTGGGTATATGCAATTCACCACGAGGATTTTACTCCAAGTTCAGTAGTAAACAGAGCTTAATTTATAATGATGAATTAATAATAGAAGACAATTACTCTCTCATAAAAGGTATAAGTAGAGGAAAAACAGAAAAGCTTTGATTGTGCAGTTAGTTTTGTATTCGTATATTATAGTCAACAAAATCATCTCTGAATTCGAGGAAATTTTCTTGAATGTTCATAATAAACGGGCATTTTTAATTCTCATTCTCAAATTTCTTTCTGAAAACGGTCGTTTGCCTCGTGGCAATGAATGCAGAATGCATTCCAATGATCAAATTGCAACTATCATATTAACATGAACTACAAACACTCTACTTAAAAAGGTAAAACTGCATTTATCATGATATTTATCATGAAGATATTTGACAAAAAAGTTCCAAATTTCACCTTCTTTTTCACCTGTCTTCTGGATGGCATTTAGAACAAATTTCCCTTCTTTTTCATCATATTGGACAATTTATATATAATTCTATAAATATGATTTTCTTGAGATTAATCCATATTTAGTGAAAAGAAGGAAGAATATCATTCAAAATAATGGCGTGTGTAATGTCATTCGAAAGCAATCTATTGGCATTTGACAGTTCGTATTTTGATTGACTATTGATTAAATGGTCGTCATCTGGAATGCTTGTTCACTAAATATGAAAAACTCGCCATAAAAATCATATTTCCTGTTGAATTTTCTATATAAAAATGTGCCATCGAAGTACATCATGAGTATATAAAGTGTCCAATGACAAAATGAGAGCAAGTAGCTTCAAATCCCCCAATACAAGGGGAGAAAGAAGGCGAAATTTCGAACTTTTTCTTGAAATATCTCAATAAATAGTGGTTTGTTCACATTTTCATTATAAAATTCGGTTTATCAGACAAAAATACGTGAGTACCGAAAAAAATTCTCCAAAAAAAACCATCGCATGATGAATGCAGTTTTACCCTTAAAAATTACGGTTTCAAGTGTAACGATCCACTTGGGTGAAAAATCCAACAACAGAAAATTGAAAACACTCACTGGTTATTTTTTCAGGTAATAGAAATTCTCCAAGATAAATATAGGTAATTGTAACAAACGGCATGTCAATCAAAATAAAATACATTTTCCACAATTTTCTTTCGATCAATCTCACGATAAGTTTATGTTCTGCGGGCCCTGTATAAGTAGGTGTGAAGTTTACCTTCACCACAATTTTTGCCAATATATTTAATTCGAATGGGCTGCTGTAGGTGTATATTTGTGTTTTATCCTGGTTTTTGCTTTAAAACTTCGTTTTTCCATAATAAAATCGAATGGGGTGCGAAGAAGGGCTCAGTTGACGACTGGCATCCTTTTTTAACTGGAAGCCCTTCAAAAAACAGCAAAATCGGCTCAATGATGATCTAAAACTAAAATCGAAATACGCGCTATAAGCGCTTGTCGTTTCGAGCCGCTGGTTAGGCCTCACTAAGTGACGTCACCCACGGAGCATGCAGGCCTTGTTGTATCGGTGGTAACGATTCAGGTCCGTTGCCTGCGTCTTCGGGGCCACGCCCATCGCCGACAAAACGGCTCGAATGAACTATCCTTCTGTAGTTGTATAATCCTTGACCGCCACCTACTGAATAGGATTTCTGGCTCCATTGCTCTTATAAGGATGGCTCATCTTGTTGATGCAAATAATCAAGAGTAGTGTTAAAAACCGGATGGCTCATCTTGTTGATGCAAATAATCAAGAGTAGTGTTAAAAACCTGTTTGAATTGTCCTAAGTTACTAATGGTATCGAGATTTATGTCGAATTTAACTAGGTAATTGTTGAATTTCTCTTCTCTGAAAAATTTCTTGAGGTCGTTGATATCCGGATGATAGGATAGTTGCAGGATTTTAGTTTCTTCTGGGGCTAGCGTCCCGTATCCCAAATTTGGCGAAAGTGTCACACTCTGGAAAGGACCCCGCACTTTTAGTACGTAAAATGGTTCTCGGTGAAATTTTCTGAATTTTCATTATGTTGTAGAATTCGATGAACTGATTGAACCTGCAGAATCGTAAAGTTCTTTGATGAACAGATTCTGAGATACAGGGCGCTGAAGTTACAAATCGGTATTTTTCATTTAATTATTTTCTCGAAATTCAAAGATGCCAAGTACAATTTTCTTCGCTCATATCATTAACGAACCTCCATATTACTCAACATAATTCAGATGGTTCAGATGATGTAATTGTTCACAGAGTGAAACATATAAACATTTCAGTGATGTCTGAAAATTCGATGTAATAATGAAATATCAAAAAAATAATTTAGACATGCAATATTCTATTCTCATTCTATCATGAATCACAATTCATACATTTCATACAGGGTGACTTGAAAAATTGGTGACATCTAAGACCGCTTTATTCATACACATCCTGTATATTCGAGTGAATTGTTAATCTCCAAAGATAGCTGATATCGTATGAACATAATTTCGTTGAGATATATAGGGTGATCATGAAGATTTTCGATGATGAAAATGACAAAAAATCGTGTTTTTTGAAATCACCCTGTTATTCATGAGTAAATCGGTGAAATTCCCTAATTATTTTTTAATATATTCATCATTCGCTCCTCAACGCTGCCTTGAAAATTCAGTTTCCTATCATAACGGGTGTCATAGTTATTAATTCAGGAACTTACCATCTGCATGAAGGGTTAAAGAGACTTCTTCACTTACATTCGCATAGTGGCCGATATTCTTCACAAACAATGGGACGTGAGAATGTGGAGACGAAAATTAGGTTCAGTATTCATATACAGGGTGGGCCACCAGTAACGCCTCGGTCTCTAGAAGGCTAACCACTTATCTTCTTGGAATTCTTCCTCTCTAGGAAGTTGCATGTCAACATAGGCTACCATTTAAAATTATTTCTAAACATACAGGGTGTCCCCAAAAACCATAAAACACTGAAGTTAAACTTTTTTCTATTGAACACCCTATATATTATTTCATTTTGAGATTCTCCCTGATGAGCTGATTTCAACGACCCATCATACTTGGGGTCTAGCAGTTATAATTACTGAAATATAGGGTGTGAAAAATCGAGATTTTCCAAGTTCAAGAATTTTTTGTGTCGAAACTATTCATAATTGGTCAAAACGGCTCACATGTCCCTATCTCAACTTTTGATTAACTATCTACTGATATTTAATTGGGACATATACCGGGTGATCAAGATTCTGAATTCTGCACCACCCTGTATTTGTTTCAATTAAATGTCAGTAGATAGTTGATCAAAAGTTGAGATAGGGACATGTGAGCCGTTTTGACCAATTTCGAATAGTTTCGACACAAAAAATTCTTGAACTTGGAAAATCTCGATTTCTCACACCCTATATCTCAGTAATTATAACTGCTAGAACCCAAGTATGATGGGTCGTTAAAATCAGCTCATCAGGAAGAATCTCAAAATGAAATAATATATAGGGTGTTCGATTGAAAAAAGATCAACTTCAGTGTTTTGTGATTTTTGGGGACATCCTGTATGTTTCAAAATAATTTCAAATGGTAGCCTATGTTGACATGCAACTTCCTAGAGAGGAAGAATTCCAAGAAGATAAGTGGTTAGCCTTCTAGAGACCAAGGCGTTACTGGTGGCCCACCCTGTACAGGGTGAACATTAGAAATTCAATAACAATAGCAGATATATGAATTTAATAATTAAATTATATTATTACTACCAAATTGTATCATACAAATACTTTATAGTATCATCCTATTTTGTAGTGGTAATATTTGATGAATAGTGACTGGCTCCTATGTCATTATGTCCCATACAACACCTTTTCATATTTATCGCTGCTATTTCGGAAACATCCAGTATAATAGGATTATTTATATTACACCATCATACGTATTGAATTATATCATTGGAATGTGATATGAATATGGATCTAATGATATTATAATAATTACTGATAGCAAGAAATATGAAAATGATGGAATCGCCTGATTCTTAGTGGAAAACAAATGTGAAAAAATCTGTCGATTCCAGGATTCAACTCTCCCTTTTAGAAATGGAAGCGTGAAAGACCGAATCATTCTCCCATCTCCTAGGTATTGTTCGTTTTTCATTTTGGCAGAGCTTGTATACCTAACTATCAGTACATTATATTAATATTATTAAATTCATATATCTGCTATTGTTATTGAATTTCTAATGTTCACCCTCTATATGAATACTAAACTTATTTTCGTCTCCACATTCTCACGTTTCACTATTTGTGAAAAATATCGGCCACTATGCGAATGTAAGTGAACAAGTCTCTTCAACTCTTCCCGTCATGATAGGAAACTGAATTTTCAAGACAGCGTTGAGGAGCGAATGATGAATATATCAAAAAATAATTAGGGAATTTCACCGAGTTAATCATGAATAACAGGGTGATTTCAAAAAACACGATTTTTTGTCATTTTCATCATCGAAAATCTTCATGATCACCCTATATATCTCAACGAAATCATGTTCATACGATATCAGCTATCTTTGGAGATTAACAATTCACTCGAATATACAGGATGTGTATGAATAAATCGGTCTTAGGTGTCACCAATTTTTCAAATCACCCTGTATGAAATGTATGAATTGTGATTCATGATGGAATGGGAATAGTATATTGCATGCCTAAATTATTTTTTTGATATTTCATTATTACATCGAATTTTCAGACATCACTGAAATGTTTATATGTTTCACTCTGTGAACAATTACATCATCTGAACCATCTGAATTATGTTGAGTAATATGGAGGTTCGTTAATGATATGAGCGAAGAAAATTGTACTTGGCATCTTTGAATTTCGAGAAAATAATTAAATGAAAAATACCGATTTGTAACTTCAACGCCCTGTATCTCAGAATCTGTTCATCAAAGAACTTTACGATTCTGCAGGTTCAATCAGTTCATCGAATTCTACAACATACTGAAAATTCAGAAAATTTCACCGAGAACCATTTTACGTACTAAAAGTGCGGGGTCCTTTCAGTATACACATCAATAGACGATAGACAATAGAGATTGAATAAGAAAATCTGAAACAATATACAGGGTGTTTCACAGGTAAAGGGAAATATTTCAATGGTAGATAGGGGTCACAAGGTGGTTCTGAAAATACCATATTTGATAGGTCTTAGAGTTTTCATAACGGAGATACAGGGCGATTTATCGATTTCGAATAATTATTCATTCGTCTATAAGTATTGAACTACCCAGTATATTTTTCTAGAATTTGGTATGGGGCTTAAACTTGGGACGTTGAATACATTCACCTATCGGGCGAAGTGAAAATCCAGGTTCGGCTTCAGGAAAAATTTACGTTTATTCGAAATATTAAAATAACACACTGTATGTAATAATTGACAAAGTTCATCAAAGGAATCGTGAAGAGGAGGAAAAACTGAACTGGATCTGATGCTTTTTGTTTTCCCGCCACCAGTTCTCATCGTAACAATCATAAACAGGAAGCTAAAAGTATGTAAATTTCAAGAGTATTAAAATTATGAAACCACTTTCAATTATGATTATTTGATATATTCTCGTCAAATGATTGTTCGAAAAAACTTACTGTGTCTCAGTCTAAATAACAGAGATACAGGGTGAATTATCACTCGTCCATAAGTATTAAACTATACCCATCGCAGTAATATTTTCTCAAATTTGCTATTGAGCTTACTTGGGACGATGGATTCATTGACCTATCAGGCAGAATGGAAATACAGGTTCAGCTTCAGGAAAAGTCTCATAGTCTTTATAACAGAGATACAGGGTGAATTATCGAATTATAATTCCGCCTGATAGGTTAATGAATCCATCGTCCCAAGTAAGCTACATACCATATTTGAGAAAATGTTACTGGGTAGTTTTATACTTATGGACGAGTGAATAATTATTCAAAACCGATAATTCACCCTGTATCTCCGTTATATAAACTGTGAGATTTAGTAAGTTCTTTCGAGCGATTTTTTGACAAAAATATATCGAATAATCATAATTGACACTGGTTTCATAATTTCAATACTCTTCAAATTGATATACTTTCAGCTTTCTGTTTATGATTGTTACGATGAGAATTGGTGGCGGGAAAACAAGAAGCATCAAATCCAGTTCAGTTTTTCCTCCTCTTTACGATTCCTTTGATGAACTCTGTCAATTATTACATACAGTGTGTTATTTTAATATTTCGAATAAATGTGAATTTTTTCGGATGCCGAACCTGGATTTTCTCTTCGCCCGATAGCTGAATGAATTCAACGTCCCAAGTTTAAGCTCCATACCAAATTTTAGAAAAATATACTGGGTAGTTCAATACTTATAGACGAATGAATAATTATTCGAAATCGATAAATCGCCCTGTATCTCCGTTATGAAAACTCTAAGGCCTATCAAATATGGTATTTTCAGAACCACCTTGGTGACCCCTATCTACCATTGAAATATTTCCCTTTACCTGTGAAACACCCTGTATGGCAACATTTTTATATTTCGTTGATCAGATCATGTTTGTGAATGGCATTATATTCGGAATAAGAATAAACAAGGAATGAAAGTGGATGGTATTTGAGAAAGTTGAGATTTTGGCAATTTTTCATTCCAACATCTGAAAATCGCCCATGCCCATAAAATGGGAAAACCAAAGGGGACATCAAGAGTAAGCCTGGACTGAAAGGTTTGTGACATACACATGTTTTCGTGAAATCGTTATTTCTAGAAAACTGTGACATAAATTAGGTTGTATAAACTGAGAATAAGAAGGCCAATCGTACCCTGTATAAAATGTAGGTTTCTATTCAAAATATAAATTTGGTGCCGACTTTTGGCACATCCTGTAAAAACTTTCGCATTTGAAAAAACGAAGATTGAATGACAAATTGAATATTAGTAGTGATGTGGCTATTTATGATCATGTTATATCTGAACATTCAAAATTTAATGATAATAGATGGCATGCAAAGAGTTAGGAAACAGCGTTGGTGATTCAATTTAAGTGTGGTGCCTCTGGTAATGACACTTCATTGAATAGTCGAATATCAACATTGATTTTTAGTCCAGTATTTTGATTATCTACACATTAAAGTTCAAAATTTAGATCCGTGCGAACAAGACTGAAATGTCTTTATTTGAATTAGGTGATATTTGTTTTCGTAACTATTTTATTCATCGTAGGTAGAGTCCCTTCATGGAAATTGACGTTAAAGTCATCTTAACAGGGTACGGACAGATCATAGCTGCATTCTTTTTTAATGATCTAGAGACTTGAGTTTTGTCTACTGGCATCCCTGACATTGCTACAGAAAATCATTCGAAATTTCAAGAATAGGTATGTACAGGGTATTTACTTGTTGAGGAAGATCATATGGCGAAAGAGTTTTGTGATTATGATCCGATTCTATTCAAAATTGGAAGGTGTCTGGGGGTTTCTGGGGTTGGAGATAATGATTGTTTCTTCAAACTTGGAAAATTCAAGATTAAGGGTCCAATATATAGCGAAAGAAATTTTTAATTATTATCCGATTTCTATTCAAGATTGGTTTCTGAGGGTTTTCCGGGTCGAACTGTATGATTTTTTGTCGAAATTGGGAAATTCAAGATAGTGGATCCAATATGGCGAACGAATTTTGTAATTATGATCCGATTCTATTCAAAAATCAAAATTGGTATCTGGGGATTTCCGTGGTCGGAGATTATAATTATTCCGTCAAAATTGGGATATTCAAGATGGCGGATCCTATATGGTGGACGAGTTATGTAATGAAGATCCGATTCTATTAAAAATTGGTATATCTGGAGGTTTTCGGGGTAGGAGATAATGATAATTTTGAAAATTCAAGATGACGGATACAATATGGCGAAAGACATTAGTTCATATAATTATTACTCTACAACAAATAGAAAATATGTAGAATGCAAGAGTGAAAATAACGTGCCTATAATATAATATAATATAATATAATAAGGGAGACGGAAAAATCATATGTATAACATGAGGGTAAAGTATATTCTATTCTTCATTTTCCTGCACATTTTACGTTTTACTTTTTATCATCCTACTTTTGGTCCCAGACGAAGTTTTATACATAGTGTGATATTAGTCACCCCATAACATGACATGAGTATAGTAGTTCAGATACCCACATCGAGGTTTCCACCATTTCTCAATCATAAGGCTCAGCTCATTCAGCTCATAGATAAACTACTGCTCAACTTGAAATCAGAATTTATTCAGTCAATTCAGTCGACCCTGGTATACAGTTTAAGAACAGTCTCTTTTGGTGAATTATATTAAGCAATTTATGTTCCCAACCTCGCAAAAATAATGCTGGAGTAGTAAACTATAAAACTAGATGATTGTTTATCTATATCTTGGTATAGTTGAATCAGGAATTCCATATGGATATTACGATGATACGCCAGTGACCTCAATATAACCTAAAAAACAACGAATGTCAAAAATCTAGTGTTTACCCCAGAATTGAATAAGGATGGAGTTATATAACTGTTTCACAAACACTTTAGAGTGAGAGGAGACGAGGATCTGTCCGTACCCTGTAAAGATGACTTTAACGTCAATTTCCATCAAGGGACCCTAATCCCCATTTCCACTCGAGGATGCCATATGCACTATCATTCAAAAATGAAATAATACATATTTACTCTTTTCTGAATACGTAGAGCAATGTGGAGGATGGAAGATACGAGAAGCCTTCATATAAGCAGAAAAAATTCCTTGTTTAGCAAAACACATGACCTGTTTCAAAATCATTTCTGGCTATATCTGACTGTCACTGCTTATACATTGAAGATATAGTAATTCATAGAATATTCTTGAAAAGTTGGAACTGTGACTCAGATATCAGAGACCTAAGATCTAATAGTGGTAGTTTATATTTGTATGCCTTCACCTGTGGCAAATCAAGAAATCCATAGATTTGCGGAGACAAAGTTCTATTTTCAATAACGAGATCAGTGACGACCGTTTCATATATGCTGCATTCCCCCAAATCCACAATATCTCCTCTTTGATATTCGGTAGTTTTCGCAGATATTGCGATACCGTTCGCTTCTGTCAACACTGCGAAAATCTTTGCTCTCACTGGTGGAATAAGTGCATAATTCTTACTCATGGTACAAACATGAATAGGAAATTCCAGTATTCCTGTCTGCTTATCGAAGTGTGTCTCTGAATCTGAAAAAAGGGATTTCCTAAACAAAAGTTGAGTATCTGTTGAACTTATACCGAGGTCTACCTAGGGGATAACTTCAACCAAATCTTTCTCGTTGCTCGAGGTGGTACATACAAGTTTGTAACATCTGAGCGGATGTAATCTCCTAATGACGATGGGAACTTGATGGCAATTGCTTGTGTGGTCGAAGAAGTATTATTTATATCGAGTCCTAGTTGATAAATTGAATTCAAAATACAAACACCGAAATCCAAAATGTCAGGTGACACAGTAATGAAATGGTCTGTGACTTCGGCGTATAGCATAATTTCCTAAAAACGATAATGTTCTTCATGCACGACCGGGCGAGAAGTAGCACTTTACAGCCCGGTCTTGCGGGCGTAAAGTGGCACTTTAGTGCCCGCGGACTACATTATCGCCCGGCGTATAGGTAACTCGTAATAAGCATTCTGTATAAATCAGGACATCTATGTTTATATTTTTGAGATGCAAAATGATATAATCGTCTACTACTAGTTGGAAAAATTGACTGAGTTTCCTTTTTTGTTGATTCCATCAAAAGATATTCCTCAATGCAACCATGATGCATTTTTATCGTGCTTGAGAGGTATAGAGTTATTTACAATAAAAAATCAAATATAAAGTTCGTGCACAAAATGTATGTATTTCAGGCATAATTTGTTTTTATGGACCTAGGCTTCTTAAAAGTCCTCGCTGCGGTCCATAAAATCCTATTTGACGCCCTTGAGACATTGATAACTATTATTTCCTCTACAGATTACAGGGTATTACGTTTATTAATGTTTCAAAAATATTCAAGGCATCAAGATCATTGCTTTTGCAATAAATAATGAAAGATACATTTTTTTCCAAAATTCGTAGTTTTCAATGATTGCAGATTGTTGTTTTTGTTTATTCCCCCGGAAATTTTTCATTTTTTTGAAATATAATAATTTAATTTGCCCTATTTGCAATGTCAGGATAGTTCTTCTGATGTAAAGAGATTTTTTAAAATTATATCAGTTGCATCTTAAATGGCAACTAAGCTGATATTAATATGAAGAAAAATATCGAGTAACATAATTATATCTATTTTAGACTGAGCAATTCGAAATTTTTTAAATAAAACACCTTGTAACTCAGACATTAGACACATTTTATCTATGTGATTTGGGTTAAATCTTCGTATTTTTAATTCGGGTTTCAATAGTTGATATATTTCCAGTTAGTAATTCAACAGTATATACTTGAGAATCTTTAGGGGAGCAGGCTAGCTTGAAAGAAATGATCGCAGAAATTACTCACTAAGAAAACACATTCAAAAGTGATAAATATTTTAGGTCTAGTTGATCGTTGAGTAAAGTGCTATAACTTTGCGTTTGCTGATTTTTATTGATTCCAAATAATCAAGTATTATTCCTTTTCAATCTATAAATTATCATCAAAACCATGATTTCCATTCAACATATAGTTAGCATATAATTATTCGATGTTCGTGAATGCTGTGATCAAACGTCCTACCTGTATGACCAATATACAGGATGTATTTTAAGTGATGGCTAAAAATATAGGATATGGTTCCTTGACTCATTTTAAGAAAGTTCATATGAACATATGCCCGAAACCTCTTAACTTTATAGCTATTCCTCTGCAAACATACTATCATGCCATGTACGTCTAAATAAACTGCTCAACACATGAAACGTAAAATTGAATTTTTTCGATCAAATTTGAATCATCATAACTTGAGATTTCCTCAAACGATTTTCAATTATTCTTCAGTTTCTGAAAGCTCGTTGTATTGACTATCGGACCTATGGATTTGACTATTTAATCTTGTCCGGATGAGATTCTACAGGATGATAATAACACCTGTGCATTTTTTCAAAAATTTCAAACGCCTCCCGTTGAAAAGAAAATGTTTTCTATTTCTTTTAGTTGTCGAAAACATATTGCCATATGCTCTCTCAATACTGTGAGAAAATGTTTGGAATTGTCACACGCGTTACTGAATAATGAATGTTTTATTAAGATAATGCATAATTTGATGCTCTAATTTCTATTGGCGTGTTCCTGTCAATCTGGTTCGAACGATGGTCAAAAATCTTGAAATGATGCATGGCCAACATATTCTCATATACAGGGTAGTCCTCAAACAACAATTATGACATCAAGTAATAAAAAAAAATCTTGTGTTGACGAGCAAGAAAATTTCGAAGCAGGAAACCGATTGAGAAGTTTTCTGGCGATCAAAGCGTGTAGGAGATGTTGTCATAACCATGTAAAGTTGCTACAGAATCTATTGCCACAGATCAACTAACTTTCTATTGCAAGATCAAACCACTGGAATTTTTCGAAAAACCAGATTTTCAGAGCGTCGTTCTCACTTTGTGATAGATTTTTAGAAGATAATTTCAGGGCAAAATGAGATAGACTGAAGAAATATACAGGATGTCGTCTAAATAAAAAAGTTGCTGCCGAGACATACCATGCAACTGACAGAATTCATCACAATTGCAGTAGATTTCTTGCATCGAAATTTTCTTGTTTGTCAGAACAAGATTATTTTTTATTCCTTGATGTCATAATTGTTGTTTGAGGACCACCCTGTATATAAGAATAGGTTGATCATGCATCATTTCAAGATTTTTGACCAACGTTCGAACCAAATTGACAGGAACACAAAGCCAATAGAAATTAGAGCATCAAATTATGCATTATCTTAATAAAACATTCAGTAACGCGTGTGACAATTCCAAAAATTTTCTCACAGTATCGAGAAAACATATGAAGCAATATGTTTTTGACCCCGAAAAAAATTGAAAAATTTTTCTTTCCAACGGGAGGCGTTTGAAATTTTTGGAATTCACATCTTTGATTATCATCCTGTAAAATCTCATCTGGAAAAGATGAAATAGTCATATCCATAGGTTTGTAAGTTAATGAAACGAGCTTTCAAAAACTGAAAAATAATTGAAAATCAGTTGAGAAAATCGAAAGTTATGATGATTCCAATTTGATCGAAAAAATGCCATTTTACGTTTCATGTGTTGAGCAGTTCAGTTTCACTATTTCGATGTAGATGACTGTGTTGAAGTAAATTATAATTTCATTGCCAGATTACACCAATACTCAACTCACTAACCTTATTTCCAATGTGTACATTATTTTCATAAACATCAACCAAATACTTCTCTTGATAGTTTCCAATATAATCGACGTTTCTCATTTGCACTTTCAGATTGACATTTTGAGAACTCTCGAGAGCTATAGCAAGATGTTCGAATAAAAAGGTGTTGAATACATTTTCGAAAAGTTCTTCTATAACTTCATTAATGATGTCACGTTCTTCAATGTCATCTATAACTTCGTTACTAATATCATTTTCCTCCATCTTCCGATCATCTTCGCTCGTTTCGGGTAATTGAAGAATATCTTGTATTTTTTTAATCACGACGGTGCATGGTTCTGTTCCTTCATTCGTCAACTAGAATCGAACACCTTCCATAAATAACTACTATATTCCACTTTTGAGAAACCATGGACTTCCACCAAATACCTTTCGTAAATACCTCAGGCTCATTTATTATTCAAATATTTTCAAAAAAACAAGTACCTATTCAAATATTCTCGATTCATTTTAGTATGTACATGATTTTTTGTACCAAAAGTATTGAAATATTCTCGATAGGTAATTAAATAGGTACCTACTGTAAAAGTATTTGAACAGGTATTTCAGAGTTAGTTTAATAGTGCGGAAATATTCAAATACTTCAGATATATTCGAACACTTCAACGGACATATTTTTGAATACCAAGTAATGAATATATTCCAAGTTGTATTTGTAAGTATAAATATCATTTTTTGTTCGCCCAAAGTCATTGTCAATTTTGATTTCCAATTTAATTCAAATTGCTTGGAACGTTGCATAGCAACAAACTTTTTCTGCCTAGCCAGTAAAAGTACACCTATTCTGCCTGTTGAGTGTCATTAAAAATCCAATTTTATTGTCATTTGGAGAAAATACTTATTTTTCTCCAAACGGTATTGAGAGTGGCTTTTTTATGACACTTAACAGGCAGCAAAGTTGTACTTTCTCTGCCTAGACAGATAAAGATTGTTGCTATGCAACGTTCCAAGTAAAAATCCACTTTTAATGTCATCTGGAGAAAAATAACCATTTTCAGAAATAGCTGATTTCTTACCTTTAATACCTTGGGACGAATGCAATATCTTTGCCAAAATGGAATTTTTCCAAAATGGATTTCATCTGAGCTAATTTTCAGGTCTGCATGTGAGGGAATACATTTAACATTCACGTAAAATTTTTCATTTCTCTGAGACTCAATATCGAATGTCCAAAATTCTAGTGCTGCGTCTACTTCACAAGTTTCTTCAATTGGTGTGAAGAAAATCGTCAAATGAACTGAACAACCACTTGCCAGTTTTTGGATGCCCACTAAGGGTTGCGTTCTGAATAGCAGAACACTGTAATCTTGGGTAGAGGAAATCCCTACAAATCTTAATTTTTGAGTTCCTCTGCTTCTATTCTGGATGAGCAAGTTTTTTCTATAATTCTTTCCATTCAGAAAATTCTATAAAAAATAACAGTTCAAAGAATCATTTGAACAAAAAAACATTCTCAATCAGTAGCTGAATAGCACTGAATGACCTATTTCTTTAAGAAGTTCATCGAACTAACTTATGCAGGGTGATAAAATGAGCAGTTGGTTAGCCAATTATATAAAGGGTGTTTCCTAATTACGGTCCGAAACTTCAGGAAGGGATTCGTTAAGTTGTTTAATGACAGGCTGTGAATGAATACTTGCGAAAATATTTATGTTATGATTTTTCGTCATATTCTGGAAAAAAGTTCATATACATATGTCCTAACTTGCTTCTTCCTCAAGATACAGGATGTTGAAGTTGAAAATATAATATCTGATATCAAAATCTGATCTACTGAACAACAAATTACCACAAATGTTGGATTACGTCTCATAAATTCCCATCATGATCAGCCCCACTACACACCAATTCGAACAACCTGTATTACTTGTTTACAAGAAATAATACATCCTTTTCGAATATGTATCTTTTTTTTGCTTTTTGTTTTTTTCTGTTTGTCTTGTTTATCTTTTTGTGTTCTCTTATGTATATTGTCACGAGTAGAACATACGGTATATCAGTAATTTCGAACCATGAGGGTTTTATAAACATAAAGTAAATCAAATCATCCGTTAACATTGAATTATAAAAACTGACCAAGGAACTCTCATAAGAAACGTGCATTTCTAATAAAATGATGTATATAAATATTGGATGTGAGGGTTCCGAAGTTAGTCTGGTCTGGGGCTACTCTTGACTTGACAAGAGCTCGTCGCAATGGTCATTTTAATGTAAGTTGTTATTCAGTCTTTATATTCATTGTTGTTTATTCATATTTATACTCATTTCACCCATAATGTTTCATGCTATTATAAATATTGTTATGTTTGAATGCAGTCTCGTACTTTCAGTTACCCCTAAACTATTAGTGCCTATTTGAATATTACCTCTAGCAAAATATTAAGCCAAGCATTACCCCATATAAATCGATATGATGGACAAACAACCCTATTATATCGTGACATGGTGGAAACAACCCTTTTATCGTGTTTTTTCAATTAGATTATTTTTATTTCATTGAAGTCAAACAAATATTTTAGTAAGACAGTTTTCATTATTTTAAGTAATGAATATAAAGACTGAATAACAACTTACATTAAAATGACCATTTCGACGAGCTCTTGTCAAGTCAAGAGTAGCCCCAGACCAGACTAACATCGGAACCCTCACATCCAATATCATCATCATCATCATCATTTTATTAGAAATGCACGTTTCTCATGAGAGTTCCTTGGTCAGTTTTTATAATTCAATGTCAACGGATGATTTGATTTACTTTATGTTTATAAAACCCTCATGGTTCGAAATTACTGATATACCGTATGTTCTACTCGTGACAATATCATGACTCATTATATTATTTCCAAAACGTTTGAATTCATAATATTACAAAATTCCTGCTGTTAACGATATATATTGTTATTAAAATTATAGTTATTGTACGTAGAGGTTGGATGGAAGAACAAGAAGCGAATTAGATTTTCTCGTTTTCAAGTTCGTCTATTGAATTCTACCTTTTGATTCACATCTACTGATGAAATTCATATTTATTTCGTTTTATTTATACTTAAGTAGTCAAGATCATCTTTTCATATGTCATAATTTTTTTCACAGCACACTTCAAAATCACATGTGGTGTTGAAATATCTTACAAATGGAACACTGACTTTAATTTCAGTGATATTTACTGCCTAATTTAAAAATACATCTGGAAAGATCTTTTTTTTTATTTCAACTAATTTTGTCCGAGTATCAACTTGTCATACATCATTGTATGTATTGGGAAAAAAATTCAATGAAGAAAAAATAAAAAAAAAACTGGTGCCATTTGACAAAAAAAATATATCAGAGCCCACTCATAATATCTGATGGAATCATTTCATTTGCTTTTTTGTTGTTCAAAATTGGATAATTAATAGCAGTTCTATGGCTTGGGGCGTTTTTGTCAGTCAGCCAAAAAAGGTTTGAAAATTGTGACTGCAGAGCTACCTACCATCCAAACTGAGTACTTCAGACTGAAGTTTGCTGAAATCAAATTGATATACACGGTACACGGTAATATTAAAATACTCACCTATCTTCAGGAAAACTTACATTGAATGTAATCATTTGTGGTTTACATAAGAATTTATTATTTGTCGCCATTGTTGATTTTATTGGTGTAATTTGAGCCAGTAAATGTTTATCTTCCATAATATCATCTAGTTTATTGAATGTGTCAATAAGTTGATCTAGTTTTTCAATATCTTCAGTTGTTATTATATTACGTTGATTACAGATGGGGACTATTGGTAAAACTATTTCAGATTCTTCTTTCTACAAAAACGTATTAATAAATTATCTTTGTTGATACGATTTGAAAAAAATTCTGTTTTCACTATTTTTCAAGGAAAATCTTCTGAAGTCTTGGAAATATACCGAGTAAATGTCGTTTCACTTCTTATCCTTGATGAAATGGATGAGGCAGAAAATGGATTAGCAAAATTATGGTTGAAACTTGATTCGTTACTATAATTATCAGACTTGAATTTGAAATATCGAAAGCTTTTCATTTTGCGACTTGGTGTTCTTCCAAAAATTCAATACCCTGTGTTTTATTTACTTTTGATTTTTGGCTCTTTTTACTGCCTTTTGTGATAGTGCTCTTTTTTTCTTTCTTCTTATCGTTCTTTACGTTCTTCACTTTTTCTTTAGTCTGTTTGACTTTTTTATATTTGACTACATCTTCTTTACGTTTTTCAGTTCTGTTTTCAACATTGATTTCCTGATCGGCATTATCTTCTACAGTTTCATATCTAGAGCACTAGAATAATAATATTAGGGAAGTTTTAAATATCACATTTCCATTTGATCGAAAACATACATCCGTTGAGAATAAATATAGCGAAAGTTAGTTTACATACTATACCAGGAATATAACACATTATCAAAAATAAATTGAAGCGATAAAAATATAATTATGATATTATACTATTTACGTTCCTAATTCCTACCTATCATAAAATCAAATTTCGGCAGTCTGAGAGGAAGCCATAGCAAAAAATAAAAATGTCTCAATCTGTTCACCTATATACAGGGTGTCAATTTGAAAACTTCCCACCCTTGAAATTTCCCTCCAAGTCGATAATATTGAAAAATGAAAAGACAGGTCGATTTTATTCTCGAGGGGGACACTTTGAATGAATATTCTTGACCCTTATGGTTCAACCCCTTAGGAGGGGTAGATGTTACCCTCAGAATATGAATAGGGAAGAGGTGTCAAGTGGCACATCATTTTGAAGGTCGTTCAATTCTCTTTCCAACGGTACCTTACTTTACTATTTTTTGGCGAGCAGTTTCTGAAAAATAGCGTTCTAAACCTACAGAAGTGATCTAAACTTGCCTGCACTGAGATGCATGGTCTTCAGGTTAGTATTTGAACAGAGATTATTGTATTGATTCTCCTTATCTCCTTTCAGTAAAACTGGTCAGGAAATTTGGTAACAACTTTCCATCTTTTCAACAGGGGCAACAGTATTAGCCATTAGCCCCAATGAATCAACATCAATAAGTAATCTAATAGTGACATTACGTTTATCATTGGATTTTTAATTCTACAGATTGCCTTCCTTTTTTGCTACTGCTGATTTAAAAAAACTACGTTTCTTTAGCAAAAAATTGTTGAGCAAATTTAAACGATTTGGTAGTATTATTAATTGAGTTTTATTTGTTGAGCTGTTCAGTAATACCTTCATTCAGAGTATAAATTGTGGAAATGGTTTACACTCTCTCAAAAAGAACTGAAATGATTGTGATTTATGCAGAGGCTGGAAAGTTCGCACGAAGGGCGTCATTTCTTTTTAATGAAAGAAATCCAAATTGTAATGTAAGTCACCGGTATGTGTTTGATTTGGTGAAGAAGTTTTACGAAACTGGTTCTGTGAAAAATAAAAAAAGGAATAATCCTAGAGTACTGAATGAGGAAGCTCAAAATGAAGTTTTGGGAACATTTGCTGCAGAACCTACTAGCTCCTTACGATCAGTGGCAGAACAGACGGGAATGTCACACGAAACTGTAAGAAAAGCACTGGAATTACATAAATTTCATCCATATAAGATGCAGACTCTACAAGAGTTCCGTGAGGATGGTTATGATAGAAGAATAGAATTTTGTCACAACGATGTCATATCGAATCTATGCCATCCCTAATCTTTTGCTAAATAATATCTGTTTCAGCGATGAATGCTAATTATTTCTGAATGGAAATGTTAATAGACAAAATTGTCGATATTGGAGTGACGAAAACCCTCACATTTTCCGAGAAGGACATACACAAAAACAACAAAAAATTAATGTTTGGGCTGGTATTCTTGGAAATGCCATTGTTGGTCCTTTATTTATTGAAGAAAACTTGACTGGCAATCTGTACCTAGATATGCTTGAAGATACTATCGATCCCCTTATAACTCAGCGGCTAGAAAATCAAATTGATGCAGACGGTAATTTACTTTTGCAGGAGGATCTGTTACATTTCCAGCAGGACGATGCTCCACCTCATTATTTTCTTCCTGCCCGACAGTGGTTAAATGATGGATTCCCGGATATATGGATTGGCAGAAGGGGAGCAATTGAGTGGCCTCCGAGATCACCGGATTTGACTCCTTTAGATTTTTTCCTTTGGGGACATCTTGAATCCGTTATTTATGAAACACAACCGACGGATATTGATGAACTCAAAGGACGAATTACAGCAGCATGCCGCTCAATTTGTGGTGAAGTTTTCCAAAATGTTAGAGAGGAGTTCGAAAACAGACTTTATTACTGTTTAGAACAAAACGGACAAAATTTCGAACAGGTTATGAAATAGTGTATGAATAGATGTTTGTAATTTCTATCTCGCACTCTGAAAGTTTTTTTTAAAAGTAATATAACCAACAAACAAAAAATCAAACGTGTAGACTAGATTTATTTCTGTTGTAACGATTCCACCTAACCTTCTAACTAATCACTTCTGTGAGTTTAGAACGGTATTTTTCAGAAACTGCTCATCAAGAAATAGTAAAGTAGGGTACCGTTGAAAAGAGAATTGAACGCTCTTCAAAATGATGTTCCACTTGACCCCTCTTCCCTATTCATATTCTAAGGGTAACATCTACCCCTCCTAGGGGGTTGACCCATGAGATTCAAAAATATTCATTCAAAGTGTCCCCCCTGAAAATAAAATTGACCTGCCTTCTCGTTTTTGCATATTATTCACTTGAAGGGAGATATCAAGGGTGGGGTGTTTTCAAATTGACACCCTGTATATTATATTGGTATCTGTATTACTCAAATATATTCGTGTAATTTTGAACTGAAATCGTAGCTAAATTTTATAATATCCACATCAAGTTTTTAACACTCAAATTTACCAATGTAATGTGATGTCCAATGATTTCCATGTCTTTCATAATTTTGTCTCTTCTCTGAATTCTGTGACTGGGAGTTTTGAGTCTATCTTCATCTTTTCTCTTAGATTTGATCTCTCCTACAAGTTTTTTCACAATTGCAGTTATATTTTGATTCCTCTTAATTTTTCGTGTATGTAATATTTTCTGATAGCATAAAATGCGTTGTGTTATTTTATGTTTGTTTCTTTCTTTCCAAATTCGATAATCTATGTTGAATGATTGGCAGATTTTTTCTAAATTTCTTTTATCGCGGGCTTTCTTCGCATCCTCTCTGATTTGCTTTGTACATATGAAAATCTGTCTTAACTCCAAAATTGCGTCCTGAAAATTCCAATCATCATAAACAAAAAATAAATGAAATCTCATGATTATTAATGTACCTACCTTTATTATTTGAATTCCTTTTTCTTGTTTCTGAAGAAATTCTAGATTCTCTTTATTTTTCGTGTATTTCTCGAATTTATGTACGAATGCCATCATATTTCTGGACCTTGTCGTCAATGGATATTTATCTTCTTCCTCCATTTCCTGATATTGCATCAAATCGCTTTCACAATATTGTGCTGCAACATTTTTTTTCATGATATTTCGCTTCATCTCCAGATACTCCTCATATTCTTCCGAATTCACAAATTCATCTATGAATTCGTTCAGGTTCTCATTCCTTCTGTTTAGTTCTTCTAGGAATATTTGTTTTAGCTTTTCTTCTTCACTTTCTTCAGTATTATTCTGTGGAAAGCTTGAATTCATTTTAGAAATGATAATCTGACAGTTGTCTGACAATAATATATCACAAAGGAGTGTATTTTGAATAATGATGTATTGTGTGTTCATGAAAAAACGCATACCGTTAATTAGACGTTTCTGGCAACCAAGCAACAGATGAATCTGAAAATTTGAAGATATTTACACTCGTCTTCAGAAATCATGCTGCACATGGACGGTGTCAGCTCCCTTGATCATTGCTGCAATAAGAGCGCTCATACCGTCCAACCGCGACATGTTCGCTGAACTATTTTAGACAATGCAGTGAATCCGCTTTTGAAAGTAGCAACTTCAATTTTTCAAATAGAACACCCTGTATATAATATAATTATATAATGTCTGATCACATTCCCAATAACTTCATGTACTTTTTTCTACAGTGTGTCCCTTAAGTGCGTAATTCTTCGATATCTCGGAAGCCATAACCTATAGAGAAAAACCTTGAAGGAACAATTTTTTCAGTTACTAAAGTTGCTTATTTCAAAAATATTTTCAACATTACGGGTTGTTTTATAAAAGTGGAACGACTCGAAGATGAGTTTTTTCAAATGGAACACCCAGTATTGTTTATTCGGAATTTATTCCGCCGAGGTTTACCTTCACATCGCTGTAAAAAAAAATGAATCGGTTGCGGCGTTGCCAAGTTATAATTTATAAATCTATTTTTACCACTATTGAAGAGTCATGTTGAAATGGGCATGGTATAATATTCATTTATTCAAATTTTTAAAATATTTTTGGCATACGGTAGTAGCAAGGTCTCACGTATACCAATCCAGTAATTTTGTGACATGTTCTTTAACAGGGTGCTCAATTTTGCATTTAGAATTTTGCAAGATTCAGATGACATTCATTAGTATTTTTCGAATGGAACACCCTGTGTTTTTATTCACGAATTTATTCCGACATCTTTCGCCTTTTTATCGCTGAAAAAAAAATCAAAATTGGTTGCGGAGTTGTCAAGTTATGAATAATTTTCTTATTTTTACTACTATTTCGGGGTAATTTGTACGTCATAGTTCTTTCAATCATTTGTATTATGGAAATATTGCGTTGCTACGGTATAATCATTGGCCATTCATATATTTTTTTACAATAGGAACATTTACAGGCTCTTCAAGTTAAAATTCAAAACAGAGTGGGTTTTGAAAAATTGATCCAAAATGCTACTTCCCCAGATTTTTTGCAGACTATGAATTAATTTTTCGAAATACACTTCCATCATTTGTGTAATGACTTGTCGAACATCGGCACAATCAGATATATCTTGAATTTTTTTTAAATTTTGCTGAATTCCCTCCCGAAACCCGCGTAGTAAAGAGAAATATTGTTTGTATTATTATGTAGAGTTTGAATCCTTCAAGTTAAATAGAGATTTGGATTGTGGGAATAACGTCAATAACAGTGGTCCAAATTTAAAAAATTGTCCTTAGTATCGCAATCCAAATCTCCATTGTTTGTATTCAAATAAAGGAACCATGTCTTATAAGTAGCCCTGAGATAGTGATAAACATAAGGAAAATACTCATAACTTGAAAATGTCGCAACCGATTTTGATTTTTTTTTCAGCGTTGAAAAGGCGATTGATGTCGAAATAAATCTGTGATGAAAAATACAGGGTGTTCCATTTGAAAAATTCTAATGAACGTCGTCTGAATCTTACAATATTCAAAATGTAAATTTTAGCACCCTGTAAAAGATCATCTCGCAAAATTACTGGATTGGTGTACGTGAGACCTTGCTACTACTGTATGCCAAAAATATTTTCAAAATTTTAATAAATGAATATACCATACCCAATTCAATATGACCCTTCAATAGTAGTAAAAATGGGTTTATCAATTATAACTTGGCAACGCCGCAACCAAGCTAAAATACTGGATGTTCTATTTAAAAAAACTCGTCTCCGAGTCGTCCCGCTTTTATAACACACCCAGTATTGTTGAAAATATTTTTGAAATGGGAACCTTTAATAACGGAAGAAATTTGTTTTCAAAAGTTTTTCTCTAGTGATAATGGATTTCGAGATATCGCAGAAAATGGACACACTGTATACCTTTCTGTTAGGTACCGCTTAGGCGATGTAAATCAATTTGGTTTATTTCACATTTTTGAGCTCTACATCCAATTTTAGGTTAATATTGATTAGTTAATTCTCTCTTGATATCGAACCATTTCGAGAATAACTGTTTCAAACAAAAAGTTTCGAGGTTTCCTTGTATTATAAACTCCAAAGGTTCAAAAAAATTTCCAATACCATTATGGGAATCTTCTTTTGTACGCTCCAAGAGATAAAAAACTCGCTTTTACTACTAACATATTGTGAGAATCATTAAATGACAATTTTTTTCTGTGACGGGTAAAAAGTTTGAAATTTCATATCTGTTGACAGGTTATCATAAATTATTTTCTTCCCACGGAACAATAGTAAGTACTTTCATCCCGGATATACAGTGTGTGCGATTTCAACCGGCAACACCCTTTTAATCTGGAATTTGTCGAACGATTTACAGAAACAAAACTACCATTGTTATCTGAAATCCAATGTCTTTATAGTTGAAAATTCAAATAAAACTTGTTTCGATGAGTTGAGTTGAATATGACGTACTATATTTCCACAATTGAAGTTGATTTCAGGAACATTAAAAACATTAATTTGTTTTCAACATCTGATATCACATATCTACATAGTTTGAAATGAAACTGAATGAATTTTGCCAATAGATATAAGGCGCTTATCACTGATTAATTCCATTAAGTTTATACGAACTAACAAAATTATTGCGATAATCTCCCGCATATAAGCTATAATCAACGTAAACAAAAAGGAGCCTTCTAATTGGTTGAAAATGAATTTATGAAATTTCCTTCAGAATTAGTTTCTTTAACCATCGAATATCGATAATTTTCAAATCATAATATTACATCTTTCATATCTAAAACATGTTTATTGGAATTGCTAATTATATTTGCTCGTTTGACAACATCATGAGAATAAAATTAAAATAAATTTGACTAATGAGAGTCAGGTATAAAAACAAATTCTTGCGATGTTTCAGCTTTCAAAACAAATGCATACAGAATTTCATTTAGTCAATCAATTAATGACTCGAAGGAGGGTGTACAGTGCGTGAGCAGGGACCTGAAAGCGATTTTTTCAGAAACTTGTTTAGGCAGTGAATCTACTAAAAGTCCTGACGTCTAGGAGGTGAGTCGGAAGAGGGGGGGGGGGGCAGTAAAAGGGTTGGCTTGTGGCTTATAGGTCAGAAACGGTTCGTCGTTACAACTTTTTTCTATACACTTTTTTCGCATCCCCAACCGGTTTCGAGCTGCACGCTCCAGAAAGTTTAAATTATATTATAATTACCTCACATCAAATGATTGGTTTCAGAAAAAATAACCATTCAAAAAAGTTATAGGGAATCGAATTATCTTCAATGATATAAATTATCCATACTCAAAGTGGTCAATAATATATAGTTGTTCAACTAATCTTACAAATTGGGGCTATTTTCGTCCAACTGGAAATTTGCAAGGGTACAACCAGTTTCTAAAAAAGGCAAAAAGACCCTACCTAGCAACTACAGACCGATCGTACTGCTATCTATTATTTCAAAGATCATGGAGAAAGCTATCAACATCATGAAATACCTGGAACATTCTGGTATTATCAACGATAGGCAATATGGCTTCCGTCATCAGAGATCAACTGGTGACCTGCTCGCTTACGTCTCACATATATGGCAGCAATCTATTGAAAAATATGGTGAAACCTTAGCCGTGGCACTTGATATCTCCAAAGCATTCGATCGAGTCTGGCACCACGGACTCCTCGCCAAGCTTCCATCTTATGGCTTGCCTCCCCAGCTATGTTCTCCGCTATTTAGTTTTCTCTCAAACAGGTCTCTCCATGTAGTGGTCGACGGAGTTTCATCTGACTCCCTTACCATGAATGCTGGTGATCCGCAAGAATCAATTCTAGCACCAACACTATTTCTACTCCATATCAACGATTTGTTGGAAGCAACTTCATGTCCAGAACACAGCTTCGCGGATGATAGTCCCCTCCATACCGCCTTCTCTTCCAGGGCTCCAATACCAGCCAGGCAAATCAGAAACGAACGCGGGAGAAATGTTGACAACATAAATATGGACTTGGCAACAATTCTCGAATGGGGATCCGATAACTTGGTAGATTTCAATGCAAACAAAACACAAGCATGCCTTTTCTCTAGGAAAGCCGATCTCACTCGGCTAACATTTTTTTTATCGCTTGGAGCGCACGAAAGGGAATCCCTATAATGTTCAAAGAAAATCGTGCGTTCCTAGGGAGGAAGGAAGGATAGGGACAGGAGGTAGGTACTGGAATTTGTTTTGAACTTTTGGAGATTATATGTTGTTGGGAATATTTCCACAGGCAATGAATTCCAGAGCCTAGCCGTTCTATGGATGAAGGAGTCTTGATAAAGTGCTGTTCGACATCTTTCGAGGTTGACAACGAAAGGATGTGCTGACTGGGCTTGTCTAGTTCGTTTGATTGGTATTGCTAGTGAAGGGATGATAGCAGAGATTTCCGAAGAACATTTCCCGTGGAAGTATCGATAGAAAAGTGATATGTTTTGGTGCTGAACCCCATATGTGGGAACAGTATTCTAGAACAGGCCGTATCTGCGCTTTGTAGATCATGGGAAGTTGTTGAGGTGTAAAGTAGCTTTTCGCACGGAACAAGAATCCGAGTTTTTGTGAAGCAGCTTTTGCGATGGATCTGACATGATTATCCCATGAAAGAGTGTTGCTGATGGAAATACCGAGCATAGATATGGTGAGCTTGGTGGGGATAATGGAGCCAGACATTACAATATCGGGCATACTGAGTTCCGCCTTTCTAGAGAAAATGCAGGCTTAAGTTTTGGTGGCGTTGAATTCAACTAGGTTGTTGGTTCCCCAGGCTGTGATTTCAGCAAGATCTTCATTGACAGCATTGACATGCCTGCGCCGTGAGTTCTTAGTTTCCTGGGAAGAAATGGGAATTCTGGAAGAGAACGCAGTATGGAGGGTACTATCATCTGCAAAGCTGTGGATGGGGCAAGTTGTTACTCCCAACAGATCATTGATATGAAGCAGGAATAATGTTGGTGCCAAAATTGATCCTTGTGGAACGCCGGATTTCCAAATCGGGCATGAAAATATACATGTAGAAAATGTCGTTATCTCAGCACAGTGGGCTGTGGAAATATTTACAAAAAAAAACATCATCTCGGACCCTCTTTCAGATGGCTATAACTCCCCAGAGAGCCATTTCTGGGCTCATGCATGTTCATATGAACTTTTTTTACTATTTCTGTTCCTAGAATCCGTGGTTGAAATCTTTCTATGCAATTTCGGGACACCCTGTATAGAAAATTTTTGGGAAGATTAAAGAATATGAATATAAATATGACTCTCAAGATGTCCTGAAGTTAGCTCACCTAGTAAGCTCGAGGATTTACAAATACCTTGAAAATAAAAAGACCGATGTCAAACAAATGTTCTAAAAAGTCTGTCAAGTACCTATTATATAGCGTTTGTTGATTGGAATGCTCTGGAAGTTGTCGGATCTTCGCATATTGGAATACTTTTTCTGGTTCCAGAGTTATATAGCCCATGGCATTTTTCAAAATTGTCACACTATTTAATATACTTACATATCTGTTTTAGTTCCTACTCCCAATGTTGCGCCTATGTTGATTGCTGAGAATGCCAACATGATAGTAATAATTATTGATAGTGATCATGAATAAACATTCATTCAACAGTGGAGATTTTGGAAAATGTGTTCATACGAGTAATTTATCTATTACTGCGCGTGTTTCATTGTTTGATACGAAAATAAATCGTCTAGACAATAATTACAAGTTATCATTATCTGAAGATTTTTCAAATTGGTACCTATTTAATTCTTGAGTAAATTCAACTATCTATCCAAATATGGCTCTAATTTCCTACATATTAATCAATTCGCAAAGACAATGTTTAGTAGTGTTTTAACAGTGACAGTACTGTCGGTCATTAAACTTTCTTCAAAATGATGTTTAGAGTGACGAACAAGAATTGAGTTGTGAGTACAATTGCTGTTGTGTATATATCCTCCTCTTCGATTCCTAATTCTGTAGAATTTGAGGTGAGATAATGTCATATTTTTGCTTGATTCGTTTAGATGATTCATATTTGTTTATAGAAATATAATATTTTTTCTATAAAAATATAGGACACATGTTTTTGTACCACCTACAAATCTTCCTTCACAGTTGTTCGCATTGATCAAATCGCCTCTGAACTGATTAAGAAAGTTCAAAGTCATATTTATTCCATGTGAATACTTTGTTGTTGTTTTTTGCAGCATAAATTGTGCGTAACTGCACCTATTTTTTCACTTTCATAGAATGTAGATTGTGAGAGCAGAATTTATTTTCACAAATTTTTATTGATATAAATTGATTGTTTTCAATTTTCTTCAATATAAATATCTTATTAATTCAATTTGAGATCTTTGAAAAACTAATCACTTCATTCTCATATCATTCTTCGTAGACTATCCAAATCTGTGAAAACAAATCGTATTTTTTAATTTGGGCACTCTCAATGTTTCATTTTCAGATATCGTACGTTTATCTCAAAATTACATCAACTTCTTCATTTCAAATTGAACATCCTATACATTTATTTCATATTCAGAGTACGCATTACAGATTTGAATTCCGAATTCAACGAAACTGCGTTTGCTGGAGGTACGACAAACTATGATAATATGGCCAAGAAACAATTTCATTTGCCCTAATGATGAACTGTTTGCACATAACCCCATCAAACCCGTTAGGTTTAATTAATTTTATATTAAAAATCTTTAATCGAACATTGATGCGAGGTTTAGGAAAAACTGAGAATGTGGCAACATTGGTTGACATTTCCGATTCTTTCAACATACAGGGTATGTCACGACGAGCTTACACTATCTTTATATCGAGAATCAATCGCGAGAAATCCATGAAAATGTGCATGCTTATATCTCAGAATACGCTCTTTTCATTTAAAATATTTTCGACGATGCAGTGTTGCCGCTTCTACTAGAAAATAGTAGCAACATTGATATTTCAAATGGAACATCCTGTATTTTATCGCATTTCCAGATTCTTCCTGAAGAGCTGATTTCTTCGATGTATCACACTTTGGGTCTATCGAAAAAGATAACAGAGATATAGGGTGTTCAAAATCTAGATTTTTCAACTTGAGGATTTTTTTCTGTCGAAACTATTCATTATTGGTCGAAACGGCTCATATGTCCCTATTTCAACTTTTGATTCACTATTTATTCATATTCAATCGGAATAGATACAGGGTGGTTTAAGATTCAGAACTCTGATCACCCTGTATCTGTTCCGATTAAATATAAGTAAATAGTAAATCAAAAGTTGAGATGGGGACATGTGAACCGTTTTGGCTGATAATGAATAGTTTCGACACAAACAAATCCTAAAGTTGAAAAATCTCGATTATGAACACCCTATATCTCTGTAATCATTTCCGATAGACCCTAAGTGTGATATATCGTTGAAATCAGCTCTTCAGGGAGAATCCAAAAATGGAATAAAATACAGGGTAGTCTACTTAAAATAACAAAGTTGTTACTACTTTTTGATAGAAGCGGCAACACTGCATTGCTGAAATTATTTTAAATGAAGAGAACGTATTGTAAAATATTAGCATGCATATTTTCATGTATTTCTCCCGACTGATTCTCGATATAGAGATAGTGTAAGCTCGTCGTGACATACCCTGTATTATGTAATTACCTGTGAATTCGAAATAACCTGATGAGCTATTCTAGAAATATTTGACCGTTTCCAGACTAACCCCCTGAATTTACAAGACATTTCGTATACAATCTATAGCTTGTTGATTGGTGAATTATATTTTAAGGTGAAGGTAACTTATTTTTGTATTTCATCATCTTTCCTCTATTAACCTTTTGTCCTTGTATTTTCCGAAAGTTATTAGGCGATCTAAAATTATTATTTAATCCTAGACTTTATTCCAAAAATTTCACGAACTGTAAGATTTCCACAATATTATCCTGAAAAACACAATATAGTCGATTAGAATAGGGCCTTTGGTCTATTTGCTTTCACACCGCGACCTATCAGTAGAGTTCTCTGACTAGCCTCCATAGGCTAGCCTGGAACTGCATAACCTAACCTGACTCTAACATGGGTACCACTGGTACCAGCACATACAGGATATGAGGGCAATGGAAATAACCCTGTGAATCTTTGAGCTCATGGGTTTTTCCTCTATCAGCTTACAATGTATTAGTTGTAAGATATCCTTATGTGTTCATTGGAAATAATATTATTTATAAGATTGCCTATATTGTCTACAATGCAGGTTGCTGAGAGAGATTTCCAAAAGTAATATAACGATGTTGCGTACACAATTTTTTTGGCACCATATGTGGAATAACAATTCAATGAGACACATTTCCATATTATATTTCTTTGTGGAATATAATTGCTTCCATTTTTGATTCTTATTTGTATCAAATCCTATACATGCTAACTGCTACATTGGAAATTCCGTATGGACATTTTCAAATTCACTATCGCTGCTGCTTTCGATAGTTTATTGCGATAATTGCAACCAAACTTTCGAAAATCCAAATTTCAACTAATTTCATGTCAACAATTCTCGAATGGGGATCCAATAACTTGGTAGAATTCAAAGCAAATAAAACACAAGTATGTCTTTTCTCAAGAAAAGTCGATCTCATTCAAAATCAATTGCTAAAAGTGCATCCCAAAAACTTGGTTTTCTGTTTCGGGCCAGGACCTATCTCACTTCCAGTCAGCTGCTTATGATCTATAAGGCACCGATCCGACCTGTCATGGAATACTGTTTCCATATTTGGAGTGCAGCACCCAAACATACCGTGGACTGTTGGATTCTGTCCAAAAAAGGGCAATTCCTCTCGTGGGTGATGCATCGCTCACAAATTCACTCACTTCTCACCGTAGAAAAGTTGGCGATCTATTTCATAGATATTTTCATGGACGATGCTCTTCTGAAATATCAACAATTGTTCCTCCCTTGGCAGTCCCCGCGAGATTAACCCGTCGAGTTGAGGCTTCGCACCCCTTCGTGGTCACTTTGGAGACCTGCAGATCATCTCTTTCCAAAGACTCGTTCATCCAACGAACAGCGAGGCTCTGGAACACATTGCCAAGGGAGGTGTTCCCCGAGGCATATAACATCCAGAAATTTAAGAAGAACACCAATTCCTACCTAATTTTCCTTGGTTCTCACGATGTTCTCTGAACATTACAGGATATCCCTTTTCGTGAGAACCAGAACATAAAAAAAGGCCGATATTTCGCTGCTGTGGTAATTATCATCTGCATTTATCAAAACATTATCTACCAAGATTTCCATAGTTACAGTGATAACAACGATGTGATAATTCCCGGACTAGGCCTGAAAAATGCTACTTTCTTAAAGAAAAAGCGTCCGGGAAGTGAGCACTTCCCGGACGGTTGCCGAAAAAAGGTTTTACAATTATATCGTAATCGCCAAGGTCATTAGATGACGTTGCGAATACATTGGAAACTACGGGAAAACATCCCAAGTCCTGACATAGATTGAAAGTAAGGTATGTTAATCTGTGTTGAAAGTTAGACCCCTAATAACACAATTATGTCCCATGGATATCCTTAGGACGTCCTGTCGGGACATTTAGGACGTCCAAGGACGTTCGAATTTGGTACCGTGGACGTCCATCGGACGTCTGTGGGAAGCACAAATGTCCCACTTGAGGACCAACTAGAGACGTCCTTGAGGGATGTCCCTGGGACAACTATCGAATACCTAAATCCTACAGTATTCCTCATCAAGCACTACGGAGGACATACTTAGGACATCCGTCGGACAACCTAACAGCAACGCTGAGGGATATCAATGGGATGTCCATTGAATGTCCCAGGGACGTACGAATTATTCTTGAATTTGAATTTTTCTGGGTCCCTCCAGGACCAGATCTTGCATAACGGATAAGGATATATAGTTGTGTTGATGGTCCGTGGAAGGTCCCCAATAGATCCTGAAAAAGTTTCCCAAGGATATCCAATGGACTTACGTGAAGGACATTGACGGGGAGCATTTATAGCCTACGAGCAATCAGTCGTCGGCGAGGTGTAAGTTAACGTCCTCGCAGGGACAACATATTGAAAGTACCGACTGGGACGTCCGTAGGACGTTATTTCTAGGACATTGGATAAGTACAGTTCATATACCAATTGGGACATCCTTAGGGATATCCGAAGGGACATTTCGATTGTTATACAATCCTTGAAATATTGAGGGCGTCTGTGCAGAGATATTTGAAGGAATGTACAATCAGGGACATTTCACAGTTGTCTAGAAGGGACATTATATAAGATCTGAAGTCATGCCAGAATATGTACGACTCGTGACGTCCGATGGATGTCCCTAAAGGAACGTTTAAAATCATATCCCATCAGGGACATGCCAAGGACGTCCTGGCATTGACACTCTACAATATGTACCACGTGGGACGTCTAAGGGATGCTATTTCTGGGACATTTGAAATTATGTCCCAGCTGGGACATTCCGTGGACGCCCTTGCTCGGACATTGCATGAGATGTACGGGATGGGACGTCCCAAGGACACTTATTTTTGGTCCGGGACATTCGGACTTGAATTGTACCAAATAAGGACGTCCCTAGGACGTTGTGTGCTATTAGGGACATGTTTTCCCGTAGTTTTGAATGTCGTCGAAACGTCATCTAATGACCTTGGCAACCGCGAATAGTCAGTTCAAAACTAGACTTTATTGATCATTATCTTGCTACTTCCCTCAAAATTTTTCTGCGTACGCCCATGATTACAGAGCTTTTTATAGGTACGGTAGCACTACCACAGAATTAGCACTACTTGAACCTGATTGTTTTCGGGCCTACCAAAATGAATAATGATCTGTTTTGTTTATTATGATGCTGCAAAAATTATCAGTACCACAGTATTTACTCGAGTTTATCGCGATGTAACGAAACAAATGGTCTGAATAAATAGTATGTAACTATTGCTGTTGAAATGAATTGATAACTTACTTGCCAATAATTTTCAATTAACACTAACGTGCGAAATTGTAGACAGTGGCACTCAAACGATATATGCTCAATAGTTGAGAATTATGATAGTGATATAACCACGAATAATAGCAGTACCTATAGTAGAATAGATAATACTTATATATATTTTTTATTTTCATAGATGGGCGTGGAAAAAGATGCTTTCGATTGTGATAATTCCAATAAGGAAGAAGACATTTTAGTGCAGGAGGTAATCAGTTTAACAATAGTCGGTGACCGGAGAGAAGATATCGCCTTGAAATGGAAAGACAGCCTGAAACAAGTGAGTATAATTTGATAGATTAAGAAGAGTAATACATATTTTTTCTGTGACGGAAAAACGACGATTTAATATTGAAAATATTTTTGAATATATTAGTGAATTATCGATGTAAGATTTGTTTTAGAATGGTAGGCTATTGTACAGAGTGTCTCACTTAAATGTGTCACTTCCCTAATTCTATCAACATATTTTGATTATTCAAAAACTTTTCTTGAATAATTTTCAACGAGTCTCTGCTCACTTTTCCTTTTAAACAACAAAATACAGAGTGGCTCAATTTTTTTTTCTAATGAAATGGAGCCCGTCAATCTGAATTCAAAAATATACCAGGTGTTTCGAATTCGATCCTCACCATGTGGATCTCGGAAACTAGAAGAGATATGAAAATGGTTGAATTGGATGAAAGTTGCGCATTGTTGTTGCAAATTGATTAAATTTTTTCTGGCTTCATTTATTGTAGGATTTCGAAATGAACTGCACTTTTGAAATGTCATTTTTTTCTCAACTACATAATGGTACTATCAGATTCGCTAACTGACGATTCTTCTCCCGGCCACCATCATCAACATTATTTTTTCCAATGGGCGCCATATTGCATTATTTCTGTTTTGAATAGAACTTGTTATTCTCTTCTCAATGGGGTATCAGAAGTTGCCTTTCTTTTTGGAAAATCGGAGATATTTAAGAAAACAAATTATCAAAGTAGACTTTGAGTTTGATGTTTCACTTTCAATCTGTCACACTTGATGACATTCGGTTATATTGTATGCCGCTGTATGTATGGAAATGGCTTTCACGACTGAATAAAATAAATATATAATATGATGAGAATTTATTATTGATAAGTAAAATAGAAACAGTGTTCTGACATCTGAAATGTATTGAACTCACAACTATAATGAACCTCGAACGAACAAAATTAATAATCTAAAATGTAAAAGCGAAAGTTAATCACATCAAATGCTCAAAATCATAACTATAATGAATCTCGGACGAACAAAAATAATAATCTGCTCGGCAACACAATTTCGTGAACAATATTACTTGAAGAACTGACAAGACCACGCCCACAAATCGTGCGCCGTGGTTGTCACGTTCAACGATTCAAATGTCCTATATAATAATTATTATTTAGGTTAGGTTAGGTTAAACGTGCGTGGGCCCATGTCAGGCCCTTCACTACGGCCAATGGCCTATTGTGGCTCACCCTATGGTTATATTTCTCCCAGTATATCTAATCTCTAACTAAATAAACGAGTACCTTGGGAGAACAATTTATGAGGTTTTCTGGCCCTACTGTTGTATTGCAAAATGTTGAAAATCTGATTCTGGCCACTGCAGGGCATGTACATAAAATGTGTTTAGCCGTTTCATCCTCCTCTATGCATAGACGGCACTCTGAATCTTGTGCAAGTCCGATTTTGTGCATGGGGATTGTGGTGTTTGAGTTTGCAGTGGCCAGTGGGCAAACCTACTATAACTCTGAGATGTGCTCTACCGAGTTCTAGTAGTTTGTCAGAGTCCTGTTTGTTCCTTGTACAAGCAATGAATGCTTTGGACTTGATTAGGCCCGGTAGACTACGCCAATACTCGAGTATTTTGTTGATGTTTCGGCCCCCCTCCCTTTTGCTAGGACGTCCGTTGTTTCGTTCCCTTCTAGACCCGTGTGACCTGGTATCCCGACTAGGTCAACGTTATTGCGTTGTGCAAGTCGGTTTAAGGATTCTCTGCAGTTCCATACTGCTCTGGATTGAAAGCTGTTGGATTCAAGTGCTTTCAGTGCTGCTTGACTATCTGAGAATATCTTTATTGTTTTTCGTGTGTGGTGCCGATTTTCCAGCTCTCTTGCACACATTTCAATGGCGTATACCCCTGCCTGGAATACCGTAGCTAGTTTACCCATACTGAATGAGCGTTTCACTACTGGGTTCATCCGCCTTCCAAAGTTTTATCGGTATACCAAAATTCATTTGCCCTACATAGGTTAGTTTCATTCCGAACCCATTCTTCTCTTTCAGGGAATTATTATTTACACAAATTTATTATAAGGAATAAGCCACAAATCATAAGGGAACATTATGAGACAATTGAATTTTTATTGCTAATTAGGAGTATTACCAATACTCAATTGAGAATTTATGAATTATCGAATAACTAATATTTCTGAACTTCCTAATCCTATTTCAACACATGGCAATTGTGCTATGGTCTGCCCCTACTTATGAAATCGTGGCGTCAGTTTTACTTGCGGTAAATTTCAGTTTACAAATTACCGTGGCATTATATAGATGACTGTAGCACCTAAAAATCGACAAAAAATTCTTAAAAAATATGAAATTGAAAGGTATTTGAGTGATGATTTTATTTGAGAAATAAAAAAAATTAATCCACTCGCCTATTATACTCGATCAATCGATAATTTTTTTGGGTCGGAGTAAACTTGAAATTCATAATTCGAGTTTTGTAGCCTTCAAGAAATTTTTTCGAAGGCAATTCTTTTCGTTTAATTTCCAGAAAACAGTATTTCGACAAAAAAACTCTCGTGTACTTATATGATTGAATGACAATAGATCTTCAGTTTCACAGAACTATAATATTTCAAATATATTGATTGTGGTGAAAAAATTTGAAATAAAGCTTGGTAGTAAAAAATATTATTACCAAAGGACCTTATACCTTATAATCTTGGTCCTTGGGTAATAATGATATTCCTTGATACCCTGAAGGTGTATAAATAACTATTATTCTGATTATTTCATAATATCCAAGATTTTCCGTTTGAAATAACTTTTAAATATTTTTGATATGAGAGAATTTTCTAGGAGTTTGCAAATATTTCAAGTATAGGTAAGTAGGTAAGTAAGTACGGAAGTAAGTAAGTAAGTAAATGAGTAAGTAAGTAAGTAAGTAATTATGCAAGTAAGTAAGGTTTCCTTCCATTCGGCGATACTCCCTAACGGCTTTCTTGAATCAGCATGTATCTACAAACATTACTATATAGAAAGTACATAATATGGATTATAGATAACATGACAGGTATTTATGTAAGAATGAGATAAGAATACTAAGGTAATCGTTTATTCAGACACGTGTCTATTTCTTTAAGAGCATGAGTTGAATGTTGAATATTCGCCCACACGATGTCCCAGACAATGAGTAGGTAAAAAAATCTAGACTTCAGGCGAATTTACTCTGAGATAACAAAGAATCGTAAAATTCAGTCATTCATATTGTGATTTGAAATTTGATCACTATACAGGGTGTCCCGAAATTACACAGAAAGATTTCAACCACGGATTCTAGGAACAGAAATAGTAACAAAAAATTCATAATATGAACATGAGCCCAGAAATGGCCCCCTGGGAAAGAGGGCCCGAAATGATTTTGTTTTGTAAATATTTCCAAAGCCCACTGTGTTGAGATGAGGAAATTTTGTACATGTATATTACTTTTCATGCCCGATTCGAAACTGTTGAGAATTTTCCGTAATTTTGATCAGGAATTATGAAAATATCATGTTTACTTAAAAATGATACTCTTCGATTTTAATAGTCTGCTGCCTAACAAAAATAGTGCTTTTTCCTTATAATAGGGTACCAAATTTTCCCAAAAATTATTTTTCGATGGAAAATACCCTTTTTTCATTATCTACTTGTGATGTTTGACTCATTCATGACGACAACTCCGTTGTTATCATCACAAACCTATTACTGCGACATATCATCTGTAAGGAAAAAAAAAGTAGTTTGTAACTAAGTCATAGTGAGCTATGACCTACTTTTGAAAAACTAAAGTTGGTGCTGATATCTCAAATTCTAGAAGAGTTGGCATAAATTTCATATTTTTTTCGAAATCACTCTGAAAAACTGCCATGAGAATGTGAAATTCCTATTTGAATATTTTCACAAATAAAGAAGTTACGGAGGAGACATGAAAATGATCAAAATCTGTTTTTTGCGTATAAAACAGAAACGAATAGATTTTATCAAAATATTTTTTCACATTATAGTTGGCCTTGACAAACTCCACATTTGGTGTCATTTTAACCGACCTCATATCTCTCACCGTTAAAAAGATACCCATGGTGAGCATGGTAAGTGGGACACACTGTATAGAATTCATTTATTTATTGGATTACAAGAGTTGAAACTGCATGCTTATGAAACATTTTTTACAGTAGGTATCAAGATGTTGAAAAATATGAATTCTTTTTTGGTATATTAGAAGAGATAAAAACAGAAAACAGCTACATTTCCAGGCTATATGCCATGATATATAATCATGAAATCGGCGTTGATATTTTGTGATACCAGTAAATTTTTCTGAGTAGAATCGATTTTACCGCTCTAGAACAACGGAGTTCAGACTACGGAACGCTCAGAATCTCCGCCCTAACAACACAGGGATGTTCTAGGAACGTACCCTTTTTGTCGCACGGTACAAGGACATAATTGGGGTATCCAGGGGTGGTTGTCCAGTGGATATCCGGCCCGGTACATCCATAGGTTATCCTATTCGTGTCCCTGGAATATCTGATATCTATTCACATCAGAGTCATTGACTTTCATCAAAATATTGAGTTGAATTTTCATGAAAATGTTTGTTTTTTTTTTTCGGTAAATAATTGTAATGAAAATAAAGAAAATTGTCTCAAAACTTCTCAAGAAATGACCATTTTTCGCAAACAGAAATCGTAAATGCATAATCCTCTCATTTTTAAACATCCACGAATGATAATAATAATTATACCCAAATCCTAACAAAGTTGTATTTATTCAGGTTTCTGCAGTTTGGTCCTGTTTAAAAATCTGTTTGGCACATAAATCTTCAGAAGGCATATCAGCCAATGGATTAAGGTGCGTGCCTGATAAGCTAAAAGTCCCTGGTTCAAACCCTTCTCGACCTAATTTTTTTTCTTTTGTCGAAGGGATGTCCCTGGAATATCCTTGCGACCTCCTAGGGATATCCTTTCTTCGTTCTTGGTACATCCCAGGGACGTACCAGACGGAAATCCCTTGAATGCTTTTTTTGTCAGCCAGCTGATGTCCCTGGGACGTCCCTAGTATGTACTCTGTCCCGACAAAGGATATCTCTGGGATGTCCTTGTATAAAATTAGGGACGTCCCTGGGAAGTCCCTAGGATGTACTTGTGTTGTTAGGACGACAAACGGCGACGGCTTGGCAGCCATATCGCCGACAATCGCACCGAGTCGGCCGCCCCACAAAAGTCAAAGGAAAATAATTGCACTCCAAGTTTCGGCAATACATAGGTCGGATCAATGTTCGGACGCAATGTTCCGCGTTTTTCATGTGATAAATATCAGTATAATTTCAATAATAAAAATTTCGAAAATTGTACATAGCTCTGACAAGAAAATGATTTCCGACAGTGAATTATATAGTTTGATTTTGTAAATCGACATAATGAAATATGAAATTCCACTCAAACAGACCCATTTAGATTCAGTTCTAGGGTAAAATACACTAAGGTGACAACACTGGTCCGGGTTCGTGAATTTCAATCAAATTTATGAGCAGCTTATATATTGATATCCGCTGACCAGTTTATTCCACAATCGCCAAAAATGGAAGCATATATTGTTGAGACATAAAATTTTGTGATTCACTCCAATTCGATTTCTATAAACTTTTTTCATGATCTCACGTCCGTGATGCGCTTGTTAGAAGCACATCCAGTACAACTATTACTAACAAATTCGAATTTACCGCCATTCGTGAATTAAAAAATGAGTGATAAATGTTTGCTATTGCCTCCGACAACCTTGAACGTGCGGAGGCATTCTTGAACAAATAACAAACTCACATTTCGAGCTCCATCTAATGGTACATCATCCAGTTCGCGCAAAACGTACTAGATTAGATGCTTTTAGAGCCGACTGCTGCGACGGTACCTCCATCTAGCAGAGAGTACCTGAACTACGATATTCAAGTTTTCTACCATCTAATTTAGAGAAGATATTATCCATACAAGATATATAGGCCTATTGTTTACATAAATTGAATATAAAAAAGGCTTTCATCTAAATGGTTACATTTCAAGAGCTGAAATTCTAGTGTGGGTTGCCCAAAATAATAACGCAGGGTATGAGACAAAATTTTACAATGTTTACATCTTCTTGATCTTCTGCAGCTTTCTTAATCGAACGAAATTTGCCTTCAAAACTATCCAAACCCGAGTCGGAACTTTCGTCTTTATGATGATTCAATCTATTTGGCAATCGGACTTTTAATAACGCCGAAATTCATTTCATAGTAGAGGTCTGCATTCCAGCCATTGTGAAATGACCTTGGTTACGCCCCTCTTAATTCTACCAACCATGAGCGTCGCTGAAAAATATCATATCTATGTCTGTCAACATCAAAATATTTGGGTTTTTGTTAAAAAATGTATACTTCATCTCCCTATATCTCTAACCGTTTCAAAGCATATGCTCATGGGGGAGATTATGGTATTTTTTCTGTGACGGGAAAAAAGTTTGGCATTTCATATCTGTTGGTAGGTTATAAAATGTCACTTTTCATAAATTTCTTTTTTCCCATGGGAAAAGAATGATAAAGATGCCTACAACGCAGGTGTCACTACTGTTGGAAACTTAACATTTCACGTCGATAATTTTCAGATTTCAATATAATGTCTCCTCAATATTGATTCGTCCATCATGATAACTTTTTACATAACGTTTCGATTTTCGATCATTTTCAGATTGCAGCATGCAGCATAGCGAACACGATAGTGATACAAGCGGGAATAAATATGGCTTTCAGTGCAGTGCTACTGCCCCAATTGCACGAAACCAAAAGTGATATAGACATATCGAAGTCACAAGGCTCATGGATTGGTGAGAGTTAAATATTTTAGCGTCATTTCCTATCAGAAGAATTAGAGCATTCATTTATCTTCGATATATCAGCTGAGATCAACTTAATTTTGTAATTTTTTCTTCTCTGTTTCTGTGAGGCGAGCCATTATAAAAAACTCTCGAATCTCTCAATTTTCAACTCCACTTTCGATCACTTGACACAATGACTAGCAATTATCGGAACTTTTGATTAATTTAAATACAATATAAGTTGACGAAAATAATAATATAATAATGTTTATTCATCATCCTCATCATCAAAACGTACAGCTACATAGTTATGTGAATAAACAACAACTCCACTAAGGCAGGGCTTGGATTGCAGATCACTAGAAAAAGTAAATATATATGAGAACGAGATCGAATTGCAAAAGTATCAGTAATGACATTGGTGATATAAGGTAATGAATGATGAAATGAAAATTAAGTATGATATAAGGTTTAAAAAAATGATACATGTGAGAAGAGGTTAAAACTAACGAAAGAGCAAGTATCAAGAAAAGAGTAGCTAGCCGGGTATAGGGTCAATTAATTTATGAATGGTGAATCTGTCTGTACTGAGTAGGTGTGATTTCACTTTTTTTTTAAGAAAATATGGTGTGTGCTTTTCTAATTTCCAATGGCTATTTGCTAGGTGTAGGATTAGTGTATTTGAAGAATATCTTGTGGTGAGAGTTTCGTTTACTTTGGATCTTGTATTATGGGTGTGATCTACATAATTCAAGAAATTCTGATTTTTGAACTGTTCGTTTACAATTTTATGAGGGAATAATTGTCTCAGATCGAGCATTTCAGATTCTTCAAACAATAATTTTGATGCATATTTGAATGGCTTGTAGAGAAGAATTCCTAGATATTTTTTCTGTAACACATCTAGTTTTTTCAAATGGCTGGACGCTACCCCACCCCATCCAAGAATTCCATACGTTAATCGTGATTCAATAACGCATAATGAATAATTCTCATTTGGGTGTCTGCCAATGATCACTCCTGAATATTTGATAGTGATATCATTGCCATTGGTAACAATTTTCAGCGATTCATTCATATGGTGGCAAATATCAAATCTAGATAGCGTTTTTTACTTGTCGCATTCCATGGTCGCACTGGTTCGAACTTTTAACAGACTATGCGTGTTTTGCTTGGTCTACTGGGGATGTTAAGAGCGAACCGATGTCTAGAAACGATTTCCAGTGGCTTGCAAACTTGCTAGATACTAGCTTAGAGGTCGAATTTTCGTGAATGTGCTTGGACGATGGTGCGGTTCTCATAACCTCTATTCGTCAGGTGGATTACGAATACGGATAGGAGTGACGATGAAGAATCATTCAAAATACCAACCAATATCTTGCAGGGAATAATACTTGCTAGAGATGTTAAGGATAGATTTGGTAGAGATAAAAATTGCAAAGAAAATTCCACACCTTACATTTTCGACCAATTAAAAGCCTGTATTTTGTATCGTTACCATAGCAATTAGACAAATTTCCGTAAATGTTTTGCTCCTCCTTGGGGAAAGAAGCATGAAATTACATAGGTACAATGACATTTACATTCAACTTCAGATTATGTCGGAATCATCCTTCAGCTAAATGAATTTGTAGAAAACTGAGAGATTCAGCTAATATCCACTTATTTTTTATTATATCATTTAACTGAAGTCGTTTAATTATATTTCATATAACCTAATAAAATGACGTGAGGTAATTTCATTGATACTGAATAGTCCTTCGAGATTCTTGTGAGAAAATATATGTCTACCAACTTATTTTTATTATTTTGTGTGATTAAAGTAAGTTAATAGTTATTTAACCAACTAGTGTATTAATGAGGGCGATTAATGATCGAGATATTTTAACGTGCGAGAGAAACGAGCGCGTTAATGTTCGAGATCATTAATCGCCTTTTAATATACAAGTTGGTTACAAAAATTTTCCGTCCACTATATTTCTCATTTCTCCTGCAATGAAGAAAACTTGGTTCGCGAATTCATCATTCATCTGGAAACTGCTAAGAATCACCCAGTAGCCTTGTCACTGACATTAGTGTCATTTGACATTTGTCGAAATGATCAACATAGAAAATAAATTCCTTGTGTTAGAAAACAGGGATTAAAATCGTGTCAGAAACTTGGAAAGGTGAACCCGTTAACAGAAAATCTTCAATGAAATCCATATTTTCGATTTAAATGCAAATTCCGTGAGTTATAGCATGAACAATGAATGCACGCGGTGTACGTTTGGTTGCCTATGAAACAATCGTACATTAATAGACAAATCGTTCATTAATAGGGGTCATTAATGAACGATTTCATATACATTAAACTTAGTCGTTAATACGAGGTCGACGGAAATAGTTATTTAACCAACTAGTGTATTAATGAGGGCGATTAACGATCGAGATATTTTAACGTGCTAGCGAAGAGAGCGCGTTAATGTTCGAGATCATTAATCGCCTTTTAATATACAAGTTGGTTACAAAAATTTTCCGTCGACTATATTTCTCATTTCTCCTGCAATGAAGAAAACTTGGTTCGCGAATTCATCATTCATCTGGAAACTGCTAAGAATCACCCAGTAATCTTTTCATTGACATTAGTGACATTTGTCGAAATCATCAACATAGAAAATAAATTCTTTGTGTTAGAAAACAGGGATTCGTGTCAGAAACTTGGAGAGGCGAACCCGTTAACAGAAAATCTTCGATGAAATCCATATGTTCGATTTAAATGCAGATTCCGTGAGTTATAGCATAAACAATGAATGCACGCGGTGTATGTTTGGTTGCCTATAAAACAATCTTGCATTGATAGGTAAATCGTTCATTAATAGGGGTCATTAATGAACGATTTCATATACATTAAACTTAGTCGTTAATACGAGGTCGACGGAAAATGTGTTTCATTCAACCTTACAACATTATATGTAGATGTGAATTTCATTAATACTACATACTGCTTGGAATTCTTTGTGACAAAATATATTTGCACCAACTAAAGTGGAATAAAGTAAGTCAAGAATAATAGTTTAAACTGCAACCAACCGCCTTAGTAATATTTTGCGTAACTAAAGTCGGTATTTTGTATTTTATTTGGTGTAATCGTATCCTAGTATTTTTTAAATAATATTTCGATGGGACCTTTTTTTTCGAATACAACTCTAACTTCAATCAAATACAGATTTTTTTTATCGAACCCCAATAATTTTCTCGAATTTACAAAATATTCGTTCTCGAAACATTTTTCGCTAATAATTGAAGCGTTTGTGGTAGTAAAAATATCCCTTTATGAAATACCTACCCAATGTCTTTTGTACATCCTCGAGGGCGCTCTGTTAATTGGCTAGAGGAAAAAGCTATAAATGGAATCAGGTGCCACTTTCAACAATCATTCACTTCCTAGGCGCATTATTTGAACCGTATCTACAGGGCGATATAGATATTTGTGTGAAATAAAATTTGACAGTATCATGATTTTTACTAATTTATGGTAGGTACTGTAAAGAACCCAATGGTTGTGTCTGATAGTAACAATCGTAGGTTAATTCAAAGATTATAATATAATGAGAATTGTACTTGCAATACTTACTCAACTAATCTATTATAATAAGTCATAATATATAATGATTTCATAACGCATTATGATGAATCGATATTGAATTTGATTCATAATTTAGAATATAATGTTTGATTCTGGTTTTGAAATAAGGGATGAATGATACTATTCATTCTCTTGATTGTTTCAGGTATCTTGATCTTGTGATATAAAAATATACCATGTTCGCGAACATACGTAGGTACTGCGCAAATTCAAAATAGCTGACGACTACTGTCAACATCAAATTTTGAGTAGGTACGATTGTTGTGAAATTGAACATTTATTGATGATGGTGGGATGCATGGATGAAGTAGGAATGAGATATATAATATGAAAATCTTTGACAAACAATTTTTGACACTCTATTCTAAACAGTTACCCCGTCACTTGCTCATTAGAGTCAATAAAATAAGACATTAAGATATTTTCAAGATTACACATGACTTTACTTATCTTGGTGGTGATAACATGAATTTCATTTTTTTTACAGCGAGCATTGTGACCATAGCTTTACCACTGGGAGCACTAGTTATTGGGCCATTGATGGATAGGTATGGAAGGAAGAATATGTGTATGCTGGCTAATATTCCCTTTTCACTCTCATGGCTCTTACATTATTATGCGACGAATGTGTGGTACATTTATATAGCTAGAATAGTTGCTGGCTTCAGTGGAGGTAAGCCTTTAAGAAATGGCGAATTCTTGTGTTATCTATGGAAATAATGCTTTATTTTAGCAATACATTTATTAATCATATGACAGGAAAATGTAACGGCATCCGCTTTTCAAGATACAAGGTGTTCAAAAATAGTTATTTATTATACAAGGGAAAAAAGTAGTAGATTTTAGTTCGAAGTTGTTTTGTCTCCCGACACGTAGCGGAGGGAGACAAAAAAGGTTTTTATATAAATGATGTATCTTCTAATATTGTAGGACTTCTTAGCATAGGCTGAAGTTGGACATTGCATATGTCAGAAACATGTTCCTAATTTGATGTTTTCAAATTAAAAAATCGTGGAGATGACTTTGTGCTTTTCTCATTGGATATGAACAATTGATATTTTTTTTTGTCTTCACAGGGCGATTGAATTTAAGTGATAATATTCATACAAGAATAATGCATTCTTATGAAAAAAATATGGAATCGTGTATTCATGGAAATGAAGGGCATTTTGAACACTTACAATTGATTCAATATTTTATGCTTTCAATCGTATTTATATCAATATTTGACTTGTGATTCTTTGTTTAATCAATAACTTCACCACAAGGGTAATCATATTGTTTTTGAATCTGAATGATTAGGTAATTCATTTCAATTATACTAATTTTATACTAGCATCAACTATTAGGTATTCCATTATTTTCAAATCAAAATATTCCGAAAACGGTACACAGTATTGAGTTTTATCAAGAGTACCTTTTTGACTTTTGTGATTCTTTGTTTAATCAATAACTCCACCACAAGGGTTATTATATTGTTTTTGAATCTGAATAAATAGGTAATCGATTTCAATAATACTTATTTTATACCAGCATCAGCTATTAGGAACTCCATTATTTTCAAATCAAAATATTCCGAAAACGGTACACAGTATTGAGTTTTATCAAGAGTACCTTTTTGGTTTTAAATTGAATGATGTTCAAGTTCACATGAAATTTGGTCTAAAAAATCTAACCACAAAAAAGTAATGTTTGAAATTACTCCGTACGAAACCTGTAACTGCGCCCTCTATGAGAGTCTGATATGAAAATAAATTCATACGATGTGTTAGCTTCCCGAACACATCCATATAAAATTGCATTACAATTGTTAACTAGTGTTGCAATGAATACACGTAGTTCGTTAAGTAAAAGTATATTCGACAGATCGAATGACAAAAGTTCGAATTCATTAATTAATGACATTCCTTGTCTCCATTGTATATAGGGTGATTGGTTCATCCTAATAACAATGTTGCCAATGGTTTTGACAGAATCATGAAAAATGTGTAATGAAATATTTTTTCCACCACTTACCGGAAAATTCATCATTATTCGAAGATTTCCTCTAATGAGAAGTAACACTTTTCAACCCTAGGTGAATAATGATAAATTGATAAATGGTTCCTAGGTAGATAAAACAATCAATAGTTTCAAATAATATATGCTATACAGGGTAACTCACGGTCGATGGTACGTTAGACGTTTATGGAGAACGGGACATAGGATCATTCTGAAATTTTGGTTACTCACGTAGTTGCTCTTGGTCTATCGATCTAAAATATTTTTAACTCTGCAGCGTTGCCGCTTCTATCGAAAAGTAGCAACAACTTTGTTATTTTAAATGGAACACCCTGTATTTTATTGCATTTTCAGATTCTCTCTGAAGAGCCGATTTCATCGATGTATCACACTTGGGGTCTAGCGGAAATGATTACAGAGATATAGGGTGTGAAAAATCGACATTTTTCAACTTTAGGAATTTTTTCTGTCGAAACTATTCATTATTGGCCAAAACGGCTCACATGTCCCTATCTCAACTTTTGATCAACTATCTACTGACATTTAATTGAAACAAATACAGGGTCGTGCAGAATTCAGAATCTTGATCACGCGGTATATGTCCCAATTAAATATCAGTAGATAGTTAATCAAAAGTTGAGATAGGGACATGTAAGCCGTTTTGACCAATAATGAATAGTTTCGACAAAAAAAATTCCTAAAGTTGAAAAATGACGATTTTTCACACCCTATATATCTGTAATAATTTCCGCTAGATCCCAAGTGTGATACATCAATGAAATCAGCTCTTCAGAGAGAATCTGAAAATGCAATAAAATACAGGGTGTTCCATTTAAAATAACAAAGTTGTTGCTACTTTTCGATAGAAGCGGCAACGCTGCAGAGTTAAAAATATTTTAGATCGATAGACCAAGAGCAACTACGTGAGTAACCAAAATTTCAGAATGATCCTATGTCCCGTTCTCCATAAACGTCTAACGTACCATCGACCGTGAGTTACCCTGTATACACAAATAGATACCGATTCACATGCAACCAATGAAAAATGAATTCTTTGAACCAAAGCTGAAGGCAATTTTTGAAGTATGTAAAGGAAATTCACAACACAAATCATACGTGAACTATCTTTCTCATGTGTGAATAGGCTTATATCACAAAAAAAATTTATTTCATAATTCGATAGAACTCATCCAAACTAGCTCACTACCGCAAACCGTTTCTTGCTGTGAGCTCCCTACGTTTTATAAAAAATATTGAAATCCCCGATTTTTCGGACCTCTGAAAACGAGGCGATGATGTGACGTCAAAACCCTAACACTGAAACAAGACTATTCCAGACAGAGATAAATGATATATGATTTCTGACAGAGTGAATTAGCTCGAGATCACAGTTGAAAGTATTAATATATCAGTTGCCTCAGTCTCCGTCGGGCGTTTGGTATTTTCTTTTAACTATGGCGAGATGAGGTTTCTACGTCATAAGAGGGTCCGTTTTCAGAAGGTACTATTATTTATGTCCAAAAATAAAACATTCCAGTTAATTTTTCGATCGAATTATGTCGTCAATCATTATTTATGTATAAAAGGATCATTATAAACATGGTTTGAGTTAAAAGTTCTACTAAAGGTGTACACGCCCATTAGACCAAGAATCGAATAACCATGACTTTCGGTATTAAAACATTACATTCGTTTTTGAATCATGATTCTAGCTATCATAGGATCCGAGCAATCGGACCATGACCATAGGACGCATATATAGGGTGGGTCACGGTCGATGGTACCTTAGACGTTTACGGAGAAGGGAAAATAGAATTATTCTGAACATTTTTTACCGAAGTAGTTGATCTCAATTTATCGATATAAAATATTTTCAGCAATGCAGCGTAGCCGCTTATACCAGAAAGTAGTAGCAACTTTGATATTTCAAATGGAACATCCTATAGTTCATTGCATTTTTAGATTCTCCCTGAAGAGCTGATTAAATCAATGTCTCACACTTTTGGTCTAGCGGGAATGATGAAATATAGGGTGTTCAAAATCAAGATTTTTAACTTTATAATTTTTTTTGTGTCAAACTATTCATTATCGGTGAGAACGGCTCTCATGTCCCTATCTTAACTTTTTATTTACTATCTACTGACATTAAATTGAAACAGATACAGGGTGATCAGAATTCTGAATCTTCAACCTCCCTGTATTTGTTCAAATTTAATGTCAGTAGATCGTAAATCGAAAGTTAAGACAGTGACATGAAATCCGTTTGGACCAGTAATCGACACACAAAAAATCCAAAACTAGAAAACTCGATTTTCCACACCCTATATCTTTATAATCATTCCCAAGTGTGAGGCATTGATGGAATCAGCTCTTCAGGGAGGATCTAAAAATGCAATGAAATACAGGGTGTTCTATTTGAAATATCAAAGTTGCTACTACTTTCTGGAAAATATTTTCTATCGATAGACCAAGAGCAACCACTTGGGTAACCAGATGTTCAGAATGATCCTATGTTCCGTTTTCCGTAAACGTCTAAGGCACCATCGACCCTGACTCACCCTATATACTGACGCACTAAGGCCTCACCCTGTATGTAAAGAACGTTGACTTGAATTGTTGAAAATGTTCGAGTCACTTCAATTGGCTCTGTAACGAATGAGCGCTGAACAAAATAGCGGTGAACAAATCAGCGCGTAACGAAAGAGCGCTGTAATGAAATAACGTGTAACAAAAGAGCGTGTAACAAATGAGCGCTGTAACAAAACGGCGCTTGTAACAAAACGGTGCTGTGACAACAGAGCGCTATTACGAAAGGGCGCTTTACAAAATAGCGAGTAACAAAAGAGAGGTAACGAAACAGCGCTGAACAGAATAACACTGTGACAAAAGAGCGTGCAACAATACAGCGCTACAATAAAACAGCGATTGTAACATAAAGGCGCTGTGATGAAAAAGAACTACATATAAAAAGTGCGGTAACAAAATAGCGCATTGTTAAGAAAATGCGTACTACACTCTCGCCCTCAATTTCAACCAAACAACTATATTTATTTAATAAAAAATACGATATATGGTCAAACAGTGAACATTCAAGTACTGAAAAACAAGCTAACATTTTCAATTCTCTTAAAAATATCATCACAATGACAGATTATTTGCAATAAAACATAGGTAATTTTCAACAGTCGTCAAGGAATATTCTTTGGAAATATTTATAAGCCGCTGATTTATTTGGTAATATCTGCTTTTTGTACAAGTTGGGGATCTGAATCCGGTCCTGAATCTTGTTATGAATATTTCATTGGTGCTTTGTTCCTGCTTCAGTTTATTTAAAAATCTTGCCATTGATGGATGGTGACAGTCTATAGTTTGCTGGAAGGCATTATGCCAAGCTTCCAAGGAATTATTTGTCCTAGGTAGATGGGATTGCAGTCTGTCATACATATTCCAAACAGAAATGGAAAAAACGGGACGAATACCTTCTGTCCTTGTGCCTACGTAAGTGGACTCCCAATAGTTCACGACGGTTTCCATTTCTTTTGGAAAACCTACTTCTTTCAAAATTTCGAACGCAAACGGTACATCTCTCACTGGCACGAACGCGAGAGCCAAGAGAAACTTGCAATGCTTTCTTATCTCTTCCTGCTCCTTATACTTGGCAACAAGACTTGGCGTTTTTTGTATTTGCCTCCATAGATTTCGAGATAAATGAAAAAAACATCCCACCACTTCTGCGTTTGGAAATACCTCTTCGATCGCACGGTGGGCTGCTTGCTCAAAATCCGATAATATGCTAGAGGGTGTGAGAGTAAGATTCTTCCCCAGCTCTTTTATCTTGGTAAACAATCTTATATAAGTATTTTTAGTTTTGTTACACAGCAATGCATATATCATAGGAACTGCCTTACTGTCTACTAAGCAATGAATGGTGTATACTTGGTAAAACAATTTTGGGGCAACTTTGAACGTGCCGTCTACACACCAGTCGCCAAATTCATGTAATAAAGCCAGATTGTTATACGTACCGAATATTATCATTCGGTTTTGATCTTCATTTCCTGAGTCGTACAGTAGGAATGTATCTCCTCTGAATGTTTTTTTGAATTCTCCTGGTATTTCTATTTGTTGAATGTTTGTAGCTGATATTCCATCATTTTGCAAAGTTTTCTTTCTTTCTCTGTGGATCATCATCCTCGCAGCGTCATAGCTCTGTATGAGTACAGCTGCTTCAGGAGTGACGTCTTGCGAGCACTGTTGAATAATACTTCTCGGACGTTCGTCAGTGGTTTTTGCCATGTCTCTTATATTCTGTTTGATTGTTAATGCTTCTGTTTGTTTAACACATGGCCCATGATTATGTTCTCTGGTCACCTTATGAGAACTGTTTTTCGTTGAGGCTCTGCCTCTACAGGTGCCCTTTGCGCATCTCCATGTCTTTGAAGCGATATTTGTTTTATCTTTCCTATATCTATATCCTTCAAATATCAACATTTCTCTGCCCTTTTGGGATTTCACATATTCTGCCATTTCGACTGATTTGAAATTAGGTAGTCACTTAAAGCGTCACTGTCATGAATTGTTGATATTCTCTATAGTGGGGGATCGAACTTGAACGATGGAAATTTGCTTCTACAGATACGTAATTGACTATTTCATCAATTCCAGAATTTTCCACATCCCGTGTGGCGAACACGTATCATCATCAAACTTAGAGAACCTAACTGTGTTTCCTTTTCAAAAGAATATTTTTGTATTATTCATTATATTGTATGTTGTGTTGTCCTTATGTAACCGCTAATTTGTACAGCGCTCTTCTGTTATAGCGCTATGTTATCACATCGATATTTTGTTACGCGTTATTTTGTCACAGCGCTCTTTAGTTAAGCGCTGTTTTGTACAGCACTATTTTGTATAGCGCTCATTTATTATAGCGCTGTTATGTTAGAAGCGCTGTATTGTTACACGCTCTTTTGTCACAGCGCTATTCTGTTCAGCGCTGTTTCGTTACCGCCGTTTTGTAACTCGCTATTTTGTACAGCGCTCTTTCGTAACAGAGCCACTTCAATTATGTGATATCATGTATGTTTCAGGTTTAACGACCGTTGCGTTAGTGTATGTCAGTGAAGTGTCACATCCCCAGTTGAGGCCAATGCTACTTAGTATGAACAGTGTGTTCGTCACTTTTGGAATACTGCTGACGTGTATTTTAGGTAAAGTTGAAGTTAAATGAACGAAATGTTCAACTGGTCATCTATCATAAGTTGAAGACTAGCAGCGAAGTTTAAACCATGGTTTACGATCTGACAGAGGTACGGATTATGACGCTTCTGATAGCTGTCAGAACAGTTACTGTCTTTTTTATGTTGGACATTTTAATTTTTCTCAGCTTTAGGAAGATTTTATCTTTTTTGCAGTTTCCCACATGATTATACATCTATTATCCACTGTCAATTCCTGACACATTTCATAACTTCAAGCTGAATTGATTATCTCAGCAGATCAATGAGATACTCAATTGTATTTTTTTTGTCTCATGGCGGAAGAATGTTTTATATTTTCTAATACTGTAACTAGTGTAACCTTGTCATTGTCAGTTATAAGATCTAGTCTGTTAGGCAATGGATCTGTTTCAGTGAAAAAAAATGTTTCATTATTTCGAAGTACTAACTCTAACTAGTCTACTATCACAAACCGTTTATCCCTCAGAGCACTGTACATTTTTCAAATAATTATTGAAATTCACCATATTTCATGAAATAAAAAATGCTGGAAAACGCGTGACGTTATCACCCGTGAACAATCCAATGCAACCATATAAGATTCGACTTACGTACACAACACACAACTGAAGAATCAGGTAATATGGGTATTTTCTTGGAATATTCGCAGTATTTGTTTGATTTGACCCTGGATTTGACTACATGATAGGTTTTGAAGATGAAGGTGCCACACGAGGAAGACCTTAGAAAGTTAGGTTATAATTATTTTCTTTTCTCGATAAAAAGTTCAAAACGCCTGTACTAGGTTTATTTTTTGTCTGAATTATAGAGAACATGTGTCTTCTTACATTAACCATGTTGAATGGCTAAAAATGCATAATAGAAGAGAGCTACACTTTGCAATATTCATTTACAAATTAATCTCAAAGCAAACGCCCTCCTACCTCCTAAATACATTTCTACATCGACGTGAGGTTCACACGATAAATCTCCGTAACATGGAAGAATTAACTATGCCCTTACATAGAACCACTTTCTTTGAGCGGTCTTTTACTTATCAGGCAGTAACCTCATACAATTCTATTAGTCAAGATCTGAAACAGTTGTCTTTACCCACCTTGAAGAATAAACTCAAACAGTCACTTCTGGATGAGCAGCGAAATACATAATAAAAACATACTTGTACTCATATAACTTATATACATAGAATTTAGAGTTATTATCATCTTGTTTATGTACCTATAAATCACCATATCTAAATTGTATACCAACTTTGTACAAAAACCTTGGTTGAGTGGAAGAATAGCTCTGCTAAACCGTTACCACCGATAAAACAAGGCCAGCAGACACTGACGTAAACAGCTCGTGACGTCGCATACTCAGGCCATCTTCCAAGGCATTCGCGTCGATCGATCGTCAGTTTGTTTTTGTTTAAGAACGGTGGCGTAGGTAAATCGCGTGTGCTCGAATTCTCTTGTTGTTTATTCATCAAAATAATTGGCGGAGAAATTACTGTTTTGTGAAATATTTCGTGTTGTGATAGGCGAAATAACAATGCCTTACAAGTGTTGTGTTCCCTTTTGTCGGGGGAATTATGTGGGTGGTCCAAAAGTTCATGCTTTTAGTTTCCCGTTGGACAAGGAACTATCGAAAAAGTGGGTACATGCAATTCACCGCAAGGATTTTACGACTCCATCTAAGTACAGTAAAGTATGTGAATTACATTTTACTAAAGATGATATTATTACTTCATCTACTGCAACCGATTCAAAAACTGGCAAAACTGTAACAATAGATTTGAAAATTCCTAGGCTCAAACGAGATGTTATTCCCACTCAATTTCCCAACTGTCCATCTTATTTATCGAAAGATGTAAAATTACTCACAAGTCGTGATGAAAAACTTGAGATACTAGAGACTAAAAATTTGGCACAAGCACTTACCAAAAGTAAAACTGAATTCGAAAATTACCAAAAATCATTTTGGTACACAAAATTTCAAGAATTTCTAGTTGTATTAGAGTCTTTTCAGTTGCCCGAAAAGTGGTTCAAAATTATCGATTTGCAAAAAGTCACATTATTCAAACTGTCTTATTCTCTATAGGGCCCGTAATTACATATTCGGTTGTGATTGATTTTGTTTTGAATGTGGAATCATTTTTGTATGACCTAGCGATACAAACATCTCTAAAAGCCAATCTGAAAACACCTTTTATCTCTAATAATATCAATCAAATCAAGGAATTACTAATTGAAATAGATAAAAACGAGATACATAATTCGGGAAAATGTCTTGATAATCAGAAAAAGATGGTTTTGAAACATATTTCGAATGCATTGGACTCTTTGGTTTCTGACTCAATACATTCTCAAATTCCTTTCTGAAAACGGTCATTTGCCTCGTGGCAATGAATGCAGAATTCATTCATTCATCAAATTGCAACTATTATATTAACATGTACTACAAACACTCTACTTAAAAATTACTGTTTCAAGTCTAACGACCAATTGGGTAAAAAATCCAAAAACAGGAAATTGAAAACACTCACTGGCTAATTTTTTAGGTAATAGGAATTCTCCAAGATAAATATAGGTAATTTAGGTATAACAAACGGCATGTCTATCAAACTAAAATACATTTTCCCCAATTTTCTTTCGATCAATCTCATGATAAGTTTATGTTCTGCGGGCCCTGTATAAGTAGGTGTGAAGTTTACCTCTAATGAGATTGAATCACTACAATTTTTGCCAATATATTTAATTCGAATGGGTTGCTGTAGGTGGGTATTTGTGTTTTATTCTGGTTCTTGCTTTGAAACTTCGTTTTTCCATAATAAATCGAATGGGATGCGAAGAAGGGCTCAGTTGACGGCTGGCATCCTCTTTCAACCGGAAGCCCTTCAAAAAAAAAGCAAAATCGGCTCAATAATGATCTAAAACTAAAATCGAAATACGCGGTCGCCTTATAGCGCTATAAGCGCTTGTCGTTTCGAGCCGCTGGTTAGGCCTGACTAAGTGACGTCACCCACGGAGCATGCAGGCCTTGTTTTATCGGTGGTAACGGCTAAACTCCGCCAAGTAAAATAAAGGCCATTTATTATTATTATTATTATTATTATATTTCTGTGAACTCTGCCAGTGTCACAAGATAGTTTGGGATATTCTTATTGGCACTGAAGCATCCTGCAAGATATACGCACCTGGCAAGAATAATTTTTCTATGGAGAAACCGTGTGAATGAATATGCATATAGATTCATGCGTATTCAACAACGAGAGGAAAAAAGCCTCGTTGCCCCACCTACTCGAGTATGGCATGTGTAGCAAACGATAATCCCTTCAGTCAGGTCGAAAAATGGACTCATTCGAAGGAGGGTTTAGCGCGATACGAAGCGTATGGCAATGTCGCTTTTTCAAAATGCCCATGCCGCAAAGTTGAAATAGGGACATGTGAACCGTTTTGGCCGATAATGTATAGTTTCGACACAAACAAATCCCAAAGTTGAAAAATCTCGATTTTGAACACCCTATCTCAGTAGTTATTTCCGATAGACCCGAGTGTGATATATCGATGGAATCAGCTCTTCAGGGAGAATTCAAAAATGCAATGAAATACAGGGTATTCCATTTGGAATAACAAAGTTGTTGTTACTTTTTCATAGAAGCGGCAACACTGCATTGCCGAAATTATTTTAAATGAAGAGAGCATATTGCAGTATATAAGCATGCATATTTTCATGTATATCTCCCATCTGATTCTTGATATAGAGATAGTGTAAGCTCGTCGTGACATACCCTGTATACATTAGACTTTTGTGATTTTGACATAGCGCGTGATCTTGTTACATTAGAAGCCTCACATTTTAACTAACTACTTTGTTCCAGGTTTATGGTTCAAGTGGCGTACAATGGCTTTAATTTATTTCGTCCTTGCTGTTACTATCTCATGTGCCACATTAATTTTGCCTGAAAGTCCTCATTGGTTAACGGTCTTCAAAAATGATCCCCAGGGCACGGCAAAATCATTGAGTTGGATATATAGCAACAATTTGGTAATTACATTATTCTGAACTAATGTGGTCAATGTGAGTAACAGGTTTTTTGAAGTATTTGGGCCATGCCTTTTAACTGATACCATGATGGAAATTAAACCAGTATAAGTTTCCCCACATTTTGCAGTTAATGGCAATACAAACTAACAGTCCTAACTTGAATACAATTGAATTGCTTCTGAAGATTCAAATAAACATTCCAAATCGATCAGAACGATTCTGTAGCTGTAAATGTCATTTTAATGAATTAATTTTCAAATAAAGTTGACTTATCTGCTCATTACTATCAATCTTGTGAAAGAATTTTGAAACAGAATAATCAATACACTATATTATTTTCATCTTGGGCTATTGAACATAGCATTATTAGTGCATTGTCTAGCTCACTAGATTTTTTTCTCCATATTTAGCAGACAATGATTAGTGTCTTCTTAACTAAAGTTGGTAGAGCACTGCATAACCTGGAAATATAGTACCAAACGTTAACAGCTAATAGAGAGTTGCCACGAACGTTAACGTTAGCGTAGAAATTGACAGCTACGCATGCGCATTTTTCAATTCTTCACGTTCGCGTTGGTAGTGGGCTTACGGGTGTACGTTATCTCACGTACTTTCACGTATACCTTAAATATCAACGTACGTTAACCGAACCAAACTCGAAATATGCCGATGAGTCAAAATCATCAAATTCGGGATCCTTAAGGAGTTCTGCATCAGGGCAACCTTCCATTTTAACACGAATAAATGTTTTGATCTAAACAAACAACCAAAACTGACCAATACAAACCGATAACATAATTTGTTATAACGTTACGATGGCAGTGACGACTTCAACTCAATTTGAAGACAATACGTAAACGTTATTTTTCGTACTTTAACGTTTACGTGGAGGTCTACGTACAGTGATTACTTCAACTCTCTATTAGCAGAGCTGCCATTTGAGAAAATTCGTAAAGTGCATTTTTGCAAAATGGAATAGCAGAGAAATGTGTTTCATTGCAGCGATGGATAAACTGAAATCAATAAGTATATCATAATCATTGAGTACCTATATTCTATTCTGAGGAAAAATACTATTTTTTTATTTTGTTCATTTTTTACAAGACCTATGAAATGATAGACTGTTTGTTCTAGTGAATCTCATCAAAAAGTGTTATAGTTTCCTTTAAAGCATTTTTATAATTATTCTTTCAGTTGGAAGGGGAAGTCTCGACATCGTTTTCGAACGCAATGGGTTAAACGCTTGCATATTGCATACGGCCGTATGTCGAAACGAATTTGAGATTGCTATTCCAGAGGCGTGTTATACTGGAATACTTGTACTTGATTCATTATTATGACCACAAAAATTTCAATTACTCCTTTTTTTAGCCAACCTACGCAATGGCTGTAGTTCGAAGGAGGTGCATTTTAGGACACATGTTTATATGAAGAAAAAGTCTTATTTTGATCCCAACAATACCTTCTTGAAATATTTACATCGAATTTTGAATCACCCCGTATAAAGTTCACAAAGAATTCAGTTTTTAAAATGCGATAACTTTTTTCCAAATCAACTGATTTTCAATCGGATGCGTCCTTTCTGTTTTAGATTCATTGTTCGAAACTTTTCGAAGTTTTCCAGTAATGACATACCAAGTGGTCAAAAAGAGTGATACATAATCGAAAAACTTTAGGGGCCCCCGTATTCCCCAGGGATTTTTTCATCCCTCTGCAAATGAACTTTCTCAAATCTTCAAGTCAATATCTCGGAATGATACAGGATGTGAAATATCGGTATTTTTCGATATTCTGTATTTTCATGCATTTCTGTGGATTTGAAAAAGTGCAGGCGATATTCAAACTGTACTGCACTGTAATACGATCGAATTCATTCCTGGTGAAGTTATCCACCTGGCTTTAAGAGCGGCAAAACTTTCGACAACAACAAAATGAGCGTTTTTCGAATAATGTGTGAGATTTTGTGAAATCGTCTGCTCAGATTTCATAATTTCACGAGCAACATTGCTCACTTAATTCATGGAGCACTTCAGATTATTGATTCACTCCATGAAAGGAAGAATATGATAATTGAAAAACTATATTTAGCTAATACGACATTTTCAGTGAAAATTTGTTATGAACTTTCAACATAATTTAGATATGTCTTCGAATCTTTCAATTTAAGGTACTTGTCGCTGATACAGTCTTACTAATAATCCCAATTTAATCTTGAAAATTGAACAAAAGTTGAACAAAGATCAAGTGCACCGCGACGAGAAAATTGTAAATGTACAGAGGTGAGGTCAGAATAGCTAGTGTATTTTGATATTCTTTCAATCCCTTTATTTTTTGAAGTTGCCATTCAATATAGTACACAGTACACCTTGAGCTTTCTAGGGTTTCAATTATATGCATTTACTTAATGTCACTCTGTATAATATAGAGCATGGTAAAAGCTTTTGACTCAGAGTCCCAGTTGCCCACATTGACCCTAATATACCCAACTATAATCCATTCCAACTAAGAAGACAGCGTTGGAATCCATAAGAAGCGTTAAGCTTCGCTTTGATTGGTTAATATTGGAGGTCGATTTTTTTGCGGGAAGATCACATCACACTTCATTCATTTGTTCGTATTATTTTATGTTACAATAAATTCTGTGGATAAACTCGAACTCATCATTAGATTGGCCATAATTTAGAATTAGGGGCCATATTTTCATTTCGGCAATGTGAACATTCCTACTGTACGCATTCCTTCGGAGGCAACGCAATATCTACCATCTTATTTGGAATGATGTATAGTGTTACGGATTTTCAAATGTTAGTATCCTCATATGGATAGTCAATAATTATGAATAATTGAAAAAAGATAATAGTTAATCAAAATTGTGTTCGATATGGATATTAACTTGCCCATTTATTTTTGGAGTAGCATTCATAATGTAATGATGGTTTCAGATCTTCGAACATGAATTCAATAGGATATCAAACTCAAAAAATCATCTAACGAGATCCGTGAGCGATGAAGACGATGAAAAATCCACCCTGCTCAGGTTGAGAAGAAAGTTCAACGTATACAAAGAACCGATAGTCTATAAACCCGCTATCATCCTCACCATAATCTTCGTCTTTCAACAATTATCAGGAGCATATGCCATAATTTTCTATGCCGTGGACCTGTTTCGTGAAATCGGTGGACACTTCAGGAACGGAATCGACGAATACGTTGCATTGGCGCTCTTGGGAACAATCCGATTCATCATGTCGATCCTATCGGCTCTGATTTCGAAGCGTGTAGGCCGAAGACCGCTGATGTTTATTTCTAGTTTGGGAATGTGTCTTACCAGCCTCATGGCTGGACTCTACATGTATTTGACCCTAGTGCCACAAGAGGAATACGAGAAGTTGAACATCACAAAAGACATATCTCACAACAATGTTACTTTGTATTGTGTGCTGGGCTACGTGTGTTTCAGTTCTTTGGGGTTTTTGGTGATTCCCTGGACACTAATAGGGGAATTGATTCCAGTTAAAGTTAGGGGAAAGTTAGGTGGTCTGATGGTGTCTACCGCGTATACTCTGATGTTTGTAGTTGTTAAAGTGTTTCCTTTCTTATTGGATTTGATAAGCTTGCAATATTTGTTTTATATCATGTCTCTGACAAATTTATTCGGATTTGCGTTTATGTACGTTTTTCTACCTGAAACGTTGGGAAAAACATTTACTCAAATTGAAAAACATTTTGTTTCAAGAACTTAGGATTGCCTAATTAATTGTGATTATATGTTTATATTATTGTTGTTCTCTTCGTTTTATTTCAAACCAAATATTCGCAGGTAGGTAGGTGCTTGTTACTTATGAGCAAAGCGTTCGATAAAGTCGATCACAACCTCCTTATATCGAAACTTTCTGGAATTGGTATACAGGGAAATCTCCTGAGATGGCTCTCGTCATATCTTTATAATCGAAGTCAACTTGTGAACATAAATGGATATAGATCTGCCTCTTTCGTGGTAACTTCAGGAGTCCCTCAGGGCTCACATCTGGGTCCTTTACTGTTTTCAGTGTTTATTAACGATCTGAACAGCTGTTTCAAAAATTCACAGATACTGTTATATGCTGACGATTTGAAGATATTCAGAAAAGTGCTGACAATTAGGGACTGCTCAAAGATTCAAGAAGATCTAAATAGGTTCACTGAATATTGTAACCGTAACAAAATGAAACTCAATGTCAGCAAATGTGCGAGTATATCTTTCAGTAAAAACATTGTCCCTATAGAATTCCAATATCTACTGAATGATAGTATAGTCAAAAGAACGGACCGAATCAAGGATCTTGGTGTATACTTCGATACAAAAATGACTTTCAACCCACATTTTGAGTACTTATTTAATTCTTGTAATAGAGCTTTGGGATTTTTTTGCAGAACATGCAAGGACTTTGATAATGAGGCAGCTATCAAATCTGTTTATTTTGCTTTTGTTCACAGCAAACTAAATTTCGCCAGTGTAGTATGGAACCCACATTATATTGTTTATAAATTACGATTAGAAAGACTCCAGAATAGATTTGTAAGGTTTCTCCACTTCAAAATAACGAAGGTTTACATAACTGTTGGCATCAGTGAAATTCGTTCTCTTTATAAAATACAGCTTCTTGAACAATGACGAATAATTACGGATTTACTCTTTATGTACAAAATCATAAAAAATTGTTACGATTCTCCTAATTTAGTGTCTATGATTTTTTATCATGTTCCTCAAAGATATACTAGAAATAGACAATTACTTACTAGTCCTAGTTACAACACAAATTTGGGAAAAAATTCTCCAATCACCAGAATGTGTTACTGTTTCAACAAATATTGTAATAATTTAGATATATTCTCCATGACATTTAATTCTTTCAAAATAACTGTAAGACATATTTTCAATTTTTAATCTTATAATGAATACAATTCAGTTTATTCCTGTACCTCTTAGACTACCGAAGGATCTATTGTTATTGTAACTATTAGTGGATGCTTGTATGGGTTTTACCTGTTTGTATCCCGAACTTGAAATAAATAAATAAATAAATAAATAAATGAGCAACTTTGGTTTTACCATTATATTATCTGAGAAGCCAACCCCTCCAATCCTAGGCGAGTTGGCAAATTGAGTTTGGGAAAGTTTCACAACAACATTTCATGGTGAATATTTGTTTTTTGTGACCTGGAACTAGGGATTTCCTACATCACCCTGAGAAATTCCAACGTCTAAATCATAAAAGTAGTCGGAATTTCCAAGTTTAATAATGAAGGAAAATTATCAGCTCAAACCAGGAACATCCAACTGCAAAGTCGAACTTTCCGACTGATCAGTAGATAGTTTGAAGTTTGATGTCGGAAAAATTGAATTCCGAATTTTCAGTCGGAAATATCAAGTTTCAATTCGGAAAATGAAATTCCCAGTTACAGGTTTTTAATACTCTGTGTAAAGCCAAGATTTCTAGCTGCATACTCTGAATTTCCAACTCGTGTTCATAGAAAATGAAAGTTCTTTTATCCCAGAGAGAATTATTAATTCCCAGTAAAAACTCGGAATTTCGAAATTTTATACGGATGAGAAAATATATACATATCATGCATATTGTAAATGCATGAAAAGACAAAACAAGACGGTGATAAACCTAGAATCTCAAGACTAAGAGATTCTAGGGAAATTTCGTGAATCGATTGTCAGCTGATGCAAGACAGACTGTTTCGACTTGCCATAAGTCTCATCAGTTGCACTGGCCAGCTGACAATCGATTCACGAAGGGTACCTCCATATATCAAACAAGTCGAAGCCCTGAGGCTTGTTTGATATATGGAGTGTCTTGAGACACAAGACAACCGCGTCGTTTTCCAAATTATTTATTTTTTGTCCTAAACGAAAATTGGAAAATAAAAAAATGACTTGGCAAAATGCTTATGGCCCCCCCCCCCCACTCCAAAATTCTCTCTCAGTTCTTCCCTAAAGGATAATGCAATTTCTCAACTTTAGAAGATTTTATTCTAAAATTCCTATCCTATGTTTCATAAAATATAATTCAATATTCGTCGTGGCATATAGAGCCAGGAAAGTAGTTGTTTTCTGTTAAATATACCGGAGAAGAATTAATATTTTCTCAATCTTAAACTTCCTGCATAATTACAAATCGTGTCAGTTCAACAGAATAATCCTCCCTCTTCGCGGTCGGATTATTTCAACTGTCAAACCCGAATATTATGAAGTAGGTACTTATATAAGTATTATTATTACTGAATATTCCTTTTCAATAAGTTCAAAATAACTTATTTTCTCTCTGACGGAATTTGTACCCAAAGAGGGTAAGGTGTGATAATCCAAGGGATAGGATGGGCATCATGGTGATAAAATCTATGAAAATGGGCATGGTGAGAATCTTAAAAAAGTAGTCATTTTGAGGATACTCCAGGCAAAAAAATAACGTTTCAGTGACGTCTTTTTACGTCAGTGGAATAACCAAGGTGACGTCAGGAGTTGACGTCGTATGACGTGATAAATGAACGTGAATAAGTCACAGCCCAATGACGTCATATTACTCACGATTATTGACGTCATTCACTCACCGAACTGTGACGTCGAAATGGCGTCAAAATGACGTTCAAATTTGGTGATGGCACGTACAAAAGTTTTCTCGAACATGGTGCCATAATCACCATTGGCCTCTGATGATGACATATATAATATTGATTATGCATTTGTTGAGTTTGCTTGGTGTTCTCTCTGGTGTCATGTCCATTCAATCGTCTATTCCGCAGCGCTCTCCCTCAGTACGCATCTCCATCAGAATGAAATCAGTTACTCGTATTTGTATAAAAAATCACCTATACAGTTTGTGTCGGCGAGAAGTTAGCAAACCAAGAATAGTTTGATAGCAATGAAAAGGATGTAGGCGATTTCAGATTCACATTGTTGAATAACGTATTTTCATGCATTATTTGTCACCCAACAAGGATCTAAATAGCAAACTATTAAGAAATGTTCAGAATGACGAAGCTCACCAAATTGGTACGTCACACCGACGTGAGTTTTAGACGTCATAGATAGGTCACTGCAACGTCATAAAAGTGACGGTTTCAATATAGGTACTTGTATATGGATAATATGTATGGATAATAATAATAAATGAATAAATAAATAAATATCCATAAAAAGCTTGATTGGTTTCTGAAATATACAGGGTGTGAAAGTTTAGAATGAGTTTTCTCTTACTTTTTGGGTATATATCCAATAAAACTCGCATGTTTCGAATATTTGATATACAATCTTTTTTTATGGATGATGTATATTTTTTGAATCTTTTAAAAATGATAGAGCTAGATATTTCCATCATTAGTTCAAGCTATTATGTGGGAATATCACCGATGGGATATTTTTTTATATTATTTTATATTTCTGATATTTCTCCATTTATATGAAGTCATTTTTTATGGATGACACTGCTTATATGTTTTGCATCTTTTTAGCTTCGTAACTGATAGGACATTTTCATTTTATCTTCTTTTTCTCATTTTTTTTCATATATGATGTAGTTATTTCTGACAATGAAAAATTAGAAATATTGTTCATCAATATTCTCATCGATTATTTCGAAATTTCATGTCTGGTATATTTCACTTGGTTCTAGTACAATTCATTAGTGATTTCAGTACAATCAGTTTTTTCATCTGGCAACACTGTTCATGATACAGGTTATATCACAGGGTTATATTCCGAATTCAACTTATAGCGAATTCCATTGGTAAAACTGGCTCGCACCACCTCGCACTGAGTGCATTTTGGCTATATTCCGAATTCAACTGGTCAGTACTGTCAGTAGATCCACTGAATCTGCTGAAAATCTGTGTTCCGAAATATAAAATCAAAAATACAGTGCTGTAATTCGGGACACGTTTTCATGATTTTCATCAGTAGTCAGCAGCAGTTGATCAGCTGGTGACATTTGTCAGTCTGTAGTTTCTCGTTTATCTGGACTAGATATTTAATATTCAATATTCAACATGAAAGAGCAATCGATTCTTGTAGCCTCCATAGTTTCTAAGATTATTGACTATGACGATTCAAGCTCCAGTGATGAAGAGAATACTTGGACATTTTGTTGCCATTTATTTTTCATGATGCACCAGATTGAGAATTGAAAGATTCATGGAAAACGTAATGATGATGAATTTAGGAGACATCCCAGGTTTATATAGTGATTTATTAAGCCAATGCTGCTTTTTGTTTCGATACCTCTACTACTTCATACTCCATATTATTCTCAGCCTATTATTTGAATAACAGCTATTTTCTTATATTGAGAATAATATCATTAACAACGGAAATAAATGTTGAGGGCGCCGTACATTATGCTATTTCTCGGCAAGTTTGAGGCAATGCAATTTTCTCGCAATTTTCTCAATTTATTGCAAGTCGCCGTACATTGAGATATTTCTGTCATATTTTCTTGTTCATATTCACTATTTTCAGGATTTTTGAGCCTTCAATGTACTTTTTGAGGTAATTTGGTGTTGCAGGCCACGTTATGGAGAAAATTTGTATTTTATCAAGATGCTACGATGAATATTACTAGAAATTTCACTAAACTTGCCTTGAAATTGCAGGAAAAATAGGACTGGTTCTATTACGATACTTGCATGAAACTTGCCGTGAAATATCATAGACGCATGCCCATTGTTCGATTCAAAATTACATTTAATTCAACTTGCTGGTAAATAGCATACTGTACGGCGCCCTTTACATTCCATCCCCCTCTGAAATAATGACAGTTCACTGAAGCCACACTACCTTTTGATACTCAGCAATTTCAGCAGAATGTTGAGTCGAAATATTTGGAATGGATAGTATGTCTGCTCACGAGCATCTGTCACTTTTAGTGAATTTTTTGATTACGGAATGAAAAATCAGCAGATTCAGTGCTGTCAGTTGAATTCGAAATATAGCCTTTGTCAGGTGCTGACGAGTTGAATTCGGAATACAGCCACAGTATGAACTGAGATAGATGTATATATAGAAAGTCAAATGTTGTTATCGAAAAAGATACGAAATCTCTCGATATCGCCTACTTTGTAGAAATAGCGAAACGTGAGAGAATCTTGCTAAATTTCCGGAGTTCCAGATCAAATTCACAGGCATCATGACACATTTATTTGAGTTCACATTTCCATTTACACAATTTTTTTGTGTAAATGGAAACGGTGCGTTATATTTTCGATCTTCAATGGTGAATTCATGAACGACACGAAGTCCTTACTCGAGAAAATCCTGTGATAATAGAAACGAATGTTCGGAATTTCAAATAAACCTAACACATTGCAGCAATGTTAGTCCATGATGATAGCACAATACACTCACTCAACCAATATAATATCAATACCTGCTTAATGTTCCTATAAATTATCATTCATAATAATTCATAATATTTCTATTCGAAATTTGAACAAATAAATCATGAATGGGTGCGTTTTTCATTCCAACATTTTATCATGCGCATGAATCGAAGAAACCATCAAACTGTTGCAAAATTCTGCTGGAATGTTGATGGACATCCATCAAACTGTTGTAATAAAATGCGCACTTTTAAATCGTATTTCGAGAATCCAGCAGTTTGGAGGAGATTGACATGACAGTTGACACATTTTAGTGTTGTTTTTTGTTTTGATTTGATAGAAAACAATTAATATTGAGGATTTTTGAGATTCTTGAGAGATTTTAGAAGAAAGAGTCAGTGTTAATCAATAAAGTTGAATTAGCCTTTTCTGATTCTCAAGATACATGATGACTGATACACAACAAAATCCGTGTTTCCATCAATGTGTTGTATAAACCATTGTTCAATCCTTCCAGCATAAATTCCAACAGAACAATTTGTGACGTCACGACAAAAAACCGCATCTATCAGTGCGCACTTTCTTCGATGGAATGAAAAACACGCCCAATATTCCGAAAACCTCAAACGTGACACTAGTGACAGATAATATGTCGAGTCAAAATCAGGATGTTTCCGCATGGATTATTTGTTACGCCCTGTCTAGTTCGCGTCCTGTTTCTGTCTCTAGATTAGTCTAGATACTTCAATATCAATTCAGCGTTATTGACTACGTGTATCATCAACGGAACTCCTCGAGTCCCGAAAGAAGGAAAACACATCCTTGAAAGTCTAGTTCAACTTCATAATAACATTCGAATTCCCAGAAATTCTCCATCATTCATGCCATCTATCATCGAATATGAGAACTCCACGTTCCGAACTAGCATTCATCATTCATCGCTGACGAAAGTTTTAGTCTGACGAAACAATTGAAGAGTGGGTACACCAGAGGAATTATAAACATCTCAGAACTTGAGTATGAATAATGAATTATGATGGAAATAGTAGATATGAATGAATGAATAGCAAATAGGAGATGAAGTGGTGATTCAGATTATCTGATTTTGATGTTCTTGATGGTGATAAAAGCCGTGAATTTTGCGAGCACATAACAATTTGTTGCTATCGAATATAACAACATTGCTACATTGATATTATCGATAGTGAGTACATTTTTTATTTTTTGCTTTGTATTTTAAATATGATGTGACATTTTCCTCGATATTTTGTCAACTAATACAATAATGTATCAAGATCCGTGAAGATGTTACTGGTCCAAGACAATGTTTAGAGTGTAGTATATTAGTACAATCAGTACCATGAGTGTATCTATGTGCTATGTGGATTCTGGCTGAAATGGTTAACCCAACCATGAAGTTCCCATTCACCATCACCTAAAATACATTGATTAATAAGAATAAGGCAATCAATGAACCAACCAATCCAGTGAATACTTACCTGTCGTATTATTATGGGTTTGTGGCACTGAAGTGGATGGAGTAGAGTGGGGCTGATAATATGTAATGGAGCTTTCACTCTATAGGCATAATCTGATTTCCACAATATTTGTCAAACATAGATAGTTAGAAAAAAATGTCTCAAGGCATTAAATCATTCACATCATTGAACAGGTAGCTTGAAATCTACAGATTACTGATTAGAAGTTTTCTCCAACCAATGAACCAACCAATCCAAGGAATACCTACCTGAAATATTATGGGTTTGTGTGTTTGTCATCTCCTGAAGATGCTAAAGATAGTTAGAAAAACACAGACAGTTAGAAAAACATGTCTCAAGGCATTAAAATATTAGTTTGGTTAGTGGTAAAACCACATAAAACAGTGTATTTCGTAGCTGTAGTATCCAGGCTGTCATGAATATTATCATAATATGGCACCCTTAGATAGATTCTTCATTTGTTTTCCATTTAAAATATTCACATCTGGAATATAAATGAACAAACATGTCAAAAAACACTTGATATCAAACATAACATATAAATAAATAGATGAATAAATGGTAAATAGACATATACTTATAGCAGTACAAAATGAGCTAATGCAGAAAATTTCTTTGTACCTATTATTTTATGTACCTAGGTACCTTGGTACTTATATTGTATAATATCATTTAACAGGCTATCCTTATAAGTCTGCTATCACTCCATTGAGATAATGAAACTATTAGCAAATTCCATTTGCAGGCACTGGTGGAGTGTTTCTCCACTCATAGTGTATATTCACCTCTGTTTAACACATGCCAGTAAGAAGGAAACATATACATTGAGTGCAGAAACACTCCACCAGTTCCTGCCAATGGAATTAGCTATAAATTGGCTCTGTAACACCTACTACTTTGTTTTCTTAGCCCACTTACTAAGAAAACAAATATGAGAGATTCGAAAAAACACATTTTTTATATATTTTTATCACCCTATAGGTACATATTTCTGTAACAAAAGAGTTTTGGACATACATTCTTAAAGGAACTAAGATATTTACTCCCCTTTTTCTGAGATGCCTTCTCGAAATATCTCATGAAATATAATTATACCATCACAAAATGGTCAATTGTTCCTTTGATGCATTTTTGATGCAAGTGCACAGCATTGCATAAAATTATATGTCTTAGGAGTGTATAGAAATTTATTCAAAAATATAAATTATAAAGTATCATAGAAATAAAATGAAAGTTTTCTTTGATTGACAGATCTGAATATAATGTTGCCCATTTTAGGCAGTCTTAGGCACTAGATAATTTTCAGTCTTCTCATTAGATTTATATTTATCTCCAAAGTAAATATATTCTATCATTGGAAAATTTGGTGTAAGTTGTTATCTGTTATTCAATGAATAATATATAGAGTCAAGCATATAGCAAACTATAATAATAATATATTATACTATACCAGGAAAGGAATATTTAAAGCAGAATTATCATCTTTTATAGAATTATATTTTGGAAAAATGTTCGGCATACATTTTAGAGATTGAAGAAGAAAAAAGCTCAGTCTTCTCCACGACATTTATTGAAATGTTAATAATTAAACATGTTTGGAATATAAGTGTCCATCATCAGGCTTAAAAGGAGCATACAAACGATTCATTGAAAACTACTAGGAACAATAACTATTGTAAGATTCACTGTAATTTTTTGATTGTCCTTAGTATGATGAATACTTCAAGTCCACTTTGCTTTCCAAATTTAATTTCTTGGGAAAGCAACATTTGCTGGGATCACAATAATGTGAAGGCATTGCAAACTCGAACTGGTTGCAAGTTCTGAAACACTCAGATGATTTTTGTTATCAACTCATCTATCCACTATATTTCCATATGAAATGAATAGCAAGACGCACGATCGGGCTTGTGATGACGCTGGCGCCAGACTATTATCGGACCAGGGTACAATCTGATAACAACAGTATAATGTATTCAAGTTGACAGCCATAATCAGTTACATAATCACTCAGTGCATACTCATATGTGGTGCCCCAAAACAAGATTCAGTTAAATCTCCGTTAAATCTGGCAGGTGAACTATCTAACCAAGCTGATTATTCGTGAAATAAGTTAGGAATAGGCGAGTGGGCTAATTTCAAAATCAAATACCATTCAATTTCATATTTTTGTAAGAATTTGGTCGATTTTTAGGTGCTAAAATCATCAATAATGCCACCGTATTTTTGAAACAGCTAGAAATTTACCGCCAGTAAAAACTGACTCCATGATATCGTAAGTAGGGGTAGACCATAGCACAGTTGCCATGTGTTGAAATACGATTGGTAATTTCAGAAATATTAGTTATTCGATAATAATGAATTCTCAATTAAGTATTGGTAATACTCCTAATTACCAACGAAAATTCAATTGTCTCAAAAGGCGTTTTCGGAAACTTACTCTGGGTGATAACTCGATCCAGATAGGTCACGTGACAAAAAACTCATCTACTCGTGTTCAACGTTTACGAACGTGTCAGGTTAGGAACACTGAATATTATATTTTTCCTGTGGTTTCATGAATTTGACAGACGAAAACGGTCAAATTATATTCAAGTAATCATTTGATCTGATTACAAATATTTATATTTACCTGTGGATTGGTGTACTGGTCTCATATGTGTTGTTGCACATAACCACAAACTTCATCCCTACCCAAATTCTCTTCTCAATGAATTACTTCAATCAAATTATGAAGATTGAAAAGAACATGTATTTCACCGGTCGTGATTTTTCCCAACATGCAAATTATTTTATTATTATTGTTATCGTCGAATGTAAACTCCCGCGTTTTTTGATTGACTTAAATTCCGTAATGCGCATGCGGTGTTCTTTGCAACTCTGGCGACCCTGCTTTTGAGTAGGGTCACGAAAAATCAACCCGAGTCAGTGATCGAGTTAGCATCATTCAAGTTTCGGAACAGAGGTAGATTACCTAGGTAACTCGGTTTGGGTAACCGAACGTTCAGGTTAGGGATCCGAACAACCCGAGTAAGTTTCCGAAAACGCCTAAAATGTTCCCTCATGATTTGTGGCTCATTCCTTATAATAAATATCTGTAAATAATAATTATATTAATTCAGAATAGAGGACATTTGAATAGGTGAACGTGACAACCACGGCGCACGATTTGTGGGTGTGGTTTGATCAGTTCTCAGCATTCAGCACAATGTTGCCAAGTCTCCAACATTCACATGATATGTTGTTATGCTTGCTTCATGAGTGGAAATGGAAGACACGCTGGGTTGATAGTGACGTCAATATTTCAACACAGTGTTGCCAGTTGAAAGGAAATGACTGAATGACCAACCGCCCGAATATGGATATGTCTAGTGTTACGATCGTCGGACGTTATAATGTTTTTTGGAACCAACTCATAAGCCGTCCATTTATGTTTCAAAATCAGCACTTGAAGTTGATAAATGAACTTCAATATTTGTATTTAATGAACCATGCACCTAAACAGTATACTGAATATGCAATTTAATGATAATGGAATTCTTATAAAGAATAATTATAAGATCAAACGAACTTACCTCAAGTGAAGTTCGATCTTAATTATATGAAACGCCTTGTCCGAGATGATTCAACTGTGTAGTTTCCCCACTTCCTGCCAAATGTACCACAATATTCAAAGCTCTCATTTACCCCGCTCTCCCCTACTAACCCACCGTGTCTAGCTCTACCTCCAGCGACTAACCTCATTATTTTTAAAGCTATATATCATTGCAACTGGAGATGATTATGGGTGGGTTTGAAGGGTGGGTATAATCATCTCGGACAAGGCGTTTCATATAATTAAGATCGAACTTCACTTGAGGTAAGTTCGTTTGATCTTATAATTATATTCACGCCTTGTCCTCAATGATTCAACTGTGTAGATGTTTAAAGACAGTTGCAATGTTGCAGATACAAAATCATATATTTTGCCATATAACAACTTCAAATAGCAAAATTAACCTGAACATCAACAAATTTAACGAAAAATTACAAACAATTTCTTAGAGCCTGAGGATGGCTTTGGCGAAATCATTCCTGTCATGAATAGGCTTATTATAAAATCGAGCGAAACAACTTGATTTTTGCGACCACCCGGCTGTTGATAATATTCTATCTAGGGTGATTCCACTTCTATTAGCAGCCGAAGTCGCTGCATGACGTGTACTATGGGCCTGGAACCTGCTCACGTCAATACCACTCTCAGCTAAGGTTTTCTTGATCCAACGGCTAATCGACTGGGTACTGGCTTCCAGGTGAGGCTTCTTAAAGGTGATGAAGAGTCTGTTGACATTTTCGCGAAGATCCTCAGTCCTTCTTAGGTATGACTTGAGTGCCCTCGCAACACATGTGCTTGGATTTTCTTCAAAATAAGGAACCTGGAGAACCGGCTGTTGCCTTCCCTTTCCGGAAGTCTTTACCCTGTCTGGAATTTTTATGATCAGACCGTCATCTGTTTCCTCTATATTGGAAGTTAATATAAGAGAAAGCGTTTGAGCACGGTGAGCTGTGATTAAAGCAAGGAGAGTTACTGTTTTTCTGGTGAGCAACTCTAGATCCAGATTCTCATTGGGATAAGCCTGACTCAATTGATCTATGACCACTGCAGGATCCCAAGTTTCATTGTATTTAGGTGTCTGAGGCCTAAGACGCTGCACACCTCTGAAGAATCTCTTAATCTGGAAGTTGTTACCAATGTCTGGGGACAATATGAGGGAAAGTGCTGATCTGGCGCAGTTCAAGGTTCCATACGAGGCTCCCCCTTGAAACTGATCCCCCAAAAATTCCAAAACATTCGTCACTGAACCGGACAGGACATTCGATTCCTTCTTCTTACAGAAATTCCACCATGCTCTAAGGCCACCATTGTATTGCTTGATTGTATTTGGAGACAAGGAAGCCAGCATCACATCAACGGTATGAGAAGGCGACCCCTTCAATATCAGTGATCGTTTGATAAGATCCCTGCAGCCAGGGTAATCTTGTGACATAGCGGGTGCCTGGTCCTGTTGAGAGATAATAATAAGTTCTCATTGGGAGAGAAAAAAATCGGTTCGGAAATCAACAATTTCTGGAAGAGAGGGAACCATGGTTGATTTGGCCACCATGGAATGACCAGGATACCTCTAGCATGATCTCTGATTATCTTCTGAAGCACTGGCAATACAACCGAAAACGGTGGAAATGCATAAAAAAAGGTCTCAGACCAGTCTAGCGTAAATGCATCCACTGCAATTGCCTCTGGATCTGGATGCCAAGAAACAAATGTTGGACATTTAGCATTTATCCTGCTTGCGAAGAGATCAATGCTGGGAAGGCCAAATGTATTCACAATGATCTTGTAAGCATCATCAGATAGCTCCCATTCCGTTTCAATAGGAGTTCTCCGTGACTCAAAATCTGCATGTTCATTTTGCTCTGAGCTTATGTATGATGCAAAAATTCGAATGAGCCGTTCTTCGCACCACCGCCATATTTCCTTTGCTAATTTGCTCAAAATAGGAAATCTTATCCCGCCCATTCTATTGATATAAGCAATAGCAGTGGTGTTATCAATACGCAGAAGAATTTCACAATTTTTTTGTTCCCCCGCAAAACATTTTAACCCAAAAAATGCCGCTTGTAGTTCCAAATAATTGATATGGTGCAACCGATCTCGATCGCTCCAAAAACCATGTACTCTATTATGTTTGCATACTGCACCCCAGCCTGTACGAGAAGCGTCCGAAAATATCTCTAATACAAATTTATTTTTTGGAATAGGGTTAAAAGACGTCAAGATATTATGTCTCCACCAATTGAGATCATCGGCCAATTCTTTAGGAATATGCATTTTCTTTTCATAATCACCTCTAGCATATGTTAATGCTAAATATTTTGCCCTTTCAAAAGTCTTTGAGTATGCCCAACCATATCTGACTGCTGGGCACACAGATACTAATTTCCCTACATAGCTAGAGAATTCTCTTATTGAGCATATTTCTAATTTTGACAACTTCCGCAAAAGATGCAACATATTTGAGCGTTTCTCTTCAGGCAAGCTAAGGCACATGGAATTGGAATTGAATTGAAATCCCAGAAATCTACAATGTTGTGAGGGTACTAATTGGCTCTTCTTCACATTCAGTATAAAACCAAGGTGCTCCAATAGGGCCCTTGTCTCTTTGACATTATGAAGGCATTCTTGGTAGGTGAGGCCAAACAACAAGAAATCGTCCAGGTACACAACTGATATCAAGCCTTTCCTTCTGAGGAAGGAAACAACCGGTTTCAAAAGTTTTGTGAAAACCCAAGGCCCTGTACATAAACCAAAAGGAATGCATGTGTATTCATATAATGCTCCATTGAATTGAAAGCGAAGGAATTTCCTATGTTCCTTACTGACCCTTATCATAAAATAAGCATCCTTCAAATCTATGGAAGCTAAAAAACAATTCTCAGTCATGAGTTTCGTTGCTGTGTTTTTATCTTCCATCTTGAAGTGATTTGTTATAACATATTGGTTGAGCTTTTTCAGATTTAAAATTAGCCTGCTACTACCATCAGCTTTTGGGGTTAGAAAAATAGGTGAAATAAACTGTCCTTTACAGGGACTACAAACATTGATAGCGTCAATCTGTAAGAGATGATTGATCTCTTTCTCAATCATGTACTCCTCTGTTTTGGACCATTGCTTCATTGGCGGGGAATGATGCTGATATGGCCTAGTGTGAAAAAGCAGTTGGTATCCCTGAACCCAAGATAAAATTTGTGGATCCTTGGTCACCCCCTTCCAGTTTTGGAAAAACTCACACAACCTGCCAGCTTTGAAACTAACCTCTTCATTTATCGTCTCCTTCTGGACTCCTGGTCCTTCTTTTGGTGGTGATTCGACTGGCGATATCGGTTGCTGGGGTCGTATCTGTTGTTGGGGTCGTATTTGTTGTAGTTGGTGTTGGGACGAGAAAACTGAAATTGACGTCCGCTCTGGTGTCCCTTGTTCCTGAGCGGAGCCTTGGAGTTTAAATGCCTATGCACAACCTTTGAAGATCGTTTAGCCTGACTATTAGGCTTCAACTCATTCCCAGATTTTTCAATCGCCCTTGCAGCCTTAACACGCTCCCCTAGATTTTCACCAAACAGAAAATCATCAATATTAGCATTAACCATGATTTCTTTGAGGTCTGGGTTGAGGGCTGCACCAACAATGTTTTTACGTGTTTCTGATTCTCTGAAATGCAAATCAGCAAGGATTCGGGCAGCATCCCCCAAGGTCTCTATGAGTACCAAGTCACCTCCCCCCCCTCCTTCTTCTTTATTCAGCAGAACAGTCAGTGCTTTACCTAGTGCACAGATACCTGCCCCAAGCTGCTTTTGTCTCAACTCCATCCTAGCATCCCGCTTGATGGTGTTTTCATTGATTGCAGCCCTGACCTCAGGGTTTAGTTTAGGAGGGGAGGCTGCTTTACAATTCTTAATACCTGGGTATTTTTCTAGTAATGAAGTTTCATCAAGACCAGCTCTCAACAGCGCTTCCCAAGGAGCTGACAAATCCTCATGAATTATAATTTCAGAATTTCCTGGATCAGGACCAACCTTTCCTATTGCCTTCAAAACTTCTTCATTTAATGAAGGAACATCCACAAACTCAATCTTGAGCGGATCCTCATCATGTACACCTGAAAATAATTTAGACCTCACGATCCCGATTTAGTTTTTAGCTTGGAATCATTCCTGGCAGTTCACCCTTCGGGTTGCAATCTTGAGAAAAAACAGAAGAAGGATCTCGAAGGCTGGCTACTATCTATGAAGCCTTATGGTCCCAAATCGAAACAAAACAAAAGAGAAGAAGAATTCTTTCTCTCACTTTTTGGGGTTATGTTACGCCGTGGTGACGTGGGGCCAAAAAAGGCGCAAATTGGAATATTTCACCTTTATTTTACCCATAATGCAGACAAAAAACATCCTGCATATATACCATACTCATGGTATCTTCATTATCTGACCACAGACAATGGATTTCAGCATTGTTTGACCACAAACAATGGAATGCTATAGAGGTGCTCCAGAACGGTGCACTGCCAGACAATGATTGTATCCAAGCGAAGGTACCAACCTTCATCGGCTATTTCGCCGTCTAACAAATCGACTATCGATGCTGACTGGCTTGAATGTGCTGAATCTAGAGATTCTGATGGCGATCTATCTCGGCGACGGATCAACTTTTTCAACTTCTTTACCTCTCTTCTTAGGTCGGCAACTTCGTCGGAACTCGAACTTGATGAAGACGAATACGATCGCTTACGTTTACTCTTATTTCCCATTGTTTTTCCTCTTGTTTTTTCCCACTTTATTAATTATTTTCGAGAGCTACGCGACACGCGTGTGTACTACTCAGCACAAAACGGAAGAATGAGGTTAGTCGCTGGAGGTAGAGCTAGACACGGTGGGTTAGTAGGGGAGAGCGGGGTAAATGAGAGCTTTAAATATTGTGGTACATTTGGCAGGAAGTGGGGAAACTACACAGTTGAATCATTGAGGACAAGGCGTGAATATAATAACTTGATGAATGATTTATTATATAACAACATCATAACATAAACAAACAATCACAGATATTGACATTAAAAATAACTTATTTTTCTACCAATACACAATTATGTCTTACATTTTTTTTTTATAAAACTGATCAGTATTCACATTTACTGAGTGAAAATAATAAAAATTTCAATTTTGAGGTTATCTTATCGTTTTGAAAGGTTTTCAATCACTATAAATTGGTGAAATGAACTAGAAATCCGATCAATTGATTTTATTTCGTGGGAAAATAAATTGTGGTGCATCTACTTACTTATATTGGAAATTATGAAATAGACAACAAGAGTTGTTCTTACTTCAATTCTCATTATAATTCATGAGGAAAACCCACAAAAACTCATGAAACTACTATGTCATTACAATAAACGAACACAAATCATATTTGGATCATTCGGACAACACGAAATATCATTATTAATACCATCATCATTCAACTTACATCTCTCACAGCATCCATTGGAAGTAATGGACCATCTTCTGCGCTTACGCACTCAATGGTTCAGGCATTTTGAATAAATCGAATTTCACCTATGATCCACAAATATATCACAAACGATTCCTTGAAAGTACAAATTGTCAGTAATGAATAATTCGCAGAGATCAGCTGATCACAACAAATCGCTTCTAGAAATGTCAAATAAATCTGGCATCGGTGTACAGTTTCGCCAACTTAAATCGATAACGCGGTTCGCCCATTTCGAAAGTCACTAGTATTTTCCGATGTGCAGTTTTGGCACGACATTGTTATCAAGTATTGCGCAACTATCAACCCAGCGTGAAAGCCCTTTATCTGACCAATAGGCAATAACGAAAGAGCATACAAACTGACGTCACCATTTATTCGACGTATCGCCAAACGGATGCCATAAAGGTTCGTCTGAAATGAGCTCTGAAATTTTCGAAAAACGCATAGACTCATTATTTACATAAAAAAAGCGTGAGAAGTGTTGCAAGAATTAATTTAGGTTCCTAACGACACAGTGGAGTAATAGAATGAAAATAATTCATGATCAGTCCAGTCGCCCATTGATTCAGCCCCGTTTGCAGCTTAAGTAGGTACTTATTCCGAGTAGGTATCACTGTACTAATGGATCTGACGTTTTTGTTTCGACGCATTGTTGTACCGCATATGTGGATTTCAATAATTATTTGAAACATTTACAGAGATTTGAGCAGGAAACGATTCAATATTCGATGAGAAAAGCACAAAGTCATCTCTCCGATTTTTTAATTTGAAAAAATTAGCAACATGTTTCGGACATATGCAATGTCCATCTTCAGCCTATGCTAAGAATACAAGGAGATACATCATATATGAAAAACCGTTTTTCCTACGAGCGTGCGAAAAAGTAAAGTTTATCGTTTCAAAAGTTGTACTTTACCGTACGATTTTACTTTTCCGCATTATTTTTACTTGTCTGCACGATTCCAAAGGAAATACCAGGAGACATGCGATGCGTGATAACTGTTGGCACCAGAACGTACCCATAGCAACAACCACTATAAACTGACAGTAGTGGCAGTCAACAAAAATAAGCATTTCAGACCAATCTACCTTCCTCCATTCACTACACTAGTAATTCTCAGGAACAAATTGATAAAGGCATTTCTGTAGTAGGCCAAACACAAACCATTCAAATTCAAATAAGAAACAACGCGTTCTTCAAGATGTTGCGGCATCTGCTATATTACAGCATGCAACAAACACAAAATTTCACGTTCAATTTCAATATTTACCATCGTTAATGTTTTAGTTGTTGTTATTTTAAATAAGTTTCCTATTATATCGATGAAAAAAAATCCATTTCATTATTTTTCAGTGCAAGAAGATATCGTGCGAGAAAGTTACTTTACCGCACTAGTGCCGAAAAGTTACTCCACCGCACTAGTGCTGAAAAGTTACTTTTCCGCGTTGTTCGTGCAACTGCCCTCGCATGCGGAAAAGTACTACTTTCCGCACTTGTTAGGTAAATAACTATTTAAAAAGATGGCACTCACATGGAAATGAAAAGGTTATGTTACATTTTTTTTAAAATTATTGATAAGAAATGGTTTTCAAGGGGAGGACTTTTCATGTTTGGGGGTTGGGACCCTTTAAAAAACCTGTTTGAATCAATAATTAAAAAAAAAATGTAACAACCTTTTCATTTCCATGTGAGTACCATCTTTTTAAAAAAGATTTTTCATATATATGATTTATCTCCTTGTATTGTAGGACTTCTTAGCATAGGCTGAAGATGGACGTTGTATATGTCCGAAACATGTTTCTAATTTGATTTTGATTGAATATAAATCCTATCACTCCACTTTGAGCTACAATGGACTTCTACCAACGTAGGAAACGATTTGTGATAGTGAACTTGTTTGGATTTTCACGTCGAATTAATCAAAAAGAATTTTTCACTGAAACTGACCAATTTCATAAATTCGCTGTTCAATGGATAAACGAGTCTAAGTAGAGAGTTGTTCGCCCAGTCTCGAGGTTGACATCAATAGACTGTGCTGACTAAGCTTATCAAGTTCGTCTGACTAGTATTGCTAGAGGTGGAATGATCTTATATTTATGTGGAACTTTTCCCGTGGAAAGTTTCTATGGAAGAGTGAAAGGTCGCCAAGTTTTATGCGATGTTCCAACGATCCATCCATAAAATTACTAAGCAACAAGCTTTCGTAACAATCACTGAATATTAACAGCATATAAACCACGTTTTCACCGTGTCTTGGTAAGCTGACTAATGAATATATTTTGACTAAATACTCTTGTTGAAGTTACCAGTGGTTTGGTACCGAAAGTTGTTGCGTACCAGACTAAAATTGTATGATGACCAAGACGGTGTAAAAATTTTGGTCTACTTTTGTATAGCCTTGACTTGACTTGAATGCAAGTGGCAGTTATTTCATGAGTTCTCATAATAATATTTCATTCAATTTCAGCTGATTAAATATCCTACTAAAAGGTTTTTCTTAATTTACGAATTCAAGTGGAGTTCCACAACCTAACCTCAAAAAAATAATCAAATCAAAACAAAGTCGGTAACGTTAGTCAAGTGAAGATACATGGTGTAAACATGCGTTAACTAAGGTATGTGGTCTGAATTTAGTTAGTTCTTCTTGGTAAGCATAGCAACTATCCATACGGTTAAACGTGGCCGCTAGTATCATTTTTTGTGACTGTTGGCCCGCGACACAGGGTTTATCGATATTCTAAGTCGGTATGCCATTTAAGGGACCCACTCACTTAGTCCAAGTTAACAGGAAGGAGTGCCTCGGAGTGTCGCAACCCAGTCCTTGCCCCGGCCCTGACCTCATCTTTCGGTTGGAAAAAAGTTCAAAATTTTGTTTAAGAAGATGCTCGGCAATGAAGTGCAATGATCTTATTTCACGAAAATTGGGGCGCTGGCCGGTTTGCATACGCCTAGGTCACTCCCCAAGGGCGGCATACGAACCGGAAGTGGCAATTTTTCAGTGTTATAGTCGATGATCTAAGAATGTATGCCCTTTGGCGAAACAATGAATTCGGACCCATTAATCAGTTTCCCGACATTTGCATACGATTCCGGAGAGGGGAGCTCGACTTATTCGAACATCAATTGACTAGACATCTTTCAAATAATCGATGATTCAAGTTTGTATGCACATCTCAGGACCGATAAACTAGGATATCCTGTATATGTGGATGCTATTTGCATACGAATTCAATATGAGCATACGTTGTAATGATCGGGCAAACCCGCGCGTGCCTCGGTCCGGCGCGGCGCCCCGCCCTGCAGGCCAGAGGTGCACCGAAAGCGAACTAGATAATCTGGAAGTCTCATAATCTCACCTCACATGAAACCGGGTCAAATATTAACTTCCTGGGAGTGATGGGGGTAGTCGAAGACGCAAATTGCAGATATATTTGTTTATATTCATCAGAAATTTACAGCTCAACAAAATTACATGTGTGAGAGGTTTAGTACCAAGAATTTTTTTTGTGTGATTTTAATTTGAAAAACAGGGCTTTGAAAAGATGATAAAAAAAATTGACGACAAAATACTCGCAGGATGATCAAGAGGGGTCGTACAGGGAGAAGAAGGGTGGATTATTGCTCATGATCGAAACTCACAATAAATCGAATTGAAATTCTTCCCTGGGGCTTATAGGACTGCTTATCATAATACTGGCGTCCAAAAAATATTTGAAGAATGTACATTTAATTTGTTGAATGTTTTGGGTATAGTTTGGGGTCTGTATCCTGAACTTTAATCTACATTTTTGTTTTTCACATTGAAAAAAACTATTTGAAAATGAGATTATATCGAATGAAAACAACATTATATTTCAAATGAAAAATTATACGTCGTCCTCTCTATCATTATCTTCAGAGTCAACTTCGCTCTCGCTGTCTGAAGATGATTCTTCAGAGTTGTCATCAGTACCTGTTAGTAAGAATATCATTTTGAATGGATATAATTATTGAAAAATCTTGGCATGATCGAAAGTTAACTTGATATATACTCTCTCAGTTGAAGTTTCAGAGATTATGATGTCACCAACCTCTGTTGGAAGGGCTCCACCAAGGTACTAATTGAAATCGTACCCACCGTTCTCCAAAATCCATCCCCAATCGAGGGGCTCGAGATCTGTTGGTACTTTGAGATAAGCTCCGCTCCATAACTGAGCTACGTAAGTAGCACGCCTGAACTGCTGTTCATTTGTTATGAACAGCCTGTGAATTTTTTAATAACAATGAAAAATCTCTTAGGAAAATCATTTTAATTGGTTTTTGAAATTTCAAAATCGGTTCAGGAACAACTAAGTTACAATGGGAGATATTTATGGTGAACCACCCTGTACGGAATGTGCAAACTGTATGCAAACCATCATCTCATATACTGTGTGGTCCACTAACCATGTTCAAAATTTGAACATTTCTTCGATTATCGATTATTTGAAAGATGTCTAGTCAATTGATGTTCGAATAAGTCGAGCGGAATCGTATGCAAATGTCGGGAAACTGATTAATGGGTCCGAATTCACTGTTTCGCCAAAGGGCATAAATTCTTAGATCATCGACTATAACACTGAAAAATTGCCACTTCCGGTTCGTATGCCGCCCTTGGGGAGTGACCTAGGCGTATGCAAACCGGCAAGCGCCCCAATTTTCGTGAAATAAGATCATTGCACTTCATTGCCGAGCTTCTTCTTGATCAAAATTTTGAACTTTTCTCCAACAGAAAAGTGAGGTCAGGGCCGGGGCAAGGACTGGGTTGCGACTCTCCGAGGCACTCCTTCCTGTTAACTTGGACTAAGTGAGTGGGTCCCTTAAATGGCATACCGACTTAGAACATCGATAAACCCTGTGTCGCGGGCCAACAGTCTATTATTGATGGCTCTTGGTATATTATGAAGAGACATTTGGAAAATATTAATAATTGGTTCCTTTCATTTCAATTTCAACAGATAAACGTCGGATAAACGTTTATAAATATGAAGCAGTCAGTTCTTATCAACAGGTTATTTTGTAAGCTCTGCTTTTTATATAAACTCAATCATGATAATTCGTGTTGTTTATGGTTTGTATATAGTACATTTATCGGAATGATACGTTTTGAAAGGCACCCCGTTGACATTCAATTATAACATTCATTCAATTTATTCCAAAATTTGATAGACAGCTATAGTGAAAGTTATACAGTGTGTATCCGAATGGAATAAATTCGATAATGAATAAACGTAGTAGGAGAGCCGGCTGCAGATTTATACCGTCATCTGATAACGAAATGAAATATGTCCCAAAGGAAAGTAAAAACATTGTAGCAAAATGATGAAAACATTGCACTTTCCTGTGCGGAAATTTGCACTAGATTCCGCGATTTGATAACGAGATAAGAATTCCGTTGTGTTGTTTCAAAATAAGAAAGTTGGTATTGGCCGTTTTGAACAATACCTTATTTTTTTTATTTGCTCAACAAGAAATACAAAAATCTTATAGTTAAGAGTTTCAAAGAACATGGAGAATATAATCTTGAGAATAAAACGAAAACTTTCTAAAAGAAAAAATATATCAAGAAAATTCACTGAAGAAATACCTATCTTGTTATATAAATCCTATATTAACTGTTATATAAATATACAAATATACAAATAGCAATGTGCCCCGTTACAAACCTCAGAGGAGAAAGAAAAAAGTTAGCATAATAATAACATTATTGACCTAGAGAAACGGTCAGCCAATTTATGTAGTATAAGTTGGTACATATTATATTATTGCCTAAGAAAATAGTCAGAGACAGAGAAAAACAAAATCATTCGTTGACAATGAAGGCACGAAGCTTCATGATTTCATGAACACACTCATAAAGAATCTTAGCCTAACAATACTGATATTTTGAAGAGAAGCAGCTAAAGTGTTTCGATTTTCCAAATAAGATACATTGTTTGGTCTGACAGCAGAGAGTATAGGACAAATTAATAATATAAGTCCAAGAGTTTGTTGTTCATGCATATTACATAACGTGCACAATTCCGTGAAATCTATTGTATATGTAATTAAATTTGTGTAAGGGAGTCAACAAATTCTAAATTGATAAAATATTACTTTACTTCATTCAACAATCTCTTTGCGTCGTTACACACTTCTGTTAGATTTATTATTGCTCATTACTACTCAACTACAGAGTTTTGGACACATAAATGATGTATGCTTGTAGAACAGGCGTGTTTTATAAAGCATTCATACAACAGAAATTCTGATTTGTAGCTATACGTGCGTTTCTTTATCCCCCCCCCCTTTTTATTCTTTGAACGGGTCGACTGAAAAAGTTGAAACTTGGGGTGGAGTGCATTTGACAGATGAAAATTTCAAGATGGCGACTGGACGCGCGCCATCTGGATAAAAAAATTTAAGTCTTGTGAAACATCCTTTTGATGCTCCTAACAAATACTCCACAACCCTAGAATATGAGTCAGTATCTTCAGCTACTACAAAATGGCTGAGCATATAATAATGGGGAAGTTTCCTATATTGGGGTTTTTATCTCACTGTGAAGTTTGTAAAAAATGAATAAAGACGTATTTTTTCCTTTCTTCATAAGATCAAATTCCACTTCAGAAAAAAAAGAGGAATTTGGCTTAATAATTTGGAGTTAAAATACGATTTCCTGTGCCAGTACGACGGTTCCGACATCATCAATGTGTCTAGATTTCCGGAAATTGTTCTTTGAATGCATAATAACTAAATCATAACAGCAATGGGATATAATAGGTTCTCCAATCCAATCCAATCCAATGTGATTCATAACTTGTCAGTCATTTTTTGCTAATGAATTCGTTCCTTAATAAAACGGATATATTTTCAAGAAGAGTTACAGATTATATCTTGCAACAGCGCCTAATACTTCGAGTCCGTCCACACCACTCAAAATACTGACGGGCACAACAAGAGGAAGGAGCCATGGGTGTCGGCTTCATTCTATTCTGACCGATGGCAGTAAATTAGGAAAGATAGTATCATTGAATGTAGCCGATAGTCATTCATTGATTCAATGATATTTCCGTTAAGGATCGAGCTCTATTCCAGATATTTCAATGCATAAATAACAAAACCATAACCTGTCAAAATGAAGCCAACTATACCTTCTGCATTCCTGCTCCGAGTGCATTTGTGGTTATGTATGTTTTTGTTTACCAGTTTTACTTCCTTTATTTTTTTCAATCGTTTTTCATTCGTTAGCTATTCGCTAGCTATATTCTTCACCATCAGCTATTTTCAGGAAAATTCTGCGTTGCGTTCTCCATAAACGTCTAACGTACCATCGACCGTGAGTTACCCTGTATAGCTGTACCTTTCTGCCTCGATAAAACTTCTTTCTGAACGAACAATCATATTCACTTCTTTTTCAAAGCCTTGTACTTTTTCTGTCAATAGCAGTGAAAACTCATTTATAAAATTCTTGTAACGGTTCAAGAAATAATCTTGCAAATTCAAGTTGTTGGGCTGTGGGACACAAATAATGTTTATCACTTAATTAAAAATGGTTTTATGACAGTACCTGAAGTAAGAAAATCAGGAAACAATTTCCCTCAAGTACGAGAGTTTAAAAAGCTCATGGAAACAGGTTCGAATCTCTAAACATTTCCTGAAAATAGTCAAAACTGACTCAAAACGCAACCAAAACCTTATGTGCAGTACATCGTTGAATTCGGGATAAAAGGTGCTTCTCAAATTTGACATTATGAAATCAGGACCGTATTTGAAAAAATGAAGTTGATGATGGTTGCGCGAAGACGAAACGTTTGATTGCGAAATTGATGATGCCATATTGGAATTCATCAAAAGTTGCTATGAAGATGTTTCAACAGATTTGTTTCAACCTGACTAATATCGTCAGAGAAAAATAATATCGAAAACCCAAAAAATCAGTTTTTTTCAAAATAACTCAAAAACCTAGATTCGAATCTCGGATTTCTTGATATCACATTGTTGGTCTTTTGATTGCACAACTTTTTTCCCATTCAACCAAAACCGTATCTCTTATAAACTGGGCGTCAATTGAAACGTTAATAGTGACATTTGGCATCAAGTTTGACTTCTCGTGATTTCTAAAATATTGAACGAATTTTGAATTATCGCCCAGATTCTGTATGCCTTTTTTATCGTCTTTCGAACTGTTCTTTACAGCTTTTTCTAAATTGATCAGGACCCGTGGTACAGGGTGAAACAAAGTTTCGTGCACTTTGAAAAAAATTTCTCCGCCCCCCCATTTTGTCGGAAGACCACGATGCTCATATTTTATTCGGGTATTTCATAAATAGCAACCATATCTCGGGACGTTTTCGAGTTTTTGCCAAAAACTACTGTGGTTTCCGAAAAAAAATATTTTTTTTGTATTTTTTTAAATGGACTAATTTTAGAGGAGTTCTATAAATGGATGCTTTTATGCATTTCAGGGAAGCGTTGGAGCAGATATGTATACCAAGTTACTCAAAAACAATCAATAATTTATTACTTCGCAGTCTATGATAAAAGTTTTCTACCTTAGTGAGCATCTCATCAACAAAAACAAAAAACGATACCTTGTTTCTATAACAACGTATTGTTGAAACAATGTAGGTATGCATAGAGGTTATATGAATTGCCAATTTTCATGAAACCGTCAGTGTAATTCGGGTTCTAAAAAATTTAAAGATGCCTCGTTCAAATCTGGTCGAAAAGGAAAATATCATTAGGTAAGATCACTATAGTGATATAAACTATAATTCAGTACAGATAATTATTATTTCAGGTCACGACGATTAGGATATACCCAAACTCATTTAAGTACCATTTTCAATAAATCAGTCATGACAATAAATAGACCTTCAAATAGACTGATTCATCGTTTTGAGGATACAGGTAATCAGCCCATTTAAAAAAAAATGCAAAACAGTTTTTTTTCGGAAACCACAGTAGTTTTTGGCAAAAACTCGAAAATGTCCCGAGGTATAAGCATCGTGGTCTTCTGACAAAATGGAGGGGCGGAGAAATTTTTTTCAAAATGCACGAAACTTGGTTTCACCCTGTATCATGGGTCCTGATCAATTTAGAAGAAGCTGTAAGGAACAGTTCGAAAGACGATGAACAAGGCATACAGAATCTGGGCGGCAATTCAAAATTCGTTCAATATTTTAGAAATTACGAGAAGTCAAACTTGATGCCAAATTTCACTATTAACGTTTCAATTGACGCCCAGTTTAGTTCAGATTTAGAATTTCCCCATACTGGCCCTCCTTATCTTGGACGCAGTGTATACTTTCACCTACTTTCATTCTGTCTCTTGGTCAAAGTAAAATTTAAATAGTCGCATCTCTCAAAATGACTGTTTTGTACATACGGCACTTTCGTTTAGCAGGCCAGTATATACTTTTACCTACTACTCTCACTATGAAACCATGGAAATACACATCGAAAATTTCAACCCAATCGGACAAGCCGTTTAGTAATTGATGTACCGACAGCAGCGCCACCTACCGCGTCCAATTGTATTTTTAAATCATCCAGGAAACCATCGAAATACCCATATAAAATTTCGACCCAATCGGTTCAGCCGTTTTGAAGTTATGTGAAAAAGATAAGTACGGAAGGATAAGTCTTACTACCAGTTGTCCTATTGCCGGTTTTTCCGTAGGAAGAACGCATTTTCCAACCGTAGAAAGTAGCCTATGTTTATCAGGGATAATAGAGAGTTGAAGTGTTGTCATGAACGTTAACGTAAACGTAGAAATTGACAGCTACGCATGCGCATTTTCCAATTCTTCTCGTTTGCGTTGTTAGTGGGCTTACGGGTGTACGTTATCTCACGTTCCTTCACGTATACCTTAAATATCAACGTACGTTAACCAAACTATACTCGAAATATGCCGATGAGTCAAAATTATCAAATTCGAGATCACCAACGGGTTCTGCATCAAGGAGTCCTCTAATTTTGACAGGAATAAATGTTCGAATCTAAACACACAACCAAAAATGACCAATACAAACCGAGAACAAAATGTATTATCACGTTATGATGACAGTGACGACCAAAGTGGCGACTTCAACTCAATTTAACGACAATACGTAAACGTTATTTTTCGTACGTTAACGTCTACGTGGAGGTCTACGTACAGTGATTACTTCAACTCTCTAATGTCGGCTTCTAATGGTGAAAGAATTTTTCAAATCGGTCCAGTAGCTTCGGAGCCTATTCAATACAAACAAACTAACAAACAAACAAATCTTTCTTCTGTAATATTAATATAGATTAATTTATATTGTTGTGTTCCTTTTTTACCCACTATGTAAGGTTTTTTTTTTCATTCAGTTGAATAAAATATTAATGAAGAATTATTTTCATTTTCACTTATCCGTATGCATTCAAATATTGTCGTTAAATCATCAGTACCTACTTATTTCCTGTTTGTACTGTATTTTACTTACATACATAATTTTTGTTGGCTGTTACTTTTTGAATAAAAAGAAGTCATTATGAAGATATGGATATTTTATTTTTATTTTGTGAACATTTTTGTAATGGGGGTGCGAAAAAATATATGGTTTTCCGGGCAAGTGTTCTCAATCCGGCCCTGGGCTGGATCGGACGCGTCACAGTGTAAAAAGAGATTGGTCTTGGAAGTAAAATTGGAATTAATTAATAATAAATACTTTCGACAAGATTGTTTTCAAACCGAAACCTGTCGAGAACTTTAGAATCGTCTGTAGGTTCAAGGTATAAAAATCGACTCGGCTCTTGCACAACATGTATCACAAAGTGGCATTCGTTCATCAATTGGATGTTGAATTGAATTTTATTATGAAACATCAAGTTAGCTGTGACCCGAATTTGATTATCTGTTGATTTTTGGTAGCTCTGTTATCAGTTACTTCCAAAGTGATGGAGAAAGTCATGAACATTGAGCGTATCATACATCTGTAGAGCTCAGGGATCGTTAATGATAGATAATATGGCTTTCGCCTTACTGGCGGATATATGGCATGCTTCATTAGAAATACATGGGAAATCTTCGACCGTGTTTGGCACTTGAAACTTACAACCTTAGCTGTGCCTTCTTCTAGTGGTGGAACGAAGTATCGTCTGATACCATAGCCTTCAATTTCGGAGTTGCACAAAGATCAAATTTGGCATCAACAATTCAACATTGTTCCCATATACTTCATATCAATGATCTAATTGAATTAACCAGTTGCTCTATCCACAGCTTTGCAGATGATGGTACCCATTTATTCCCAGAAAACTATAAGCACAAAGCATATATACGGCCCGTTTCAGAATACTATTCCCACATATGGGGTTCAGCCAGGGCCTACTCTATATCTCCCCGGGCCGTAGTCTATCTCCTTTATCTCGATGCTGACGTCACACTAGATGGTTTAGATTTCACTTTCATTTCGTAATTGAAAGATTATAGCTCATTTCCATAGAAATTAGAAGCATACTCAATCGAGACGAATTGATCCCTAATAACTTACCCAATTTGTTGGGAAGTGCATATTAAGTTTAAAAATAAAAACATCTTCATGTCAACATTTTCAAAACATCCCAAAACATCCCGGGGATGTTGGTGCTCTGGGTGTATTTTTTATCAATAAAAATGAATATTCGGATCTGATATTCATTTGAATTCACTTTATATTCATGGCGTATCTAAGGACCAATTGACAAACATGATCTCACATAGAGACGTATCTCACAAACTTTTTTTTTTCTCCGTTTTTAGCTATACTTTTTCGAAATCTCACCATATCATAACAACTACAGTTCTCAACACACAAAAATTGGCCGATCTTCATGCAGTTTTCGATATCAGAGGTGATATTTCATCGGCTCCAAAGAGAGCTGGAACACTCTGAAAAAGTCCGCAGAACAAAACTTACACAGGGTGTAAAGTGGAACCATTACACTATGGTCTATTTCCAATGCTGCAAGTACTCGAGAAATTTTTTTCTGATCAAAAGTCAGTCATATTATGATACACTGGGTGGGATCTCATCTCGGGACGTTTTCGTGATTCCTTCTTAATTGGCCATTGGAACAAAAATTAGATTTGTTTTCGAAAGTCTTGCATTTCTTGAATTTTTTCTCTAGAACCCCACTTGAACTTAATATTGGAAAGAACTGTTTTCATGTTTTGTGGGGGACAATGAGAGACGAAAAAAGCACCATTGTGGAATATACAGGATGATAAGAAAATAGGACAAAATCTCATTTCAGTTAAAAAAATCAAAAACGGTGACTAAAACCATAACCCATTCGATTCAGTATATTCAGAAACGGCCTTCTCGATATCCTTTATTTATATTAGACTATTAACTCGAGAAGTTTTCGAAAATTCACCTCTAATTAAAATACAGGTTGAAAATTCTCAATTGAAACTTGTCTCCTGATATCGATGATTCTTATCAACTGATTTCCAATATTCATTGCCCAAGTGTGAGACACAATATACTGAGTGTTTCACAACTTATCTGATAAATTACGAACTCTAGAAAACAATAATGTTGAAAGAATGTGGCGGCCAGCATTATCTCCAGATTTGAATCCGATTGGAGCCGAATGAAACTCAACCTATGGAGAAGGCCAGAGGCACCCCAAAATAATGACAAGCTTATCCAAACTATATCAGAAAAATGGGAGGCAATATCAATAGACTTCATCAACAACCTCATAGAATCTATGCCAAACCGATTTCATGAGGTTTGTTAAATCAGGGAGGCCCTACTTAGTACTGAAATTTAGGATATAGGACTTATTAGTTGAATCTTCATAATGCTGAAGAAATCACTAATGTCATATTTCGCCAATTCGAATAGTTTTTAGTGAATATAAGGTGTTATAAATATTATTTTCCATCTCGTTTTACTTCTATACAATTTTTATGTGATCGACTTCTTATGTAATATTGTAGTTGTGGTTGAAATTTGTCTTGGGCAATAAAATATTGGAAATCAGTTGATAAGAATCATCGATATCATGAAACAAGTTGCAATTGAGAATTTTCATCCTGTATTTCAATTAGAGGTGAATTTTCGAAAACGTCTCGAGTTAATAGTCTAATATAAATAATGGATATCGAGAAGGCCGTTTCTGAATATACTGAATGGAATAAGCCATGGTTTTAGTCACCGTTTTTGAATTCTTTTACTGAAAAGAGATTTGGCCAGTTTTCTTATCATCCTGTATATTTCAAAATGGTGCTTTTTTCTTCTCTCATTTTCCACCACAAAACATGAGAACAGTTCTTCCCAATATGCAGCTCAAGTGGAGTTCTGGAGAAAAAATTCAAGACTTTCGAAAAAATATCTAATTTTTGTTCCAATGGCCAATTGAGGAGAAATCACGAAAACGTCCCGACATGAGGTGCCAGTCACTCCCAGTGTATCATAATATGACTGACTTTTGATCAGAAAAAAATTCTCGAGTTCTGGCAGCATTGGAAATATAGACCATAGTGTAATGGTTCCACTTTAAACCCTGTGTAAGTTTTGTTCTGCGGACTTTTTCAGAGTGTTCTAGCTCTCTTTGAAGCCGATGAAATATCACATTTGATATCGAAAACCGCATAAAGATCGGTCAGTTTTTTCAAAAAATACAGGTCTTCGAAAAAGAGTCAAATTATGAGTGGTCCATTTAGTGTGTTGAGAACTGTAGTTCTAGTTCTTCCGCTAATAAATAAAAAAAACAATGATTATTTATGAACAAACCTCTAAGTTATGAGGGAATTGAGATGTTGAAAATCTTTGAATTGCACTTCTGGAAATTTAAGAAAACTGAGATACGTCATTACGTGAGATGACCGTCGATTTGTTAACGACTATGCAATTTGACCTATCTCTAGGTCGCAACGACCGCCGCGTTCAGCCATAATAATATGATTTCAATGGTTCAAGCTCATTCGCCGGCATTATCACACGACACCCGTGTGAATGTTTTACGTTCGTTACTAAATTCGAGTCGAATAATTATTATTATATCGGTCAAAATTGACATCGGAAACGTTTTCTTGTTCGCTTTTCGTCGGTCGGCAGTGAGAAATCGGCGTTCGTAGGGGCAGGCCCGTCTGCTGTGTGTTTCTAGTGTCTAGTGAAAGTCCGTGGATATTGTTTGTTGCAACGTGAAAGTATCCTGTCTTGTGTCATTTCGATTTATATCCTCCCAAATTGTGAGTATTTTTTTTTATCTATGTTGTGCGTTTGCAAGTTTTGGGAAAATGTCGAGTGGAGATTTTTTTTTGTTTTCACATAAATTCTGGTGTGTGGTAAATCATATTGTTGAGGCCTAAAGATAGATAATATAGGAGGAACAATATTGAATTAAATACTGTCGGTTAATCGAGGAGGTGGTACATTCATTATTCCAGATTTTTTGGGATTTTCTCTCCTTGTTTCTATGAAATAAAAATATGAATATTATTTCAATAAGTGTGGTAAGGACAAATCAGATGATTTGCCCCAAAATGTCACTGAGTTTAAAGAATTTTCCTACCAGAGAGCCTAAAAGAAAAATTCACTAGCTTGTCACTGATGACAATTTGTATTGAAAAAAGGTTTGTAGAAAAGAAATGAAGTTATATAGAAAAAATATTAAATTTCCACTTAGCTTTGGGCGTTTTGGCAACGAATCTGCTCCCGTTTTCAACTTAAAAAATGGATATTTGAATAGCAATTTCTTATCTGTCTTCGGTTCTCAGTGAAAACAACATCCTGTAACTCATTTGATTGCCAACGTCACAAATTGTCACTGACAAGCTAGTGATTTTTCCTTTAGGCTCTCTGATAGGAAAATTCTTTAAACGCAGTGACATTTTGGGGCAGATCATCTGATTTGTCCTTACTACACGTATATTGAAATAATATTCATATTTTTATTTTATAGAAACGTGGAGAGAAAATCCCAAAAAATCTGGAATAATGAATATTGAATAAGCTTTGCAGCACTTTCTCTGTAACTTTCGTTTAAATTACGTAACTCATAGGTATACAGTGTGGGGACTTTAACTGGAATAAATTCGTTATCGGGGAGGTTAATATTTTTTTATAAAAATTCCCGAAAGACGTCAACGATGTAATATATTTACCAACCTTTTGCAAGCAATATCGAGAATATAGCCTCCAGGGGTAGCTGAAACCACCAAAAGTAACCCTATGGCTCGTGACCCCTCATTTGAAAGCTGGTGGAGAGAGGAATCCAGCGTACTAGTCAAATTTTAGTTTTTCATACGTTTGAAGGTTGCAAGAAATTGAAATGTAATTCAAAATTCAATTTTTTTAACGTATCAATCGCTCAAAATGTGTGTTAAACAATAATTAATGGCAATTTTTTGCCTCAACTGCTATCTGTAATTATATTATATAAGATTATATTAAGAAGAGCGCGAACTCGCATTTTCTTTTTCCGTGCTTCAATTATTTTTACTCAAAACGCAACCTCGCGGTGATGACGGTGTTGCCAAGCTTCCAACTTTCACGAGAAACTATATGAAATCTCCATTGAAAGTAAAAAATCAAACCTCATCAATCAAATATTCACATACATACGGATGAAAATCAACTCTGAAGGTTTGATAGATAGTTTCATTTAGTGTTACCTGTTCCATTAGGCCGTGAAATGATTGAAATTAGTTAGTCACAAGTGCAATAGTCAGCAATATATTAGAAGTGACAACCGTGTGACAAGCAGAACCATCATGTGTTATACCGTTGATTGATATATTACGCTTACGCTAATATATCAATCAACGGTTATACTTACCTGTTGAATGTCAACTATCCAACCAATCAACAAGCACTAACGAAGAACAGAGTATACGAGGTAAATGAAAAGTATCATCGGAAAGGAACAAACATTCACAACTGTGAGATTTTTCGTTACAGCCAGTATTTTCATAGAGCCGCTAAATGAAATTTTGACGTATTCACAGTTCGAAGCGAAGTGTCATTGAAAACTGGTGGAAATGCCTTAAATGCACTAAAAGTTAAAATTTTGATGAAAATACGTTGAAAATAATATATCAAACTCCGAAATTATAGTTTGATTTTATGACCTCCAAACGTACTGCAAACTGAAATATGATCAGTACGCTGGATTCCTCTTTCAATCAGCATTCCAATAATAATAATAATATTTATTTTATCCTGTGAGACATTACAAAATGTATAGGACAAGTCAAGCGCTTACAAAATGGTTTAAAAATGAAATACCCAATATCATTGTCAGTAAAAATTAAAACAAATGGCATCAACAATGGCTAAAATGACTACTACAAGTCATCCTGCAGGAATTCATCTATATTATCATAACATTTGGTAACCATTAATTTTTTTTCTGTGACTGGAAAAAAGTTTGGTATTTCATCTCTGTTGGCAGGTTATAAAATGTCATTTTTCATAAATTACTTTTTTCCCGTGGAAAAAAAGTGAGTACTTTTTTCCCGGATATATATCACATATATATACATTGTTGATGGCTTTGGTTGTGCTATAGTTCCGAAAATGAGTCAATAATACCGTCTCTGAATCTCTGATACCGTCTCCGAGAAAGAACTGCCAGTCCTTTTATCCTCCATTCGACTTCGCGGTTACGTATATTACTAAACAACTACTAAATTCGCAATTTTTTGAAATCAAATCACAGAATTAGACAGAAATGACATCAGATATTTGATTTCTTCAAAAGAATGATAAAGATGCCTACAACGCAGGTGTCCCTATTGAAAAATCTAACCTCAAAAAAGTTATGTTCAAAACTACTCGGTACGAACCGTGTAACTAGCGCCCTCTATGAGAGTCAGATATTGAAACAAATTCATGCGATGTGTCAGATTTCAAGAAACATCCATACAAAATTTCATTACAATGTTGCCAGTAGTTTCGGAATAATCGTGAAAAATGTGTAAAAAACTAATTTTTTCAACACCTTGTATAATGAAAACGGATGCCGTTACGACATTTTTCCACTGAGCAAACCCAACTTATATTGCAATGTTCTACCTACCCTAGCAAGGGGGTTAGGTTTTTTTGAGAAACACCCTGTATAGAAATTTTTTTTTTCTTAAAAAAAAATACATTCTTCAAACCAACTAAATATGCAATCGGAATTTTATCTGCATAGAGGTGTTCTAACAAATTCGTCTTTCTTTAAAGAGAAAGATGAATTGATGAGAACATAATTCGCCCCCGATACTATTTCCACTGATATCCAAAAGGCGTTGTGAAAATCGTCATGAACTTATAAAAATCCAAAATCAGTTTTGGTTTTGTTGCAAAAAAATTAATATTGAAAAATCAAAGACTTCCAATGACGTGATAGTGAAAATCATAGAGAGTTCTATATTAACAAGAAATTCGGTGAACATGATTATGGTTCAATATCTATTTGATTCGTCAGCTAAAGCTTTGGTGGGAGGGAGAGGGGATGCTTGTTTACTGAGCCAATAGCCATAATTATTGACATTTTCAAAATTTATTTTTTGCTCTTCAGGAATCATCGGATTAGGCTGTACTACATCCTATAGCTAAATTTTAGCCGCAGAAAATATAGTTTGGTGAAATAATTTCTAGTCACTTTGAATTGAGTGTCTTCTGCGAATTTCAGTGACGTACATACATGAAATATTTACAGGTAGGCAGCTCAAAAATAATTAAGCAATTTATATCATCTGAGCTCTAGTTAGTGAAAGTAAAATGGAAAATTATTTTTTTTTTGTAAATATTTCTGATGTGGTCAGTTTTTCATGTCCTGCTTGATTCCACTAAATTTCCATAGAAAAACAAAACATCTTCCTGAAATTATCTTCTGTCTTGATTGGACAGAACAAATCCAGTGTAATCAGGGCTTTGTAACGATATAAAATAAAAGCGTTTGATTATAGAAAGACTTGTGTGCTGTGAACATATTATATGCTCGGAAACATGGTTTCCGATATACAGGTTGCCAAATATAGGAGACCTGGAATGATCGAAAGCTTTCATGAGATGTGTGATGTGTTGGCAAAAACTAACTCACCCTGTATTTATGTATTTTCACCTACTTCTCCTTGTGCCAGTAGTAGCCAATATTTGATGAACTTAGAATTAGATGTTTCGTATTCTTTTCAGAATACAATAGAATTCTTGAATGAATTATTTGCTAAAATTGTAAATTAATGTTGCTTGACACGTAACTGTCATTGACCAATAATATCGAGAAGAAAGTACGCCGCTAACTATTTCGATGTTTTCTCATTTTTTCAGATTGAGCTACTAAAAATATTGTTTTTTGGTCTCATGTGTTTTCTTCATATCAGAAAGAAAAAACAAAAATTTTTGTAATTTTCTTCTACTGAAAATCATGAATAATTACTATGCTTATTTCTATTCCAAGTCAAATATTTCGAAAACTGTTAATTATACATCAGTAGGAGGTCATCATGCGTTTTTCTGGAAAAAACTAACAGAACATTAGACTCGGAATTAGATAAACTGAAATCAATCAAAATTTCATTAGTGGCGTAGAAAATGTCACAGAACAGTTACAACAATCTCCTGTGACGCGTCACTTTATTAAACTATCGAATATCGTCAAAAATTAAGGAGATTTCGGAGAGTAAATTATTTACCTCGTCATTCAATAAAATTGACACGAAAAAATCGGCCATTTGAGATTGTTGAATATAGTTATTTATTATACAAGGGAAAAAGTAGTAGATTTTAGCTCGAGGTTGCGTTGAGACAAAAAACCGTGAGCTAAAATCTAATATGTTTCCTGTGCATAATACATTTTTTTTTGTGGCAGGAAAAAGGGCGAATCAACATTGAGAGGATATTACATTATATCAAAATCAGAAAATTATCGACGTGAAATTTGAGGTTTTTGAAAGGAATTACACCTGCGTTGCGTTCCCGTGGGAAAAAGGTAGTCATGAAAAGTGATATTTTATAACCTTTCGAGAGAGATGAAATGTCAAACGTTTTTCCCGTCACAGAAAAAATAACTGTTTTGTTGGCAGGTTATAAAATGTCTCTTTTCATAAATTACTTTTTTCCCGTGAGTCAATGATACCGTCTCCGAGAAAGTCCTTTTATCTTCCATTCGACTTCGCGGTTACGTAAATTACTAGACAACCACTAAATTCGCAATTTTTTGAAATCAAATCACAGAATTAGACTGACAGAAGTGGCATTTTTAGATTTCTCTTCTGTTTCCAAAATTATTAGGGTTTATTGGTGATATCATGTTCAGCCGTTTCTGCAATATTCAATTCAACAATTTTAAGCTATTCAGTATATAAGTGACAGTTGACAGATCGATTAGGTACATTATAATTATGTTTGCCTAGTTGTGTTTTTTGTGTTATGTATTATATTTTTGATATGTATCACTCAATTGTAGAATTGTATTGAAAAGGAATATGCCACGACGAACATTGAATTATATCTATTGAACACACACTATAAGAATTTGAAAACAAAATCTTCTGAAGTGGAGAATTTGCATTCTCCTTCATATAAAGATATGCATATAATATCATTCTGAATATTCAACAGAAAACAACTACTTTCCTGGCTATTTGCCACGTCGAACAATGAATTATATCTGTTGAATATCCAGAAAAGAGAGCATGAAAAATCAAAATCCTCTGAAATTGAGAATTGACATTATCTCTCAAATCGAATAGAATAATATGATGTATTATGATATAAAAAATATAACACCGATATGTTCAGTATTGAAATGAAAATTGAGATGTATAGGAGAAGTATTATACTTGTATGAACTCTGATCTTGATGAGTTTGGAACTTAAAAAAAAATCATTTCCATCAGTGATATGGGAATTATATCTCTCACAAACAGGTTATATGACTTCACTCGAGTAAAACTCATTTCGGATATCAAATCCTCATCAGTAACCTGAAGTCCAGATATTCTTTCAGCCATTCCTCATGATATACACAATTTTCATCTCCCTATATAATATTACTAAAACTATAACGAACTGACATCTGAGAATTATAAATTGTTGACATAACCACTGTCATCTGGGCATTTGTTTTTGCGAATTCTCAATGTATTTCTTTATACATATATATAGTTCATGAATATATCTGAAAATATTCCTTTTCAATACTTTCACCCAATCAATTTTTATAGACCTCAATCGCAGATTCGTGATTAGGTTTTCTCAATTCAGAAGCTTCCACGTCCTGTATGATGAATATCAATTTATCATACATCTAAAAACAAATGTAGAATTGTCTTTATTAAATACTGAATCACTGTGTATTCATGTTTTACACGACGTTTTCTCAATTTTGATTCATTTTCGTTATGAAATCGATATCCGTTTTATTCATGTGCAATTCATAATTTCTCGAGTAATGCTCTGTTTGCGAAGTACAACTACTCGCACTGACGCGGAAATATAAAACCTTGAAATGCCAATGAAAATAAAGTTACACAATAATTGGATTCATTAACAACCATGTGGCTACTTTCTCCTTGTCGTTTTTACAATATGCGATTAAATCGACACCACTATTTGAATAATAATTAAGTAGGTATACCTATTATAGAACGTGGTTCGTGGAGTTACAATTATTATGTATTCATCATAAAAATTATTCAATTTCATGATTTCCTATTTTGACTCGAATGTCTGTTTCATCTGACCTGACTATTTTCCTCAAGTTTCAAAATTCCTCGTTCAATTTTGATATTGAATGACTATAGAGTTTTGAATAAGTCTCTTCGTGCCTGTTCGTTGTACTTATACAGGCTGGTTCTCAATTTGGTGCCTTGGATAATAAGTTGTGCTTTATCAACCTAAAATATTCTCAGCGCTGCGACGTTGCCGCTTTTATTGAAATGTAGCAACGATTATGATTTGTTAGATGGGACACCCTGTATATTATTCCATTTTCAGATTCTCCCTGAAGAGCTGATTCCATTTACCTATAACACTTGGAGTCTAGCAGTGCCAGTTACAGAGATATAGGGTGTGGAAATATATCGAGATTTTTCAACTTCAAGATTTTTTGTGACGAAACTATTCATAATTGGTCAAAAGGGTTCCATGTCCCTATTTCAACTTTTTATTTACTATCAATTGATATTTAATTGAAATAGGTACAGGGTGGTTCAGAATTGAGACTTTCAACCACCCTGTATCTATTTCAATTAAATATCAATTGATAGTACATGAAAAGTTGAGATAGGGACATAAAAACCGTTTTGACTTATTATGAATAGTTTCGATACAAGAAATTCTTGAAGTTGAAAAAATCTCGATTTTTCACACCCTATATCTTTGTAATCATTCCAGCTAGACCCCAAGTGTGATGAATCGATGAAATTAGCTCTTTAGGAAGAATCTGAAAATGGAATAATATACCGGGTGACACAGGGTATCGGGCCACCCCTGTAACTTCTGCATTCGTCAACGGATTTTTCTGAAATTCGGTACAGTTATATAAGCAACTATTTCGGATTTGATCACATTACAATCCAATATGGCGGACTTCCGGTATTTCTGGAAATGCCAGCAACTTTGTTTTTTCAAATGAAACACCCTTTATATTTTTACATATTCAAGTTCAACAGGTCGAAACAAGTTCAAATGTCATTTTTTCGAAAAAATTTAAATTAAAATTGTTTTTCCATTTTACCTCGTGGATAAATGAGATGTGGTCGAGACTATTCACAATGAGTCACACATAACAGAAGAACATAATTTTTTCTGAAAAATTATTTTTTGTGTCACTTATCCAGGAATCAATTCAGTCACATCACTTTTTGATCAGAAATTATTTTTTTTCAAATGGAACCCCTATGGGCCACCTACCCGTCTCTCTAGAACATACATTAAGGAACAAAATGACATATCATTTTTGTTTTTCGGTGCAGTAACAAATTGTATACATTCAAAAATCAACAACTAGTTTATGAATTTTCTTGCAGTTAGAATAATTTTTCAACTAGGTAGGCTGTGGAATAAATGACATTTGACATCAATTGCACTTGTTTTGACCTGTTGAACTTGAATATGTAAAAATATACAGGGTGTTCCATTTGAAAAAACAAAATTGCTGGCATTTCCAGAAAAACCGGAAGTCCGCCATATTAGATTGTAATGTGATCGAATCCGAAATAGTTGCTTACATAAATCTACCGAATTTCAGAAAAATCCGTTGACGAATGCAGAAGTTACAGTGGTGGCCCGATAACCTGTGTCACCCGGTATAGGGTCTCCCATTCAAACAATCAAATATGTTGCTACTTTTCAATATAAGCGGCAACGTCGCAGTGTTGAGAATATTCAAGGTCGATAGAATACAACTAATTATCCAAGGCACCGAATTTTCATTATAATCCTACGTTGCGTTCTCAAGTAACGTCTAATGTGCCATCCAGCGTGAATCAGCCTGTATATTATGAACCAGTTTCACAGCTAAGTCGTAAGGTTTTTGAGAATCTTGTATTTAGCATTTTCAAAATGATACAGTTGAACATAAGTTACTCAAAGTAACCTGACCTGGACGTTTCTTTGACTATTCGCGGGAATCAATGTCACCAGGTGGCGCTCGGTTTTCATCGTTCAATTTCAAAGCCACGTCAAAACTGGGGGAAAACAAACTCAATCCTCACTCAATCCCATTAGTGCCATTAGCTTGTGTACATGTTGTGTACTGTGTACTGATAAGAGTGATAACACTTTATGCCATTGACAAGTTTGACAGCTACAGCAAGATGTATGCAATGTAGTCTATGTACTTTATCCATAGACAATAGTTTGTTTTCCCCCAGTTTGAAGTTCGTATTATGTAACCTAGATGTCGCCCACTTCGTGAATCTCGCGAATAACGAATTGGCGAATTCTTCTAAAACATGTGAATATCTCTCGAACGAAAGATACTTGAACGAGATTTTTGGGAACTTGGTTTTAGGATTCTCTCCATATGAATCGCCCCAAAATATTGATACGTTTTTAAGTACACTAGTAATGTTTTTTTATTAGTACACTTTGAGATGATAAATATGAATAACAACTAATAATGTGAAATGGTTGAAGATTTGTTGGTGATATTTTATTTGACGTTACGTTTCTCGGGCCATTGATGTTGCCTTTAATTTTATTAAAAAACGAGCGTTCTACAAAGTTGGATTTTAAATAAGCATAGTAGGGTCCCAATAAAAAAAAAAATTTATTATTGTCCAGCAGTAAAGAAAAAAAAGATTTCTCAGGTCTAGACTTAGTAATGGAAAAACACTACCTAAAAATACATGTAATGTAGAAAAAGATCCTGGAAGGTGGGAATTTTGGGGTCATATTGTACAGGCTGTTACGAATCCTCAATCGTATCAATAATTAAACATTTGAGGGATTTCTTCCAATTAAATTATTATTTTTTATACCTCTTGGAGCGCACGAAAGGAAATTCCTATAATGTTCGTAGAACGGTGTCGCGTCAATTGGACGTGGAAAATTGGACGCACGACTATTGGTCGCAGTCAATTGGACGCGGCGACAATTGGACGCGGCGACAATTGGACGCGGCGACAATTAGACGCGGCGTCAATTAGACGCGGCGACAATTGGACGCATGCGTAAATAAAAATAATTTTATAATTCCAATGAAATTCATTGTATAAAATATGAAATACTGATGGGCTTATATCCATGATTATAACAAATACCTGACAGGTTAGGTCAGGTTAGGTATTTGTTATATTATAGATATGAGCCCTGCATATTCCATGCAATAAATTTCATTGGAATTATAAAATTATTTTTATTATCTCATGCGCTCAATTGTCGCCGCGTCCAATTTTCGTCGCGTCCAATTGTCGCCGCGTCCAATTGTCGCCGCGTCCAATTGTCGCCGCGTCCAATTGTCGCCGCGTCCAATTATCCGCGTCCAATTTTCGTGCGTCCAATTAACCACGTCCAATTGTCGGTAATCCTCGTAGAACATCGTGCGTACCTAAGGAGGATAGGAAGAGGAGGTAGGTGTTGGAATGTATTCTGAACTTTTGGAGGGTATTAGTTCTTGGGACTACGTCCATTGGCATTATCAAATTTTCGACTTATCGCCTCATATTATCTTTATATTTTTCAGATACTCTTATCATTTTGGAATTATTTCCCAATTTTGTCATTCAATTATATTTGTTTGTATGTTACTCAAGGTTGCCAGGTGATTATGTGATTATCTTCCATATATCATCTCTGAAAACTATTGAATTATATTCTCTCACATGCAAAAAACTTAACGTTTTATTGCGATTCATTTTATTCAAACTCTATGAGGTATGAGTCAAACAAATTTGAATACTCCTCTCATTGTGGTTTAATCTGCAATAGTTGTAGAATTAGGTTTGTCCTCTGATCTAATAAGGGCAAACATTTTCATTCTCAACAGTTAGCGTTACTAGAGGTCAATCTCAGAGTCAATCCTAAGGTTCAACCCTAAGGACTGTGGCCTGTTTCATCTAAAATTTCATAAATTCATTTTCAACCAATTGGAAGACTTCTATTTGTTTACGTAGTTTATAGCAACGGGAGATTATGACGATAATTTTGTTAGTTCCTATTAACTTAATGGAATTGATAAGTGATAATTTTTCTGTACAAAATGAAGTGCTTTTTATCAATTATTGGCAAACGTCATTCAGTTTCATTTGAAACTATGTAGACATGTAATATCAGATGTTCCTGAAATTTTAGTACTAAACCTTAGTTACTAACAAGTAAAATCAACTTCTATTGCAAACATATAGTGCGTCATATTTAACTGAACTCATCGGAAATATGTTTTTTTAAGTTTCATTTGAAATTATAGTGATATCTATTCGTTCTGAACTAACTGATACATTTCACTTAAACTGATCTGAACCAGTTAACATGCATTATAGGTACCTAATCAAAGTCATTCGAAAGAACGCATATTAACTGATTCAGTTCATTTCTAGTGAAATATTTCAGTTAGTTCAGATTGAAAGAATATCACTTCCGTAGACATGAATATCAGATGTTTTAATGTTACTGAAATTTCAGTAATAAACCTTACATACTAACAAGTAAAATCAATATATATTGTAAAAATATAGTACGTCATGTTTAACTAAACTCATCGGAAATATATTTTTCAAAGTTTCATTTGAATTTAAAACTATACCTAAAGACATTGAATTTCAGATTTACAAATTTTGTATTGAATGGTTCTTACATTTCAGTAATAAAAACGAGTTATACTTAAGTGTCAATTTTGATTTGACATCTACGCAGAATAGGTCGTAGGGTTCATCTTCTCATCATATTGAAAGCAACTTCAATTTATGCAATTTTCTTACCGAATCTCACAAGCAGCACAATTATATTTTTCTGTCAGTTTCACTCATGTCTTTGTTGATAGAACATTTTATATCAACAAAAACATTCGTGACCTTGAAAAAATTATCGGTAATAATTCTGCAGCCGGGGAGATTATAAATGACTATTCCACTCTTGATCTCTAAAATCAATCAGAATCGGCCATTTTCACTGTTTCTTCTGTATTACAGCGATATATTTTTGTTTGCTAAATTTCATCACACTTGCTCTACCAATACAGAAGCCGATTTGTCCCACACGAGACCAACCTTCCTCGTTTTTCAGCGATAAAATTGTAGACGTTTAGAACGTCAATGATGTTGAAAGCCAGAATGATGGATGCAGTGTGCGCAACTCTCGCGAGCCGCTCGTTTATTGTCTCAATCATGGAATACTCATACGAATACAACTCGTGATACTATTTCTCCTGGAAATAGTATTACTTGTGGTATTACATATGAAAATATTCGGAATAAATAATGTGGCCTATGTGGAGCAGACTCGCGTTTTTACACTTTCAATGTGAAACTTTACGATCAATAATTCTTGCATTGATGGAGAAGAAGATATCGTAGGAAGAGGCCAAATAACACGAAAATACGTGTATATTTATCATTGCTACCAACCCTGATCTTCACGTCTCAGTAGCGTGATCTGGTGGACAATAATATAATGTTATCCCCTATTGATCAAAACTGCCAGAACAACTTTATTCACCATAACCAAACTTGTACCTGACATAACCATTATCTACACATTATTAATGATTATTTTTGTTGTTGTAGATATATAAAACATGTCTGCTAAGGCCATAAGAGAGGCCACCGGCAAAAATATCATCAACAAACATCTTCCTGGAACCACAGCTGCTGCACAATGTAGATTTGCTTCTGTAGACTCTGAAACGAAATTTGCAGAATTGGTAGCTAATAATCCTTGGCTGAAAACCGAGAAACTCGTTGTTAAGCCAGATCAGCTCATCAAAAGGAGAGGAAAACTGGGTATGTTTTTGTTTTTATTTATGATGAGAATAATTGTTTGTGATATAAAAAATATGAAGACATTTTGCGCATAATTAGAGGTTTTGTTGATGTATTGATGTGATTCGAATATTTTCTTACGATTTCTGGGTATTTTATACATTTTAGGATTCACAGCTTTCCTCCTCCGATTTTATAAATTCCAAAATATTATTTGACTGGGCTGCTATTACTGCTGCTCGGTAATAAACGAATCAATTTCTAGTAGTTTCATTACATTCGTTTCGACGGGCTTCATCGAATTATGGAAAAAAATATGATCATTTCATTTGAATTTTTTTTCTGAGCCACCCTGTATTTTAATCTACTGTAGAAGTCCATGTTGTCTCAAAGTGGACTGAAGTAGTTCATATAGTAATAATACTCCAATAATACTCCGGTAGAAGAATTCATACGAGAGTAAATGAACACTTAACCCTTTATAGGGCAGATTAAGAGAAATGAAACATATCGATTTTTTTCACATAAAATGGTTTATTGGTTCATTGAGAAAGTAAAAATGGCATGAAAAAAATTAAAATGAAATTATTTCTATTTTTCCCGAGCAGGTCGATATATCGACCAGTATCTCACTAGGCAGAACATTAAAGCAAAAAAACACTGGTTAAAAAAAAACAATATAAGCAGCGAAAAATACTGTTTACTTATTTACGCAGGTCACAATACGTACGTGCTCCACGAGCGTTGTCAACAAACTGCGGCAAAGCCGGCAAAAATGAATTCACAACCTGTTTTACTGAATAATTGAGGTTATATTGGTGTTACTACTAAATATTATCCTAGCGCAAAAGTTCAGCAACATTATGATTATTTCATGATGATGTCAGACTATTGTTGGTTCTATCTCCCAATTTTCATGAACCAATTATGTCAACTAACAGAAAAAACAGATATTTTTTTCGCAGGTGCACAATACACCTACTTCCGCATCATATGTGCTTGACGTACGGTGGTTGAAAATTCAACCGGATTTTTTATATCTCGCGTAAATACAGAAACCGGTTCCATTTCTAGCCAGTGTTCGTTTGCACTAAGCAATAGGTATCTTCTGGCGTAATATCAGACCAGTATCTCTTCAATACGATTTTATTTTGGGCTTGGTTGAAATGTCGACCAGTATCCTATAAAGGGTTAAAATGTATAGAAAAATTTAGAAATACTATTATTGACGAAGATTTCAATACCCAAAGTACGTTCGCTAACCATGTGCTTAACTCTAAACACTCATTTAACATTAATACTGATTTAGAAATTTTACACATTTGCCAGAAGGGTAACTTACTGAATCTGTTGAAAATTTTTGAGATCAACTCATCTTTAAAGGACAAAATATTCTTTCACTCAATGAACAAATCCATTTCAATTGCCAAAAACTCTTCAATGCCTTGAGTTTCTAATGTTTGTATTATTGTTCCTCAGTGCTTTAGTCTCCAGTATAAGTTTTCCTTTTCAAAATTCTCATAGTCAACCTTAGGTTGTCCCTTCTATCTTTATATTCTAATGGCACCATCCACAAGTTTGTCATGATTTTCATGGGACCAATTGTTTCGTGTATTGCATCACCGTTGACAGCTGAAGTTACATTTGGTCACATGTTATCAGGTTAATCCACCGATATCAAGATGAAAACGTTTTTTAATTTTTGGATGTCTTTCGGCTTCCTAATGTGGTGATTCCACTGGCTTATCGGGGCATAGGGCCCCTGTTTAGAAAACCTGTTATAACACAAAAACGTATTTTCCCAGTTTATTTAATTTTCATAAAATAATTTTGTAACTTCATGCGATTCCAAAAATGTTTCTGCTCCACTTGAGTACTACCATGTTTTACCAATGATACCCTATTATTGTTGCTTTGTTCTTTGTAGAATAATTTCTCAATCGGCTGATGATGGATACTCTATAGATTCGAAACATGTCCCCTTTATATTTATGATATAATTATATTAAACGTTGTGGAAACGAAGTATTATTACTATTAGTCCAATCATTTGGTAGTTTGGACAAGAAAATATTGCTAAGGAATTCTTCTCAACGGATCCATATGCTGTTTGGGATGCTGAAACTGAAAATTCAGTTATTGACTAGATTCGGATACGGCTTCACCATGAAATTGGCAGAAAATTATGAACAATCGAGAGTTGTTTTAGTTTTTCGCTCGTACCTCCGAAGAGAAAAATTAGCACAAATGAAAATGAAAGCAAATGGAATTTACAAAAAAGTTATATGAAAATCAGCTCGTTAACTTTACTGGTTCAGCCGCTAGAGCGCTAGATTTACTATAGTTTTCAACTTATTCAAAATATTCGTATTTCAGCCTACAGTCTGTCCACGGAATCTGCGCCCCTCGTTGATTGGGTCTGAAGTCGAAATTGAATCCATAATATAGGCCTGCTTGTAAAAGACACTCATGGTTGTACGGATGAAAATAAAAAGACAATCATCCTAGGGAGGATAAGATCTCAATCAATTTTTGTCACCCAAATTTCTTGTACAAGGATGCTGACAAGCCGACCAACAACGATGAAACGAATGAATTCGGCCTAAAACGGCTGATATCAATGCATGAACAATGGCTGTGCATACATTTTCCCATTTTGTTGAATATCCTCGTTTCTCATTCAGTACCAGTGTATCAAGGAATGTTTTGAGTGTTGAAGGTATTGGGTCATTTTCCTGTTTCAGTAAATCTTCTGGTGGAGGATACTCTGACAAATCATATACTTGTGATCAACGATTATAGCCGCTGCTGTCCTAACTTAACGAACTCGTTCTTCAGCTACTGACGACGCTTTTTCTGGTGTAATGGAGATGTCATCACCATACCTACTATTTAGATGAGCAACAACTGTCTTCCAATGAGGAAGATTGTCGCCTCCTATTTTACTCATTAAGTCCTCGGCTGTGAACTGACATTCCTCGTCATTGGTCTCGAGATAGTTGTATATTGGTTAGAATCTGGCATGAATAGAGGATGAAGGCCGGCCGACAGGTACTTCGGATTTGTATGTGAATGTGCGAATCAGGAAATTTTGCATACTAGAACGATGGTATTGACCACCAGCCGCAACCAGATCTTCAATAGGTCCTAAACGATGTTCAACGGCTCGGGAATAATCATCATTTAAAGTACTGCAGTTTCGCAGAATAGTTTTTCGGAATTTCATGACCACACAGGAAACAATGAGTTCAAAATGCGAAAATATGTTTTTCTGCAACCGACACAAAAGTCGTCCATTTTGATACCAAAATTAGCTCTTAAATTGACGTTTCTATTACTGACACAAAAATAGGTATGTTGCTAGGCAACATATTTAGTTCCTAGGAGCTAAAGTTGAATTTTAGTTCCTAGGAGCTAAAGTTGAACTTTGGCTCCTAGGAACTAAAAAGGATCTACTGGACATCATCAAGAATAAACAACATTGTGACGGTTGGTTATTTGGGTTGACACGCATACCAGATTTGTTTCCGATTTCAGCAGATTTGGCATTTCATACCGATGCTGGAGATATAAATACACCTTATTATAGTTTAGTATTGGAATTATAAACATCTCAGTTAAGTATTTTTGTTTTGATCAGGGAAGCCTTCAAGATTCAAATACTTGCTTGATCTGTATTTCATTCGTTATTCTAGGGATGGATAACTTGTTTTTGAATAATCACGGCAAGCAATAGTTTTTTGTCTCGAACAACGATATTGTTCACCTTCATTTGATTATCAAGCGAAAAACATTGTATTATGGAGAGGAATAAATAATCGCTTTTATTATTATTGTTGATATGCTCAGTAACCTAACATTTTCCACGTCTTGTTCCTATAGCTGGCACTGGCGCGGTATTTGCCATTAGAGCACCTGGTCCATACACAAATATGTCACTCTGTGGTTGTATTTATATTGAAACTACATGTCTAACATCCTAGAAAACCTAATCTGCTGTTAATGCAGGTAGAATATTCTCACCACATGGATTATTTGTCAATATTTGTTGCATTGCATACATATGGCACGGCATTGGTGGTTACTTCACATGTTTATTTGAGCTAATTGTTTCGGTTGCAGAAAAAATAGCATGTTTCATTCGGATCAAAAGTGACTTTGTTCGACTCGACTGTCAAACAAAGTGTCACTTTTGATCCTAATAAAACAATCTACTATTAGCTGATCGAAATTGCGCAGGAGGATTGCCCTATTTAGCCTTTTTTCCAGCAGCAACAGTATTCGTTTCCTTGGTGTATTGTTTCCTGCATGAAAAATGAACTGTGAGAGAGTCTGATCTCTCAAACATATCATTTTAACCGTCTTTCCTCCTAGCTTTGACAATGGCGTTCAACCCTCTCTGCACACGCACAATTTCGCTTTCATCGTCCAGCGGCTTATCACAAAGTGTACAATAATTATTATCGTTCGGCATTTTTACTCGCTCACGAAAAATGGAATAATATCATGAATTTTGAAACGAATCACTCTTAGCAGCTAACTGTGTGACAATCGTGGTTGTTCCAAGAGGATAGAAAATAGTACTAGACAAATTTTAATTTTCGTGTTGAGGAAGGAGGTTCAGGATACTCCAAGGTGAGAACCACTAGGCGGAAACACTAGCCTGGCGATTTATACTAATTTAAAATCTGAAATTCGAGTATTTTGGACAACTTTGAAACTATTGTCAATTTTCATGGCGCTCTAGCGGCTGAATCAACCAAGATATCAAGCCGATTCTGATCTTGTTTCACAGTAAATTTTATAGGCTTTAATTTTTGTATGATATATTTTTTCTCTAAATCACGTCGTTTCGGAGTTATAAGCAAAAAATCAAAATATGTCCCGAATTCTCATGGTTTATTGCGATTTTTGTGGTGAAGCACGACAAAAACCATATAGATCCGTCGAGAATAATTCTTTAGCATTTTTTTCCTGAATCCAGTGCTTTCCGTTACCAAATGAATGGATTATATATGAACCCTGTATTTTGTTGATGTAAAGAAAAAGTGAGCACAGATTCAAAAATTTCGTAAAAAATTATTAGATTTTGTGTTAACCAAAATATATTGAGAATCACGAGGATAAAGAGGGGTGACACATTTAACTGGGATATTACGTACGTTACTGCCCCCATGACAATCAACTGATTTTCATGTTCGTGAATACACCTGATTCTGGATGTTTATTTCTATGTCATCTTCATAGTAGACAATACTCACTTATTTTATTATGTTATATTAAATAGTATTTGCTTGCCTTCGATAATAAACAATAAACGAATATTCACAGTATTAATGCAGTCTGCATTTGCATTGGGATTCATTTTTCATTCAAGAAAGATAACAACAGACAAATACGTATTTTTTAGCGTAAATTAGTATATGTTGAGTTAATAAATACTGATTCCACTTGACAAAACATCTGTTCAAGTAACTGATACATGCTATTTTTTTGAGCATTTATATCCATTTTGAATGTTCTATGATTGGTAGGTGATGGTGTCCGTAGTAATCAACTACTTTGAGGTACCAGTGTAAAAACATTTTATCACGTAACTAAAATTAGCGATTGTCGAATAGTAGTCACTGGCATAATCTTTATTAATTATTTATTTTCGTTGTCATGTGTTAATTCTACCAGAGCGTTAAATTTTAGCAAATACATCAACACGAAACAACTGAGAATTTATTAGTGCAATAAATATTGTACTAACAGTATTTCCTCTACTTAGCTGTGCTTCTATGGTTAATCAGTTGGTGAATTCTGTTCATTTTTATTGAACTTATCATCATCATAGTCATTTCATCACATCATAAGAGGAAAATTTATACATGATTTTCTGAAATGTAGTTTCTAGAGAGTAATAAAGTTGATTGATGTTTCACTCGAGCTAATTCGCAAACATTTCTCTAATTTTTTGGACTGATGTTTTTAAAATTGAAAAGTTATGATTGTTTCTTCAATTACTTGACTGGTTTCATGCGGCTTTACGAAACATTTCACGAAACTTTCTCGTCCAGTAATAATAAATAACTTTCATAATAGGTATGTAAATAACCATTCCTGTAGTATTTGAGCTATTGAATTATGAATTTACAAGGCTAATTTCCTTACGAGGTTTTTGCAATGCATCAATTACCATAATTTTCACAGATATTTGGAATCCTAAGACGTCTCCTTATTCTGTTGAGCCTATAATTTCTCCAAAGATTTTTAAATGAAATATTAAAGTGTCATACAAAATTTACAATGTGCACCAGTCATCAATATTACTTCGATTTTATATTATATATTCGTATAGGTACACGGTGTCCCAGTACCCGATAGCATATTGTGAGAATGAGACTCAGAACCCTTCGACAAACCACCCCTTTGCAAACACCTTTGAGATTTTTTTCAATATACATCTATTTGTATTCTGAATACCCTATTTGATTTAAATCTGATATTTCAATAAATATTCGTTTATTGCTCCATGAGTATATCCCTCCTTTGTACTAGTAACGTTAGATATGTATTATTATGTAAATAAGTTTTTCCACCACTAGCTATAAAACCTACCATTATTTACTGCTTTTCGAGGCATAAAGTGTGTTTTTACTACCAAGGTAGTTTTCGTAATTTTATTAACTACTAGTCAATAAAGACATTGCCACCTCTGTTGTAATTAACCTTAATTCACTGTTCTGAAAGAGGTTCACACGAATGGCAATCGAATCTAGTAGGTATTTATTAATAACGATTCGTCATATGCTGTTATGGTCATGGCTACTACATTTCAAACAGAATTGAAAAAAGTGCTTTCATAGTGATAGGAGGTACATATTTCAGTTTTACAGAAATAAAAGGATTGAAATGTATTGCTAGTGGTGAAAAAAATTTAATATACCCCTTGACAGTAAAGAATATCATTACCACGGGACCTTAAACCCCTCGGTTGAAGCCTCGGGATGTAATCTTGGTCCCTGGGTAATACTGATATTCTTTACTACCTTGGTGTATAAATAACTATTTTCCACCACTAGCTATGAAACCTACAATTATTTACTCCCTTTCGCCTCAAGTGTGTGTTTACTACCAAAGTAGTTTTTGTCATTATATTAACCACTAGTCGAATGGCACTCGATATGTTGATAGATGACATTTTTTGTTGCTTAGGCGATGTGTCAATCTCGCTTGATGTCAGTAGTAGAAATTTGGCAGCGACGTTTCTCTACTGAAATCATTCAAGATGGCATATTATGTAGAAAAATCCGGATCCGGACTTGAGAAATATTTATGTTTTATTGTTATGTCAAAAAAGTTCATTTTATGATCACTTTTCTCGAAAAATTTCATCAGATTCAGAAAGATCGGGCAATATGCTATAAGAACTGCACTTCAATTTGCACGGCACACTTTGACTGGTTCAATAAAAAAATATGAAACGGAATCGTTCGAATGAATTTTCAATTTGGACCTGGCTGATAACTTAACTTTCAACTGGATTCATGTGAATCGATTTTTAGTAAATTTTTGTTGGATAGAAATTGACAGAAGAGTAGTTAAGGAAAAAAACATGTTATTTATTCATCGAAATTCTATAGGTAGATATTATTATTCATGGCTTTGTTTTATGTATTTCAATTGAAGTGATAATTAAGTATCTAGTAGGCCCTGTTTTTCATTATGTGACGTGAGGTTTTTTGATAATCCGAACTGATATGGTAATTTATCAAATTAGAGATGCGATCAAGCGTGATATCAGCTTAATTTTTTGTTCTTGATACACTTTTCAGGTGCTAAAATCATCAATAATGCCACGGTGACTTTAAAACGGCTAGGAATTTACCGCCAGTAAAAACTGACGCTACAATTTCTTAAGTAGGGGCAGACCATAGCACAGTTGCCATGTGTTGAAAGACGATTAGGAATTTCAGAAATATTAGTTATTCGATAATTCATAAGTTCTCAGTTGAGTATTGGTAATACTCCTCATCAGCAATGAAAATTCGATTGTCTCAAAATGTTCCGTTATGATTTGTGGCTTGTTGCTTGAAATAAATTTGTGTAAATAATTATTATATTAATTCACACTAGAGGACATTTGAATGTGTGAACGTGGCAACCACGGTGCACGACTTGTAGGCGTGGTCTTGTCAGTTCTCAGCATTCAGCACAATGTTACCAAGTCTCCAACATTCACAATGCTGGTTGCTCGAAAAAGTCAAGAATGAACTACAACATCATGGGTTTATACTTCATACTTTTGATAACATGATAATAACAGGTGACTTGACAATCTTGCTTCATGAGTGGAAATGGAAGATTATATGAGCAATAACGAAACAGCATAAAAACTGACGTCACTATTTATTCGACGTATCGCCAGATGGAGGCCATTAACGTTCGTTTGAAATGAGCTCTGAAATTCAACAATTTCGAACAACGCTTAGACTCATTATTTACATAAAAAGGCGTGAAAAGTATTGCAAAAATTAATTTAGGTTTCTAACTTCACAGCGGAATAATTGGATGATAATAATTCATTATCAGTCACTCGCCCATTGTAATGTCTACCTTTTCATGCAGTGAGGTTAAAGTGACGGGAGACGTATCAAACAGAAAAGAATAATGAGACTTATCTTTAATATTCCACATGGTGACACATGCAGGCATGCCTTTAAAAATAATAATATCCTAACCCTACCATCTATTCTCATATTCAAAACCCTCCTTTATGTAAAAAACAACTCACAAAGGTTTTTAAAACATTCTGATTATCATAGATATTCTACCAGGAATGCTCATGATTTTGATATCACTAGACACAATCTATCTCGTACTGAAAAATCCCCGGACTATTTGGGAATAAAACTCTACAATCATTTACCTCAAGAAATCAGAGAAATGAATTTTACCAAGTTCAAATCGTCCATAAAGCGCATATTTACTCAGGGCGCTTATTATGACATGAATGAGTACTATGAATCTAGCTTGCTATAACGGCATAGTGTATTAAATTGGTAGTGTGTATACCCCAAATTGTCAATTGGTGTTCTTTTACTCAAATTGTCTTTTCTTTTTACCTCATGATATGTCGATTTTATTCTATTCACCGTATGTGTAAATGTTTTTCGTTTTATCCTAGGTGTAAATCTTAAATTGTAATTGTAATTCTCATTATCTTACGTGTAAATCATAATTTTAAATGTCTTTGCCTATGCTGCATACTTTTTTAAAATACTTTTTTTATAACTGACGTGTATATCCATTTTCGGATGGCTGCTGTATGCTAATACGAATAAACATTATTATTATTATTATTATTATTATTCGATATTTGTGTTTCAGCACAATATTCATCTGTACTATCCAGAAGGGAGTATAGTGTAGTTGTAGAAAAATTACATGACATTACATCACTTTCAGTTGTGAAATATATATAAATGAATAAATTATGATGGAAGGAATATAAAGGACACTGGAAACACATACTGATGAGGACCGAAAGCCGGAAACACGTGTCTGCAGTGAACACTTTATGAGGGCTATGTCCAATAATCTCTTCCTAGTTTGCTTAAATTTCTAAATGTATCACTTCAGAGAGACGAAAACTTAGAGAAGCTGGTCACTAGTGAATATATTCTCGTGATGATATAATATGATGATACACATACTAGTGAAGTTCCATAATGTATAAATACAATTTTTCTTAGTTAATAATTTCTACAAAAATACATTTCTGAATTGACATATCCTCAAAAAGCAATACGCCTACATTTGTTCAACATAACACCATTCCCTCAGATAATAGCCAGATAAAACTATCTTTGAAGATGGTATCGCCTCAACACAGTGCCCTGTGACATACTACATTAGCATGATTAACGATTGGTTTGTTACAGGACTGATTGCCGTCAACAAAGATCTAGAGTTTGTGCAAAAATGGATAGCAGAACGTATGAACAAAGACCAGAAAGTGGGCACAGCCACAGGCAAGCTTCGCAACTTCATAATCGAGCCTTTCGTACCACACAAAGACGCTGAAGAAACCTACGTTTGCATATATTCGCACCGACATGCCGATACCATCTTGTTCTATCATCAGGGAGGTGTGGATGTTGGGGACGTAGACAGCAAAGCTGTCAAATTAGACGTTCCTGTTGGAGAAACTATAGATGAAGCTACTATCACTAAGGTATGTATAGTCAGTGTTGTGCCTACCTTTGCATTCCCGATTTCCTGATGTCATTATACCTATTCAGAATTTCAATGTTTTCACAATAATTGACATAGTTGCATTAGCATTACTTTCGATGTCTTAACATATGCGAATATGGAACGCAATCACAGCAACCCGACAATATAGGTCCAGTTTCTCGCCTGAAAACGCTTCTGCTCAATACGCAGGAACCGCCAAGCTGTCGTTCATGACTTTGACGTGGTATTGAAATCAACCTAGCATCCATTTTGTTCATAGGCGGGACAAGGCGGATGGCGTAGGCCTAATTGTTTTGTTTATATCATCAAGGGTCGGCTTGATAAAAATAATATCAAAATTGAGTAGTGATATTAATTTTTTCGTTTTATTTTCGCCAATACTGGGGAATATGAAGTACTTTGTTCTTTGGTTTAAGAATTTCACTAATAATAATACTAAAGATGTTTCTTTTCATCGGTGAGTTTGTGGGTAATGAATAATTCATCATTTTAATTTGCTTTCATCAGTTGAGCAAGTATTCAAATCATTGTATATTCTTTCAACTGTGAAGAATTTGAGTTCAGGCGTGAGGTGCTATACCTGCTCATCTATTTTAGATGATTTTGGATTGAAAGTTTACTCATTCAATAATGATCCTAGCATTCCTAAAAATAAGAGAAATGAATGGTTTGAGGCTATTAGGGGACCATTATTGGACCTTGGCCACTCAGGAAGGATAACTATGTTCGTACCATTTTACGCCAGACAGCTTTCTGAACATTGAAACCACATGCAAATTTGCCGTTTTTTAAAATTGAGTTCTGAAATCTGAGTATTTGGAAGCTATGAGACCTGAATACCAACCATATGAACCTTCCATAGTAGACCCCTCCCAACCTTTTTCCTTGGATACGCCTATGTTCCTCGGATTCATGAGTGTAACATGACAGTTCCTAAATGCGCATGACTCAGTTTCACCAGTTTGACCTCTTGAGTGGCTCACCTTTTTCCTTATGGAACTGGCGGTCTAGATTAGTATATGAGTTGGTGCACTAGAATGCCAATGCAATTGATCAAAAGTGTGGTGAAAGGTATGGTCCGATCGTCGATGGGCATTTGCAAAATTAGGTTTATTTTGAACAGTGCGGGCTTAGGGATAATCATTGCACTGAATTAAAAAAAAAAAGTTTAAACTTACATAAACAATGTTTCAAAAATTGGTCTGTTTCAACTAGCTGAACCATTACATTTTCCATACATATTCCAATTTTAATATGTGATTAATCTTTCATGATGAATATAATCAATCCTTCTCAGGTACAGTTGTGTGACTGAATTTGAATTTACATACATATTTCCCTTAGAATATACCTATATCTTCTTGACGAAAATGTTTACTGTGAATAGCATTTTTATCAAGAAAAGCAACAGAGTACTTCTGTCCTGGGATCTTTTCCCAGAGCGTTCATGCAAGAGTTGTGTCTTGTTGAACACAATAAGCATAAACCTAGTAACTTGAGAAAAATAATTTAACTCCAGTGCTCTTCCCCTTGTTCTACCACCACAACACTAAAGAACTCATTGATTGTACAAAAAGAATACTTCTGCCTGTTGCGATCACACGCATTTCTGAACCCATCAGCTTTCAAACACACATGTACAAAAACCAACAAAAATATTGCCTTCTGGAAAGATAATCAGCAAAATAATGATGTAGTCAATCTGAAAAATCGTTATCGAAAAAGTATTATGAAAAGTAATTGAAAACTCAAAATTAAAACCGTCTCTGCAAAACGCAAATGACAATGAACAATGTTAGTTGTGATCAGGAATAAGTGTCAAGGTTGCCGAACTTACCTGATAATAATCAATCAACTTTTTCATCGGATTCAAATTGCGAATTGATCAAAGATCAATCATTCTAATAAATGTAGAACCCTGCAAAATAAGTTTGGTTTGCTCAGTGAAAACATGTTGTAACTGCATCCGTTTTCATGATACAAGGTGTTGAAAAAATTATTTTTTTACACATTTTTCACCATTATGTTGAAACTACTGGCAACATTGTAATGAAATTTTGTTTGGATATTTCTAAATATTCCGAAAACGGAACATTAATTCGAGTTTCAAAACGTTCAATTTGGATTGGAAAATCTAACCTCAAAAAAGTTATGTACTCGGTACGAACCGTGTAACTAGCGCCCTCTATGAGAGTCAGGTATGAAAACAAATGCATTTGGATTGGAAAATCTAACCTCAAAAAAGTTATGTTCAAAACTACTCGGTACGAACCGTGTAACTAGCGCCCTCTATCTTGCAGTGTTCTACCTACCCCAGTAAGCGGGTCAGGTTTTATTGAAACACCCTTTATAAATATATTTGACAAAATAAAGAATAAGACTCACACTCAAGAAGAAATCTTTTTTTTTTTAATTCAACTGAAAATGATTCATAATTGACTCCACTTTTGGGAGTTTTAGGTACCCAATGGAAAACTATAGTAAATTGTATTGTATTATAACATTGTGATAGATGTATTTTTAACCAATATCTGATTTAATTTTCTTGACAGAAAAATTATCTGCTTGTCTAGTTGTATGGTTGTGGTGACTACTATTAATTTGGAAAAACAAATTTGAAAAAAAAACACGTGAATTATAATAGCCTAATCTCCACTAAAATAGTTTTATAATAGTTTTATCAATAATTTTTGAAAATGAGGCAAAGTTGAGCATGCGCACATCATGAAACAAGTCGCATAAGCACCACGCTTTTCGCTGTTATACTTGATGGGAATTGGCATTCTGGTGTCAGTATTTTTTTTATCTCTTGGAGCGCACGAAAGGAAATTCCTATAATGTTCGTGGAACATCGTGCTGAGACCAGCTATTTCAAGTGCCACTTTTAAGGATCAAAACACAAATTGGCAAAACTTTCGTATAAAATATCTGGATCAGTTATTACCCTCATTAAATATACTAGTGCTAGTTGGTTAAATAACTATTTGTTCTAAACATTGTATACTTTCAATAAAAACAAAATTTCACCATTATTAAAGAAGGACGCTCACAAGGTTGGTATAATTCATGATTTCTCGCAGAGAAACGTTGCGTCGATCAGAAAACGCGGTGATGGGAATTGCATAATCGTGACGTACTCCCATCGAAAATTCCATTCGGAGTCATGGGAATCATTCTACAACTGTATTCAAGTAGACCTATAGATAGATAGATAGATCTTTATTGAAATAGGAAACCCTAATATACAACGAATAGCATTCACATAAATGACAATAATGATAATAATACATAATAAATAATATTAATTAATAACAATACAAATTATTATTAAAATGATTATATAATAATAAAATAGTAAAAACATCAGGTACTAATAGTGATAACAATAATAATACTAAAACTAATGAAGGAGAGTATGAATTGAATATATACGTAGCTATAGAAAATTACATTGACAAATATTTTTTGAGGTTGTTATCCAGTTGGGATCTAGAATTATGCTTACATTTATTGACTTCTATGACCCCAACACGGAAATTCGGATGTGATAACGTCACAAATCATCACATTCGCTCTACGCTTATTCTGATCATCTGATCTAGGCAACCTTCCTCTACAAATAATTATCAGTTTTACCAACCTTGAACGCTATATCTTTCATTGCCACCTAGTGTCAAAAGTTCATAAATGTTATGGTTGCATAAAACGATGCTTTCGCTCAATGTTAAAGTCAAAGTCAAAATTATATTTAGAAATCATTTATCATATCGCTATACAGACAATATCAGAAAGCAATATATAGGCCAGTAAACTTTTGAGTTTGTAACTATTTGATTTACTTCTGAAATCAATTTGTTTCAATTCAAATATGTTTATCTTCAATTTTGTTTAATTGATTTCAGATCATTAATTTCCTTAATAGATCAACTTCGATCCAATTTGAATCTTTGTATTCATGTTTGTTTTCAATCTGAAGGTGTTTATTATGAATTTCAATTACTTCAATCGAATTCGAATTTCTTGATCCTACTACACTGTTTTACCATTAACCAAACCAATTTTATTACTTCTTGACAAGTGTTTCGCTAACTATGTTAGCATTTTATGTTTCAATCCTATGTAGATTTGATTTAATTGCAGAGAGTTGAAATTCTATAATAAAACCAGGAAATTGTCAGCCATAAAGTAACATATAACATATTGATTAGTCTACTTATCTAATTGATGAAACTCTCTAATTCAAGTGGACACACATACATTACACTTATACATTTTTTAGTGCATTCTACAAACACTCCATACCTCATGACCTAATTGAGATATTGCAATCTTCAAATCGTTATCTTTTAAGGGTGCCCTCCAAACATAATATCCCCAATTGATATGAGAACAATACATATTCAAAATGAATAACAATGAGTCTTCTAGTGTGTCCGTACACGAAAAGGGAGATATAATAACCAATTAACTATGTTCCAATGTATGTGAACACGTAAAATGTACTTATTATTCCTCATAATTGGACTCCTACCATTAAAAAAAAAATCGCTCAGATAATAACCTGATTGTTAATAAACTTACTTCATTATAGCATTCAACCCGTTATTAGTTGTTTGTTTGTAAAACATGTAATGAAAACTAAATTGGAACAATAATAGAAAGAGCTTCACAAGAACACAACTTATCTGGGATCACATTCGGATTTCAAATAGCAAAATAAGTGGGGGTTGCTATAATTCTAGGGGTACTTGCCCTGACGGTGAAGGGATCGAGTATAATACACCGTGTCCGAGATAAGGATGTCTATCATGGGGATCTCGGAAACCATAAAAGATACTGAGATGGTCAAATTCAGAGACGAAATTGTTTACATTCGGTCTCGTTCCAACATCGTTTTCAGCAGAAGAAGTATTGAGAGCTGCTTGTTTTCAAATTATCACTCGGTACCTACCCACTACTACATACAATAATTCAGAACAATAATAGGCGAGTGGGCAATATTTTTTATTTCTTGAATAGAATCATCGCTCAAATACCTTTAAATTTCATATTTTTTTAGAATTTTTCGGTCGATTTCAAGGTGCTAAAATCATCAATAATGCCACGGTACTTTGCAAACTAAGAGAAATGTACCGCGAGTAAAAACTGACGTCACGATTTCGTAAGTAGGGGCAGACCATAGCACAGTTGCCATATGTTGAAATACGATTGGGAACTTCAGAAATATTAGTTATTCGATAATTCATTAATTCTCTATTGAGTATTGGTGATACTCTTGATTAGCAATGAAAAATCAATTGTCTCAAAATTGTCTTTCATGTGTTGTGGCTTATTGCTTATAAATAATAATTATATTGATTTTCACTAGAGGACATTCGAACTGGCGAAAGTGACAACACGGCGCACGAATTGTTGGCGTGGTCTTGTCAGTTCTCAGCATTCAGCACAATGTTTCCAAGTCTTCAACATTTACATGATATTTTGTTATGGAGTATAATAAATATTTGGACATGCTGGTTGCTCGAAGAAGTCTAGAAGAACTATAATATCATGGCTTCCTCCTATTATGTTGTATTCATCGACAGGACTGAACATCTTTCTGATAACTTGATTATAATTTATGACTTGACAACCTTGCTTCATGAGTGGAAATGGAAGATTATTTGACTAATAACGAAACAGCATAAAAACTGGCGTCATCATTTATTCGACTTATCGCCGACTGGTGGCCATGACGGTACGAAATTCAAAAATTGATTTAGGTCCCCAACGATACAATGGAGTAACTGAATGCCAATAATTCATCATCATTCCACTCGCCCATTATCATTCATAATATTGTTTGCAGGTATTACTTGGAGAAGTAGCAGCAGAAAAAAAGGAAATGATCGCCAAGTTCATCCACAACTTGTACAAATTGTACGAAAATCTATATTTCACATATTTGGAGATCAATCCTCTCGTTGTTACCGACAAGGAGATTTACATATTGGACTTGGCGGCCAAATTAGACGCTACTGCTGATTTCATTTGTAGGCCGCAATGGGGTGAAATTGATTATCCGCCACCGTTCGGAAGAGATGCTTTCCCAGGTAATATCAACGAAAATTATAGGTTTCATGAACTCAAGCAATTAACACTCGATCAATTCTTCATTATAACAAACGTTTTTTATATGAAATTGTAACTGAAATAGTAGTTCACCTAACAAATGCGGAAACTGATGCTTTCCTGCACGTGTTAGGTACACTATTTTTCTACAAGCGTGCGGCAAAAACCCAAAAGTTAATAAAGAAACATTTATTATTATTAAATATTCAAATGTCAGTATACTCCTCAGAATCTTGACAAATATACTTTTCCGCACGAGTGTGGAAAAGTGACTTTTTCAACACTAAGATGAGTTTGGAAAAGTGGAATTTTCCGCACGCTAGTAGGAAAAATATATTTCGACGACCAGCTATGAAAGCAGCACATAGCACACTGTGTTGTTGCTAAGAAAGTATCTCATATCACCATAGCAATGTGAAAGTGGAAACGAACACGGTGTCAATATTCCTGCACGCAAACATAATCTTTGTTTGGTCTATATAATGTATGAATGATTATAATACTGAATTATCATATTTTAATACTTACTATCATTGTATATTTATTTTTGTTAGAGTTTAAATTTTGTCCAATAAGAACTAATAATTGTTTAGGTTTCGGTATTTGTCATCTTGTCATAATATTCGAGACATAACCTCATTGCTGTCTTCTTCTCTGTTGCCCGGGTTTACACTGGTGTGACTCGGGTCTATACACCGACGTGACTCGGAACTCTGCTGTATTTTGGTAGCGTAGTTACGAGGTGTGTGGTAGCTCTCGGCCAAGCTCTCGACCACGAGGAAAACTTCGAAATCAATAATCAGCATTTAAAAAGTTATTTTTCGCAATAACTCTGGAGTTTGCGGACATTTTTGCTTGACGATTTTGAAACTAGGGGTTTTTGTGCTTGAGAACTCATAATTCAGTTTCAACTTTTTCGTATTTTCTGGAGGGCGTCACATAAGCCACATTGCATAATTTTCTTCGTTTTTCTTAATTTTATTGAAACATATCAAAGACATTCCAGGAATCCTAGGTATGCACGATGTCCTACGAAAACTATCGGAATTTCCTTTCGTACACTCCAAGAGATGAAAAAAAAAACCTGCTGCATATTTCTCATCCAATTTACCATAAGGAATATAAATGAGAGTAGTAGACGCCGTTAAGATTGAGGTTGACATCTTTTCATTGTATTAAAAAAAACACAGAAGTAATTATTAATAGAATTGAAGATGTTTATCTGTCAACATAATTCTTTACATCCGCCTACTATGTAAATATTCAAGCCATGTAAATTGACGCCTACTACATTGATTTTTCTCATAAGGAATCGAATAAGAGCTATAGAATTATGCAGCTCATTTGAAACATTTCGTTATCTCGAAAACTGTCGTATTTCGGGGTTGATAATGAGTATCAATTTATCTTGTTGAAATGGCGTGTTTTCAAGTTAAAGTTCAAGTTGAATGCGCATGGTTGCACTTTTCCCAAAAAACAAAACGTCGAATACCAGACACCAAATTATGATCTCTTTTAAAGTATCCATGTTCAAAAACTCCATAGTTATTGCAAAAGGCCCCAAACATAATATAAAAAAGTACTATAATATTGTATTTGTCACATTCAAAGGTACACCCTAACCTAAAGTCATCTGTAACAAGTTCTTGAATAAGATGCACTCCTCTTTTGGATGGTGCCCTGCATATATTTTTTCTTTATTCGATGTGTGAAAATGCTTTTATCTCATGGATTTCCGAAATATGTAATTTCCATACATTCCAATAAGGTTAATTGAAGGAATGAAAGTTGAAATTAATGGGATTTCTTTTAACAATCCTAGTTGAGCAGACACCACAGCAAACTTGGATTGAATCAGTAGGTTACATGACAAAAACTTCAATTAATTCCAAGTTTTATTATATCGAGTCACCCAGAGTTATTCCACAAGATGTATAAAAATATATTTTAGAAACCAGAAAAGATTACGCTTTCAAGATACCAATACTTGATTAGTTTATGAAATTTGTCATAAAGGCTACCAGCAAACATTCTTACTCCCAATAGGTCAAGTCGAAATTCAAAAAATTTCGATGAATAGCCTTGGAGCTGAAGCTGGGGCCATTTTTAGAAAATGTTATGAAACCGTGGTGTATTCTATGCACAAGAAATATAAAGAACTTAGGTTATGATTATCTCCAAGTCTCCAGTGTCAAACTTCATAGGGCTTATTTTACATTAGCGAATAAGATAACTCGCCGATTTGGAATGGAAGTAGCGAACTCTGTAGTAAAAAAATTAAAAAATTTATCATCCATCGTCGCGAATATTTTCAACGACTTCAAGTTTATCTTGTCGCGTCCTCAGCGATAATTTTTTACTCGATATTAAAAAGAGAATGCAGCCGTCTGGAAATCCAAATAACTAATGGGAACCCAAACGCCTTATCACAATAATTCGTTTCACTATTGATGCTTTGTACACATCAGGGACAAGCATGATATACAGGGTGATTCATGAGGAGTGTCACATAGTCAAATGGGAGATTGAGAAAATCAAGACGAGTTGATGTATGTATATGTAAAGATTTTATTGACCATCTATATATAACGAAGATACAGGGGTATTATGTGAAATTGCCATAGAACTTTGATGACCGATATTTCAGAAATGATTCATCCTACTTTGTGACATTTGACAGCGACGTCACTCTATTGAAACTATCCAAGATGGCATATTATGAAAAAAAAAAAAATCTGGACAGTAGTTCATAAAATGAACGAAAATGGTAGATAACGAGAGAAAATCAACTGCTTTCCTGGCTATATGCCACGCAGAACATTGAATTACATCCTTCCGTATTCTATGCAACGATTACAGCTGCAACTGATTTTTTCCTAAATGCTGAGTTGTGCTTGAATAGTTCAGGAACGCTTGACCACCTACCGGTTTCGAGCTTTGAGCTCCCATCAGTGAAGGGGTGGCTCCAGATGGCATTCATGACCGCCATCTGGTGCGAACCTGACTCAACGTAAACACATCCCAGCACTTAATACCCACGACGAGTTCGGCATCTGCGAGATGGACACGAACGCACCTGAGTAGAAGGAAAGAAAAAACAAATTCCCATTTCAGATAAAATGGGTGTGGCTGATTGCCCGAATTGTGTTTTTTCAACTAGGAAAAAGCCAAATACTCAAAGTGGATTGAAATGGTAACAAAGAGGGAGAAACTCGTTATCTACCATTTTCGCTCATTTTATGAACTATTGTGCTAATGACTTTGAGTTTCTCCCTCTTTGTTTACATTTCATTCCACTTTCAGTATTTTGCTTTTTCCGGGACTTTTTCCTAGTTCACGTTTTATTGTTATGTCAAAAAGTTCACGTGATCATTTCTGTCGAAAATTTTTATCAGATTCAGAAAGATCAGACGAAATGCCATAAGAACTGCTCTTCAATTTGCATGGCGCCCTTTGACCGGTTCAATGTAAAAATATAAAAATAAAACTTTCAAATGAATTTTCAACTTCGAGATCTGGCAGATAACTCTTATCTCCCAACTGGATTTATGTAAATTATTTTTGTACATTCTTGTGGATAGGAGTTCATAGAAAAGAGATTTTTTGATAATTCAAAATTTCATTTTTGATCGATATTCTAGATAGATATTATTAAATAAATACAGAAAGCTCAAAATCATTTCCACAAATGACAAGTGATAAGGTGACATTTGATCTTTCTTCAATGATCTCAATGTTCACCCTCAAAATGTTTCACTGCTACGTATTATTGGATAAGAATATTTTGATTACCAGTTAGTACTATGCCTATCGGTTTGGGTTATCAACAAACGTCACGTCACATCATACAATGAAAATCAGTGCCTACTAATAATATAATATTTCTAGAATTTTGATCAAAAATTAACATTTCAAATTACCAAAAAGTCTGCAATTTTTTTCAACTACTCTATCTTGTCAAGTCATGTCCAACAAACATTTACAAAAAATCAATTCAGTTGAATCCAGTTGGAATATAAGAGTTATCTGCCAGGTCTCGGAATTGAAAATTCATTCGAACATTTTTGTTTCATATTTTTTCATTGAACCCGTCAAAGTATGCCGTGAAAATGAAGAGCAGTTCTTATGACATGTTTTATGATTTTTCTGAATCTTATGAAAAATTCCGAGAAAAGTGATCACTAAGTGACCTTTTTCGACAAAACAATAAAACATGAATTTTCCCAAGTCGAGATCTGGATTTTTTTTCATAATATGCCATTTTGGATAGTTTCAATGGAGTACCGTCGCTATCAAATTCCAACAAGTTAGGATGAATCATTTCCGAAATATCGGCCATCAACGTTCTATGGCAATTTCACATAAATAGATGGCCAAAAAACTTTTCCTATACATGCATCAACTCGTCTTGATTTCCTTTATCTCCCATTTGGCTATGTGACACTCCTGATGAATTAAGGCCCGTATTCATAGTCGCTCCTTGAGGTAATCTCGTCCCTTAAGGCATCCTTAAGGACCAGTTTCCAATTTATAGTCGTAATATGAACTCGAAGGAAGCCTCAAGGAAATGTCAATTCCAATAAGGAAGGCAAAGAGGTACCTTGAGCATTCCTTGATGCAATTTCTTGTATTATTCCAGATTATGTTAAGAAGATGTAGATAATTTGATAATATATTATTGGAAACATCTCAATTATTGGATATGAATTTCACGGGTTTGGATATAGTGTTTGATATGGAACGCTTTTCTGGATTTCATGAATGGAATTTTGAAATTTTACGTAGTAATCAAATGAATATTCATGTCTTGAAATTTGTACAGAGAATCTGATTCCAGTTTATCGATTTCCAGTATAGACTGATTCAAGTTTAGTTGAAAAGTAAATAGGTTTTTTATTTCGAATAATAGGAATAGGTATACAGGGTGCACCTGAATAATACCGAAAAAATTCAAGAGGTGTTTCCTTGTGACATTCTAGCAAATAGAGTTCATATAAACATGTCTCTCATCTTGCTCCGTTTTTGATATACAGGATGTTGAAGTTGGAAGTATTAATTGATTGTTTTTATTCACAACCCCCCTGTATAAACTTTCATGGTGCCAGAATTCAGTATGGATGGAGACTGAGAAAGCCCCAAAATTTCAAAATGATTTTAATTGGGGTTGTTGAGTAATCTCAATGGAATTCTTGAAAACACCTACATTAAAATTTGGATTCAAATCGAATTTTTAATGTTTCCTCAAAAACTAAGCTAGATACAGAAATCACACAGAGGTTGAATAAGTTGTTATTTCAATAGGGAGGTCTATAAAACAAGTTTAACATCACTGAGGAGTCCTCACGGAATCCTCAGATAAGGAAGACTTGAGGAGTTCTTGAGGCAACGACTATAAATACGGGCCTAACCTGTTATTAAATTCAAATCATAACTGAAGGTTTCAGCTATCAGGGATCATTATTTACAAAAATAGAACGAAGTAATTTTATTCGAAAATGAACTCAGTTTATCTTGTAATGAAATGTCAAAACACGTAGATAATCACTTTCTATCATTATGATAGCAAAGGTTATCTCTTTTCAAATGTGGACGCTCATGTTGAATAAAAAATCAAGTCAGATAGTTGAATCATGAAAAAAACAAAACAAATCCAAGAATACATTTTCTTACATTCACCTTTGAAGATTTTTTTACTGTATAATGTTTGAGACAAAATATGAAATTTACATTTCTATGCATTCTAGAGTAGTGATTGGTTAATATACACTCACCAGCAAACAAACCGGCTATACTTGATCATTAGAAATAATAACTGCTAAACCGTTTATTTAGTTTTCAAATGTATGGTTTAGGGGGACTATAATAATATAAAATATATGAAGGTGTAGCTAGCGCCCTCTAGGAGAGTCAGATATAAAAATGAATGTATAAGATATGTCAGCTTCCGATAGATATTCATACGAAATTTCATTACAATGTTGCCAGTAGATTCGAAATGATCGTGAGCCGTTTCTAAAATTTTATACTGAGCAAACAACTCATTTTACAGTGTTATACCCATCCTAGCAACTGGCCGCTTCTTTTAGACACCCTGTATATCGGATAAATTTCATTCACACAGTATAGATATCTTTCAATACTATTCTTGATTAGTTGAATATATAGAAAAACATTGGAATTCCATAAAATTACATTGTAAAATATAGATATCGTTAATATTTATTCGTTGAAATATTTCCTGATCACATTACTATGGTAAATATGTTGAATACTCAGAAAATAGCTAAGATAAATGATAAGATATGTGTTAAGAAGCTGAGTTATGTATCCCAAAGGGTTTCTAAGATATCGTCAAAAATCAAAATTAAGTTGTCGACAGGAAGTTGATAGGAACTATTTATTCAGAGTTGGCCGAGAAATCATCTTTCATTATCCGTGACATGTTTTGAAAATTTTTATATTTATGGGGTGAAACCATAAAACAGAATTACTAATTCTGAGAAGCAACAACTATCAACAATACAACAAGCGATGTTTGTCATACGCCAATTAGATTTTGAAAAATTACGGTGAAAAATATCTGAAAAATATCAATTGATGTCCATATTTGTTCAAAGTTAGGTGGATTTCTTCAAAGGGAAGAAGGATAGCTCAGTCATATCCACATTAGAAGTGTAGAGTTGACTTATAGGAACAAAATACAGAGCAACTCTAAAAAGTTCCAACGAGGTTCAAAGGTTCCATTTTGTTTTAAACAAATATTAAAAATATGACCTGAAAGGTCTGTTTCAAACAATTTTCTCCGGAACTAGATCGAAGTCGATAAAATCGGGAAATAAATAAAAAAGTTGCAATTCAAAAATGAAATTCCCCTTTTTTTTGACAACCCTGTAATATTTCTTCTGGTGTAGTTATTTCAAATATTTGTTTTTCATTTGCAGAGGAGGCTTACATTGCCGACCTGGATTCCAAATCTGGGGCAAGTCTGAAACTCACTATTCTCAACAAATCCGGTAGGATTTGGACTATGGTTGCAGGTGGTGGAGCCTCAGTAATCTACAGTGACACAATCTGCGACTTGGGAGGAGCAAGCGAACTGGCCAATTATGGAGAATATTCAGGTAACTAGATTTATGACCAGTTGATCCTTTGAAGTTTTTTTTATATCCATAATTTTTCCTTATTTAATGAAAATCAATAATCATTTCATATCTGGAATATAATAATTTGTATTTGTATATCGCTACTTCAAAGTTGGGAACCAACTCCCCAGAAGTCAAAACTTGTGCGGGGTTAGGAAGAGCGGGATCTATAGCTTATAGTGGAATGTGAACCACTTCTAGGGCATCGAGGTGCTGCCAGGATTACAACCATGAATCACACATTTTAAAGAAAAATGCTCAGCCGATAGCCGGATTCAAACCGACAGTACCTTCGCATCGTAAACGGCTATCTAGCGAATTTCGGCACAGACAAACTCGGCCACGGCGATAATAATAATGGTTAAAAAAATGGATAAAATAATAATTTATTTTTACATTATTACTGTGACAATTCATCTGTTTTTTATATGCCCTAACTGGCATTTTGGAATTCAGGAAACCTATTTCGAAAATATTGACAATACTACACTCCAAATAAGAAGGTAGTAGGTGGGACTGCCTCTGAAGAAATGTTTGGATTGACGAAATGAATATATGGCGTCTAATTCAAAATCATGGTCATTCTAATCATTGAATTCCACTTTGAGCTCGTGATCTTCCCCAATGATTTTGTCATCTTCTCGTAAAGAAATCTCCAAACTTTACTTCACGTCATACGTCATAATATTAGGCAAGTGTAATAGCGAAGGACAACGCTTCCCTATGCTTTCCAATGCTGTCTCCTGAGTTATTTATTTATACAACTCATATATTGATGGGGCTATTAATACACCAGTTGGCAATAGTATATTATGTAACAAGTGTTATAAACGTCCTTTAAATAACGAGTATTTTAAGCACGAGCGGAGCTTTTACTACAACTCCAAAAATTACATTGACATGCCTGCTTTTCCTGCTAACCTACTAAATAATTCGAAAGGAATGGTAATTGAGAACATAATACATGCAACTGCATGCAACCAGCGAGACACGTATAAGTGATATTGGTTGTAGATATGTCCAGTCCATTGCTTCCCAACCTTTGTTTCACGTTTATCGTCATGTTTAGCGCAGAATAAATAAATTGTTCTCAAAGATGGATGCTTCATTTTAACACTTCTTGGAGATATGCAAGTACCAGAACATTCTCTTCGATTACACTTTCGCCTACATTTCACATATATTTTCAATGAAGAATTCTGGTACAAAAGAATATTGTTTGAATAATTCTGATACAAAATTTGAAAATAACAGTTGACAGTTGATATACAATTGACAGACCAGATATGTCTCAAATTACTGAAGCTGTGTTTAATGAACTGTGTTGCCATGGTAATGTGTTTAAGAAATCCTGTTACCATGGTAACGTGTTTAATAATTTGAATAAATCACAGATCGTCAATCCGTGATCAATCGATCATTTAGCGTGGTACATATCCGTACGCTAAATGCCATTTTAGTTATGTGAGTAGAAAAAATAGCTAAAACTCAAGATCATGATAAAATTGGTGATATAATTTTCAGTTTAGATTTCAACACGTTGTTTAAAAACATTTCCAACGTTTCTTTATCGCAGGTACTTCCACGTGAGTCGCATGAATTTAGTTCCCATTTTTTTGGTCTTTTTTTGGGATAGTTGTGAAATTGTTTCTGGATGTGTTACTTTCTACATCTCTCAAAACTTTTTTGATTATAAAAACTTGTATATTGTGGTTGTGAATCATCAAAACAGGAATAAGTCATGAATTTTGTTTTAGTCAAATTTAGAGTAAACAAGTCGAAATCAAGATTGTTTTTTAGAATGGACTATGATGTGTCCTGTTTGTCGATAGGTGCACCGACCGAACAACAAACCTACGAATACGCCAAGACGATCCTGTCGCTGATGACGCAAGAGAAGCACCCCCGCGGCAAAGTGCTGATCACCGGCGGCGGCATCGCGAACTTCACGAACGTCGCCGCCACCTTCAGGGGCATCATCACGGCGCTGGTCGAGTACAGGGAGCGGCTGATCGAGCACAAGATATCGATCTTCGTGCGCAGGGCCGGGCCCAACTACCAGGAGGGTCTGCGGCGGATGAGAGAAGTGGGGCAGACCTTGGGTGAGTTTCAAATCAAATCAAAATATACTTTATTATCGGAAGATTTTCATCTCATTGATGAAGTCATGATGAATATAAAATAAATAATTAAATAAGTTTATATAAATAAATAGTATAGAGCAGGTACTATAGCATTGTCACAATTATAATAAATACATATTTACGTAAACACAAAAAAAATAAAAGAGAACAGACAGATACAAAATGAATTGAGCATTAGAATACAATTCCAATTAAAATAGACATATATTTTAACTATTCCAATCTTTCTCAAGAAACTCTTGAACATTATAAAAAACCTCATCGATAAATAAGCGCTTGACAGATCTCCTGAAATGAGACGGCAAAACTATGTTTTTGAAGGCGGGAGGGAGGTGATTATATAGTTTAATCGCACTATAGATCAGAGAGTTTTTCGTTAAATTTGAAGACGGAATAGGTAATCGCAAATTGTTACTTTGTCTAGTGATACCAACTGTTACCTCGTATGATGATTTGTTTTTATGTACTAGACACACTGTTTCGAGAATAAATAACGACGGAAGGGTGAGGATTTTCATTTGACCGAACAGCGGTTTACAAGATACTCTTGGCCCAACTTTGCAAAGGTATCGGAGTTTGCATTCGATCATACAGACCACTATCCGTACCCTCGGTAATATCTAAAATAATTGAATATTCCATGATTGGTCAGCTTACGAACTTTTTAGATGAGTACAAAATTATTAATTAAAATCAACATGGCTTTCGCGCGGAATACTCTACAATGACAGCGATAGCATCTTTCTACCAGGGGATCATCGAAGCCATTGAAACACCATTTATAACTATAGCAGAAATGTAGAAGTGTATCAAAAAACTGTATTTCATCAACATACATTTATGCAGGAATTTTTAATTTGGTGGCTTCTACCGTTTATAAGTTATGCCAAAAAATTATTATAATTCAATCAAATTTGTGTAAATGGTTTCTTGGCCGAAATTATTCAAATAAACAATGGGGAAGTTTCCTTCAGATGAATTTTCATAAAATAAGTTCGGAACTCTCCAGTTTTATGTCCACGCTGTACGGAATGGCGAACGATAAAGTCCAGGTCGTTTTCATTTTCAAATTAAAGCAATTTCTAATTTTCGGGGCGGCAAACTGTGACGTACATTCTGAATCTAGTCTGAAAATAGCTGATGGTGAAGAATATAGCTAGCGAATAGGTATCGAATGAAAAACGAATGAAAAAAATAGAAGAAGAAGTAAAATGGGTAAAAAAAAACATACATAACTACAAATGCACTCGGAGCAGGAATGCAGAGGGTAGTTGGCTCCATTCTGACAAGATATGGTTTTGTTATTTATGCATTGAAATATCTCGAATAGAGCTCGATCCTAAACAGAAATGTCATTGAATCAATGAATCACTATCGCCTACATTCAATGATACTATCCTTCCTAATTTACTGCCATCGGTCAGAACAGTATGAAGCCGGCACCCATTATGCGCTGTTGCAAGATATAATCTGCAACAATCCTAGAAAACAGATCCGTTTTATTAAGGAACGAATTCATTAGCAAAAAAATGACTGACAAGTTATGAATAACATATTGTAATATAACGATAGTGAAAAATTATAGGTACTATCGCAAAATATCTCAATATATCTTTATTAGTAATCAACTTCATTCAGCCAATGAGAGATTTATGGGAATTATTCATAATACTTGACAAAGCAGGATTGAAGAACCTATTACATCCCATTGCTGTTATGATATAGTTATTATGCATTCAAAGAACAATTTCCGGAAATCTAGACATAATGATAATGTCGGCAACGTCGTACTGACACAGGCAATCGTATTTTAACTCTGTGTGAATGTGGATTTTCAGAAAATACGTCATAGGAATGGTGGAGGAGCCAAGTTCCTCTTTTATTCATTTTTTTCTGAAGTGAAATTTCATCTTACGAAAAAAAGAAAAAAATATGCATATATTAATTTTTTACAAACATCACAGTTAGATAAAAACCTCATTATAGGAAACTTCCCCATTGTGTGGCATTTGGTTTTCATTTTGACAATTTTTCTTTTTATATGATCACATTGTCTGGTGTGATGCTCAAGGGTGTCAGAATTGACATTGAAAACACGTGCTTTTTTATTTGTAGTAAAATTATAACAAGAACAAATGATTTTTTTCTCTGAAATGCTCTGAATTTGATTCTAATTTGAAATTTCACTCATCTTATATCTCTCAACGACTTGCAATCACATTTAAGAGATATTATTTCCTTCTGAACTCTGAATTAACTGATCAAAGTGAAACTGAACGTGATGAAATTGCATTTTTTATGTCATTGATCCAGTCGGTTCATCACGTCAAGGAGAGGTTATAAATAGTGCAATTTATAATTTATTTAAGTTCTACAGATTTTTTTTTTTTTTTCAGTTAAGTTCTGAGGAATTATTTTAGAAGGAGATAATATAACTACTAACTATACACAAACATGTTTCAAATGCAAAAAAAACATTATATAAGGAAAATATATGCTAGTTGTCGAAAAAATTGGGTATAAACTACAGTAAAGAAGACTCTTCTCTCTTCTCTTACTTAATTTCCATGGCATAGGAAAATGTCTTCTGTACCTTTATTTATTGTTCTAAAATTGTTTCAAAATTGTTCCTACTAATGGGCTTATATCACAAAAAAAAATTATTTCATAATTCCATAGAACTCACCCAAACTACCGCAAACCGTTTCTTGCAGTGAGCTCCCTATGTTTTATGAAAAATTATTGAAATCCCTGATTTTTCGGACCTCTGAAAACGAGGCGATGATGTGACGTCAAAACCCTAATACTGAATCAAGGCTATTCCAGACAGAGATGAGTGATACATGATTTCTGACAGAGTGAATTAGCGCGAGATCACAGTTGAAAGGATTAATATATCAGTTGCCTCAGTCTCCGTCGGGCGTTTGGTATTTTCTTTAAACTATGGCGAGTGAGGTTTCTACGTCATAAGAGGGTCCGTTTTCAGAAGGTACTATCATTTATGTCCAAAAATAAAACATTCCAGTTAATTTTTCGATCGAATTATGTCGTCAATCATTATTTATGTATAAAAGGATCATTATAACATGGTTTGGCTTGAAAGTTTTACCAAGGTGTACACGCCCATTACTTCAATCATATTTCAAAAGCATTTTCTTGTTGGAATCGTTGAGGTCTTTAGGAAAGCGAGTTTTGTATTAGTGTTATGATTCAATTTCATTCCTCACTCATTTGAGCTATGTAAGAAATTAGAAACGTTGTTTTCGGATTTCAAGGAGTTTATCTCTTAGTGTTTTGTAGTAAACGTCAAATAACGAAAATCCTGGAAATGCAGCTCACAAAAAATATTTTATATTCATGATAATCACATTTTCTTCAATTTGATGTGCACCAGCTATAAAGCGCTGATATTAATTGATCAATTTATCATAATAATAATAATAATATAAGTTTATTCAAACACGTTTACAAAATATACATTGGAATATACATATAGGTATTTTGAATAAACTGGGAAAAACCTTACGAAGTTAACCTTGTAGTAAGGATTGAAAAAAAAACAAATGTACATAGGTCAATAAATATTTAACAATGTTAAATTATCACAAGGAAAAAATTGTCTCATTAAGAAATGAGACAAGTATTTAATTCATAATATACCGGCTTTCATTTTGCTGCCACGGCCTACTCGGTGAATTTCAATAATAATTTTTTTCTGATCTAGTTTCTGGTTAGATACCAACTTGTGATATGTCATTAGAAAGGGAATTGAATGCTGAATGAAGCGAAAAGAAAAAAAATAGGGTTTCCATTTGAAATAAGAAAGTTGATGTTACTTCCGGTCAGACCGGAAATTAACTTCGACATGTCAATATGCTCAAATTCTAGCTCTTATGTCATTATATCGACGCTCCAAATTTCACAAACCTACTTCATACAATAACTGAGATATTCCGTAGGCAATACTTCCGTAGCCACCCGGTATAGTGTACTGAACATTTCATTCAATACGCATAATTATTTATATTCATACATACTTATTCACAATAATTATTTAGATTTTTCTAATGATATTATTGAATGTTAATTAAAGAGATAAAATAATGTTTAGGGGAGTTTAATATCCAGTTTTTTATTTTTATTGTATAGGATTGTAGTGATTTTGTTTTTATAATATCATTTGGAATTTTATTATATAGGTAAGGAATTAAAAATTTATAATTTATACGTCCAATTGACTTGACTTGATTTTATATTTCAATGTTATGTTATTTTTATTTCTAATGTCATAGATATGTTCTCTGAACTGAATGTCCTTTTTATTTTTGAAAATATAAATCAGTAAATTGTATACATAGAGTTATATAAAAGTTCAGTTGGAAACAAATAATCTTTTCCATAAATAATTTTTAAAATCCATTTTTGTAACAATACGAAAAGTAAAGATCTTATTGAAAAACCAAATAGATAATCGTGGTTAAAAGTATAATACACAACCCGAGTTATGATGCAAATTCGCACTTTGTGGGTAATATCCGTTTTGCATCTCTTGCTATGTGATTTCCGATTTCATTACAGGAATCCCTCTGTACGTGTTCGGACCGGAAACTCACATGACCGCCATTTGCGGTATGGCATTAGGAACCCGCCCGATACCATCTGAAAACAATGTCGAAACTGCTACGGCAAATTTCGCACTGCCATCCGGAGAGAAACAACCGAACAGGCATAGGTTGACGCCGCAAGAGAAAGAGGCTGCGAAATCTCTCGCAACCGCCAGGAATGCAATGGTGAGTTGGGAAATTGCATGGCTGTCATGTTTTCTCAGTTTGTAATAATCATAGCTTTCACTAATCACTATCAATAGAGCGCTGTCAGTGATCATTTGACGTATAATTGTCGGCCATTGAACAGCTGATGGGGAGACAAGCATAAACATTTTCCATAAGGGTTCATATAATTTTCTTGCACATTTCTCACTATAATACAATACCTGGAGCTTTTATTCATAAGCATGTTTGTTAATTCATTATCATGAATAGTGTTAGAAAATTGAATGAGTCCAATGGAGACTTCAAGTTGGCTCATTTGTCAATTTAAAATCACTGGATTCAGCTGTAATATACTTAATATACCTCGTGATATGCCTCAATAGATACACAGTTTGCGACAACATGTACACTTTATTCTCTTATAATATCTATCAAGTTCAACAAAATCACCAATGAGTGAGAAATAATAAAATCAAAATTCACATACAGCCTTGTCTGTCCCCCGATCAGCTGATGAAAATGACGAGTGCGTCATGTTGTGACGTCAGTTGACACTGCTCTATTGAATAAATGGTGCGATCCTGTATTTTAATTAACCATATTTCATAATGTGAGGTTGGTTACGAAGGAATATTTCATATGTGAATGAAAGTGGCGCCACTGTATAGTTAATTATCGAAAATAAGTGCAAGGACACATTTTTGGACACTTTGTTTTTCAAAATAATTATAATTGATAATGACAAAAGACAATAATGATACGGCAAATGACACTCAATTTGACAGTAATTGCTGCCAACAAATAGCACGAAATGTCTTACTCTACCCAAGTGAAATATGGTCAATACAACAGCAAAACAGCTTTATCATTTTATATTACAGTGACGTAAGTGATGCATTTACAGCCACAGAACTCGAAGACCTATTTATTTATTTCAGTTATTGCATTACATTTTTCATCACTAATACATTTTATACAAATGATTTATAAAGTTTAATTAATTTTCTAGTAGGAATGACATGAATGATCAGACAGTAATTCCTGTTATAAGATCATTCATTTGAAATTACAAATAGTGAACAAAACTTACATATCATTAAGATATTTCAAAATAACAGTACTTATATAGTGAACAAGAAGGAAGAAAAACAAAACAGCGAAAAGAGAAAAGGAAGTTCAGTACGCTGAGCATAGAGAGTATCTAAACAATTCGGTTTTGAAGATGCAGTCGCATTCATCAAGTCACGAACGATATGACTGACTGCACGTTTGAACTGATACCACCATTTCTAGCGAGCGCTTGGAATTCCGTTTTTAAATTGCCAGTGAGTTGATGATCGCAACATTTATATTGTGCTCTGGGCTCACATTCTTACCTCCGGTCATCTTTTACGAGCCAGACTATAATTTATTGAATTTCGAAATTGCCTCATGTGTAAACTTTTCTTGGCCAAGTTTAGAATTTGCAGCTTCAAGATGAAACAAGTTATATTGTCTAGTGTGATGACCATGAATTTGGAAATTCCTAATCAATATGAAATTTGATTAAAGCCTTTTGTTGATGATATAATAGTAAATTTTAAGAGTATTGATTAAATAGTGCTAGAAGGCCTATATTATATTCGAGTGTTTCCTAACGTAGCTCGAAAGGCAAATGTGATCATGCGCAGTTTCTCGTCCTGTTTACTTAACCACTGAATATTTGTCAGAATTGAGATATTTTCCCAAATTTCCTGTTCAATTCAGAAAGAATGACACTCTTGGCAGATATTTTAGTTTTGTTAATAGAATCAAACAGCGAAAAATATATAATAGCACAAAATGATAGACGCCATGCAATGGGTCATTTTGAAAACACTACCCAGTACACAAATGAGTCAATGAATGTCGAATCAAACTAAGAAACACGATATAACTGTCATTATGACTACAATAAACCACCCAAACTGTATTATAATCTAATAAAACCACTAAAACTCTTCAATAATCTCTAATTCACTAACGATAGACATGTTATGCAAAACAAAACATCGAATAACCGAAACTAATCCGGCTCTGCCTTAATTCTACGTCAGACAAATGCACATTCTTACACAGTTGCCAGATGAACCTTTAGGAAATTAGAACTTCATAATAATTAAATGTAAAAACTTATACTGGTACCGAAACATGTCGTGTGTTTGAGAAGTTTGTGGAAATCTTATCGTTTGTGAAGTTTTTACATTTGCCATGGATTTCTATCAAGTAACGGCCGAGCCAATTCAAAATGCATAATAATTCACGGATTTCTTGTTAGCCATTCAATTACTCACTCAGTTATCATTCAGTGAGTCTATAAATTTTGTCTTGAAAATTTCCTATATGATTTTCGTAAAGCTGTTGATCAACAGTTTCAAAAAGTTCAATAAGAAATATGAACTACATCCTGATGCATGAATGTGAGGTTTGCGTATACACATGTACAACTGACAATATGCGCATGATCACTACTTCCTTAAGCACACTGGTGGTATCGGATTTCAGCGATTTCTCAGACTTGCATTAGCCTTCTAGGTCTTTGAGTTCTGTATTTACAGCATGTTGAATAGTTGCCATTCTATTACACTAGAGTACCTATGTGGATTTGACGTTTTTGTCGTTTTTATTTTATATGGAGTAGGTAGGCACACTGACAAGCAAAATAAATGAAAAAAAAAAACGATAACTAACAGCACATAAGAATAATAGATGCTTGTTTGAACTTTTCATTAAATAAATTCGCAGATTTCGCAACTTTATACGAGGTTTGCATCCAAATTTTGATTGGATGTAACTGTAATGATATTTCAGTATCATGAATTAATTATGAGCATTTTTCCGTTAATCAGTTGTTCATAACTATACTATGCATATTAGCTATCCTTCATTTACCCTGCTTACCTTGAAAAGTAAGTTTCATTGCAAGCAAATACTTTCCATGTGAATGTTTCTCCATTCCTGATCTATGTATTTCTATCGTATACTTTTTCGCTCTCGTCATATAATTTATGGTTATCCCAGTAAATGAGTCACTTTGCACAAATGAAGTCTGAGAAAAATATTTGGGGTTGTGAATTTCCCTGAACGTATAAAGTAAAGATGATATCAAAAACAATTATCTATGTGATAAGATTATTCGTGTCTTTGTATGGCAAAACCTATGATCTGCTTCAAAATCACTGCTTGTCTACTGTACTTACCCAAATATAAAAAAATCCATCATGGTACTCTATTTAATACTAGCTGTTGATTTGATCTAAACATTTTTATCCTTATGGTGTTCCTAAATTCAGCATGCTATAATACATACATTTGAATGTTTAATAATGATTACAATGTGTTTCTATTAGTCATCTGCTTCAAAGGTATCCATACTACCACAATTTTTTATTTACAAAAAGTTGAAAACATTGAAATAATTATATGGCATTGCTTCATTGAGATGTATGGTGTACAGTTGTTCAAATTGTTCATTCAGCAATTCATATGGAATTTGATGATCCCTTGAAAAATAGCGCATTGAATGCACTCCAGAAAATTATCACCTGCAAATACAAAATACAATTTCGGAAAAACTGTCGCTTCTTATTTCGATAATAATCCAAAATGGACATCGTTCTGTTATATTCTAAAGAAAAAAAGGTTTACTTATTAGTTTGGCGCTATAATTTGACGTCACGCTAAAATTTAACCGTTTTGCATTGATCAAAATCAACGAAACTTTGGAATAGAAAAATAAATACACAGTATAACAGAGTAATCATAAAAAATGCTGTCGTTTATCGATTTTAATTCTTGGGTGGATTTCGTTTGACACGACATTCACATGATAATCCTCAATTAAGAGATATTCAGTGCGTTTTTAGTCAAGTAACTAACTATTTAAAATTTGGAAAGGTTCTTCATGTTTGGAAAATAAATATGGAAAACGAGCAACCCATAATGATAATAACTTTCAATACTTTCATCAAACTTTGAATCTACCGTATAATATTATATTGGTAAAACTCAATAAAATATTTAAACTTGTTCACGAATTGAAATGGTTGTAAATAAACATCTGTGAGTTTCATTTCTACCTTGGGATATACAGGGTTTCTTCAAATGACTGTATCAAAATATCCTAGTGGCCATAGAAATAGTTTCATTTATAGAAACCTTGTGCTTATAATTCTTCTTTCCTGATAGAAACGAAACACCTCTCCCCAGTATATATTTTCTATATTGAATATAAAAAGTACTAAAGCCCTGGAAATACACCAAGTCACTTAATAAAACATTATCGATAAGCAAGTGACGTTCATGATAGATAATAACAACTTGGTGTATTTCAAGAACTATGGTACCTAACCTTATTGTGTTGGCTATCAACTACTATTGATGATTTTTTTAATTTCCGGTGGTTTGGTCTGTCATCCTTGAACATGATATATTGATATTTTGAAATAATACCAGCTTTTTAACAGAATATGTAACAAAGTTTTCAACTGCTTATGTAACATAGCAGATTTGTGCATGCCTGAATTTGAACTATTCAACTAATTTTCCAATATACAACTTTTATTGTAATGTACAGTGACCAACAGGAAGTCGGGAAAAATCCTTATTTAAACCGGCCGTGATTAAATCAAATATTCTTGATAATGATGAATTTGTTTTCATTATTCAAATCATGAACTCAAATTGCTGTTGGAGACTGTCATTGCTTACATTAGCATGTGAACGAACACGATATGTTTATAAAAAAATGAATATTGGTTTCTCGGAAAGTTGTATTTATGCTAACATTTTCTGCATCATACAAAACTCCAGACGGCTGCAATACAAATTGGAAATGGATGAACATTTTACTGAAGAATCTTAATTTTATATTCTAATACTATGAATTTTGAGATATTTGTCTTTGTCACCAGTGTTGCTCCCGCCTGGTGGTGCTAGTGTAGTTGAGGGGGGCATCTGTCATATCTATTTTGCATGGCATGTAAATGCATGAAAGTGAAATTAGGACGTACTTGTATTCTGTGCTCAATATACACGCTCTTGAAGAGCAGAAGGACATGATACAACATTAGGGCATTCTAATAACAATTAACATTATTAACAAAGTTTTCAAATAAAATATCATTGTCAATAAATAAGCAAATAGTGCTAGAGATACGCAGAATAAATCTGCATTTCATATAGAAAGTAAGGCGTTTTGCACACTTGCTTTTTAGACTCAAATGAACGATTTGGTCCGCAGCATCCGAATTCTGCGAATTTGGGTACGAATTTAAGGAGGAGGGTTAATTCGGAATTTTGTTTTGAAAAATTTGAAGCGAAGCTACAGAGGTGATCCAGATGTCGATTTCGTATGGAATTGTATTGATAATCGTGATGGTGAAATAATTTTAGTTTTACGATGACTAGAAGTGTTTCAAAATTCGCCAATTTAGAAAATACATAGGAATACATAGAATACATTATTATATGTATCTTTTCGGTCGAGTAAGCGACAAAAATTATCACCCACTCCTATGTATAGATTGCTTGCGAACATTTCCGTATACAAGGAAAGACAATGCCAGAGGACGAACGGGGAAATATGGAGACTGTATAGTACCATCTTGCCAGCGATGCTTCGTATAGTGCATGATTTCGAGTAGACTTCGGGAATTGGAAGGATTCTGCCGCTTGGTGTGTGATGAGAACTCGACCTCCCTGCCGATTGATCGACGGACGACCCGTTGGCTCAATTGGCAAAGCGTTGGGCATGTAACCCAGAGGTTGTGAGTTTGACTCTCACACAGGGTGGTGGAGGTTTTTCATTTTCCATTGTCACTCGAAATTAGGGCTCTCCATCATCTTCATTATTAAATTCAGAAAATGGCTTCTGATACTGTGACAAATTGACATGCTTGCACGATTCGAGTCGTTAAAGAATGGTTTTACATGTTTCAAGGTTCTTTGAATATGAATTTACCAAAAAAAATATGTCAATATTATTTCAGAATGAGAATTATGAAAAATATGATGTATGGGTATGCGAATATTCTGAAAATGAAATGAAATTTTTCATGACAGTGACGTTCTCTACTGAAAATATCCTATTCGACATAGATGAAGCATGGCCTTATGACTAGTAAAACATGTTCATTACTAGATAAAGGACGACTCAATAACACGTTTCGATGCTGATAATTCCGCTTTTTAATGTCATGACAAAATTTTTTTTACTACATTAGAAACCATTGATTTTCACGAATAATTTTTAGATCATTATCTGGAAAAAAATACTATTTCAGTTACCTTGTGTATCTATGATGACCATATAAACTTCGATCATTGATCTAATTGATTCAGGGGTAATTGAACTAGTTCTTCATCAACCTCCTTCTCTTCATTTCGTTGTGGTTGAGGTTCACGTTTTAGTTGGGACCTTAGCAGTGATATACAATAATGGCTAATGATCCAGTTGAACTTACTGTTGTTGGAAGCAACTTCATGTCCAGTTCACAGCTTTGCGGATGATAGTACCATCCATACCGCCTTCTCTTCCAGGGCTCCAATATCAGCCAGGCAAATCAGAAACGAACGAGGGAAAGAAATTTTGACAACATAAATATGGACTTGGCAACAATAATTCTCGAATGGAGATCCAATAACTTGGTAAATTTCAATGCAAACCAAACACAAGCATGCCTTTTCTCTTGAAAAGCCGATCTCACTGTGCCAAACATAAGCATGTCAGGAGTAACCATACCTTTGAAGATATCCATTTCGATGCTTGATGGTATTACTATCAGCAATAACCTTCCTTGGGAAAATCACGTGAGATCAATTGCTAAAAGTGCATCCCAAAAACTTGGTTTTCTGTTTCGGGCCAGGAGCTATTTCACTTAAAGTCAGCTGCTTATCATCTATAAGGCACAGATCCGACCTGCCCTAGGATACTGTTTCCATATTTGGTGTGCAGCACCCAAACATACCCTAAAACTGTTGGATTCTGTCCAAAAAAGAGCAATTCGTCTCGTGGGTGATGCCTCGCTCACAAACTCACTCACTTCTCACACCGTAGAAAAGTTGTCGATCTGGCTCTATTTTATAGATATTTTCATGGACGATGCTCTTCTGAAATATCAACAATTGTACCTCCCTTGGCAGTCCCCGCGAGATTAATCCGTCGAGTTGAGGCTTCGCACCCCTTCATGGTCACTTTGGAGACCTGCAGAACATCTCTTTCCAAAGACTCGTTCATCCAACGAACAGCGAGGCTCTGGAACACATTGCCAAGGGAGGTGTTCCCCGATGCATATAACCTCCAGAAATTTGGGAAGAACACCAATTCCTACCTGATTTCCCTTGGTTCTCTGAACATTACAGGATATTCCTTTTCGTGGAAACCAGAACATAAAAAAAGTAGGGTTATATGCTTCTTCGGCATTTACAGGGTTTTGTTTCACATCCATACTTGCAGCCACATTTATCCAGAGCCCGACGAGCCATCCAGATCTCGGAAATCATGATTTTCAACCTGTCAGATGTGAAGTTCACAAAAACTAATTTTTCTTCTGAATAACTCATTAGAAAGCTGAGTAGACGCCTACAATCAGATTCACCAGAATAAAGCTATTTGAGTAATCAAACTTCCATAATATTGCTTCTACAATGGTAGAGGTTTTTATGTTGGCCATTTGGAGCGAAGTCCCCTATTGCATCTATATATTAGTTTTCTGTGTATATTTAGACTTCATAAGCGTTCCTTCTATGAACATAAAGAATTCAGAAAAAGCAATACCCTCACACACAAAAGTCTCTTCTGCCGGACTTCTACACTTAGCTGGGCATGTAGGGGGCGAGTTAGACAATCTTCTCTGGTGGAGCCATTCTGCATTTCCTGTACCTTTTGTCATGATATTTCCATCTAAATGATGGATCTCACATCAATAGTGTGGCTGAATTCTATTTTCTGGATCTCTACAAATCAAGCATGATTTGAACTCCAAGACAACAGCAACAAAGCTAGAACTGGTCCTGCGACGAACCTCCTCGGCATCAAAATTGTGCATTATTTGTTGAGCACTCATTTAGTTTTGCCTGTGCCATATCAATATCTAGCAGTCAATTGAACTCGGTAGTTGATGGTCGAAATTTGTGCAGGGTTCGGAAGAGCAGGACCTGCAAGTTTCAGTGGATTCAAAATCCCAGAATGGTACCCCTTGACCCACAAGTGTTCCAGTTAAGTTTGGTTTCCTTACATTCACCAACTCCTCTGTTGCTGCCAATACATATAATGGTACCGAAAATTTAAAGACTACTGCAACGAATTCAGATCACACTATGCCCAATTATACACTTGATGCATTATCCACTATTATCAAGCTTTGTTCTTGACTGCTGCAGACCATTCGAGTTATATTTTCAGAAGAGGCCAAACACCTGCGAGAGGATAAAAGAGAAGAAAAAAGGGATTGTGAGGCAGGGAGTTAGATGTTGGGTACTAGATTTTTGCTCGTTTGTGGCGCAGTTATTCAAATTAGCATCATTATTTGTCAACCATAGATTAATGCCTATACAATGTGTCCCAGAACAACGTACTATAAATTCTACAGGGTGAACCCAAGACCAAAATTACGAAAATGCACCATTGAGTCGTGAGAAGGCGTTGAAGAATAATTTTTTTCCTGATTTTCTTTTATATTTCAAAATCCTGTGACTCCTCAAAAATTCGTTGGGCACTTCACTATCATGAATGTTCATGAAAAACATGTCATATCTATTTAATCAATATACAGGCAGATGAGACGCATTCTCCTTGATGAAAATTGATTTTTCTTTTGGTTTTCTAGATTTAAAACATAATTAATTTTGGTGCTTCTCCATACTTATTTATGATGTGTCAGGATGATCATGTTTTGCAAGTTTCTACCTTGTTATTGACCACGATAATACAATTTATGAACTACTTCAGCATATGATAAGGTTGTTGGTCATCTTCAAATTCTTTGTTTTCTCGAAATAAGTTCTTTGCGAGAAAGAAAGAATGAAATTAGGAATCGACCAGCTCCCAGATCATATTATGATGAGCTACGAATTTCCAAGCAGTACCTTTCAAGGATTTTGAAATATTCAGGAAAATCTGTAGATGAAATTATTCTTCATCGCCCTTTCACGGGTTTAATCTCTTCCTGAAGATGTTAACACAGTTAGCGAAACACGTGTCGATGTGTAAAAAATCGGTTTGGTTAGTGGTAAAACAGTGTGTAGTGTATTATCGTGCCAAAGATTCCAGTCTTCGATATATTATATAATTTGATTTTTACAATACTGGTACACTTTCATACCCCACTTCGTAATTTTTTCCTAAAAGTCAGGTTAGGATAATTTCGTTGGTGAATTTATATTCAGAGACCTGACCTAAAACATGTAAATCCATACCTCACACGACTCCAACAATGTAAGCATGTCAATTTATTTATTTATTTATTTATTTATTTATTTATTCGAAATTTGGGATACTAACAGGTTGTTACCCATACAAGCATCCACTAATACAATCCGTTACAGAGCTAACATTCATGTCTTAACAAATACAAAAATACAAAAATACACCTAATTACATAGGAGGTATGAAAATGACAATCATATATAAGATACGGGAAAAATAGTAAGCAATTTCATTAATGAATACTAATTAGTAATTAATTACTCATCATCATGATATTAGGAAATGAAAATATTTTTTGTAATTCTTTTAAAGGAACATAAAGATATGGAAAAAATGTTTACATTATTGCAATATTTGTTGAATAAATCACACATTCTGGTCATTGGAGATTTTTTACCTAAATTTGTATTATAATTGGAGCACGCTAATAATTGTCTATTTCTGGTATACCTCTGAGGAACATGGTAGGAAATCATCGACACTAATTTCGGTGGGTCATAACAGTTTGTTAATATTTTGAATATGATGAGTAAATCATTGATAATTCTTCGCTGTTCGAGAAGTTGTATCTTATAGTGGGTGCGAATTTCACTAATACCTGTTATTACATACATATTAGTCATTTTAAAATGAAGGAATCTCACAAATCTATTCTGAAGCATTTCTAAACGTACTTTATATATGTTATAATAGGGGTTCCATATGACACTAGCAAAATTCAATTTGCTGAAAACAAATGAGTAGTAAACTGATTTTATTGCTACCTCATTGTTGAAGTCCCTACACATTCTGCAAAAGAAACCTAAGGTTCTACTGCAGGTGTTGATTACATAGTCTAGATGTGGATTAAAACTCATTTTAGAATCAAAATATACTCCAAGATCTTTGATTTGATCTACTCTATTTATTACAATATCATTTATGGAGTATTGAAATTCAATCGGCGTACTACTTTTGCTGAATGATATACAAGCACATTTTTTAACATTTAGTTTCAATCTGTTGCGATTGCAATAAATTGAAAATTTTGATAGATCTTCTTGAATCTTCGTACAATCCTTAACAGAGGTTACTTTTCCAAAAATTTTCAAGTCATCCGCATATAAAAGTATATTGGATTGTTCAAAGCACCCTATCAAATCGTTAATGAAGACCGAGAACAACAATGGGCCAAGGTGTGAACCCTGTGGAACTCCTGAAGTGACCACAAAGGGTGCTGACCTATATCCATTGAGATTCACGAGTTGGCTTCGATTGTGTAAATAGGATGATAACCATCTCAAAAGGTCTCCCTGCACACCGATTCCAGCAAGCTTCGAGATAAGGATGTTATGATCAACCTTATCAAAAGCCTTACTGAAATCAGTGTACAACGAGTCCACCTGTGCTCGATTGTCTAGTGCATTTGAGATGTATTCTGAATAAATTATCAAGTTTGTTTCAATTGCACGCTTGGAGAAAAAACCGTGTTGGTGGCACCATAACGGCCGCCAATTTTCAAAATTGCGGCTTTTTGAGACACTTCTGGTTCTATGGGAGGTGAGGAGATGTTGACATCAGATTTATTAGGGAAATTTCAAATAGAATCGACATTCGGATCACTTTTGTAGCTTTATTTCGATTTTTTCAAATTACCGTTGAATTAACGCCCGAAAAAATGGGTGCTGCGGGTCAAATCGGTCATCTGGGTTAGTGGGCTTGCTTTCTATACGAAATGCGGTTATTTCTGAATTTCTGGTTTACCGCTATCACTAAAAAATTGACAGCTGATATGATCTCCATCCTAATGAGCGCTATCTGCCTCAAGCTACACGGATCACCTTACAATGAAACAAATTGACTATTCTGTTTCAATAAATAATGTATAAATAAGAGCATAAAGTTCTCCATATTAAGCTACTCAACTTGTATTATTTGAAATATATGTTAAAAGAATATGTTGTCATTTTATTATTAATTTTTAATTTTCAATCAAATACTATTTTTTGGTACCCAAACAATAACACAACAGTTTTCTCCTCAGAGATCTGTACATTATTAAACGCAACCATATACGATACGACTTACGCATCCATTCTTTATTTCTATTGAATAGAGCAAGAATTATATCGTCATTTACCACATGAATTTATTGGCAATGCTATTTTGACAAGCTATATCTTCACAGCTATCGAGTTGATCATCCATTGCTTGATCGATTTCTAAGTCAATGACAGTCATTGCTGTTATGAATTCAGTAGTAATGATATCACGATTAAGTAATACTATGACATGTCATCGTCTTGTCATACTCAAATAAGTGGGTATATTTTCTACCAAAGCACAATTCATTGCACTGCTTGTGAAATATACATGAATTAAAGTGACTTATTTGTTTTCATAGTTTCAATCTTCACTTTCAATCACATCAAAACAATTACTCATAATATCAAATTTTAGATTTTTTCTTAGTTATACAAAGTGATTCTAAAATAGGTGGTCAAACTTTGGGAGCATATAGAGTGGGTGAAATAATTACGAAAAACTGTAACATTTTTTTCTGAAGTGACCCCCAAGAAAGATACAGCCCCTCAAAGGGGGGCCTCGTAGAATGATTTTGTATTGTTATTTCCAACACCTTATGATGAAAATCTAAAATTTTGTTTATCCACTAACTATTCAGTGCCGGTTCGAATGGAGTTAAAATCACCTCAAAATAAAATACAGGGGTGTGCCAAAATAGGGAGGTAGGGGGTAGAAATAACCCCAACTTTTTTGTTCATCGCAATTTCAGTTATTTGACATGAAATTATGAAATCTCAGGGCTATTTACATAGAAAAGGTGCTCTTGTTGCATCTCGATAAAATGAACTATTAGCGAATAAAATTTGTTTTTGATAATATTTTTTATTTTAGTATTTTCAATAGGATCAGACCATAATCACGAAACTCGTCGTCTATTTTTAATTCATGAATTCCGACAACGAATTCAAAATTTCCAACCCCAAAAACCCTTACAAACCAATTTTGAATCGAATCGAACCATAATCACAAATCTGGTCAGCCACATTGGAGCCGCCATATTTTGTTCCATCAAAAAGTCCATAACGCGTTGTCAACTGTCTTCTGCCAGATTCCAAGTTGATCAGACGATTAGAAGTAGGTAAACATTCAGTTGCAAGATTTGAACTAGATAATTAAACTTGAGTGCATACCAAAATTGCAATTTAAATGAAATCTTGGAAAAATGAATTTTATTCGCTAATGGTTCAGTTTATCCAGATTCAACAAGAGCTCCTTTTCTATGTTAATAGCCCTGAGATTTCATAATTTCATGTGAAAAAACTGAAATTGCGATGAACAACACACCCCTGTATTTAATTTTGAGGTGATTTTAACTCCATTCGAACCGGCACTGAATAGTTAGTGGATAAACAAAATTTTAGATTTTCATCATAAGGTGTTGGAGATAATAGTACAAAATTATTCTCCGAGGCCCCCCTTTGAGGGGCTGTATCTTTCTTGGGGGGGGCACCTCATAAGAAAATGTTACCGAGGTTTTCGTTATCATTTTACTCACTCTATATACTCCCAAAGTTTGACCACCTATTTTAGAATCACCTTGAATAAAGCTTGGAGGAAACATTTACAGGTAGTACCTTGCCTAGAGGTGAACTTGTTTCACTAACACAATTAAAATCTACTCTGTACATAAAGCTGGTGATAACCGTTCCATTTTTCAATTTAGATACTAAATCGATTTTGATCTGTTAAAGGAGACTGTACCAAACCTCGCACAATTACCATCACCCTCAACACCACAGGTAAATCATTCATCCACATACCCCTCGCCAGCACCCGTAACTCACGCGCAATTTCTTCCCCCAAAAAGGGAGACGCCAAAACCTCCCCGATGTTCACCAAAACCACCAAAGCCATCATCTGGGGCATGCAGAACCGAGCCATACAGAGCATGCTCGATTTCGATTTCGTGTGCGCTAGGAACGAGCCGAGCGTTGTAGCCATCATCTACCCTTTCACGGGAGATCACAAGCAGAAATTCTACTGGGGCCACAAGGAGATCCTCATTCCCGTCTACAAGCAGATGAAGGACGCAATGGCGAAGCATCCCGACGCTGATGTGCTGGTGAACTTCGCTTCGCTGCGGTCCGCTTATTCGAGCACCGTCGAGACCATGGATTATCCCCAGATCAGGACGATTGCTATCATAGCTGAAGGTAAATTATTGCGAGATATTCTACGGGACAACATGCTAGGCGGGACTCGTCGAAGGAAATGACAAGCTAGGGTATTCGTCATCTAACAGGGTACGGACAGATCATAGCTCATTTCTCTTTTAATCATCTAGTGACTTTGCTGTCACGTCACATTCATAGGCGTTGAAGGAGATCTAACAAAATTTTAATTTCATACTTAATCAATACGACATTCAATTCTGTTTTGGAAGGATAGTGAAATGTGCTGCGTTAGGCTGTATCAATCAGTTGGATAGCTAATTTGAATTTGTCAGCTTTCCATCAAATTCGAATGAACTTGAAACATGGAAAGTGAAGTGACCGAATGGGGAAAATTGGTAAATACATCAGAAAAATCCAAATCCACTCCACAAGTTTTTGAATGCATTTAGTGGAAACAGTTTTGATTAAAACGGAGGCTTAAAAGAAGAGGCAAATGCTCGAACATTTGAAAAATTAAACCTACATTCAGGAAATATCAAGTGTTCGTGAAAAACTGCAAAAATGATTCCCAACATGAATATATACAGCACACATGACATATGAGCACATTAGTTTAAATACCTACATAAAATGTTTCACCATTTCTCGACCATAAGGCTGAAGTCTGAAATCAATATTCATATATTGATAGGTACTGCCTAAGAACAGTCCCATTTGGTAAAACATATTAAACTTTCAGAAAAATTTGCTCACTGCCTCACAAAGATTATGCTGGATAGTCTTAAGATCCGAACCTAAATCGACCTTCACCGAGCTGATAATAGAACGAAATATATTTTATCATGAATTTAGTATATTAGAAAACATATTAAAAATGGGTTCGCTAAAAAAATCCTGGGCAGACTATTATTAATTATTTTTCGAAAAATGATTTTTAATTAAACGTTGCAACATCAGGATAATAAAAAAATTTTGTCCTGACTGAAAGTATAAAACGTATAGAATGTGCAGCCGTTGGGTTGTCTACTATTTACCTGGGCGAACTACTGGGTTGTCAGGTAAACACAGGTATATCGATGCCAGTTACTTTCACTGGATTGGATAATTTAAAAAAATTGATATCATCATAATAAGCGCTGTTTAATTGCGAACACGTTGATATAGGGTTGTCTGCGAAAATTCCGGTCCTATTAGGGGTTTGCGAATTTTAAAGATTTCAATTTCAACGCGCGTGGAAGTGTGTGACAGAGAGATCCGAGGTAAGTATACTGTGTAATAATAAAGGACCCAACATCGCAGTCGCTTGTGATGGGACCCTGAATAGTAGAAAGTATATTTCGTTCTATTATCAGCTCGGTGAAGGTCGATTCAAGTTCGGATCTTCTACTAGGAGTTGAAAAATCGAGAACTCGAAAATTATCATCATCATCATTTGGATATAATATGTAGAGTTGAATGAGAAATTGCATGTTGCATGCGCCAATGTCCTCAATATAACCTAAAAAACAATAAATGTCAAAAATCCAATGTTTATCCACATAAATGAATGAAGATGGAACTATATAACTGTTTCACAAACACTTAAGAGTGAGAGGAGACGAGGGTCTGTCCGTACCCTGTTGAGATGACAAATACGTCAATTCACATCAAGGGAACCTAGGACAAGCTAGCAACATTTTTCTGTGCAGGTCAGGGGTATTTTCTGAGTGTTTCTAGTGTTTGAACGTATTGATTCATAGTGACGTCGAGCGTGCAAGCCTTATTGTGTCGGTACAATCACATAACTTCACTAAAGAAAAAATTAATATGTGAATTTTGTAGATCAATCGTAAGAGCACTGAGGACAGGTAGTCAATGGTATCAATTTCGAAAGATAATCGAATACAGTTTAACAAATACGATATGTTTGAATGAAAACACTATTTATTGAAAAATAAATACAACTAGGAAGGTGCATTCGCTAATATACCGAGTGACACAGGAGATATGTAACAGCCTGTAGTTTTCTTATTTTGAGAGATAAAAATTTCAAATTGAAAAGGGTCCCTTGAACTCTATGACAGTTTTCTACAACCACCTGTTTGATCGGAAGTGACCCAACTTTTTTTTTCAAATGGCACCCTGTATATTTCTGTAGCCTACCTCATTTGTCTTGAAATTCTCTATTCAAATATGTATCACAATTTGATATTCGTTAATTTATTGGCTGTTGAATTGCATTTTATTGAAATACATGAAGTTGGCTGTGGCCCGAAGACCATTACTTAGACGATATTACCAGAATATTTTCCATACCCTAATCGGTCCCAGAAGATTGCCAATAATTTCATTGAGTTTAAAAAAATCATTCGAAAATAACTCAGTTTTTTCCATTTGGCTACTTGTAAAGAAACTATTTGTCTTTCATTTTTGCCATATAGCCACAATATTGATTGATTGATTGTCTTTATTACCCCAAGAAACATTTCTGTTTATGATAGGGATACATAAATACATATAAAAAATATTAATAAAGGGTTAACTATAATGAATTCCACTCAGTGGAAACGAATTAATATTGTTTCTTAAGATTAAAGTTATATTTCATTCCTAAGTAATCAAATCATGCCACATATTTTTCATTCAAATTGTCCTGAGCAAGTTTATTTCAAGATTAATTTTAAACCTTCTTGCATCATGTATATTTTTCAACTCATTCGGTAATGAATTGTATAAAATTATTCCATTGTGAAAAACGGATTGTTTGCCAATGTTTGACTTGAATGTATTTGCTATCAAGTAATTCAATTGTCTAGTCCCATAATTATGGACTGTATTGACTTCATTGAAAGCTAAATTTGATATTTCCAACTTATTCCTGGCAAAATGAATAAAGCAACATATTTTAAGTTTATATAACGAAATCAGGTTCAGAAAATGTCTTGGTTTGTATAAATTTATCGTTGGTTCTAGAAAATGTAGATGAAAAATGTACTTAATTGATTTGTTTTGTAATTTCATTAGTGGTTTCAGAAGTGAAATATTTGTACTCCCCCAAATAGAAATTAAATATTGCAAATTTGAATAAATGAGGCAAAACTAAATACATTTCAAGTATTTTATGGGAATAATATTTCGGATGTTGAATAAAATGACTATGATCGGATTTATTTTATTTATCAAAAATAGTCTATATTATGGTTAGTCCATAATAATTTTTCGTCGATATAGAGACCTAAAAATTTTGTCACGTCTGTATATTTAATTAATCTATTGTTGAAAGTTATAGCATTATTACATGAAACTGAAATTGTTATAATTGATGTATCATCCTAATATCGTGAGTTATTTTCTGATGATTTTTTCAAACTCAATGAAATTATCAGCAATCTTCTGGGACCGATTAGGGTATGGAAAATATTCTGATAATATCGTCTAAGCAATACTTTTTGGATTTCTAAGCCTATCAAGCATCGAAATGGCATTGTACTCGGGCCAGTCAACTTCATGTATTCCAATAATATGCAGTTTAACGGCAAATTAATAAACGAATATCAAATTGTGATATATATACAGGGTGCCGTTTGAAAAAAAAAGTTAAATTTACTTACAATCAAACAGGTGGTTGGAGAAAATTGTCATTGGGTTCAAGGGAAGCGCCATCATCGATAATATGTCCATTGTGAATTTCAAATTTCCATCTCTTCAAATAAAAAAACTACAGGCTGTTACATGTCTCCTGTGTCACCCGGTATACAAAATAGAAAGCAGTCAAACACCTCACATTCTTTCACTTAATATTAGCATTCTGCTTCAGGAAAACTAAGACAGTAACTATTGATAGTATAAAAATCATAAAATCTTCCAAAAAAGATTTATCCTTTCCAGTTCCTGAAGAATAATGTTCGCCAAGTATGCAACAATGCACTATATTATGTTGTCTGCTATATTGAGGCTGAAATAAGTTACCAATCTCGGATTGAGGATAACGTTAACAGTTCTAGCCTATGTTAGTGGATGTCAAAATTTGAGTAATGAAACAGAATAAAACAGGTTCTTGATAGGTGCCATAAAATCACGTTCGAATTTCGAAATTGCCATTGCAAGCGCATGCGTCATAACTTTTGCGTCTGTAAAGGATGGGAATATTTTTCATCCTTAACAATGTTCATGTGTTTCTGTGTTTACTACCAGTCCATAGGAGTGAAGCGAGTTTGAAGCGATCTAGATAGTAGGGTATATTGGTGGTGGTAACGGCCCAGTGAGCACTATTTCCAAAAATGCAATTTGCTATCAGATCCAGGTATCCCCGAAAACTATACGCGGAAGCTTGTCAAACTAGCAGACGAGAAGCGCGTTTCGATAATCGGCCCCGCAACTGTGGGGGCAGCGTCAGGCCGTTCTGATGGACAACATCCTGCACTCGAAGGAACTCAACAAGACAAAAAATATATCTAAGAAGAATACTAATTCTCTGGCAATGATTCCGCTGAGATATCGCCATCATTCGCGATTTCATTCATTAATCCGTGTTTGACGTATAATCTTCAATGATTGATTAATGAATCGCGGTGTATATCTATTGATATCCAGTCTAAGGAATCCAGGGGGATATTTCATTCACACTAGCCAGCATGGTTACACCTGATAATCCCATTTCATTATGTTTTACCGTGATGTAATTGCCGTTTGGGTACACCTCCCGTACCTGCTCTTGGGTTTACCAACTCCATAGTTGGTAAAGGTGGTTAAAGGTAAACTTGATTATTTGTTTACAAAAAATTATGAATGTGAAAAATTGAATATATGGTAACATTCGAATTGAAAATGAATGGAGTAGATGTCTAAGTAACATACACGGGTAAACTGTGGAAGTGGGTAAAGTGAAAGAAATTGGAATTCAAAAATAGTTAATGTTGATGTCATTATGACGTAGTTGCCTCCCACCACCTTCACCTAAATACTCTAACCGGGTTTAACGGGGAATGTGAATGAAATATCCCTCAGGCATCCCCGAGAACTATACGAAGCTCGTAAAACTAGCAGACGAGGAGCGCGTTTCAATAATCGGCTCCGCGACCGTGGATGGTTCAAGATCGGCAACACGGAAGTTATGATGGACAACATCTTGCAATCGATACTTTATCTTTATCTTTCATTAACACGCCCTACACACTTTTTTCCTCTATTCTTCTTAGTTGTTATTTATTCGGTTTCAAAAGGATCACTGTGGATTTTTAGAAAACTCCGTTGTACTGATTCAACTTTCTCCACATACAGTTGATGAGATGGATTCCTAATTAAAAATGCATATTCCAGTTTCGATCTGACAAAATCATAATATGATGTTTTGAATGTGACTGAATCAGAGAAGAGTGGTATTGTTCATATTATGCGAAAATAAAATGAACTAATTTTACAGTGTATATGTCATTATATAACATTTGCTAGCGTTCAAAGGTAATTTGTTACTGCAACAACATTGTTTAACGGGTTTCAGACATGACAATATATTGTTAAATCGTTTGCATACTTCAAACAATTGACATTTTCCTTCCTCGAATAGCGGACTAGATAGATTATGTTGGTAATGGTAATGACTCACTATGCACCATTTCTAACAATGCAATTCGCTATCAATTCCAGGAGTCCCCAAAAACTATACTCGTAAGCTCGTCAAACTACCGGACGAGAAGCGTGTTTCGATAATCGGCTCCGCGACCGTGGGCGGTGTCAAGCCGGCTGCTTCAAGATCGGCAACACGGGCGGCATGATGGACAACATCCTGCACTCGAAGCTTTACAGGCCGGACAGCTTAGCATACGTTTCGAGGTCGGGCGGCATGTCGAACGAGCTGAACATCATGAAAAACATACCATGCAATGATACCGCAGAGTTGTCGCCACCATTCGCGTTTTTGTTCATTCATTCGTGTCTGGTTTTTAGGATTGTTGGCTCACACTTTTCAATTATTTATGAATGAATGGCGGTGTCTGTCTATTGTTATCGACTCTGTGTACAGGCCGGGCAGCGTGGCGTACGTTTTGAGGTCGGGCGTCATGTCCTACCTTGAAAGAATATCAATTTTCTGGCAATGATTCCGCAGAGTTGTAGCCACCACTCGCGATTTTGTTCATTTCTTCGTGTCTGGCTTTTAGGATTGTTGGCTTACACTTTTCAATAATTTATGAATGAATGGCGGTGTCTGTTTATTGTTATCGACTCTGTGGTTTCCAGGCATCCCTGAAAACTACACGAGGAAACAGATCAAAGTAGCGGACGAGAAGCTTGTTTCGATAATCGGCCCCGCGACCGTGGGCGGCGTCAATCCGGGCTGCTTCAAGATCGGCAACACGGGCGGCATGATGGACAATATCCTGCACTCGAAGCTTTACAAGGCGGGCAGCGTAGCATACGTTGCGAGGTCGGGCGGCATGTCGAACGAGTTGACCATCATAAAAACAATACCTTGGAAGAATATCAATTTTCCGGCAATGATTCCGCAGAGCTGTCGACACCATTCGCGACTTTGGGCTATTAGGATTGTTGGCTTACACTTTTCAATAATTTGTGAATGAATGGCGGTGTCTGTCTATTGTTATCGATTCTGTGGTTTCCAGGCATCCCCGAAAACTACACGAGGAAACTGATCAAAGTAGCAGACGAGAAGCGTGTTTCGATAATCGGCCCCGCGACCGTGGGCGGTGTCAAGCCGGGCTGCTTCAAGATCGGCAACACGGGCGGCATGATGGACAACATCCTGCACTCAAAGCTTTACAGGCCGGGCAGCGTGGCATACGTTGCGAGGTCGGGCGGCATGTCGAACGAGTTGACCATCATAAAAACAATACCTTGGAAGAATATCAATTTTCCGGCAATGATTCCGCAGAGCTGTCGACACCATTCGCGACTTTGCTCATTCATCCGTGTCTGGCTATTAGGATTGTTGGCTTACACTTTTCAATAATTTATGAATGAATGGCGGTGTCTGTCTATTGTTATCGACTCTGTGGTTTCCAGGCATCCCTGAAAACTACACGAGGAAACAGATCAAAGTAGCGGACGAGGAGCGTGTTTCGATAATCGGCCCCGCGACCGTGGGCGGCGTCAATCCGGGATGCTTCAATATCGGCAACTCGGGCGGCATGATGGACAATATCCTGCACTCGAAGCTTTACAGGCCGGGCAGCGTAGCATACATTGCGAGGTCGGGCGGCATGTCGAACGAGTTGAACATCATAAAAACTATACCTTGGAAGAATATCAATTTTCCGGCAATTATTCCGCAGAGTTGTCGACACCATTCGCGATTTTGTTCATTCATCCGTGTCTGGCTATTAGGATTGTTGGCTTACACTTTCAATAATTTATGAATGAATGCTGGTGTCGGTCTATTGTTATCGACTCTGTGGTTTCCAGGCATCCCCGAAAACTACACGAGGAAACTGATCAAAGTAGCAGACGAGAAGCGTGTTTCGATAATCGGCCCCGCGACCGTGGGCGGTGTAAAGCCGGGCTGCTTCAAGATCGGCAACACGGGCGGCATGATGGACAACATCCTGCACTCGAAGCTTTACAGGCCGGGCAGCGTGGCGTACGTTTCGAGGTCGGGCGGCATGTCGAACGAGTTGAACAACATCGTGTCGAAGGCGACCGACGGGGTGTACGAGGGTGTGGCTATAGGCGGGGACCGGTATCCGGGAACGACGTTCATGGACCACATCATGAGGTGAGTTTTCTTGAAGAGGAATATTCTCAGATATATTTATGAACACAAAAAATTGGATATATACAGGGTGACATTGAAATAAATACATTAAATTTAAACCCTAAGTAGGCTCAAGGTATACTATCGAATGGCACCATTGAAATAAATATAGGGGTCAAAATATGATTTGGGGCAGCAAGACCCCCTTTTCCGCCCAAAGTTCTACTCATCGAGAGCTAGTCGCTCATGGAAGACATATCGTAGGAAGATAAAAGCGGATAACAAAGCGATGTTGCCAATAGTTCATCATGGTGTGACAGCAAAAAATGGATGTTTGTCAGATCTGAGATTGGTAAATAATGTTTTGAATTGGATCTTCTGACTAATATTCTAGACTAGAAGATTCATTTCTAGAAAACTTGAAAATATGTGACGAATCGATCGAGAAATCGGAATCGATAGTCATTATAGGCATGGCAAGTTAAACGTAACATTTTTGAAAATCACTGGAATAAGAAAAAGGGAATACCAAAATAATACTGGGAGGAATGATAGATAACGCAAACATTTCAAATTTAACTCACCTCACTAGCATTTTATAAAGACAAGCTCTAAAGCTCAACAAAAACAATAAACTCAGGCAGTAGAATTTCCCAAAGTGGGGTAAAAACAAGCCTTCCGTTTATTTTAACACTCCAACACAACACTTATCAGGAGAACCTACCTACTTCATTTAACAGTAGAATTGATATTCGAATTTTGAATACTTCATTATGCACATAAACAAAATATCAAATACCAATAATTCGTTCATTTATTTGACATCTGAGGAGGCACAGAATCACAAAATAGACATTTCGGATAGAACTACAGTTCTGTCTGTTTGCTTGTTAATCTGGAAAAGAAAATTCTTGCTGCTTTACCGAAGTTTCCGCAATATTTTCATAATATAACAGTTATACAATTTCGTATTTTTCCACTGCTGAATAACCAATTTTAATTCATAGACCGACAGCGATGACTGTTTTGTTTCCATGGCATTTCTATTGTGTCCACAGCTATCTAAATGTTATTGGCAACTTTGATGCAATTCCAAATGAGTGAAAAATGGTTTCAGGAAAAATTTGCAAACTATACAGGATGTCCGGAAAGGTAATATTGTAAATGATAGGACTGGTAGAGTGAGCCAAAATAATGTTGGTACTTCACATAAAAAAAAGTATATCGCACTTCGTTTCGGAGATATTGACCTTGAAAGTAAGATTTAAAAAAAGAATTTCATGTATATAACTTTCAAACTATCATTATTTTTGGAAATACTGAAAATGTAAGACGCACTTGAAAATATCTAATTAACAATTATTCTATGGAATGAAAACCATCGATAGTTCACCTACTTTGACTCTAATGAAGTTGAACTTTTGAACTGATCATTTTTTTATGATAAAATTGGACGTTGAATTGGAGTTCAACAAAAATTCTATTTCGAAAAATGATGATGAAAAAAAAAGTCAAATTGGATGCTCCCTGTTGAAAAGTCGTTGAATATACCTATCGAGTATGAATCGATTATACACCATGGTTCAGAAGTGATGAGCTGACCAGATAATGATTTTGCCAAAATCAAGATTAGGTACGTTCTGTATCACAGTTATAAAAGATAGTAGACACACCGATGTACGTATATTTGAATCTGAAACACCCTGTATAGGCAAAAAATATGTTCTGATGGAATAATCTCGAATCGTCTCATTTTCTTCTGGTTTGCTCTTTTCGCATTATTTTCTTCTGAAAAAATACCGTTGTGAACGGAATGTACGAATTCCAGAAGAAAGTATTCCTTCATCGGAAAATATTCAACAAACGGTACCTTTGTGATTTTGGAACCATATAAGGTAATTAAGTTGAATATAAACAGGGAAATATGAGGAGAATTTGAGAAAATCTCTCTCCACTCACCAGCGTGAATAATGTGAGGATTTGATGAAACAACACGAAACACCAGAACAGCACACGATGGCAATAATGTAATCACTGAATTAAATGAGGAACACTGAATTAAATGAGGAACACAAAAACACAATACTTGCACTCATGTTCAAGTGAACACTCCGTTTGGAACGATAAATAATTCCTTTCGAGGATTTTTCAATTGCGATCAAAAAATTCGACCGTTCGTGATGACATTTAATATAAGACTGTCTTGATTCACCACCTGGTCTCGAATGAATGACATAGGTTGAATCATGCTGCTAACCGATTAATTTCCTAACAAATGATTCATCTATGACTAATGACAACCATGATGATGATGATGATGAAATTATACAGAGAGAAGAGATATATGGTATACAAAATATATGATGAAGAATTGAATCCGGATATACTGGCACTATTATTTTCGAAAGTCTACCGATTTGGAAAAATTAAACACAGGCTGAAAATATAATTTTGGCAAAATCTTTATATGGTCTTTATTTTTTGACCACTGTGTATAACTCGAGGCATAACTGCATAATCACATTTGTGTTATCATTAATTTTTGAAATAGTGAAAATGTAACGAGCACCCGAAAGTATCTAAACTATTTGACAAATTATTCTATGCAATGAATATTATCGATAGTTTACCTAATTTGACTCTAATGAAGTTGAAATTTGAGGACTGATAATTTTTTTGCAATAAAATTGAATTTCGAATTACGAGCTCATTGAAAATTCCATTGCAAAAAATAATGATGAAAAAAAAGTAAAATTGGATGCACACTGTTGGGTAGTACGCCAATTCATTCAGTTTTCCTGCCCTTTGCAGATATTAAAACATATCTAACAAAATTTTGATACACAGAGTGTTGTTTTTGAAAAAGTAGAAGTTTTTTTGTTTTCCCTGAAGACGGATCTAGATTCTAAATGCGAGTCCTATTCAATTTTGATGAGTAATATGAGTTGAATATACCTATAGAGTATAAATCGATTTTACTACATGGTCCAAAAGTTATGAGCTGACCAGATAAAGATATTGCCAAAATCAAGATTACGTTCTGTATCACAGTTATAAAAGATTGTAGACATATCGATGTTTGTACATTTGAATCTGAAACACCCTGTATAGCAAAAATATGTTTTCATGAAATAATCACGAATTGTCTTATTTTCTTCTGGTTTGCTCTTTTCGTATCATTTTCTTCTGAAAAAATACCGTTCTGAACGGAAAGTACGAAAATCAGAAGAAAATATATCTTCATCGGAAATTATTTTAAAAAATGTCAAATTGGAAGCGCACTACTAAGAGGTATGCCAATTCATTAGTTTTCCCGCTCTTTGCAAATATCAAAACATATCTACAAAATTCCGATATACAGCGTGTTGTTTTTGAAAAAGAAGAAGTTTTCTGTTTTTCCTGAAGACGGTTCTGGATTCTAAATTTGATTTCTATTTAGTTTTGATGAATAATATAATTTGAATATCGATTATACAGATTTTGCAGAATTCAATATTACGTTCTGTATCGCAGTTATAAAAGATGGTAGACACATCGATAGGGGGTGATTGGAACCACCAAAGTTTCCTATATCTGCAGGTATAGTATGTACATTTGAATCTGGAACACTCTGTATAGGCGAAAGGTATTTTTCCATGAAAATTTCGAATCGTCTTATTTTCTTCTGGTTTGCTCTTTTCGCATTATTATCTTCTGAAAAAATATAGTTCTGAACGGAAAGCACGAAGATCAGAAGAAAGTATTCCTTCATCGGAAAATGTTCAACCAGCGGTACCTTTGTGATTCTCAAACATATAAGGTAATGAAGTTGAAAGTAAAGAGGGAAATATGAGGAAAACTTGAGAGAATTTTTCTCTACTCACCAGGGTGAAAAATGCGAAGCTTTGATGATACAACATTAAGTGAGACGAAACACCGGAACAGCACACGATCGCGATAATATAATCACTGAATTGTATGAGGAACACAAAAACACAATACTTGCACTCATTTCCAAGTGAACACTCCGTTTGGAACGATAAATAATTCCTTTCGCGTATTTTCCAATTGCGATCAGAAAAGTCGACCGTACGTGATGACATCTAATATAAGACTGTCTTAATTCACCACCTGGTCTCGAATGAATGACTAATAGGTTGAATCATGCTGGTAACAGATTAATCTCCGAACAAATGATTTATCTATGACTAATGACGATAATGAAATTATACAGGGGGAACAGATATATAGTATACAAGATATAAGATGAAGAATTGAACACGGATATACTGGCACTATTATTTTCGAAAGTCTAACGGTTTGAAAAAATGAAACACAGGCTAAAAATATAACATTCACGAAAATCTCTAGTGATTTGAAAGAGTTTAACAGTCAGAAGTAGTGAAAAAATCTAACAACTTTCTCGAAGAGTGTAAAATGCACAAGGAGACATACAGGGTGTTTCAGATTTGATTGTACATTTTGGGTTAGACTGCCAGGCTTCTCTACGAAGTTTTTAGAAATAAGGTTGTGCCGAGTTACTACGAATACTACGTCTATCAGAGAATTTTGCGGAGAATTGAGTGGCGTACTCAATTTCTTTAGGGGTTATGATTTTGGAGATACATGTATTTTATTATTTAGTTGAATATAAATATAAATTTTCAATTTTTTCGAATAATTGCTTGAAACTTTATGCGAATCTAAAATTGAAATCTTCTCAACTTTTTCTCATAACTTTTTTCGTTGCCTTACCTTCTAATCCCAGTATAAGCCTCATTATAGCAATTTTTCTCAATTTACTGCTATACTAGAGTGATCACTTGAGGGGTCAAAATGGATTTATAGGTTGTCGGACGTGCATAATAGATCCAAAGACATTTTCCCCATATGTTGACTTTATGGATGACATTATATATTTTACATTGTGAACAACCAGAAATATTATTCCCTTCCGAAGTTTACTTGATGAGGGTATTATTTTCGCTTTCCATACTTGTAGATCAGCCAGAAACAGCAACATTGGAGATCGTAAGTTTTCTGTCATTTTTCTCTTTATTCTCCAATGAATTGAATAACTTCCTGCTACCAACGAAAATTTCCATCCCCATGTTGCTTAATAGATGTCAGATTGGCATCACTATCCGCCAATAGAATGGACGAAAAATTCAGCTATATTAGCAGACATTTGACCAAACGTGTTGATACCGACTGGATTTCGGGTACATTTGTGTTCCCTCTATTTCAGAAATTTTTCTTGTGAAACTGGTGAAACTACGTGAAACCTGGATTTTTTTATCCGGTATAGTCACTAGCAATGCAGTTTCCATATCTTCAATGTCGTCGATTGTCTAGTAACACAGCTCCTTTCTACAGCAAGCTTCAAATATACCAAATATAACAGCTACTTTTATCATAAGAATATAATTATCGTCTGGTGCATTCCTCAAAAACTGCTTGTTATAGTCTTTTGTCAAAATCGTGAACTCTTTGACCTGGTAACCTTCTCCTTTTTGTTTGAAAAAAAATATCGAGTTTATGATGTTTGCTAATATCTTGATTTTTCTCTAATCATAACATAGTATTTTTCATTGAATAATGAGACCAAAACAATGAAGCTTTCCATTCCTCAGATATCTCCTGGAAATATACCAGGAATACATTGTCGCTAGAATTCCCAAAAATACTTTATTCTTCGCATGCAGATGGTTTTCGTGAGCGATTTCATCCTTCTCACAAAATATAATAACACTTTTAGCACTTTCTCCATGACCAGCCATCAATTCTCTCTGAACGAAAGATATTAATTAATTTATGCTTTTACCTTTTTTCTGTTGATGTTGGTTTCTGTTCCGATAGAAGGTGAATCCCTAACACGTTTAATACTCGATGAATCTAAATATGTTGTTCATAAATAATTCTGATATTGTTGTAACTGTATTATTATTAGGTATCGTTTAAAACTTCCTCATACAGACCTTTTTGCTGGAAGTTATATTTTCAATAAATAAATGAATACTTTCAGGTACCAAGCAGATGCAAATGTCAAAATGATAGTACTTCTTGGTGAAGTTGGAGGTACCGAAGAATATGACGTATGTGCAGCCCTCAAAAGTAAACAGATTACAAAACCTATGGTAGCCTGGTGCATAGGTAAGCACATGATGACTACTTAGAGGTTCATTCAAATTCATTTTATTGTTACCTTTTACTGTGAAACCTTTTATTTCAGGTACGTGTGCATCAATGTTCACAGCAGAAGTCCAATTTGGCCATGCTGGATCATGTGCCCAATCCACCGTAGAGACAGCAACTGCCAAAAATGCAGCTTTAAAAGCTGCTGGAGCCTATGTACCTGATTCCTTCGATTACCTAGGTATGAATCCTACTATTCGTCATTACGCGGAATATTCATTTCAGAATTTCATTCCTGATGAAATAATGATTACCACAACATTTTGTATTCAGTCATTTTTCGGAAGAATTTTTTTTTGAAATGTTCTAGTCACATTATTCGTACAATTAAAAACAAAATTATGCAAAGATCAACATTGAGTATTCAGCTTAACTAAAAAATGGATAGTTATAATCACATCAGTTGTTTAAAACGTAATCCACCAGCATCAATACATTTATCACAAGTGGACTTAGTGTACAGTGAAGATTGAATAATTGTTGGAGTGGATTCTGCTAAAGCTGCACAACACTCCACCATTCACCATGCTGCTGCTTTAGAGCATTTCTGTGTTGATATTGACAACATATCCAATTACATGTTACACTTTCTGAATTACATTCAACTTATCTGAATGGCAATCAACAAATCATTTGACGAATACAACGAAAACAGCGTATATATACCAAACCGAGAATAAATAAATAAACAGATAACATAACCTCCATAAATCCTTGATAAAGGAGCATGAAGTAATGGATGCAATAAAATGCTTGAAACCAAAAGCGTCATCCGGCGTAGATGGAATCCCATCATATTTCCTTAAAGGATATGCAGAAGTGCTAGTAAATCCACGTACCACTATCATCAACATTGCGATAAGAACAAATAAATTTCCTAACCTGTTCAAAATAGGGCGAGTTACACCTATATATAAATCTGGAAACCCTAGGGACATTATGAACCATAGACCAGTTACAATCCTTTCTGCGCCTTCCAAAGTTTTTGAGAAAGTAATTTACAACAGGCTCTACAGCCATATGTAGAAAACATAATTTCTCCAGAGCAACATGGATTTGTCAAACATAAGTCAACCACCACTAATTTGATGATTTATAGTCATGACTTAGCACTTGCTATTGACCATGGCATGCAAGTGGATACCATTTACACTGATTTGAGAAAGGCTTTTGATAAAGTGAATCATAAAACATTAGTAAATAAACTTAGAAAACTCTCTATACATGAGAATCTCATATCATTAGTATGGTCATACCTGTCTGATAGATCCCAATTTGTTCAATTCAATAAATAAAAATCAGAAGTATTCACTGCATCATCAGGTGTACCCCAAGGGTCCATACTAGGTCCATTACTCTTTATTTTGTTTGTGAACGATATCGGTGAATATATAATATCAAAATACTTACTTTATGCTGATGACCTGAAGCTATACAGAGTAATCAGGGATGACAGTGACAGACTTTTACTTCAACAAGATCTCAATAGGATTGCCACTTTCTGTGAGCTGAACGACCTGTCATTAAATGAGAACAAATGTAAATATATATCATTAAGCCGTAAGAAAAATCCTATTGAGACAGAATACTGGGTGAATGAAACTAAATTGGAAAAAGTAAAAAAATTCAAGGATCTAGGAGTAGTTTTTGATAAAAAACTTAGCTTTAATACACATATTGCAAAAATTGTAAATGATAGCCTGAGAAATTTAAGTTTTGTTCTAAGGAATTCATACCAGTTTAACTCTAATATCGCAATACTTTTATACAGTGCCTTCGTAAGACCAAAATTAGAATATGCTTCAGTCATTTGGAATCCACATACCGTTGTTCATTCAGAAATGATTGAGAAGGTACAAAAAAAGTTCATGAGGAGTCTTTATTACAGGAAATATCGAGTATCCACTTTGATGATTCCATACAAAACTCAACTATCAGAATTGAATCAGAACACACTACAGCTCCGGAGAAATATCGCGGATGTGCTGTTTGTATCAGACATAGTTAATGATAAGCTAAATGTACCTAATTTACTCTTTGCAATAAAACTACATGTACCTGAAGTAAGATTACGTAAGCGAAATCATATTTTTTATATAGATGTGTCATCCTGCTCACCTTTTGTAAGATGCCAGAAATCTGTAAATGAGCTGCTGGGATACTGACATTTTCATTTCTAGTAGTAGCAGAATAAATGGCACTGTTGCTAATTATTAATTATTATCTATTTAATTGTATATTTTCCACTTTTTAAAATAATTAACGTGACCATGTTAGTGGACTGTGTTGTGAATCTTTCTTTGTTTTTAATTTTTTTAGGTAATTTCGGAAGTAATTTCAAGTGTGTACTGTATGTGATAAAACTGTTATTCTGTAATTGGGCTGAAGCCTGTTGTTTTAGCAGTATAAATAAATGAAATGAAATGATATGATAAAAACGCAACTATCAGTTTGGTGTACGCTGGTTTCAGGCCAATGTGGGCACGGTGCCAGATTCCGTTTAATAATGTCTGCGCGATTCTGTTGAATCCTTGGATGTTGAACAAGTTGAATCTAAGACACCTATGTTCAAATAGCTATATAAGCTCTGATGTATTTGGTCGTTTTGCAGGAGATATCATCCAGAGTCTGTATGAACAACTCGTGAAGCAAGGAACGATAGTACCTGCTCCCGAAGTACCGCCGCCGACTGTGCCCATGGATTACAACTGGGCTCGTGAATTGGGTCTCATCCGTAAACCTGCCAGTTTCATGACTTCCATATGCGATGAACGAGGGCAAGAATTGATTTACGCAGGTAATCATAATTATTATGAAAATAGTTTTACAGTTATTCAAATCAGGAATTGGTTTATCACTGGAAAATATTGGAATCCAAGCGTCATCCTCGAATTTCAACCTGAAACATTTGTTATTATAAATTGTGTTCCTATGTTGCTGATACTGTAGATGTAAGTATAGTCTGTAGGTTAATCGAGGAGGTGGTATATTCATCATTTCAGATTTACGAGAAAAATATTTTTCATTGTTATGTTGATAACGGGAGCAAATTCGTTCTCGAAACATCGAAAGCTAAGTAAAAATTCAATATTTCTTGTATATAAAGTATATTTCTCTTCTAACATATCGCACACCCAGATCAAAACTGTAGCAACTCAAATAAAAATTTTTTTCAGGAAAGTCGAAAAACTTATCATCTTGTTGCTGTATGTGATAGGAGTTTATTTTAATGTTCAATGAATGACCATAGCTTGTTGAAGAAAGTCCGAATTGAAACATTTCATACAAATTGTCTGAACAAGTTGAAAACGGAAATTCTTGAGTAACTACAGTTTTGTTTGTCACATTTGAGTTATTTTTCTTCATTATTCAGACTTAAAACGGTTTTGTTCATTTATTTTGACTTGATTCTTCAATCAACTTTAATAGAGATATTTATAGCTACAAATGCAAAAAAGTTTAGTTAATTAGTGTTGTTGGGTTGAATGGTGGTTTCATTATGATAATGAATATTAAGTATTACATCAGGTACCAAATAGAAATTCAATTTTTTTAAGAAACTTCGTGGAACAGTGAAACAAATAATTATAAATTTGAATCATACGTCAAAGGCACCTACCTATATTGAATAAATAGAACCGTTATCACAATCTCTTTATCAAATTAGAACATAGCAAAGCCGAGGATAAAATCTAAAGTCCAGTAGAAATATCCCCAATCATTGGAAAACTAACAGAAAATAACTAGAAAATACTCGAAGTATAAAATAAATCATCTTCAATAGCACTCATGAAATCAACATGACCAAAATCAGTGTCGGTATTAGAAAAGCTGATGTCGCTGGACGAACTGCTGGATGAACTGCTCAAACTACTGCTGCTTGAAGAAGGAGAGATAGGAGGGAATATCACTTTAGATGGTCCAGGTTCATCAGGAGGAATCACAAAATTTGGATCCGCATCAGAATCATCAAAATCATTTCCGTCACTTTGTATTGGTGAAATATAGTAGATAGATTTTTGCTTTGATATTCCTGCTTCCAAGTCCTCGTTTTGGGATGGTATATTGGGACTGGCATTCTCTTTTTTTTTCTCACCATATTGACTAATAATAGTCCACGCCCATTCATTTTTCTGTAACAGTGGAATATTTTGAATGTGCCTACTATTACCAATCATCAAAAGTGTACCAACTCAAAAATGACCGCTTGTAGTAACTAGCAATAATCTTCCAGAAGTCGTGATAAAAATTCTGACTCAACTCTAAAAATGCAAGATTGTATGTTATATGAAGTGCATTTTCTTGAGGTTTTTCGAGAAATAATGGGGAAGGAATGATGACTCAACAAAAATGATGTATCTATAAATATCGAATGATATTTATCAAAACCGAAGGAAGTCAAGATGAATATAAAATTTTCACTTACCTGAGCAAATAAAACTGTTTCAACCCGAAATTCAGAATGGGATATTCGTCGATTTGGTCGAGATTCGTCACCAATAATGTAGCAACTTCAATAAATACAGAAGAAAATTACGATTTTTCCCACCTAATCATCAAAAAATTGTATTTATAGTATACCTTGAGTTTGTGGAATGTGTGTGTTATGCAGGTGAAACGAAACGACCGCTCTCAGTAAGGACTAAAGAACACAAGTACAATATCAAGAAAAGACATATCGATAAATCGAAGCTAACTGAACATATCCTTACTGAAGATTAACAACATATTGCAGAGTGGAATAATATCAAAATCACAGGAAAGGAAGATAACAACTAAAAAAGATGAACCAAGAATTCCGCTTGCATTTTTCTGAACGGAGACAATAGCATTGCTTCCTGTTCAGTTGATATAGATAGAAAATGGTATTCACTACTGAAAACTGAACATGAAAATGGTAGATTCAAGATCAATTAATGAAAACATCCTGTAACTCATTTGTAGACTAAAATCACTCATTCATATGCCAACAACAGTATAACACTGAGGAGTGTCAAACTATAAACAGAGCACAACTTCCAAAGAAAAATATTTTGCATTTTCATGTTGTCGTTCCAGAAACGTCCAAAGATAAGTAAAAATTCGATATTTTTTCAATACAGGGCTTTTCACGATGAGCGTTAATTAGACGTTTCTGGCGAACCAGATAACGGATCATTTTGAAAATTCAATAAAGGGCATATTCGGACATTCTCTAGCCAACTAAAATATTTTCGACAATGTGGTGTTGCCGCTTCTATTAGAAAGCAGTAGCAACTTTGATTTTTCAAATAGAACACTCTGTATTTTATTGCATTTTTAGATCCTCCCTGAAGGGCTGATTTCATCGATGTATCACACTTGGGGTCTAGCGGAAATGATTACAGAGATATAGGGTGTGAAAAATCGACATTTTTCAACTTTAGGAATTTTTTTTGTCGAAACTATCCATTATTGGTCAAAACGGCTCACATGTCCCTATCTCAACTTTTGATCAACTATCTACTAACATTTAATTGAAACAAATACAGGGTGGTGCAGAATTCAGAATCTTGATCACCCGGTATATGTCCCAATTAAATATCAGTAGATAGTTAATCAAAAGTTGAGATAGGGACATGTGAGCCGTTTTGACCAATGATGAATAGTTTCGACACAAAAAAATCCTAAAGTTGAAAAATGTCGATTTTTCACACCCTATATCTCTGTAATCATTTCCGCTAGACCCCAAGTGTGATACATCGATGAAATCAGCTCTTCAGGGAGGATCTAAAAATGCAATAAAATACAGAGTGTTCTATTTGAAAAATCAAAGTTGCTACTGCTTTCTAATAGAAGCGGCAACACCACATTGTCGAAAATATTTTAGTTGGCTAGAGAATGTCCGAATATGCCCTCTATTGAATTTTCAAAATGATCCGTTGTCTGGTTTGCCAGAAACGTCTAATTAACGCTCATCGTGAAAAGCCCTGTATATCTATATTGCTCAAGTTGAAAGTAATCAATTGTTCAAAATAAAAGTAAAAGGAGAAACGATAGCACCAAAACAGTCATGCAAAAACCTTGGGTTATTATTCGACTCAGACTTGAGGTTCAAAAGTCAAGTGAATATATTAGTTAAAAAATCATATTATAAATTGAAATTACTTTATATGTATAGAGATATTCTCAGCACAAACTTAAAATTAAAACTCTGCGACTCCCTTATTTTGTCAAGGATATCATATGGAGATATTGCATTTTGGCCTACCCTCTTAGATAGAGACAAAACAAGTCTTCAAAAGGTGCAAAATTCTTGTGTAAAATTCAGCTACAATTTGAGAAAATACGATCACTTCAGTTCACAGTTTGCTGAATCTAATTGGTTAAATTTAAATGAACGGTTCATTCTCCATATCTGCTCTTTAATTTACAAAATTGATAAATATAAAATCCCGCAATACTTGCATAATAAATTAATCAGGGGAAGAAATATACACGACAGATCAACCAGAAATAATGATTTATATGTAATACCGAATCATAGAACAGCTCAGTACCAGAGATCATTTACATATATTGCCACAAAAATATTCAATGAGTTACCAAGTTCGATAAAAGATGCTCCAAATATAATCTCCTTTGAGAGACAAGTCAAATCCCACCTAGTTGAGGTGCGCACTCTATTCTGAAGTTGCTAGGTTACATGAGCCTGTGAACCTTAGAAAATATTAGCTGACAGCTAAGTTGAATATCTGCTCTGTATTGCCACGATATTTTGTACGTTGATTTAGTATTTTTAGCCTCTAATTTTAATGCCTAATTTTTTTTGTCTAGTTTAACATTTATGACAGCAATTTGAAATGGTACTTTTCGGGGTTGCATGGAAGAGCGACGATGTTGAATGTCGCCCCATTTAAAATATGTAGTTGTATTAATGATTTAGATGAAAATAAAGACCCATTATTATTATTATTATTTCTTTCCTTCAAACATTTTTTCAAACAAAGTGTCACTGACATGATACTGGGTTTTTCTTTTAGGCTCCCTGATAAAAAAATTTGTACAACGCAGTGACATTTTGGGGCAAATCATCTGATTTGTCCCACTACAAATATATTGAAATAATACGAATATTTTTATTTTATAGAAACGAGGAGAGAAAATCCCAAAGAATCAAGTAAAATGAATGTACTACCTCCTTGATTAACCTACAGACAGTATTCCCTATTATAAACAACTATGTTTCTTGGGGTAATAAAGACAATCAATCAATAACCGCCACCCTCCCGTATCTCCTCTTCCAGGCATGCCCATCTCCGACGTCTTGCAAAAGAACGTCGGCATCGGCGGCGTCATCTCGCTGCTGTGGTTCCAGCGCTGTCTGCCGCCCTACGTGTGCAAGTTCTTCGAGATGTGCCTGATGGTGACCGCCGATCACGGCCCCGCCGTTTCGGGGGCGCACAACACGATCGTGTGCGCACGCGCTGGCAAGGATCTGGTGTCGAGTCTGGTGTCGGGACTGCTGACGATCGGGGACAGATTTGGGGGGGCCTTGGACGGGGCGGCGAAGATGTTCAGCGAGGCCTACGACAAAGGTGGGTGGTGTTCGGTTCACTGTTATGAACCGTTTTCTCTTCAGAGCTATTTTCACTTTTTAAGTTTCATTGAAATCCACGAAATTTTATAACGTCCATTCTCTATTTCTGTTGGATATGTTTGAAGTCATTGCATGTTACGTCTCTTGGAGAAGTGCATCTTAGGACAACAAACACACAAATCAGTCAAACAAACCAACGAACTTGAAATTAGACTAGAAGTAGAAATAACACACTGCAATTACCTATATTAAAACCTCTAAATTCAAATCAAAGTTGTCATTTATCTGAGGTGAAGTTGATCACAACAGCGCAAATCCAAACAACAACAATAATAACAACAAAATCTTCTCTATATCTAATGTAAAAACTTCACAAACGATAAGATTTCCAAAAAATTCTTACGACATGTTTCGCTAACACAGTAGCTTCTTCAGGTGATATACTGGTACGATGAACTAAATTAACCTTGGCTTGCTTATGTATCCTACTTTCCCAACCTGAAAGATTAGTTACCTGTAGACAGGTTCGATAAACCTCCATTTTCGGAAATTAGGCACAATATCTACATCAAAATACGGTGTACCGGATTAACTTGAAAGGGTTGATATCAACTCCAACGCCATTGACAGGCAGACATATTTTGGCTCAGTGAAGAGGCAATATTATAACTCGCCTACTATGTTTTCATTTCGAATTGTAATGGTCGAACAAAGCAAGAACATTTCTGATTGTTATTTACTATACGAATTTTTTGACAATGACATTTTGACTTAACCTTTACCTTCATTTCTTTATGACTCTCTTTGACTCTTTGAAGAGAAAAAAGTCATGTTTTATGATTCATTCATCTCCATTTTGTTTGTCAATCATCACGCATCCATGAAATATGAATACGAAAGCAAGTGCCTATTTGCGTAAATAACAGAGAGAAATGGTCAGGAAAACTTTTTCTGAACGATCCTGCTAATATCGAATGAAAAAATCAGTGGCTGGATTCAGTGAATCTGAAATTTACTTAATAAATACCACATGAGAGTTCGCTGGCAATTTGGTGTTTGATTCCTATAATTTCAGTAAATAAAAATCAATCACCGTTTCTTGGTTAGTTTGGGGAATATTGCCAGATGAACCAGTTGTTCAAAACTTGAGTGCCCATAAAAAAATTCAGCAATCTGAGGGTTATCCTTGAATTTCTTCTTCTTCTTCTTCTTTGGCAGTGGGGACTTTACTGAAGTCCCCTTTGGGTTCAGCCTCAAATGACTATTTATCCAGTTTTTTGCCTTCTTGTAATGAAATGTGGAGGTAAAGCTGCACTTTGGTGCGTCTGGTCTGGAATGAGTTCGTGCACTATAGGTTGAGGTTACTTGCTGTGAGGAATGCAGTCGCGTTATCCGGTTCTTCTTCTCATTTTTGAGAAATATGTCACTTTTGGTCAGCTCATCGGTGAATGACGTCATGTAGAGTTAGGTTTTTAGTGAAGGCCGATTTTTTTGTGCCTGATGGTGACGACCGATCACGGCCCCGCCGTTTCGGGGCGAACAACACGATCGTGTGCGCACGCGCGGTAAGGATCTGGTCTCGAGTCTGGTGTCGGGGCTGCTGACGATCGGGGACAGATTTGGGGGAGGCCTACGATAAAGGTGGGTTGTCCCCGTTTTCTAGTTCTAGTTCACTGTTATAAACCTTAGAGCTATTTTCAGTTTTAAAGTTTCATTGGAATCCACGAAATTTTATAACGTCCATTCTCTATTTCTGTTGGATATGTTCGAAGTCATCGCATGTTACGCCTCGTATAGAAGTGCATATTAGGACACCAAACACGAACACACGAATCAATCAAACGAACCAGCAAACTTGAAATTAGACTCGAAGTAGAAAGAATATACTTACATATATTGAAACCTCAAAATTCAAATCAAAGTTGTTATTTATCTGAGGTGACATTATTCACAACAGCTCAAACTTGAACAACAACAATAACAACAACAAAATCTTCTCTATATCTGGTTAAGTACCGTTTCAGTAAACCAGCGCCATTGACAGGCAGACATATTTTGACTCAGTGAACAGACAAAATTATACCTCGCCTACTAGGTTTTCATTTCAAAGCAAGAACATTTTTGATTGTTATTTACTATATGAATATTTCAACAATGACATTTTGACTTAGCCTATACCTTCGCCTATTTGCAAAAATAACAGAGAGAAATCGGCATGAGAACTTTTTCTGAACGTTCCTGCTAATATTGAATGAAATAATCTGTGGTTGGACTAAGTGAATCTGAAATTTACTTAATAAATACCACATTAGAGTTCACAGGCAATTTGGTGTTTGATTCCTATAATTTCAGTAAACAAAAATCAATCACCGTTTCTCCGTTAATTTGGGGAAGATTGCCTGATGAACCAGTTTTTCAAAACTTGAGTGTCCAAAAAAATTCAATAATCTGAGGGTTATCCTTGAATTTGTATCTTCGCATTATCCGGTTCTTCTTCTTCCTTTCGGTTTAGATGGCCTCTATGAATGGCTTACAGTTTTTCTTCCTATCATTTTCGAGAAATATGTCACTCTTGGTCAGCTCATCGGTGAATGACGTCATCAAGATTTAGTTTTTTCGCGAAGGTCGTTTTTTTGATCAACCACAGGCCAGCGTAGCCTCATGGTTAGAGCATCAATGTTCTATCCACGTTGGATTACCGGTAGTGGGTTCGATTCCCACCAAGACCGCAGAATTTTTTCTGATGGCCTAAGAAAGTGTTTGGGATCACACGTTAAAAGGTAAGACCCCCGTCATTCCTTGCTCGCACAAGTCTCTTGAAGACTTCTGAGGGTTGCTCGTGAGGGGGCAGCCGAAGGATGGATAAGAACAATTTCAGAACAATTTCAACATACCAACAAACTTAAAATTAGACAAGTAGTAAAAAAATATACTCCACTCACATATATTGAAACTTCAAAATTCGAATTCAATCGAATCAAAATTGTCCTTTATCTGAGGTGACGTAAGAGCGCAAACACAAACATCAACAAAGTTTTCTCTATCTCCGATTAAGTACAAACAGTTTCAGTCGAGTTTCAGTAAACCAGCGCGATCAATTTCACCAGATCCGGTATTGTTGGTAGTTTCGTGATTATTTAAAGGAATTTTCAGGATTCATTTATGGTAGGAATATTGTTATATTTATTATCGGTAGGATAAAAATGATGGGTCATGGAAACCATCCATTCTCAAAGTGGTCCAGTATTTTTCAACAGGAGAAAAAATGAACTCAAAGTCGGTCGACCACAATATTTAATATAAAAATAATCAGTGTGTGACTATAGTTTCGGCTCTACGGCCATCTTCAGACACAATGAAAAAGTACCTAGAAAGTTTTAAGTAGAAGTAGTACTGATGTAAAACAAAATGGTAGCTGAGAAAGAGTTGACGTACCTGTTATGTAAAACATATCTTAACAATAAAAAATATATATAATTATCAGGTCGTTATAAGCAATGATCAATCCAGCCTCACATTCAACAAAATTTGTAACGGCTGAAAAGCCAAAAGAACATTACTATAAGTAAGTTCAGCATCAGGAAAAATGGAAAAATTTAATTTGGAAATCTACTCAATTGAGCTTCATCTGACTGCAATCAAACCATCTAAAGGAAAGACACAGAAACGTAAAAATTGAAAGTGGTAATTTGACATTGACATGACGATATTGACAATTTCAATCACAGAATAAAACATTTTTGAATGACAATCAATCATATGAAAAATGGGTCTCGACACCCAAAAGACAATGCAAAAAACATTTGGGTTGTTGACAGACACGCGGAACGGTAATAAGAACTGCTAATAAATGAAGAAGGAGATAAACTGTTCATGCTAAAAATGCATTTTCATTTTATGCATTACTTGCTTCCGCACAGCTCGCTCGCAATATGATGCGGTCAAGTTAAGGGCACTCGACTCGGGCTCAAGAGGTTAGGTTGATGTTGGTGTGAAGAATTCAAGTAGTTGGTCTAAAATTCTTCCATACAATTGTCGATCTAAATGGAAACCTAGTTAGGTAGTTAGTAGGCGAGAGCATAATATTGTCTGTTCTTTGAAAAAATAAATGAAGGCGTTCAGTAGTACAGAGACATCAATGTGAACCAAGTAAACTAAGTTATTCCTTTTTTATTCCTAACCCAAACATTTTTTATGGTCCTGTCAAGTTTGTAAATAAAAATCTGTCATGTTGAAACCCAAAAATGAAACATTATCATGAAAGATATTATCAAGTATGAAAACCATCTACCTATACTTGAATGGAAGCAGGAAGATGTTTAGGCAATGCTGTACTAGGTTGACTTATGATGCAACTTGAATTCAAGTTGGAACTGTGGAAACTTCGGAAACTCATCAGTGCTTTCACACTTTTTCGACATGCAAGCCAAGCAGAAAGGTAGGGGCTGCTTATTTCCTTCTATATTTTTGATAAGTCGCTATATAATTCATGAAATTCCGTTATTTGCAGTGAAAACATGTCTTTAGTTATGTAAACTATGTACACATCGGATTCACTATACTTGAAAATTTCAGGCACCTACCTACAGCGAAGAGTACCTACATGAATAGCTTTTCAGTTGAAAAACGAAAAACTATGAGTGATACAAACAGATTGATGTGGAAGAATCGCATGAGGAATTATTATGTGAGTAATGTTTAGAAGAAATGTACCAGAAGGATGATGATGTTTGAGAACAGAATGGAAAATTTCCCATCTGAAATGAATATATAGAAGCAATAAGGTTAGACTCAATCTGTTTATTTCATCAATGTTTTATGGATATTCTGCTCCAAACTCAAAATATCAAGATGCTGGGATATTTAGAATTTTTTTTATTGGAAAATAACTTTTATATGTAGGAATGACAATACAATTATATTTTTTTAATAAATTGAATATAATTATGAAGAATTATTGCAATTTTTATTCTACTAATTTGTTCTCCTCTGATACCCTGTTTATTGTTGTACAGATTTATTGACAGGTAAGTTTGAAAACATTATATATTGTACCAAAGGTAAGTATTTAGGTTAAATATATGTTTTGCTGAACAATGATTATTTTTTATAAAATCATCTTATTGAAGCCACTAACTTCACTAAATATGAGAAGATGTGTCTATAATTGCCACAAATTAAACCATAGGAATATTCAATACCAATATGTATAACTTTTTAATTTATATTGTCAAAATTTTGAATAAACATTATTATTATTTATTATCATTCTATAATATCTGTTCAAATGCCCGTTTCCTCCTAAGATGCGTCCTCATCTTCAGGTCGTGTTCCTTAAGGAAGGAGTTTCTCTTCAGCATCATATTCCAAACTACATTGATGAGTCTGAAACTATAAAAATATTTGATATCTATTTTGTCCCCAGTTTCAATGTTCTTATCTGTACCATTCTGAAATGAATTCAATGACAATTGACTGGAACAATTTTTAGAGGTACCAAAGTCAAGTTCTTGGTAATTTTTATACTGAAACTTATAGTTCTAGTCAACTAGAAACTAATAAGCTGATTGCTACAAAAAGTTTGTATAGGTAGGAACTTGTTAAATATCATTTTATTTATATATACCTTCCTTAAACAAACTTGGAACCGAACCCTCCTTCCAAAACCGTTTCCAATTCTTCATTGGCAAGAAACAGTTCCCTTAAAATGTTGGAAACATACAGTATCATGTTCGCTAACTTCAAAAACTCCCATTCCTGAAATATCAATGCATCAAGTTTCAAATATTATACGATTTAAGAAAAAAATTTCACCTTGCAATCCAATGAATATGGCATAAACTCATTGATGCCTCAGGATTTGAGGCTCAAATTCACAACAGTGGGGATAGGAGAAACCAGGTCTTGATAATTTTACACCTCCACCTCCTGGAGTGCGAAGTTTTCAGATAACATTGCAAAATAACACAATCGCACTCACAAACCAATCAACAAACTGCAATAGAAAACTAATACTAGAAGAAACAATTAGGAATAATTGTAATTTTCAAGAATACGAATTCAAAGTTCAACATATTCACAAGGACGAAATTATAAGTTAATGACAACTGTCAGAAAATAATTTTTTGATTATGACATCTCAATCTCATGAAAGAATCTTCTTCATCGCCTTTGTATCGAATATCACGTCAATGATGGAAAGCACATCTGTGGTTGATTAACATATTGGAAAAAAATAGAAGAAGACAATATCAACCTAATATGGTCTATTTTGACATAAACAAATGAACTTTTTCCATTTTCAGGATGCCAGCGCCACTTGACAGGCAGACAGATTTTGATTCAAAGAACAGACAATATTGTACCTCCTCGCGTACTAGGTCGCCTACTAGGTTTTCATTTAGATCGACAATGTCCATACAAATTGAAATTCAGTGTCTATGACGATTTTGGCAGATGTTAAGTGTTCGGTGCTACTTATCCCTGAATATAAATATATTATGACATCCATGTCAATGACAGCTTGCTGCATAGTAATTTTGTTTTATATTTGGATCAAACTACCAATGAGGAAGCGAAATACAAAATCGAAAACACAGCATATTTAGGTATCTAGCAGCTAATCTACACCCTAAACACAAAAATGAAAACATCATGTTTTCGACTATCAACACAGATATTTCAACCAATCAAAAATGCGTATTTCGAAATGAGTGGAATAATCAGCAAAACGAGTTAATTGTTTTTTTCTTCTACCAGGTATGCACCCAGCCGAATTCGTGAACGCGATGCGAAACAAAGGCCAACTCATAATGGGCATCGGCCACCGGGTGAAGTCCATCAACAACCCGGACCAGCGCGTGAAGATCGTCAAGGAGTTCGTCATGGCCAACTTCCCGGCGACTCCTCTGCTCCTCTACGCGCTCGAAGTCGAAAAGATCACCACCAGCAAGAAACCTAACCTCATTCTCAACGTGGACGGCGTGATAGCGTGCGCGTTCGTCGACATGCTGAGGAATTGCGGCAGTTTCACCAGCGAAGAGTCGCAGGTAAGATGTTTATGATTGGGCAGGAAGAAAATCTTACAGTCAACTCCATCAAAACTATACTTCATTTAAATTGGAAATTGGGACATGTTTCGAAGCTTCAAAGCTTCATCATCAGCAATATTGTTACAGGAAGTACTACAATGAGAAAGACAAAAACCACGTCAGGCAAAGTATTCAAATAATGAAAGTAAAAGAATCCTTACCTGTTCTGGGAAAAATTCACATGTTGAAAACAAAAAAATTATGGTTTACATATTATTACAAATTAAAACATGAAACTTTTAACAAAACAGAGACCGCAACATTCCTAATTATCAATAAAAAATCAATTGTCCCAAAATGTTCCCTCATGTGTTGTGGCTTATTGCTTATAATACATGTGTCTGAATAATAATCATTATATTAATTCACACTAGAGGACATTTGAACCGGTAAACGTGACCACACGGCGCACGAATTGTGGACGATGCCTTGTCAGTTCTCAGCATTCAGCGCATTGTTGCCAAGTCTTCAACATTCACATGTAATTTTGCTATAGAGTATAAGAAATATTTGGACAAACTGGTTGCTCGAAAAAGTCAAGATTGAATTATAATATCATGGTCATCAAAACGTGGGGGTCTTTCATCCGATGACAGATGGCCTGAACGATGGAAACTTTCTTGGACAATTTCAAAATGCGTTTCGACTCTTATGAATTTCAGCTACTTTCAAGAATGTGTTTCCCTTCCTTCGGGACCTAAAGAGTCCCGTTAATAATTCTCAGATTTTCTGCGAGTGAAAGCGCAGTCATCCAAAATTCAAAGGATTCATTGTGATCAATAATAACTTGGACATAAAAATTCTTGAAAGATTCAGGGTCTGTTCGCTGTGCCCTCAATAACTACAAATACTACAGTATTGTACATCAAAGTAGATTGTGGAGCACTAATTATCCGTTCGGTGTTATATGGTGTATACTTACACTGTGGTCATTGTCAAAGTATTGTAGCACAAGAATTGGAGATAATTTACAGATGAAATTAAGTTTTACACTTGATCTGGAGGAGGAGTGAGCAGTGTAGTACAGATAGTGATAAACAACAATCTCTGTTTTATCTATCATTGACAACGAATTAAAAAGTGTGTGTTCAAATTTCAAATGGAAATATTATAAATTATTATGAATGAGTGGTTTATTAAGCAGGTATTGTACTTCTATCATGGACTTGATGTTGCTGCAATTTGTGAAGATTATATAAATCCCAACTATGTCCAACAGAGAATTCCGCGCAGAATCCAGTGGCGTAATCTTTTTATTTCAACAGTTTTTACATTCTCGATGAGTTGAAAGATACAGTTGGGATCTCAAAATGCAACATTTTCAATTTCGCCCTATATCTCAAAAATAAAGAATGCTATGAAACATTATTTGTGATATCGTGAGTCTCACAAAAAGTGGACAACGTTCGCGGAAACTGCAAATCTCTATTTTCGTAAATAAGTGAGATATCCCATGAGGACATCGAAAATGGGACAGCCTGTACATTTGGTTTGAAACTCGCCTCGTCATTTTCACAAAGTAGGCGGTATCGAGAGATTTCTTAACTCCTTTCAATAGGAGGTGATTACACAATTTGAATTTTTCTACGGCTATAACACAAAATTGCTCTTGTTTTACTGTGTTCGATACGGCTGAAGGCTGAAGATATCCAATGTCATTCCTCTTCACAAAAAAGGTGATTCAAATACTGTGGATGATTATAGGGCTATTACTTTATGCTCAAGCATAGGCAAAATTTTTGAAGCTGTCGTCAACAAAAATATCATTAACTTTTTAACATTCAATGGTAACTTGTCTCTATGCCAACATGGTTTCACGAAGAATAGAAACACTGACACTGCACTTTGTGAATTTTTAAATAATATATATAAAGCTCTCGATGATAAACAAGTGGCACTGGGGTTATTTATAGATTTTTCCAAGGCATTTGACTGTGTTCGGCATGATATTCTTCTGTATAAATTGGAGAGATATGGAATTCGTGGAGTTACTCTCCAATGGTTCGCATCATATCTGACTGATAGACAACAGCAGGTTAAATTTAATAACTATATTTCTGATTTGAAATCTGTGAATATAGGTGTGCCTCAAGGATCCATTCTTGGTCCAATTTATTATATATATCAACGATTTAATTGAATCAATGAGATCACACTCTACTCAAGTAGTAGCTTATGCTGATTATACAAACTTTCTGTTCAGACACTGTTTATAATGCTAAAAAACAGGCCGAACTAGTTTACATGAATGTTTGCAAGTGGGTTGATGTGAACAAGCTTTGTCTGAATAATGATAAATCGACCTGTGTTATTTTCAAATCTTCTGGTTCAGAATATCCTAACCACATAACTCTAAATAATACAGAAATCAACTGCGCTCTAAATACTAAATTGCTTGGTGTTATTTTAGAAAGTAACCTGGAGTGGTATGGACATGTAGATAGTTTGTGTTCGAAGCTAGCTAGGATATGCTATGCCCTTTTCATTTCATCACAACAATGTAGTAGAGAAATAATTAAACAATTGTATTTCGGATGCTTCCACTCAAATTTAAAATATGGAATCATGCATTGGGCGAATTCCGCAGAAGCTCATAGAGCAAGAGATTCATGCAGGGAATATTTAAAAAAACTGGGTATTTTCACAATGATTTCCCTTTACATTTATGAAGTGACCTGTTTTGTATTTAATCATAAACGTTATTTTGAGACTGAAAAAGTCGAACATAATTACAATACAAGGAACAAAGATTATCTGTTGCCTCCTCAACACTCATCTGCTCGGTATCAGAAAAGTTTATATTACAATGGATGTAAATTATACAATTACCTGCCAAAATCTATACAAGAATCAAAAAATAAATTCCAATTCGAGAATAAAATGAAAAACTTGCTCCTGAAAAAATCTTATTACACCTTGGATGAATTCTTCTGTGATCCAATCATCGCTGACTGATGAATAATGTTTTTAGAGTAGACGTTCATATACTTTTTATGTTTATGTACCTGTGAAATCTTGTATATTATTATGTTTGTTTTATACCTACGATATTTATTTATTTATGTACTTTAGCCTAATTTTGACGTTTTTTTCTTAAACTGTATGTTTTTGAAACGAATAAATCTATCTATCTATCTATCTATCTATCTATCTATCTATCTACGTCAATGAGGTACTTTGTATGTCATCAATATTATTTCCGTATCGTATATCACAATGACTCTATTGTTCTATTATTTCAAAAAAAAACCATCGCTCATGGAATGTCAAATGTGAAGCAATGACAGCTCTTTCTATAGATGAGCATAACTTGACAGGAAATCAGATGGCTACAAGACGAAGAAATCGAAAATGCCGCTGTTATCTATTATAGCCGTAGAAAAATTATAGTGTATAACTTGCAAGGAATGCTAATTTCCTACTCGAATGATTGTAGCATTCGCCTATGGCTCATGCTGCAAACTTCATTCTCGTAGGAAATCACTATCATTCCGTGCTCGTTAAACAATATACTATTTTGTCGCAGGAGTACATCAACATCGGCGCGATCAACTCGCTCTTCGTCCTGGGCAGGTCGATAGGGTTCATCGGCCACTACATGGACCAGAAGAGGCTCAAGCAGGGCTTGTACAGGCATCCGTGGGACGACATTTCCTACGTGCTGCCTGAGCAGTACAACAACGATAATTAGATGCATTTATTCGACTAGGTTCGCGGCGAACTACTAGGCCAAAACTACACTGAATCGACTATGAGGGATCTCGTGCAGGGTGTTTCAATGGGGAACAGAAAAACGTTCGTCTTTGTAGCCGACATAGAGGTTTTGACGTTGCTAATTTCCAAGGAACTGCCCAGCATTATTCTTTCAATATTTGGTACACATGTTCTTCCACTATACAAGGTGTTTTTGAAATAAGTGCACATATTCAGTACATTAATATGATACAGTCTAGGGAATATTCCCATGATATCAGATTTTTTCTAATTCTTCTAATTTACGAGAAATTTCATCAGAAAAATTCAACAAAATACGAGAAAAAATCAAGTACGCCACTTTAAAACAATTCAAATGATTGAACTCCGCGTGATTGTGCCTACCGCATGGAAATCTGAACAGAGGCGACGTCAGATTTGCTACAGTGTAGAACTTTGGGTGGGAAAAGGGGTCTAACCTCAAATTTTATTTTGATCCCTAAATGTTTTTTATTAGTGCCATTCGATAGTACACGTCGAGCTTTCTCAGTGTTTGAAATATTTGCACTTATTTCAATGCCACCCTGTATAGATACGATTAACGTACTAGTCCATACGGTCATGCAGGCGGTTCAAAGAAGAGAATCATGTATTACTATGTACTGTTTGTTGAAGTCTTGTGACGTGATAGTATGGAAATCTTTTGGACACCTACCCTTAAAGTGATAACAACCGACTCCTGACCGATGGGAAAATAGGGACTAATACAATGAAACCTAAAGAACTCTTACTGGGCGCGGTTTCCAAGTTTGTCTATACTCTCAAATTCGCTAGATACCCGTTCACTATGCGAAGGAGTCAATTCCAACCCGGCTCGGCTCCTTAAAAATGTGTGATTTTGTAATCCTGGTAGCATCCGATGCCCTGGAAATGGTCCAGTTCCACTATGAGCTGTTGGTCCCGCTCTTCCCAACCCCGCACAAGTTTTGACTTCTAGGGAATTGGTTGCCAACTTGAAAGTAGCGATATAAAAATAAAAACAATACAAGCCCCATGTCTACCTGATCTGGTGAAATTGGTACCACAAGGAGCCATAAAACCAAGAAACAATAGTAGAAGAGAAGATCAGGCTCCTCTCGTTATTCGAAAAAAACACATGCTTCTCCACTGATGAGAGGTTTCGTCGATATTGAAGACACTCATGAACTGTTGTACTGAAAATTATCCGGTATTATGTTGACAGCAACATAGTTTTCCTCATATCCAAGCCATTCAAAGGGAAGTCAACGAAGGGATTCAGTGAGAATTGATTCAAATAAAGGACTAGAATGTTGGGGAACTTGTGAATTTGTAATATTTTGTATGTATGTACAGGGTGGTCCAAATTGAACACTTAAATGGAATGTCCTATTTTTGAACTATATAGACATCAACTGATGACGTTATCTGAAGATTAACTTTCAGGGAGGGTTTTTTTTTGGCAAATGTATTTTCTCAAACTGTAACTTTTGTTTATCATTTTTTTGTTATGAGAAGGTCCCTGAACCATCTCTCAACTTACGTCAATGGTCTAAGTACCAATAGTTTTTTTTGTCAAATATTGCACAATTTGAAAGTGCTTGACTTATCAATCAAAAATTTCAGCTCACTTGTTGTTCGTTTTTTTATTGTAAATATGAGTGAATTACTGCTGTGAATCGTTTCATTTCAATTTGACAGCTACCTCTGAATATTTGTCAAAGGAAAATTCAAAATATAATATAACTTGTTTCATCTTGACGCTGCTAGCTCCCTAATCGGACAAAAAAGATTCACTCATTCAGCCTTAACTGAATTCAATAAACTACCTGATAATATAAAAAATTGCAGAAATATAGGTATATTCAAAAATGAAGTAAAAAAACTGATTATTTCTGAGCGGACTGGATAAAATTAATCATGCCATTTTTTTTTTTTACAAATATTATTCTTCGTTTGCCAATTTACAGTTGTTGATATATTTTGCCTGATATATTTTTGAAATGGTAATGTCAAGTTCTGTCAACAAGATACATAAAAGAAGAAGAAGAAGAGAAAGAACCAGGATAAGAAGAAGATAATACAGGGCAATATAATATTTCGATTTCACGACGGCAATCTAATGAATTGGATCTTGGTTTTTTTCTCTGACTAGTACGACGTGAGTCGCTTGGGTACTTACAGAAAAAAGTACAAAATACCGAAGGAGTAAACAAGGCGGTTCGTTTGTTATGAGCCTATAAAGAATTAGTATAATAAATATCACCCTCTACCTTTGTCGGTTATGAAGAGTAAGACCTAATGAATATGGTATGGATTCCCAATGGAACACGCTGTTTTATAAACTTCATTCGCATTTTATGACTAGCACAAAATTATTTTTGAACTCTAGGTTCTATAGTCATTGGGATAAATGTGAATGGGACAAAAAGTATAATAGCTGTCGTTTCTGGTTTATTTTATTGTTTTTTCTTATCATAAAGGGGTGCTAATTTATTATCTGTTTGAGAATAAAACCTTCCATAATTTATTTCATTTGGAATTGATATTTATATTTTTATATTTATATTATGTTTGGTAGGTTCGTTAGTACGAGATGTCGGCCATAGTTTCAGAACATTTTCGAAATTTTAAAATGATTGTTTGCAGTAGCAATAATAGGTTTTATAGTTGTTCAATGTATTATTTGAATTAAAGTTATGTAAACACATTTTCACTCTTTTTTTTTTCATTATCCTCCTGGCTTTGAAATGAATACATGAATACATCCAAATTTCATACTCAAAACCCCTTTTCTACCATAGGCGTAGAACTTGATTTTTTAAATAATTGAACCTTTAAAAATTCTACGCCAATGGCAGAAAAGGGGTTTGAGTATGAAATTTGGATTGAGTACTCATTTACTACAAAAAAGTACCCTTGATAGCACTCGATTTTTACTCTCATGGTTTTGACAAAGTTTGTATTTTACTAATTATTGTTTATGTTCTAAAATTACTAAAATGCAAATTTCGTCAAAACCATGAGAGCAATCGAGTCTTATCAAGAGTACCTTTTTTAGAGTAAATGAGTTGCGCAATCTAAATTTCATACTCAAACTCCTTTTCTTCCATTGGCGTAGAATTTTTAATGGTGCAATTATTTAAAAAATCAAGTTCTACGCCTATGTATTATTATCGGACAACATTTTAACACCATTTTTTTCGCCACACAAAACTCTATCAATATACCAAATTTCAGCAAAATCGCATATGCTGTTTTAAATTTATATGGAAAAAACGATTTGAAAATTGTAACTTCAATTATCAGACCTCTACTCTAAATCAACAAGTTATGATAGGTATATCGTATGATCAAATATCAAATATAATTGAAGCCTTGTAGTAGTAGTATTCAGTTTATTTCAGTGCAATAGGTTTGATGAGTCTGATGTTTTACCTCAAAAAGAGGAAACTGAGTATAAGAAACAACCGAGCAAAATATTGAATAATGAAGTTTTAATCATCTTTAGTGGTATAAGCACGGTAATCGTGGGGTAATCTGTGGTATAAGCACTCGTTTTGAACACATCTGATTGACCTGCTAGCAAATTCGAATTTACCACCATATCAGCCTGAATCGTGATTGGTCATGGACGGATGTTTGGGCAAAATGAATTCTTGCATTAGTGCCTAGCAATGTTGCCAATCAGCTTATTTTATGGTTAGCTCTGGCGATTTTGTAACCCGTCTTGCTACTCAGAAACAAACCCCTCATTTTTCATAATTCCGACTTAGACCAAGATACTGGGTCGAAATCGAATAATTTCGAGATACTATGCTGAGTCGGAATTATGAAAAATAATTGTGGAGGCCCTTCAACGCTTTCATACTATCCTGATATTTCATCTAGCCTAGCTAATAATTGAATATGACTTATGAACTTCTATACCACATCTCACCTCTATAGCTCCCTGATGATTTTTAAAAATTTTGAAGCGCATAAAAGGGAATCCCTAATATGTTCATGGAAAATATATCGCACGTAGACAGCATGACTCATATTTGAAAGCGGGTCACCGTCATACATTTTTTATCTCTGGAGCGATCATTTTCACTGAGATGTTTAGAGGAATTATAAACATCTCAATTTTCACCATTTCATTTTTGGAATGTAGAGGGAGGAAAGGTGTGTATTTCGGAGGTAAGCGGCGTCCATGCACTTTTTTAAAAAACCAATGCCTACGACTAGATCACATTCAGGAGCTCAAAAATCCGGAATCCATATAAGCGATTGAAAATTAAAAAATATTCAATATTAACGATTCTACAGTGAGCCTCATTTCAAACGGGCTCCCCTCTATATCCAGCTATTAGTCGTGCGATTCGTACGTACTTTCAGACTAATAATGTATAACCATCAATATGATCAGTCTTTCAAAGACGAACATCATTTAGGACAGTGCCATGCTTTTTATTGTAAGTAATAAAATAAAGGGATCGATTTTTATGAAATCATATATAAGTAATTTTTTTGCAAGAGAACTATAACGTCATATTATTGTTCCTCATGCTTTCTAACCTCCATATAAAAAAAATCACCCCATTCCAAATAATCAACAGGAATGGCTTCATTTTTTCATTTTCAGCGTTGGATATAAAGTTAATTCAAATTAACTGCGAATTTTGGGAAGTTCAATAGCTCCCTCCGGTAGGTAGGAAATCGTGATTTGAAAGAAAAAACAAAATATACTATTTTATGTTATTCTCACCGTTTCTGGGAACATAATAATGAGGTTCGCTTTTCAGATGCGCCTTTTTTCAAAACCCTCCATTGGCGAATCATATAAAAATTCACATATCATATGGGGGTTTATTGAAACCATGAAGAACAAGATTTTATATGGTCAGTTTTCCTATAAAAAATTACTACTATGATTTCATAAAAAACGACCATTTTGATAGAAACGCACAGATCTGTCCAAAAGGATGTTTGTCTTTGAAAAATTGATCAAATTGATAGTTATTCATACTGGTATTACTGGTCCAAATTTGGTACGAATCGCACGACTAATAGCTGGGATATAGAGGGTGGGCCGTTTTGAAATGAGACACACGCTGTAGATAATCGTTATTAATGATTAATATTTTTCCATTAAACTTGGTACAGATCCATTTCAGAGGACATCGATTCCAGTGGTGTGCGCGGGTTTTTTCTAAAAAAATCGCAATAATATATGGATTCTGGATTTTTTCACCCTCCGAATGTGATCTAGTAGGCCTAGGTTTTTTAAAAAAGTGGACGCCGCTTATTAGCTCCGAAATACACCTTTCCTCCCTCTAGATTTCAAAACAAAATTCGTGGAAATCGCTCCATATATAAATACAAAATTTATGAGAATGCATGGCATATATGGTACCTTTGGGGGATAATATATAGATTGGTAACATATGCAAAAAATTTTCGTCTTTCTAGATACATACAGTCGAGTTTTGGTATAGAGATGTCGATCGTTTTTGATAATAACTAATAAAACATTAACATATTATGCTTATATAATGGTTCACGGATGTAGGGGGTGATATTTCAAATATCGAGAAAATCCTTTATGAATATTCTGAGAATATTCAGAATAATCGTCTCAGAATATATATATATATGATATTGATGTTCATATCAATATTTATAATGTTCACCCTGACACAACCTATTATTCTCTAGCCTCAATGCCGATATTGCTGATTATCCCACTCATTTTATTCATCAATAATAAGGTTCGTGGCGAAGTGGATATAAGGTTATTTCAGCTTAAGATAAAGGATCATTTATAATTATGTCATTCACCCAGTTCACAGGTTTCTCAACAATGAAATTTTGTTCTCCAAGTTCCATTTTCCTGTTTTCAAAATCATGAGTATATTGCTATAAGTATAATTGATTAACTAAAAGTGGCTTGGAATTTTTATTGAAATGGCCAGATCCAGGCCAGATTTGCGCACATATCGTGTTGGCAAGCTGGCAACACTGCTAAAGACAGAGAGAACGCAGAGAGATAAATTGAAGGTACGTCAAATTGACGTCAAATCGTCAAAATATCAAATCGAATAGGTCGCGTGCAAGAACTGTCAGATGACCGACCCTGGAGGCAAAACATATTTGTTTACAAGTGATCGAAATAGTTTTCCACAATTATTTTGGCATATGAATCGTATTTTTCCGCTATTCATCAATTCGCTAATGCCTCACATTGTGCTGTTGTAGAATGCACAAAAACTGCAGCAAAAGATGAAGAAATCCGGATGGTACATTATGATTCAAAAGTAAGTACCTACTATAGTCACTCACATAGTTTTCATTTTTGAAATTTGGTTATTTCTCTGATTTCTCATCGGAATTCCTTCTGCAATAGGATCAGCTAATAGAAATATACCTGAAATTTCTAGAATAATGCAAGAAGATTGGATTCATGCAATCAATCGGTAGGACTGGTCTGACATGCTGACGATCGTGTGTGTTGTAGACATTTTCAATCTATTAGCAGCATTAGCTTGAATTGCAGAAGTGGCAGAAGGCAGAAGGAATTTTAATAAGGAATGACAACATTTCATAATGCTAACTATGTGAGATTACTATTTACCTGAAAAATCATATTCCCTAGTCTCTTGCTGCATTTTTTGTGCATTGTACAACAGCACAATGCGAAGGCATGCTTGAATTAATGAATAACGCAAGAAACACGATTCGTATGCCAAAATATTGTGAAAAACTATTTCAACCTTTTGATTCCTCTGTAACCAAATGAAAAAGTGAGGTTGTGTTTCAATAATTCACAGAAGAATGAGGTTGTGTTTCAATAATTCACAGAAGAATGAGGTTGTGTTTCGATATTTTGCCTCCAGGGTCGGTCTTCGTGCACGCGACCTATGTTTACTTTGTATGGATAGGTTATGAATAATAAAATTTCAATAAAATGGAAAATGCAAGTATTGTGAATAAATTAAGTGAATCTATAGGCACAACAGAACCTGCTTTGAAGCTATTGTTCACAATTTTTGCAGGTATGATTACTTTCATTTATAATGAGTATGCATTGGTAAATGGCCCAAATTCCAAAGATTCCGAGCCAAAGTTCAAATAAAAATAAAATCTGCATAGTTAAGTAGGTACTCGTACCTTTATTTAAAAAAGCTTATACAACATCCCATGTCTACTATATTAGAATTAAGTAAAAAAAAAACTGATTATTTCTGAGCAAACTGGATAAAATTAATCATGCCATTTCACTATGTTTTTTTCTACAAATATTATTCTTTGTTTGCCAATTCACAGTTGTTGATATTTTTTGAATGATGAAATGTTTACCTATAGGTATATACTTAATAATGTACTTCCTTATACCAGAGCCTATTCTGCCTGGAAGTTATTTGTTCAATAAATAAATAAATAAATAAATAAATAAAAAAAAGAAAATTTTGAATTTAACATTTTGCACAGCAATGCCTAGGGTTTATTAATTTCCGAAAAACTATTAGTGAACTAAATTATTTTTAAATCATTTCAAAATATTCAAGGTAGGTAATACCTAACACATCATTAATCACTACCATCAATAGTAAAAGCACCTCCAGGAGCACAAATGGATATTACCAATTTTCACAGATGATTTGAAGTTACTTTTAATGTTTTCATGGGACACATAAGAAGGAACTGAAGGAAGGCATGAATAGATATTTTTTCAATATCCATAGTCCATATCTCTGTCCATATCAATGGATCTATGTATTTTATTATGAATAAAGGTGAAGAACATCATTTGATTGAGAACAAGGATTTTTTTATGAGATTACAAAATCATTCAAAGAACATCCTTTTGGTGTGTATTATCATTTAGTTTTCTCTTTGAATGTTGAAAAATCAAAAGTTGAGTTCCAGTTTAAGATGTCCTGTTTTATCTGATATCTCATCAAAAAGTTCACTCAAGTCCTGAACTTATATAAAAATGTACCAGAATCATTCAAGAAGTTCAGATCCTCTAAATTTAAATAAACTGTCAAAGTGTCAAACATCATATAATAATCAACTGAAACACAGTTTTGAAATTTGGTAGATTGATTTCAGCCAAGGGATCTAATGCAGAATATAATATTATGTAAACACCATGATATATGGAATTACAAACAACAATTTTAGAACAAAAAATCCATCTTATGTTCTACTTTTAACATTTTTTCTCTTTAATATTTTGTAAAACAAGATATTTTTATAACTATGGACATGTTATGAACTAGTTCTGAACTATATGAACTGTGTAAGGAAAGTCATTTTCAAAGACACCAATACATTCTATTCTATTCTATCATAATCCTATCACAAACACATATTTTGTTTTTGGAGAAAATTATACCTATTTTATCAGAAGTTTTGACTGCAGCTGAATATTTACTGTAATCTCTTCTTTATAGGTTATCCATTGGCTCTCATCCATAGAAAGTATGTTTATGGGAAAGAAGCTAGCCTACAGCATTTGTTTTTCATATTATCCGGTTTTTCTCTAGGGTATTGGAATTATGGAAGGGATATGTATCATTGTGTATTCACAACATTCTTCACTTATTGCACATTGTTACTGCTCAATGGAACAGCATCTGCTGTTGCTGTTACATTTATTTTCAATCTAGGATATTTACTGACAGGTGAGATTCAAATCCTACTGACATTATCTTTGATCTTGAAATTCAAGTCCATGTGTCAATCACAAATATTCAATAATAAATCACATTTTAGTAGTAGTACATGTTTCTAGCCTATTCCAGCTCATCAGCATTTGTGTCATCAGCTGAATGTGTCATACAAATGTGCAGGAGAATACACATACATTATACAGTAGTCATGATTATTATAAAATCAAAAACCCACCTGAGAAGGGTGAGGCTTTTTGTGTTATCATGTTGTCAGCAACTACTGGCAAAGTAGTAAATCCAGTATCTGTCAAATGTAATTCTCCTTCATCAATGTCATTCATGTTAAAAAATATTTGTTTTTGTTCTGATTTAAAGTTATCAACAATTCACTAGTAGTTGAACTAATAATCACATGGAATCATTTTTTAAAGTGACATCAATTTTATTCACCTTTGACATCTTTGTGCTGTCTAACAGAAAATGAATAATTTATTTATTTATATTTATAATATATATAATAGTTGAATAACAGTTTTTATTTTCAGTAACAATACAGTAAATAACTATTCTAACATTGTTAATTAACTAATCTAGTAGATAACAACCCAGGTAGCACAGTGATAACACAATGACGTCCTGATTTGGAGATATAATTATTATTATATATATAATTATTTATTTTCGTACAGTAATTTTTCAACAATATAAACATGTATCACGATTTTTTTATAAGAATGTGCGTGTGCTGCGTTTAATAATTAGTAACTGATTTTCTCTATTCTACTTTTATCAACTGAATTTACAATAATGATAAATAACGGTCACAATAGAGGTTGAGAAATAGTAATAATGGAATTATGAAATCTAATGCAATACATAACAGTACTATCATAAAAGACCTAATCAGTAAGAAATTTCATTATCTAGCAACCAGAAAATTATTTTTTTTCGTTATACTTGTAAGGACGATTTTTAAATTGTGAGGGTATGATATTGAATATTTTTGGCGCAATATAATGAAGTGATCTTTGTATTGATGTAAAGGATGTGTTAGAAAATGTGACGTATTTCAGACTTATAGCTCATTATTAGGTATTACCCTACATTTTTGAGGTATAACTAACAAAGATCAATCCTAGATATTTAGTTTTAGATACTAATGAGATTTTGTGAGTGCAATTGCAATTAGCAAAGTCCTGGCTGTTAGTGGTGTGAATCTTTATTGTGTTATTAACATGAAGTTAGACTTGTCCACATTAAGCGTCAGTAAGTTAGTATCAAGCCATGTTTTAACTCAACTTTACTCATTGCTACTTCAGCTTTTTTATATACAAGATCCCAAGTGGTATCATGAAGCATAGTAACTGTGTCATCTGCGTAACAGGCCACATCTCTTCCACATTCCAATTGGATTAGGTTATTTATATAGATGGTGAATAAGACTGGACCTAGCACTGTGCCCTGTGGCACACCGTATTCTACTAGGCAACACTCACTTATGGAATCTCCAACTTTGACCTGCTGAGATCTCTGATTGAGATAGGATTTAAACAAGTCCAAGGCAATACCTCTAATACCCAAATTGTACAGGGTGATTCACCATAAATGTCCCCCATCTAGCCCACTTATTTTTGAACCGATTTAAAAATTTGAAACATCATATAAAATGATTTTTCAGAAATTTTTTTCCCGTTGCATCAGAAAAAACCGGGTGCTCGTAACAAACGATCTACAGAGTACTACTTGATTTTTTCGAATGGAACACCCTGTATTTCATTGTATTCTAAGATTCTCCCTGAAGAGCTGATTTCATCAATCTATCACACTTGTGGTCTAGCGGGAATGATTACAGAGATATAGGGTGTTCAAAATCGAGGTTTTTCAACTGAAGGGTTTTTTGTGTCGAAACTATTCATTATTGGTCAAAACGGCTCTAATGTCTCTATCTGAACTTTTGATTTACTATCTACTGACATTTGATTGGAACATATAAAGTGTGGTTCAAGATTCAGAATTCTGATCACCCTGTATCTGTTCCAATTATCAAAAAATGTCAGTAGATAGTAAATGAAAAGTTGAGATACGGACATGAAAGCCGTTTTGACCGATAATAAATAGTTTCGTCACAAAAAAAACTTAATGTTGAAAATTTTCGATTTTGAACACTCTATCACAATCATTTTCGCTAGACCCCAAGTGTGATGCATTGATGAAATCAGCTCTTCAGGGAGAATCTAAATATGAAATGAAAAATAGGGTGTTCCATATTAAAAAATCAAATAGTACCCCGTAGATCGTTTGTTCCGAGCACTATGTATTTTCTGATGTAGCGGAAAAAAACTCTGAGCTAGAGGGGGAGGGGACATTCATGGTGAATCACCCTGTACATACTGTCTAGTAAATGTCAATGATGATAAAATGGTCACTTTAAATGGGAGGGGACATTCATGGTGAATCACCCTGTACATACTGTCTAGTAAATGTCAATGATGATAAAATGGCCACTTTTAATGGCATGAGGACAAGTACATAGAATAACTGAAGTAGCAATATAACATTGTACATTCAATGTAATATTACATTGTACACTCGAGGGTTGGTTAAATTATGGCAATTTTATGTCTAACAAAATGCCGTTCTGAAACTCGAAAAGTTCCAAATACTTCCAACGATTTAAAAAAAAAAACGAATATTCTTTCATTTTAAATTTTGTATCACTATTTGAATATATGTAACAAAACAAATTACACATTCTCATTTCTACTTTTTCTGCTCTACAGGATGTTGTCATCAGATTTTCAAACCGACGTTTCGTCTTTAAGCAGCCATCATCATCTTTATTTTTCACAATATGGCCCTAAATTTTTTGTTATGGATTTTGAGAGCTTTTGATCTTCCAAAATCAACGGTGTATCGCACTTACAGCCTGATTTTGTAGTGTATAAATTTTTCAAACAAAGCTCCAGATGTAGATTCTCCAAAATCGATAGAAACTCTTATTTGAAGAATAATAATTCTTATAAATATTGGTCGCAAGAAGCTTTGTTTCCAATATACAGGATGTTGAAATTGAAAATAAATTAACACAATTATTTTTATAAACATCTTGTATGAGTTGAAAATATCATCAATTGTGTTTATCCAATAATAGGACTTACAGGAGCAGTTCTCTTGAATGAATTATTCGACACCTACACCAAAATTGGAATTTTAACAAGAGGGCATTTTCCGTTAAAACCTGTTTTTGTAACAAAAAACATTGATATTGCCCTAACGCTGAAAAATTGTAGGAATGTAAATGTTTACAGAAACTTGTGTGTCGTATTTTTGTTTCGCGATTTTCTAGTAATTGATCGTCCTGTTTAGAGCTAGTTTTCAATTGGCCTTTTGTTTTTTTTTGTGTTTTCAACTTCCAATGAAACACTGTATAATATATGTGGTTGAAGTTGGTCGAATAAGTTGTGAATTACCCTGTAAATTGGGATTATCGTCTGTGTTTTTTGGAATTTTCAGGTTATTATTTCTCAAGTACTCAGAACTATGACATCAACTGGACAATGCCACAATGTATACTTGTCTTGCGTTTGATTGGTAAGTTGTTGATCTTATTAAGTGACGAAATTGTTATGATAATGATAACAATTTTGAATTTTCATATATTATCCTACATCATTTAAAATTTTATCTTGTACCTATCTGAAAGAGATAATCTGATAAATTGATTGTCAATATATTTGGATGCCTTGAATATGTACCTACTTGATTGCACATAAATAAATGAAACAATAATCATATGACTAATTAAAATTGTTGAACAATTTTCTTTCAATTTCTGTCGAAACTAAATTTTGTGATTTTCTAAAAATATATTTGTAATAATTTCGATGAATTCTTGATCCAATGAAACAGTTATATGGTTGCAAAAACATCAAATACCGGGTGATTCTCCAAGGTGGCTCACCCCTAAAAATGTTTTTTATTGAATGTACCAAAACGAAATTTGTGAATAATAGTTCAATTGTCATTTTTTGACATATTTACCTGCTTTGCCGGAAAATACCTCTGTAAATTATTTTATAATCGGTCAGGGATTATCATAACGAATTCAATGACACCAGATTTGATAGGGTTATTTCAAAATTTGCATTCCAAGTTTCCATAATATGCTCAATGGGTGTGACGGCGCGCAATAGCGAAATGTCTTTCTCTGTCATACTCATTGTGCATATGGAAACTTTGAATACGAATATCTTCGTAATCATTCGAAATAAATCCATCAACAACAAGGTGTCCCATTCAACAATCGATTGCTTGGCCAATTCCGGTCAAACTGGAAGTATGGCAAAGCAGATAAATGGGTCAAAAAAGTCAATTGAACTATGATTGGACGTAGTTATGCAAAATGCTAGTTTCAAGATATTGACTTTTACACGTTATGAATCATTACCTATTTAATCAGTAATATTATGCCTTATTGCTACTTTCTTATCGTCTCACATGTTGTGCAAAAACAGAATTCAATGAAAAAAAAACTCAGTTTCAATTTCCTCAAACAAAAATGGTTTAACAAGAAGTGCGATGGTTTCTTTTGTTATTTTTAATTGTCTGAGGATTTTGGTAAAAACCTGAAGAGTGATAGGATTCATCTTAATGGTATACCGAGAAACTATCAAACGGAGATATACAAAAAGGAACCATTCCACGTAAACCTCGTGGTTCTTTTTTTTTTTCAAGCAATATATCTTCAATCAGGATTTGATTACAATGTGGTATAAATACATACAATACTTTTACACATTTTCAACTTTCATAATCTATACATTGCATAGTCCCAATTCAAGAAAACCCCTAAGCAGTAGAAAATACTGGTAACGGGGATTATAACTAATAACATTCTGTCCTATATGTACAATGGAAATATAGTAATTCATAGAATTAATATTGATTTTTATACAGTAGAATTTTTCAGGTACTTTCTAATTTCCTTAACGAATAACTTTTCATTTGGTATTTCCTTAAATGCTTGTGGTATTGAATTATATACATGTATGCACCTATTCATAGGATTATTTAGTGCAACATTCGTTCGAATATTTGGATAGTATATGTTATTTTGATTTCTTACGTTATAGTTATGTATTTCATTGAGGTTCAAGAAATTTATATTTGTTTTTTGTTTGCGATTTACTATTTTGTATGTGTGTTTACATTGCTCTAAGTTTAGGATTTCATTTAGTTTGTTTAATTTTGTTGTTTCGTATACAGTATTCGTTGGTGTTAAGTAGTTGATAGAGAATAATATCTTAATAACCTTGTTTTGCAATCTTTGCATTTCTTGAAATGACGTTTTATCACATGTTCCCCATATTACGATCAGATACCTAAAGCAAAGAGGAGAGGGGAAAGAGTTTCCACTTGGAGTATTTATGAATGAAATAGTGAAACTTAGATGATGACCTTGAAATAACCCAAATGAATGAACTGGCACGATGGGTTACGCTCCGCTCATTGGTTGGAAGCAGGTTGAAGTATTGATTCAAAGAATATAGGTTAGTCACCAAGAAGCTTCACTTCAAATGCGCGGGAAAACTGACAAATGACCTTGAATTTTTACTACGATCAGATGTCAGCTGTATGTTTACTGTTTGTCAACTAATTTCTTCTCAGAGATTTGGCAAATTTTTCAACAGTGACAAAAGTGGATTTAATCTGCACAAAAGCGATTATTATTTTTATAGACTTGTGTTTTTCTGCTAAGTTTCAGTGGAATCATCATCATTTTTCGTTTCTTGTTATCATTTTACATAACCTCAAAATATTGTGGTATAGGTCGCGTGCAAGAACTGTCAGATGACCGACCCTGGAGGCAAAATAAATTACATAACCTCACTCTTCTTTTATGTTTATATCTGTCATAGATAAACTACATTGTTTTTTGGAAGGATTGGAAATAGTTTTCTCTCATTATTTTTGGATAACGAATCGTGGTTTCTGGTATATTTATTGATTCAAACATGCCGTCGTGTTGTGTCGTTGCACAATGTAGAAGAAATGCAGCGAGAGATGAAGGATTACGTTTTTTCAGGTAAATTGTCATCTAACAGTCCTGCTAACAGTGCTAACAGTGCTAACAGTACTGTAGTCTCACTCATATTCTCACAGTTTTCAGTTTAGAATTTTGTAATTTCTCTTTAGGATCCCTTCTGCGATAGGAGCCAATAAGAAGATCTGCGAAGTTTCTAAAAGAAGGCAAGAAGCTTGGATTTGTGCAATCAAACGGGAGAACTGGTCTGACACGCTGACGAAATATGGTCGTGTGTGTTGTAGACATTTTCACTCTGGTGAATTATGAAATAATATGATTTGATTCAATTTATTTTGTTTTCAGGTCACCAGTATTTTATTTTAAAGTAGAATGAACTTCCATCATTGTCTGACTCTCTCCAAGCTGTGATCTGTATATTGACTGATGCTATTTGAAACAGTGGATTTCTGTTCATATTTTCTTTTAGGATTCATTGGGAACCAAATACCTACAAATTATGGAATATTCAATTTTAATGATTGTTGCAGGTGAACCAGCTCCTTTACATGATGAAACTCATCCTGATTGGGTACCATCCATCAATATGGGACATGGAATTGATCAAAGTAATACTGATCCAATTTCTGATGTATATAAAAGTTTACAAAACAAAAACCAGGTACTAGACATGGATTTTTGGTATTCTATAGAAGATTGGTCAACAGCAGAGTGGATATTTTTTTTGCCTTTACTTTTTTTCAGACTGCATAGCATAGCTCATTCCACATGATTTTTTTGGTATTCTATTTTGGATTAGCCAACATCTGGGTGGATATTTTTTTGCCTTTATTTTTTTTTAGACTGCATAGCAAAGTTCAATTCATCCAGTTATTAATTCATTAGATTCATTACAGCATGATTTCCCAAGTACATCTGATCACAACAACATTGAAGAGGCTGATGAATGTGAGATGGAAGGTGAGGATTCAGGGTTTGCTCTTCTGAAAGCTCAAGCACAGATAAACAAGTTGACAGAAGAGCTGAACTGTCTCAAGTTAGATGAGAGTTACTTGAGGAAACATGATGATATAGTATTATACTATACTGGATTTCCTCAATTTGTGTATGTAGAGAATATTTTTAAAATTTGTGGACCATATCTAGTCAATAGTAAGTTATCAAAATTCCAACAACTACTGCTCACATTGATGAAGCTTCGACTCAACTTTCAATATTCAGACCTTGCACATAGATTTCAATGTCACAGAACCACCATTTCAAGAATCTTTGAGAATGTAATAAATATTTTATATGGTAAATTCAGGACATTGGTAAGTTGGCCATCTAGAGAGGATTTGCAGCTTCTAATGCCTCAATGTTTTAAAAATGTTTTCAGCAATAGGACCACAGTGATAATTGACTGCTTTGAGGTATTCATTCAGAAATCTTCAAATCCTGAAGCCTCAGCTAGGACTTGGTCTCACTACAAACATCACCATACCATAAAATTTTTGATTGGCATATCCCCTCAAGGAGTAATTATTTTCATTTCTAATGCTTATGGTGGTCGGGCCAGTGATAAATTTATTGTAGAAGATTCAGGATTTTTGGATAATCTCATCAGAGGAGACCTTGTCCTAGCTGATAGAGGTTTTACTATTGATGATGTTGTCAATGTCTATTGTGCAGAAGTTCAGTATCCTTCTTTTTTAAACAAGAGAAAGCAGTTGAACGCTGTAGATACTGAAACCACTAGAAAACTTGCCAGTGTTCGAATTCATGTGGAAAGGGTAATTGGACTCCTCAGGAGGAAATATAGAATTTTGTCGGAGGAGTTTCCAATACATTCTCTAAAAAAAGGAGATGAAAATTATGCACTGATTGACAAAATTGTGGTTGTTTGTTCAGCATTTGTCAATTTATGTCCAGGAGTAATTCCATTTGATTAGATCATACATTTCACAGTATATATTCTCTATTTTCAGATCAGAATAAACATTATTTTCAATTCAAATACTCTCTGCAACTGAATAAAACTACAAAGAACCCTTCATAATATGGTTATTAAAGGTATATATAAACATGTGGTGTACCACAAGGGACAGTTCTACATAATTCATAAACTATGAAATTGAATAGGTAGACTGAAGTTATTTGCAGATGATATAACATTAATATATTTACGTCCAGGATCCTAATGACATTATCTAAGATATTAAAAGTGATTTGAAAAAGTACCATCTTGGCTTAAAATTCATAAACTAGCTCTCAACTGCAGTAAATCTTCTTATATGTTTATATATATATATATAAAAAATGTGTATTAAAATACATTTTCATTCAATAACAGATTCATTGAAAATACTGATGTACATGATTTTCAGGTCTATATCTATGAAATATTAACCTGGACAAAACATTTATTGAGGAAAAATCGCAATCCTATCACTGGATATTTCATTCAATTGGAAATTTTACCTGTTAGATTCTTGAAGGGTATTTATATTTGTCTTGGAGTATAACCACCTATCTATGTGGGTAAATTCGAATATTACACGTTTGAGACTGACGATACTAAATGAAATTACAAAATAAAACAAAAAAGTACATTCTCAATTTAGATCTATACTATAGGAATCTGTTTTGTCAGTAATAATATGCTATTAATAATAAAATACAATCCATACTTATGAAACAAGACAATCAAATTCCTTGAATGCAAATAATGTTGAGTCAAATTTTAGAATACAATCGATATTCCATAGTAGAATAATGTTATATAACTCAACTTTTAATGATGTGAATAATATAAATAATGAAGCAGAATGATTTAAAGTAAAAAAATAAAAGGAAATGTTTGCTTAGTACCTACACTATCATAATTCATGATAATTCCATAACATATAATATACATTATTTATTCATGATTTGAATTCTTGAAACGGATGTTGTTTTTTCATTGAAAAACCATTATATTGTGCAAATTCTCAATTTCAGATTTTTTATTCGAAATTCTTCAGTGTATTTTCAACAAATATGAAATTCAATGTTCATCATGGCAAATAGCCAATTTTATTATATTGAGTCAATAGAGAATGTAAATTCTCAATATACAGAGGTATCTCTGTGTTCTCATTATTTTCATGTTTTTAATAATATACCTGTGAGAATATTCCTTTTCAAAATTTCCATACCCAATCAAGGGGTTCCAACTTGAAGGATGGAAATTTGCTTTTCAGACCTCCAATTACAGATTCATGATTGGGTTTTCTCAATTCAACATATTTCTCCACATGAATTATTTCTTAATTGTATCATAGTTGCATATATATGTTATGTTCTATATATATGTGTACGATGGTTGTATAATATATAGTTTGTGTTGTATATATGTATATATTTTTTGTTGTATATATGCTGTCTGTATATATGTTATGTTGTATATATATATATATTTTATCAAATATAATAAACATCTGAATTTTGAAACAAACAGATGAACACAAACATATATGTCCAGAGGTTAGCAGATATATAATTTTTGGAGATCATTTAAGTTATTCATTTCTCTGAATTTCATTTGAATTTATTCAGATATTACTTTTACTGTAAAAGTTTTTTTTCAATGTTCTTGATTTTCAAAATATCTTATTGTTGAGGTGAAATTTTGTTTTAAGCTATGAATAAAGACTTAATACTGACAGGTATTTTATTTGGTTGGGAGGTAGGTATTCAATGATTAGGCATAACTAGGAAAAAAATATACTTAATTCATTTTTTCTGTGGGAAAGGAATAGTGGTGCATATGCTTATATTGAGAGTAATAAAAGATGCAAGACAAGTTCTCATTTTCATATTCTCAATATAATATCATGAGGAAAACCCACAAAAACTCATGACCCACTAGAAGTACTTACAATTCATTTCAATAAGAATATCGCCTAATGTTGATAAAACAAAATATAATGTAAATAAATTTGAGCTTCTCAGAATTCTCTGCTTGAAGTGGACTCCATCAACAATTTGTAGACTGTCCCTGTATGGCTCATCTGAAACAAAAATTTGATAGACGAGTTAATCAGAAAATCGCCTAAAGTTAATAGAACAAATTCAAACATATCAGAAGTATCTGCTTGAAGTGGACCCCATCAACAATTTGTAGACTGTCCCTGATGTAGGCTTCATCTGAAACAATAATTCCACAGACAGGTTAATCAGAAAATTGAAGTAATTTCTTTATGATGATTTTATAATAGTGTCCTTTGCTGTTGTGACTGTCACAAATGACCTTTGTTGAATTCAACTTTGAAAAGGTTTTCCCTTCATTTTGATGGCTTCCATAAGCATAATCCATTCCTAAAAAATATGAAGAAGTACCTATATGTATTTATAATTTCAAATTCAATTGGTTCATTCTCCTCGACATTTTAGGTCCTGCATAAATCACAAATCCATAATCCAACTGGAATATCCATCAATCCTACACAGTTGAAGTGGTACCATTCAATTGCACAATATCCAGACTCACATGCAATCATGGGATTATTTTTGTCATCTTCCTGTTGGCATAAGCAATATAGAGGAGGTTTGCTAGGTCCTGGGTGTGTCAATTCTGAATCTGGTTCTGACTGTGTTGGGTCTAAAATGAGGTCTGTCTGTGTTGGGTCTAAAATAGGTGTTGGGTCTAAAAGGGGTGTTGGGTCTAAAATAGGTGTTGTGTCTAAAACAGGTTCTGGCTCTGTTCTTGTATAAAATTTTCCAAGGGCTTCAGGTAAAATGACTTTGTTGAAAAATAACTGTGCCTTTTTCTTCTCTCTTTCCCAAAACTGCTGATCAAAATGAACCACACAATAGGCAAAATCCTTCTTGCTCCATGCAATGAAATAACAATTTTCTAAACCTGTTAGAGCCATCTGCATTTGCACCTGGTAATAGTATTCATGGTCTTCCTTAAGTGAAAATTTTCCATCCCTCTGAATCATGTAAGTTTCCTTCCTGATCAAATCAGTGACACCAGCAAATCTAGCACAGTAGGGACATTTAACTTCAATGACATAAGTACCACAGCAATCACATGTCACCAGCCCATCTGGGGATGCTCCAAAATAGGGGTATTTTGGATTTATGAAAAGTCCAATAGAATCGCTTTCAACATTCCTATGTGATTTTTGTAGCTCTCTCAGCAAATCTTCCTTAGCAACACTCTCATGTTGGCACCCATAATCCAAAGCTTTGATTTTATATCTATGAGTCACTGGATAACATATAGATTTTATGAGAGATATAGAAGGTTTGTCAATTTTAGTTCTACAGCATTTTTTGAAATTGGAAGCTGTTACCCTTCCTGCCCTATAATTGTACCAGGATTTTGATTTTGATTGTTCTCTAGTCTCTCTTTCAATTTGCTTACACTCTTCATATGTTAAAGATATATCAACATCACCACCTAAAAAATATTTAAATAATATTCCCAATGAAAATAAATGAATGCAATCATACCCATTTTCTGGAGCTCTGACAGAGTAGAATTTTTATAGGCATCCCTATATAAGTTCATGATCATGAACTTCTGATGTTTACATCTTAAGTCATCCAGCAATGATTCAGAAAATGGTTTGGTAATGGAATGAAGAACTGCCCCTTTGGCCTCTGCTAAATTTCTCAGTAACTCATCTTTCTGTTCCTTTGTAATGGAAGATATATCTAATGGTGCCTTCCTGGTGTATAAAGGTTCATCTTCCATGAGTTTCAATTTCTTGGGATTCACAAGATTCAAGTTTAACACACGGCATGGTTCAGCTGGTTTATTTGATGGAGGCATCCAATATGCTTTCACACCTGTTCTGGTTACATTCTCCCGTTTACGAATGGCATCATCAATAGAAAATAAAACTGCAGCTACATGAGTGCAAACCTCTCCTAAGCCAGCAACACAATCACAATGAGCACTTAGAATGGTTCCATCTCCCAGAGAAATAATCCATGGAGTTAATAGTTTATCATTAAGTCTTTGTGAATGCATGACCTGAAAAATTATATAGGTAAAAGTTCTATGTTCTTCTCTGAATATGTCTATTGTACCTTTCCAATAACTAGAATATGAGAATTAATATGTTTCACACATATTTTTTTCACCCATCCACAAATGGCTAGATTGTAAGCCTCCAAGCTTTTATATGCTTTCATCTCGGTCATAGTGAAAGCACTCTTTGTAGTAACCAAATAGTTGACGATGTCTGGATACATAATTTGGGGAAAGAGGGAAATGTCTGCTGATAATTCTTCCATCATGAAGAGATAAGGGTCAATGCCCAACACTGAAATTTTCTCCACATATCGTTGGCGATGAACATCATCTAAACTTGAACAATATGTTCTCAGGTCCATTTTTCAGAATGATCTCTCGAATGCAGTGAAAAATAGTGAAAATGTTCCAAAAAACAATGTAGTTTATCTATGACAGATATAAACATAAAAGAAGAGTGAGGTTATGTAATTTATTTTGCCTCCAGGGTCGGTCATCTGACAGTTCTTGCACGCGACCTATTAGTGTAGGTATATTTGATTTTTTCTAGTGTCTAGGGTTGCTGAGGTAGAAATGATATATTTTTGTAGATAAACTTGGCAATGGGGAGACCTGGAGGACTAAAATGTGCAGTCAAAGACTGCAAGAGTAAGTACTTAGATAATAATCAACATACACCATCGAGATTTTTTAGGTTCCCTAATCCTAGGACCCAAGAAGTGAGAATGAATTCATGGCAACTGGCGTGCAATGATGAATTGATAAGGGCTACTGATCCTATATTTTGAGGATCATTTGATAGAAAAGCACAAACTGAAAGAAAATGCTGTTCCCATACTAAACTTGGTGGTAAAATGGTCCTGATTTTATTGTATTTTACATACTTACACTTGATCTTATAGGTATCTAAGGTATCTTTATCAGGCTCCATACATGGGGAGCATTCATATTTCAGTGATGAAAATATAGAAGTAGGTCATTTTATGGAAATAGATGATAGCTCTGAAGATGGGATGGACACAAGAGCAAGAAGCATTGGTACCCAAACAGAACCAGATATGGTGGACACAGGAACACAGACACTTGTGCAGAAGTCTGATTCTCAAGTGCAGACAGAAAAGCAACTTTCAGCTATCACACCAAGAAAGATCAAATTAATCAAGAAAATAAATGTGGTATATTGAAAACTATTTCCTACATTTTACTGATTTATTTTGTTATTGATTTGATTAAAATCTTCATTCGAAATGATGGTTATTTTTATTTCATATCTGCAAACCTACCTTGAATACTGAAGGAAATAATTTCAAGGAATTTCTCAAATGATTCATTTTATTTCCTTCAGTAAGACTGAGCAGAATGATTCATCAGCTTATGGAAAAATAAGATGAATTGAAGATGTTCATTTAGAAGATATCCTGAGATCTGTTCCTAACCTAAAATTACAAAGAGAAATTCCACATTGCACATAGGTAAATAATGATTTATCGTTCACAAAAACAAAATATCCTCATGTCCTGCTTAAGTTTCTGATTCATTGGCAAGTCAAAATAAATTATTATTAATTCCTATTATTCCATTGACACTTGTAAATAAACTATTCTAAGGTAGATTCACAATGTCCACCTGATTTTGTAGAATCGTGTTGTGATTGGGTGAACATACATTTACGCGACGGCTGTCAATCTATCCACCAATGAGGATTTGATACGTTGAACGCGGATCGCTTACTTGTAAGTTGTAAGCGCGCCTTCAATACGTATGTCAGTTTCAAAAAATCAATCAACCTATATTCTTTGCCTAAAGATCGACAGATATTTGCATAACTAATGAATTGATGCCCATGATTTCAGATGGTTCTCTCATCGAAAATAAATGCCTATATTTTTGAAATTCATCTGTTTTTTTGCTAAAATTAGGATTACCTTCAATAATAAAAAAGTTATAGGTGTGAGCCACCTTGAAGAATCCCCGGGTGTACGATTTCCTCAAAATTATCAAGCTGCCTCTGTACCTACCCCAGAGCTTTTTTGATAGTTCTGAAGCTCAATGATCTGATGATACCATTTAAAGTTTTGGTTTCTACAAAGATGTTTGATGAAACATACTTTATGTATTTTATGAATGAATCTTGGAATATAAAAAAAGTGAGATAAGCCACAGTTTCCGGATATTTGAGGGTATATAAGGTGTTTCCGAAACTGGGGTAAATAAACTGGGCATTAGAAAATGGAGAAAAACGAAATGAAAGAATACTTGAGTCATTTTTCCTCGAAATTCACCACAAAAACCGGGTCAGCAATGGGTTGCGTGCAAGATCTGTCAGATGACCGACCCTGGAGGCAAAACATTGGCACACAACCTCACTTTTCCTATATGTTATATGAAATAGTTTTTCACCCATGGTTTTTCACAATTAATTTGGCATACGAATCGTGTCTCTCTGCTATTCATTAATTCAAGAATGCCATCACATTGTGCTGTTGTAATATGCACAAAAAATGCAGTGAGAGTCGGAGTAATCCGATTTTTCAGGTTGGTACATCATGATTTAAAATAACTATAGTCACTCACATATACTTTTCATTTTGAAATTTTCCCATTTCTCGTTGGAATTCTTTCTGCAATAGGAGCTGATAGAAATAATCGTGAAGTTTCTAAAAGAATGCAAGAAGAATAGAAAATTGGATTTATGCAATGAAACTGGAGGAGTGGTCTGACATGCTGACGAAATATGATCGTATGTGTTCTAGATATTTCAACTTTATTAGCAGTAGCTTCTATTACAGAAGTGGCAAAGGGAATTCTAATGAGAAATGACAGAATTTTATAATGAAAACTATGTGAGATCACTATTTACCTGAAAAATCATATACCTTCGTCTCTCGCTGCATTTTTTGTGCATTATTGTACAACAGCAAAATGTGGTGGCATGCTTGAATTAATGAATAACCCAAAAAACACGATTCGTATTCCAAAATATTGTGAAAATCTATTTCAATCCTTTGATTTCTTTGTGAAAAAATAAGAAAAGTGGGATTGTATTTCAATGTTTTGCAGAAGAGTGATGTTGTGTTTCGATATTTTACCTCCGGTCGGTCATCGTGCACGCGACCTATAAGTTGAACAGTCAATATTCCTCGAAGTGTATTTCAAACTATGACGTAATAGTTAAATGATGATAATTTTCTTTTTCAATATATTAGTATTATTATCAAAACTAAGACAAAACAGGGAAATTGGAATGAATAAAAATAACTGACAAACTGAAATGAAAGAACCGTGACGTCAAACCTGGTTTGCCTGGTTACGTTAGAGGAAAAATGACTTTAAATAATGGTTGTAGGTGAATCGAGGCGGTGGTAAGTTCATTCTTTCGGATTTTTTTGAAATTTCCTCCTCGTTTCTATAAAATAAAAATATGAGTATTATTTAAATGATCGTTCGTTCCCGAAACGTCGAAAGAGGACAACTCAATGAATTTTCCTGTTAGGCTCTCTGATAGGAAACTTTTTAACCCTTGAACCCCCGAAGGGGTCGCTTCAAAAACCCAAGTCCAGAAATTCTACAATTAATCATTTATATGAGCACAACGGCAACACTGCCGCTTGGTATGTATTTGTGTTGACGTTTGTGAGTATTATTCAATTTGCGACCACATTTTGCACCTGATGTAGGGGTGATTTGGGTCTCGCCGGTACCCCATATGAGTATTATGTAAGCTCCCATTAATTTTTTGATATGCCATCTACTATTTAATATTTTTATTCTTCAGAGCTATAAAATTGAGTGATTCTCATAGAAAGCGACCCCTTATACAAGGTGAGATATAGAAAATAGCCGAGAACATGGATTATAGGAGTCTGAAGCTGACTATAAGAGTGATACTTCCAATGGTTAAAACTGTTTCGGTACAGAAAATGTATATATTTTTTAATTTCTTCTTTAGAATATCCAATAAAGTTTCATGTAATATCTGAACAATAATTATGGTTTTTTCGAAACTTAGTTGATTCAAAAATAACATTAAACTAATTTGAAATCATATATTTAGCAGAGGCCTCTGAAGGACCCCGCATGGGTGGGGTACGTTGATTTTGATGGAATGGGAATTTGAGGGTTAAATGCAGTGACATTATGGGGCAAATCATCTGATTTGTCCTCACTACACATATATTGAAATAATACTCATATTTTTATTTTATAAAAACGAGGAGAGAACATCCCAAAAAAACGTAAGAAGGAAAATAATACCTTTTTGGCAAAATCAAATTATTTGATAGCTATGTAATTTTAAAGTTCTCCTCAATGACTTATGCAGTGCTGCTGAACGTTTAATTAACGTTCACTCATAATCATTACCGGAATTCAAACATTGAAAATATACGGAGTATTTCATTTATTTGAGATTCCAAAATTGTTTGTTTTTCACTGAAACCGGAAGTGATGGGGAATATCGAACATTTAGCGAATTCCCAGAACGATTACACTACGACAAACCCTGGAATATACATACGTTGTGACTAATTATTTTTAGAACTAATAATAATTATTATTGTAGCTGTTGCATTTGACTATTATGATGGGCAGCAGCCGATTGAGCAGTTGTCGAGTGAAAACAAGAAGGTGGCATTGCAGAAAAGGCCTAGCATCCTCGAAATGTTCGGACATGCTTTTTTCCCGACTTCATTTCTGGTCGGACCACAATTCTCTATGAAACGGTATCAAGAGTTTGTTGCTGGCAAATATAGCAGGAAGGTGAGATTGTCAAAACACTGTGTGTTGAATACTGGTCCTGTGTATGTTTCTTAGGGCGAGAATATGTTGGAACTATGATATATGACTTGAGATATGATACTAGACAAGAAAAGAAATAAAAAGCACACGTTTACACTCTTCACAAAATTGGGCATAATGCCACTCCCGGCAATTTACATATTCAACACAGTATCACCGAGTTCTATTTGTAAACCTGGTGGTGCACTAGTTTTGCACCAGTTTTGCAACGATGGTTTTATCCAAAATGTGAACTGGTGCATTCCCAATGTAATACAAAATAATAATAATAATAATATTTATTGATCCTGTAGGACATTTTTACAATGTATAGGATAAGTCAGAAAGAATGAGACACTTGAACAAAAAAATCAGTCACTATACTGGATTTGAATCTAACATTATATTTCTCTGTCCGAGAAGTACTCCTGAATACTGTAATAACATTTTCTCAACAGTAGTTCTTTTACAGATTTTTTGAAGAGGTTATCATTGTGAAGTTTGTAGCTACTGGCAAGATGGTTATACATTTTGATTCCCATATATGAAATGCAATTTTCAAATTTTTTGGTTTTGTGTTTAGGGATAGATAAAAAGTCAGAATGTCTGGTTTCGTAATTATGTAATGATGACTTTTTGGTATATTTGGATAAATTTTCCCTCACATACAGTAGGCTTCTGTATATGTAGATGCATGGAAAAGGCATGAGGTTATATTCGATAAAGACCTGCTTGCAAGAATCACGAGGATGCATGTTAAAAATATTCCTTAAGATTTTTTTTTGTGCAACAAATATTTTCTGCCTATCTATAGACTGACCCCATAAGACAATGTTATAGGTCAGATTGCTGTATGCGAGGCTGAAATAGACATTCAGTAAGGCATCTGTGGGCAAAGAATGTTTTATCCGCGAAATCGCAAAGTAGGTTGAATTGAGTTTTTTCACTAAGTGCGTTATGTGATCAGTCCACCTCAGATTGTGATCAACATAGACTCCTAGGAATTTAGTACAAGTTGTTGATGTTATTTGTGTGTCTCTTATATTGAGAAATAGCAATTCATTACTTGGAGCATTATGTGAATGAAAGTATATGCATTCAGTTTTACCCAAGTTCAGAATCAATCCATTTCTGTTACACCAGCTGAAAAACTTCAGAATGACGTCCTCAACTAATCCTTGAAGCTCCTCATGGGATCCTGCTGAGACCGCTATAGATGTGTCGTCAGCAAATAGTGTAAGTACATTCGAACTCATGTGCTGTGGTAAGTCGTTGATGAAGAGCAAGAAAATCAACGGTCCCAGCACGGATCCCTGAGGAACTCCAGTTTCTACTCTGTGTAGTTCCGAGTATTTATTAGATATTTTCACGTTCTGTGAGATAGTTGAACATCCAATCTGAGAATATGCCCCTAAATCCCGTGTTGAACAGTTTATTTTTTATAAATCCAAAATCAAGACAATCGAAAGCTCGCGTCAAGTCGAAAAACAGCCCTGCCACATGCTTACCCTTGTCAAGTTCTTTATAAATTTGTTCTAGAAGACTGGCAGCAGCAGTTTGGGTGGACTTTCCATGTCTAAAACCGTGCTGGCAATTATTTATTATGCTGAATCTATTTGAGAAATCAGATATCCTATTGTATACAATGCAATTTTAAGCACTTTTTCCATTGGGTACCTCTTCATTATCTAATGGGTGCACGACACTTTCAAACAAAATTACGAATTTTAGGAAGTAATCTCTCATTCATTTAAACCTCCAACTCTTCATCACTACTCATTGATGATGATAAGACTGCCATTAACAATTTGCCTTTCGAACTATTCATATTCAATGATTCCGCCATTTTCAAAACTGCACTGGCTTCGCACAATCTATTAGAGAGTATCATTTCACATTCTAGACACAAATAAAAATATATAAAAAAATCTTTTCAAAGACAAGCTTCTATAAAAATACAACAAAAAGGAAAACATAATTTCTTTCATCTTTGATTTAGGTTATTCTGTGATGATGTATGGAAATTGATGTTTGTTATCCCTCTTAATATTTATTTTTGGAAATTATTACATAGAAAATAGTAATTTGTATTTTGATGTACAGTCGTCTTCAGATATGATCGCACATGGACGGTGTCAGCTCTTCTAATCACCGCTGCAATAAGAGCGCTCATACCGTCCAACCGCGACATGTTCACTGAAGACGAGTGTACTGTCAGCCACACCAATATTGGTGGATAACTTCGACCACCTTGTATAATAAAATGATTGAGTTATTTTTAGGGAACAAATCTACCACCTGATTGTGCTGAAGAATCAATAAGAAGACTATGCATGGGGGTATTCTATCTCATAGTTTTCCAAGTTCTTGGCTGTTTTGTTACTGATGAGTATTTATTGACAGAAGAATTTGGGAATAGGAATTTCTTCAAAAGAATGTTATTGATGGGTACGTGGGGAAGATATACCCTGTACAAATATATATCTTGCTGGTTGTTGACTGAAGGAAGCTGTATACTTTTCGGTAAGTTCAATACACATGGGGTTTTCTATCAATAAGTGATGATAATGATTTTTGGAAATTAAATTAATAATCAATAATATCACGAAATTGTATGGATCTGGTTTGGTGAAAAATGTTGTCTTATTATTTTGAAGTACTAATCCAAACTGGTTCACTGTTTTATACCGTTTTTAAGTCAGAGCTCTGTACATTTTTCAAATTATTGAAATTCACGATATTTCAAACATGAAAAACGCGGGAAAACGCGTGACAACATATACACCAATCAATCCACTGCAACTTATACACAATATGACTTATCTATTGTGTGTATCTCGGTACACTCCTACTGTGGAAGTGAAATTCCATTTATATGAATGTAGATACATTTTCATTGGTTGACAGATATTAAACTATTTGTGCTCATCGGTATGTGGCATAAATTGAACTAGTGTGTACAGGGTGGGCAAAATTGGGCGTTTTCACCGTCTATCTCAATAACTAGAGGAGTTATCGAAAAACCGATATACATGTTCCGGGTTCGATTTTGGAGAAACCTCGAATGGAACGATCAAAATTTAGATATCTTCATTCGTTTTAGAGATACAGGGGGAAATTGAAAATTTGCCGATTTCGATTTTATTTTCTGACTACTTTACGGTGAGAGGTATCATAAAATTTCAAACGTATATTCATACAGTATGATGCGTGGAATCCATTGGCATCATCAGAAATTTTATACAGGGTGACGTTGAAAAGATACGGCAGCCAATTATATTTTTTTCTAATGGAACACCCCGTATATTTTGGCACAGTTGAATAGTCCCAGGCGTTCTCATTACAAATATATACATAACCCTACCTTTTCCTTCCACAATTTCAGATATATTCGCAAAAATATATTCAGTGTGTCACATTTCTTATGGTTACACCCCCGTATCTTCTGTATCTGGAATTTGGACATCTTCTATAAGGCTATATTTTCCAACGCAACCTACTAATTTCCTAATTGAGTAAATTATTGGTCTTATTTCTGTATCTCAAATGTCTTGATAACAATGATATCAAATCGAATAATTTCCCATTTTATTTCTCACTAAAGATCCATTTGTCTGGAAATAACATTCCCTATGATATTCATTTTCCACCTTTGGTGAATATATACAGAGTGTCATTTTCAACCTCGATTCTGCCTGTTGATAACATTATCCAGAAATATCGATGATTCCATAGCTGCTGGCGAGCAGTGTTATCATTGGAGATGATCCCACTTGGTCCATGACTCCATGAGTGTATCATTTGTATCTTTCTGACAGTTGCGAATTTTTGAATCCTACCTCAATTATTTTTACAGAAGATACGGGGGTGTAACCATAAGAAATGTGACACACTGAATATATTGTTACGAATATATCTAAAATTGTGGAAGGAAAAAGTAGGGTTATACAAGGTGATTCTAAAATAGGTGGTCAAACTTTGGGAGTATATAGAGTGAGTGAAATAATCACGAAAACCTCGGTAACATTTTCTTCTGAAGTGACCCCCAAGAAAGATACAGCCCCTCAAAGGGGGGCCTCGGAGAATGATTTTGTACTATTATCTCCAACACCTTGTATGATGAAAATCTAAAATTGTGTGTATCCACTAACTATTCAGTGCCGGTTCGAATGGAGTTAAAATCACCTCAAAATTAAATACAGGGGTGTGTCAAAACAGGGAGGTAGGGGGTAAAAATAACCCCAACTTTTTTGTTCATCACAATTTCAGTTTTTTTTCATGAAATTATGAAATCTCTGGGCTATCAACATAGAAAAGGAGCTCTTGTTGGATCTCGATAAACTGAACCATAAGCGAATAAAATTTATTTTTCCAAGATTTCATTTAAATTGAAATTTTGGTATGCACTTGAGTTTAATCATCTAGTTCGAATCTTGCAACTGAATTTTCACCTACATCTAATCGTCTGATCAACTTGAAATCTGGCAGATGAAAGTTGACAACGCGTTATGGACTTTTTGATAGAAAAAAATAGGGCGGCTCCAATGTGGCTGACCAGATTTGTGATTATTGTTCGATTCGATTCAAAATTGGTTTGTAAGGGTTTTTGGGGTTGGAAATTTTGAATTCATTGTCGGAATTGATGAATTAACAATGGACGACGAGTTTCGTGATTATGGTCTGATCCTATTGAAAATACTAAAATGAAAAATATTGTTAAAAACAAGCTTTTTTTAAATTTTATTCGCTAATAGTTAATTTTATCGAGATGCAACAAGAGCACCTTTTTCATGTAAAAAGCCCTGATATTTCATAATTTCATGTCAAAAAACTGAAATTGCAATGAACAAAAAAGTTGGGGTTATTTTTACCCCCTACCTCCCTATTTTGAGACACCCCTGTATTTTATTTTGAGGTGATTTTAACTCCATTTGAACCGGCACTGAATAGTAGGTGGATGGACAAAATTTCAGATTTTCATTATACAAGGTGTTGGAGATAATAATACAAAATCATTCTCCGAGGCCCACCTTTGAGGGGCTGTATCTTTCTTGGGGGTCACTTCAGAAAAAAATGTTACAGAGGTTTTCGTAATTATTTCACCCACTCTATATGCTTCCAAAATTTGACCACCTATTTTAGAATCACCTTGTATATATATTTGTAATGAGAACGCCTGGGACTATTCAACTGTGCCAAAATATACGGGGTGTTCCATTAGAAAAAACATAATTGGCTGCCGTATCTTTTCAACGTCACCCTGTATAAAATTTCTGATGATGCCAATGGATTCCACGCATCATACTGTATAAATATACGTTTGAAATTTTTTGATACCTCTCACCGTAAAGTAGTCAGAAAATAAAATCGAAATCGGCAAATTTTCAATTTCTCCCTGTATCTCTAAAACGAATGAAGATATCGAAATTTTGATTGTGCCATTCGAGGTTTCTTCAAAATCGAACCCGGAACATGTATATCGGTTTCTTGATAACTCCTCTAGTTATTGAGATAGACGGCGAAAACGCCCAATTTTGCCCACCCTGTACAACCCCATTATGCTTACATTTCTGTGAACCCAACATGAAATTCCGTTTATAACAGTTCTAACAGCCTTGGTGAAAACAAACTTTTTGAAGATCAGCTGCATTGACGTGCGAGACCGCTTGCTTATCAGGTCAAGATCACCTTTTTATCAAATTCCCTTCCTATATTTCTTTTCAACTCCAAATTAGATGAAATAATAAATAAAATAAGTTCTATCAAGAGCTTGTCTATCGATATATTGTGGTATTGATTGCACTCCTCTAAACTTACTTTGGATAGGGCATACTGTTTCCAAATTACAGATACATGGTAGTAGTAAGATTCTTTGTGCTATGAATAAAGGCTTACACTAGTCCCTGAATTTGGCTTTGCACATCTATCTTAATGTCCCTTTCTGCAATACGAAAATTGTGTCAAATAGAACTCTTCTAGAAGATCCCCAAAAGCAAATCCCGTATCTGAGATGTGAATCAATTACAGCAAAGTAAACTTTTTTGGCCATCTCCCTACCAAGTTCCCATGAGGTAGTTTTCACTGCGAAACATCCAGAGGCTATTTTTCTTCCCAGTATCCTTATATGATCTTCAAACTTCAACTTATCATCAATGTATAAACCTAGGAAGTTAGTTGATCTCTTTTATATATTAGTTCTTGATATATTCAGAGAAAGCATATTGGCATCACACCACGCTTTTATCTTGGTTACATCATTATTGATTTGTTCGTGCAGATCCATGTCATTTGCATTATGCTATAGTATTGTAGTATCGTCTGCTAATCGGGTAAATTTTCCCGTCATATTTATAGAAGCTAGGTCATTAATAAAGATCAAGAACAGCATTGGGCCAAGCACCGATCCTTGCGGTACTTCCCATTTGATCTCCCACTTTTTTGAAAATTTGTTCTGGAGAGATACCTACGCTTTGAGTCCGACCTAATAAGTATGCCTACAACCATTTTAGAATTACATCTCTGGAGCCGTACCTTTCTAATTTATTGAGCAAAATTTTATGGTTGACATAGTCGAATACTTTAGTTAGATCACAAAAAACTGAAGCCGTAATATGACCATCATTAAGATTGAAATAAACATCTTGTAGTAGGTTAAAAATAGCATCACTTGTTCCTTTTGCACTTTGGAACCCGAATTGAAAAGAATTTATAATGTGATTCCCCAAAAATGTCATCCCTCTGTTTTTTTACCAGTTTTTCAATTAGTTTAGAAAGGGTAGGTAACAATGAGCTTGTACAGTCAGAAGCACAGGCCAAGTACGGTTTCTAGACCATCTGGCCGAACCGAAAACGCTCCCGTCTATTTTAAATGGATAGGAGAAGTCATTGTGGAGCTACACAATATTTTATAACGGACTAACATGTGAGTCCAGGTCGGCTACACGCGGCCCATATACCATATTTTTGTGTAATTTTGGGTTGGCCTCATGTGGCACTTGACCTGTAATATTGACATGTCATCAACTGCTGTGTCAAATAATAATAATTTTCAGATGAACTTGATGAACAAAAAAAGATTCCTTCTTGAGAGTCAGTCTTATTTTAATATCTTCTTTAGTTTGTTGAATATATCAAATGTGTATTCTCCATGTTCCCTGCTATAAACAAATGTTATTTCTTGGGAATAATAAAGTTGATTGTTTCATTGAAATCAGCAGGGCTGGTAACCCTATGCTTAACTTGAACCGTGCAATTGAATTCTAGGTTTGGCTTATAATGGAGAAGACGAGAAAGGCGAGCCAAAATGGAATGGCGTTGAGAACATCAGAGTCGACATTTTCGAGAACACCACCGAATTCGGCGAGTACATCCAGTCTTTCAACGTGAACACTAATCATTGGGTAGCCCAGTACGTTTATAAAAGGCTGAAGTTTCTCGGCAATCGCTACTTGAGTCAAATAGCCGCTTTGCTGTTCCTAGCCGTATGGCACGGATTCCATTCAGGATATTATGTTTGTTTCTTCTTCGAGTTTGCTACCATGTACATGGAGCGAGATGTAAGTTACCTTTTGAATTTTTGCGTGTTTTCCAGACGTTCCACATATTCACATGATTGATATACAGGTTGGGGAAAGAATGCGTCAGAGTCTGATTGCTTGAGTTCATGATAGCTGGAAACGATTGTGAATTAAATGGCAGGTTCTATAACGAAAAATCATTGACGCATATGCAGGATGTATAAAAAAAATTACGAGATCTGTGGGCAATTTTTTTAAATGTAATTTTATGTATATTAGCACATTTTTCCAAGCACTTCAGTAACCTCCACCCACCCCTTCAATATTACATCAGGGAAAGTTTTATCTTTAATGCTCAAATTTTCAACACCCAGATGATGAAGACTTTGGTATTTGATCCTTTACCAGTTCTCGACTTGACGAGAAGTAAATTCTAGGGCTAGTGATGGAGATTGAAATTCATATCTTTCAATCTCTCATTGATCACTCTCGATTTCTCAACTTGAAGGTACTCTCTAGTTAAAAATTCAAATCATAAACTATGTTGAGTTTACTTTTCCTGTCAACATGAAAGAGATTAGCAAGGTGTAGGAATCAAAGTAAGTGAATTAGTCAAATTTATTTTATCAGATGGATAATAAATGACTGAAAGGAAATGAAAATTGGATCTGGAAGTTAATTAATTCAATAATTGTTTTAATGGTTTCCTGGATTTATTTTACTGCAAGGTCAGGTATGCTCTTTGAATGGTTGTTCACAGCAACTTCTAATGTAAAAATTTGCCTGAGGATGTCTACAGTTCTCATGTAAACATTTACCTAAGTGAAGGTGATATCAGTATTTGTTGCACTCGCCTGTCGTACTGACAAACAAACGTTTTCAAGTGACAAGTGACAAAATCACACTTCTCTGATGTTAATTAGTATGTGTATGAAGCCCTAAAAGAGCAGGAAATCATAGCAAACTGTTCTTAGCCTGGATAAATTGGACGCTGAATCATTATCCTCAGGAAGGAAAAAAATTCTCTGAATGGCCCAGAACCGCTTATACAGGGTGAGTCATGACTAACCAGCCATAGCCTAATGGCGAATAGAGGAAGTCAAGGTGAGTTGATATATATGTGAAAAAATATATTCTGCCTATTCAGGACGAAACTTTGATGAACGATGTTTCAGGAACGTCTTGATGTTTTCGTCTGAAATTCACCAGCAATTTACCTCTACTGAGACACCACACGATGGCCTACTATGGAAGAAAAATTCCAGAAAAACTCTTTTTCTTTTTAAATGTCAAAACTCGACTTTTGGAATCAAATTTTTCAAAAACTTTCATCAGAATCAGGAAGATTAGGAAAAACACTACAAGTGTAGCTTTTCAATTTGTACGGCACACTTCGACCGGATTGGTGAAGAAATATCAATCAAAATTCAGACGAATATTTTTTCGTTTTCGTCCGGGCCATTACTCTCTACGTTCTGCTAAAATTCGAATCCGTTTTTTTGCATATTGATATGGCAGCAGAGTTGAGAGAGAGACCGGACTTGGTTTTTGGAAAGAATTACAAAACATAATTTTCGAAAAAGGTTCGTCTGTATATCAGAATATCAACGAACTTTATCAAAATGTCCTCCTCCATATTCTGCATATCTTCGGAAGATCTCTTATGGTTTTTCGAATAATTTGCTCATTATTTCTGATTATATCCATATGTCCATTTTCATACATCCATCACAGTCTTCTTTCGTAGTGTTATCTGAATAATGAAAACACCAAACTCACAATCTGATTCGCTGATTGTTGTATGAGTTGGCAAGTATATCTGATTCGTAAATAATATTTTACCCAAGCAATAATTTTTTATATTTTTTTATCTATTGGAGCACACGGAAGGAAATTCCTATAATGTTCGAAGAACATCGTGCGTACTTAGGGAGGATAGGGAGAGGAGGTAGGTACTGGAAATTTGTTTGAAAATTAGGTACTCATTTCCATATTTTGAAAGTCCAGTCCTGGAATTTCTGGATCTTTCCAACTCTGATGTGTCAGTAGAGGTAAGTTGCTGGTGGATTTCAGGCGATAACATCGAAACGTTCCTGAAATATCGTTCATCAAAGTTTCGCCCCAAATTCGAATAATGCCCTGTATTTCTGTTACGAATAGGCAAAATATATTTTTCCACATATATATCAACTCACCTTGACTTCCTCTATCTACCATTAGGCTATGGCTGGCTAGTCATGACTCACCCTGTATATCGGAAGTTATGGAAAAAACATGGATGTAACATAAATTCCAAATATGGTGGAGATTTGCATAAAATGTGACAGACAGCCTGAAGAGTGTCATCACCAACAATTGCTGAGCCAGAGAAGAAGAGTAACTAGAATAATAATCAAAGGACATTTTAGGTCAAAACATACACTCACATGCAAAAAAACGCAACAAGTAAATATTTGGTAAAATTTGAAGTCTCATAGTTTTTTTATTTTTACTTCAATTTCCAAAATTTTTTCAGCAAACTGTGGATAAAATCATTAATTTCAACTGGCACATTCAGTATTTTGTTAAATGCTGGCTCATCAGTCATTATACAGGGTTAACTAGAAGTATGTTGATATACCCTAATTTTAAAACATCCTGTGGAATAATTTCGTGGTCAAATTCTTTCAAAATACCAATTTTTGTTGAGAACCGATTCTTTTCAACATTTTGTTTTTTGGTTCAAGTCTTTAGGTGCACTAGTTGATTTTTAAGAAGGAAATGAACTTATCATCAACGTTTACTTTGAAAAATGTAATTTTTTGAAGAGGTGGCTTTGCTCGTTGTTGTCCTAATTTCAGTTTGACAGTGAGAGACCTTAAGGAACTCTAACCATGGTTTTAAGTGCGGAAAATTGCGCAAAAGCTGTCGCTCTTGTTGAAGAAGGACGTAATTATGAATATGTTGCAATGATACTTCATGTTCATCGCTCAACCATCAAAAGAGTAATCGAACGTTTTAGACAAACTGGCAGAAATAAGCGTAGGGCAGGTAGTGGCAGAAAACGACTGCTATTGATGACAGATTACTTCATGTAAATACTCTGCGGGATCGTCATTTAACATCAGTGCAGTCTAGAAATCAACTTCAAGAGGTTCGAGGTACAAATGTTAGTGTGTGGACAGTTCGCCGAAGATTGAAGGAGTTTGGTTTGAAAGCTTGCAGACCAGCAACGGGACCCAAATTACTTCCGCGTCACCAAGTAGCTACACTGGAATTTGCTACAGAACATTTACATTGGAACTTGGGGCAATGGAACAATGTTCTTTTCACTGACGAATCCACATTCTGCTTACATTCTCCAGATGGACGGAAAAGAGTATGGAGAAGGAACGGAGAAAGATTTGCAGAATGCACGTTCAGTCCCCATCTGAGTTATGGAGGAGGTTCAGTAATGGTTTGGGCAGGAATATCCAGGGAGGCCTGCATTGAGTTGGTGGTCATCGATGGATCTTTAACGGCTCACCGATATATTGAAGAGATATTAAGCAATTACGTGGTAGCTTTTAGTGGATTCATCGGCCATGACTTAATCCTGATGCAGGATAATGCGCGGCCACATACAGCAATTTGTGTCACACAATACCTCGCGGAAGTAGGTATTAACAAACTGAACTGCCCAGCATGTTCGCCTGATCTCAATCCCATAAAGCATGTGTGGGACATGCTTGGTAGGCGAGTCAGAGATTGTGAAGTAGCTCCGGCTACCATAAATGAACTTTGTTCAGCCATTCAGATGCTATTCGAAACCTAATTGACAGTATGAACCAACGTATGCAGGCAGTTGTGAGATCCAGAGGTGGTAATACAAAATATTAAGCTGATTTTGTTGTGAAAAGTACGTTTCCTCATCAGGTTATTTAAGTTACAGTTGAACTGGTTTGTTTTGAAGTTTGATTTTTAATTTGAATTGAATGAGTTTGCATAAATAAATTTTGTATTAATTGTTTATTATTATAACTAAACAATATATTGCTGCCATTTCATTGTAACACTCATGAACTGAGCTGTCATACTGACATTATGGCACAATGAGCAAATCCATGTCGTCAAAAAATAACATTTCTTAAAATTAGGTGAACTCTGTTGTTTGGAGTTCATTTCCCTCTTAAAAATCAACTAAAGCAACTAAAGACTTGAACCAAAAAACAAAATGTTGAAAAGGATCGGTTCTTAACAAAAATTCGTATTTTGAAAGAATTTGACCACGAAATTATTCCACAGGATGTTTTAAAATTAGGGTATATCAATATACTTCTAGTTAACCCTGTATAATGACTTATGAGCCAGCATTTAACAAAATACTGAATGTGCCAGTTGAAATTAATGATTTTATCCACAGTTTGCTGAAAAAATTTTGGAAATTGAAGTAAAAATAAAAAAACTATGAGACTTCAAATTTTACCAAATATTTACTTGTTGCGTTTTTTTTGCATGTGAGTGTATATTAAGTACCATTGGCCTGGCAGGCAACTTGTACGAAGGTTCTGTCATAAAGAGGAGGTACATAATAAACTTTGCCACTATGCATTAGTGAAGTGTGTATATCAAGATCGTGAATTGAATCCCTAGTAGAGAACAGACTCTTAATGTATGATGTGAGTTACAGTTTATGAATTGCGGAGCTTCGGAAGTTCCGAATGATTCAGTGTTGGGTTCAAGTCAACAATGCTGTTCCTAAGATGGCGCATAGAGTTCGTAATGAGCTGAACAGAAAACGAAGAGGAAGAATTATATATGTGGTTGTGAGATTCAGAGGGTATGCCACTGCAGATTGTTTGCCAGCTCTCTAAAGCGAAAGATGACTCGATGTTTTGAAAACTAATTCTTTTGATACCCTATACACCATACTGTTCCAGCTTTGTCGACAATTTGTTTATTGGATATATATTTGTTGCAGATCAAGTCACTGGTGAAGTCTAACGAAACTCTAACAAAGTTTTTTGCTTTACCACAATTACAGACGCCTATCCAAGTTGTTTTGAGGATCTACACTTTCGTACTTATGGGATGGTGCCTTTTGCCGTTCGCACTATTCGATTTTCGCAGCTACCTACAAGCATTCGCCAATTGTAGTTACGTAGGGGTCATAGTGTTCTGCTTCTGGCCGATCATTTACGCACCAATTTTAAAACTCGTCTTTAAAAAAAATAAAGTCCGCAAGGCGGAGTAGTGTATAGTACAGTTAAAATCTTGTTCAAGATGCTTCAGTACTTTCATTCCTTTAGATTTATACAGTGGGTCTTAGGAGGTGGTATACAAACTTTAACGCATATTTCTAATAGTCAAATTCATAAAGGGTGATTGACCATGAGCTCCAGGAAAATAGTTTGAAATAAAACACACTAGATCGAATGAGGGGTAACATTTTCAGTGTAACCAGTTGGTATTACTAGAGCGTGAGGTCTATGTCAAAGTCGAAAGTCCCAAAATTTTGTCGGATAACCCTGAAGGTTAGGACCTGTTTCTTGAAAAATTTTATGAAAATATAATGTGAAAGATCATGTTATAGTTAGACTTGAACAGTGTTGCACATTTTACTATATGTGTCGAACTTTACGCACAATTTTTAGATCAAAAGGATCAAATGAAACGGAAAGAAGAAGTATACCTATCAGTTCTACCAACTTTAACCTTACGTCTCAGTAGCGCGATCTCCATTGGATGGTGAAATTTTTATAATTCATCAATATATGAAGATTAGTTGTCATTCGTCTTGGGTCTTAGGTGGTCCATTCCAATCTGGGCAATAACACTAGTAGGTTTTATTCCAATACCTCAACCGAAGCTGGCTTATTAGCGTAATCGTGTAATCCCAAAGAAAATAACCTATCGGAGTAATATCACATGAGCTATGCGTCCATTTCACTGGTCCAAAACGTGAAATCAGCTGATCACCGAAATGATTTCTCAACCTCGACCACACAACTCGACGCAATCGCAGGTGTGGCGGCTTGAATTCTTCCGCGAGTCGGACATTGATGTTTCTAAACCTGGATCCTTTCGCCGTTGAACCAACATGTTGAGTACGACGTCGAGTAGATTCAAACTGTTCATAGTCTTCGCGCACACGCATTATTACGACTTCATTCATTTTGCTACGTGTTGGACAGTTTAATTTTAAAATTGAGTTTGAAGTTCTTCGGGTGCTATCGCCGATATTGTGTTCGGTGGGTCGATTATTACGACCGTAAATGAAGAATTTTCTTTAGATGCATTTTCATAAAATAAGTTCGAAACTCCTCAGTTTTATGTCAATGCTTTACAGAATGGTCATCGATAAAGTCCAAGTCATTTTTATTCTCAAAATAAAGCAATCTATATGACTGGTGTGCCGGTCAGTGTTTTTTGTGGTGTGGACGGGCTCAAAGTTTTATGAGCTGCTGCAATATATAATCTGCAACTTTCCTAGAAAATAGATCCGTTTCTTGAAGGAACGGGTATAACGAAAGTGAAAAATTATAGATACTATTGCAAAATATCATAATTTATCTTTATCAGTAATCAACTTCAACCAGCAAATGAGAGATTTATGAAAATTATTCAAATTATTCATAATACTCGACAAAGTAGGATTAAAATACCTATTATATCCCATTGCTGTTATGATATAGTTATCATGTGATGTCACTGATGGTCAGACTTCATACTGAACGTATATACCCGGTCAAACCAGATACTTGATGCAGCCACAAATAGAAACATTATCGAGAACACTCTTGAAGCTTCAAATGCGGTATTTGGTTTTATGGTTGTACTAAGATTGAAAATGCCAATTCAAGTTCAAATAACTCGATAATTGTGCTCCGATTAGAGAATCCAAAATGAAAGAGATATACTGTATGATGTCGCCAAATATAACTTCCCAAAGCTTCTTGTCAAAAAGTAATTATTGAGTCAGATGGTTTTCAAGCCCGCCGAAAATGAAAGATTTGGTTTTACCACTAATCTGTTAGTACCAAAAGCTCCAAAAAGGCAGTAGCATCAACTCAACTAAATATTTTAATCTTCAGTTAAAGTTTGTAAACCACATTTATACTAAATTATGAATAGTTATTGTCCGTTTTTACCGTCCTCTTATATACCAGCCTATCGTTTCGATCAGTATTATAAATTGAACTACTGTGTAAATAATAAAAGGGATGGAAGTATCTATTTATTGAATATTATTGGAGTATACATTGAAAATTCAAAATAATAGAAGGCGAACAATATTTTAGATTATTTATTGATTATATTACTGTTAAATTTATATATAGTTTTCTTATTCAAATTATTTCACTTATTTATAACACTATTAAAGAATTGAACCATCATCTGAGACAAAAAAACAAAAATGAAGTAATTTCACAACATCTTGAATATTCTAAAACATAAGGTTGAATACTTGAGATAATTAAACAAAGATTAATGTAATGTGACATCAATGATTCAACATACACTAAATCAAGTTGAAAATTGTTACTTCAAGATAATTCAGTAACAGTTATTCTGATAGACAAACCACAGTTTTTTTTAATCATTCATTACCGTCTTGGAAAATTTACTGATAGCAGTTTTGCGCTACATTGTTGATAATTATAATCATCACTTTTGTTCCATACATTTTTTTTATTATGTTGATTTTAAATTTCAAGGTTTGTATCTAGATAATAGATGTTCAAAATAACTGTATTGAATGATTAAATAGTTTTTGTAATGAGCTTTGTGAATCCCAGAACTTTTTTATATGTAGATAATTATTCATATTATGCTAGAGACGAGATTATACTAGGTCATTTTCTGCGTTGACAAGCAATACATTTCTTTTTTCAAGGACCTGGCTGGAAAATATGTTCTTCTGATGATTTTAAGGCTGGAAAATTTCCCTTGACGGTTCTACTTCTGAAAAATAATTCGTCTTGATATGAGGCAAATTGTTGCTTGACCCGACTACTCTATGTCAATTTTTGTAAATTATACTGGAGCTAATCTGGTGGGGTGTACGGTGGAGTAGGTACCATCTAAACTCTTTTGGCAGTGGCACAATAGGCGAGTCGACTATTTTTTTTATTTTTTAAATAGAATCATCTTTCAAACACCTTTCAATTTCATTTTTTTTGTCAAATTTCAGGTGCTAAAATCATCAATAATGCCACGGTAATTTTCAAACGGATAGAAATTTACCGCGAGTAAAAACTGACGTCACGATTTCGTAAGTAGGGGCAGACCATAGCACAGTTGCCATGTTGAAATACGATTGGGAACTTCAGAAATATTAGTTATTCAATAATTCATAAATTCTCAATTATGTATTGGTAATATTTCTATTCAGCAATACAAAATCAATTGTTTCAAAATGTTCCCTTAGGATTTGTGGCTCTGACCAATAACGCAACAGCATAAAAACTGACGTCACCATTCATTCGACGTATCGCTTAATGGCGGCCATGACGGTACTTTTGAAATGAGCTCTGAAATTCAATGAGTTCGAACAACGCATTGACTCATTATTTACATAAAAAAAAGCGGGAGAAGTGTTGCAAAAATTAATTTAGGTCCCTAACGACACAGTGGAGTAATTGAATGCCAATAATTCATTATCAGTCGACTCGCCCATTACGCTCGAAAAATTAAAATTCAAAATGAATAAATTGCATATTTATTTTCTCGGTTTTACCTAGTGTTTATGGACCTAGGAGTAATACTTGAAAGATAGATATAGAATTATACTAAATTTTTTGATTATCCCCATATTTGGTTATTAAAAACTGCATGCACCAAAGAGGAAGATCAATTTTCATGATTTGAAAACGTTAAATATGATGAAATATTAGCTTCATGATGGACTAACAGGTATGTGGCAAGGTGTGTTTCCACTTCCTTTTGAACAACTAGTCATTGTTTCTTATATTTTCAACTATGATTGAATATTGCCAATACTATAGTACTTATGTGATGATGAATTTTAGAGATGTTTATCATGTTTATTTTTTTTTTTCAATAAATGTCTTACCGATAATCCCTGTTTTATCATTGCAAATTAAAAGAAAATAATATATCCAGTGGAATTGATTATGTGAACCCTCATACATCGATGCCACTGTAGATTATTCATGACCCAATCGGCACCTATTCGTTACAACGTGTTACATTTTTTTCCCATTCAACGTTAAAAAAAAACGTAAAATTAATCAAAGTGTAGTCGAACGAGACAGATGTGGTTCGACTAGACTGAACTTCTGACATATTATTATACCCACCGAGATGGAAATAACTACAGGAACAGGATACTAGGAACTCACGACGAAGATAGGTCAACGCGGCGTCAATGAAGATGTTGCTAAAATTTCAGCCTGGAGATCCAACAACCTGGTTGAATTCAACGCCACCAAAACTCAAGCTTGAATTTTCTTCAAGGAAGCCAAACGTCAAACTCAGCATGCCTGATATAACAATGTCTATTGGTATGTACCACCATTCTCTCCCACAATAAGTCCACAATATCTATGCTCGGTAACACCATCAGTAATACTGTTTCATGGTCAAATCACCTCAGATCCATCATAGCGAAGCCTACTTCACAAGAACTCTTGCTTTCTATCGTAAAGAGGATGGAATGATATGTCAGGTCTTGTTCTCTCAGATTCAAGACTAAATCATAGTTTGTAAATAATCGTCATACTGCATTTCTCTTTTCTGCAAAAACTGAGACGCCTATGAAATTATTTTTGTTATTACCTAATTTTATGTAGATTGATTATGTACATGACCATTGTTTGAAAGAACCAACACTAACTGACAAAAATGTACTTTTGAATGTTCCCCCCACCTTCCTCGTCGGAACTTCACTGCAGGTTATAGGCTTGCTCGCGTTCAAAATATAAACAGTCCGAAACCATCAGGAGCATGCGCAATTTCACAGAACAGTACGGATTTTTCAAGTTCCGTGGCACTTCCTCTACCCATATACTACATAATTCAAAGGTTATATTTGTGCATAAAGGAGCTCTTTTGATCGAATTATTCGGTTCTGATCTCATTGTGAGCGTTAGTTAACTTTGTTGATGACAGGTAATCAGTGTTGCCAATATATGAAAGGTGTTAGGTAGATATATACTTGAACAAAGGGTAAGGTTGTGTGTACTTTGTAATATTCAGAATATTAACAAACGAAGACTATATAGTACACATTCTTTATTACGAGCAAATTCTCGAACGTTTTCGGTTCCAAGCCATCATCAGGAGTAATTTCTGAAAGTGAGTGAAGATTAGAAGATCTGAATTGGAGTTATATATTGGGTTAATAAATTTGATAAGTTCCACTCACTTGTCAGAAAGTTTTTACAAAAGATTAAAGCATATGAAGAACATTGTCATGTGCTCAACACTGAAAATGTAAAGTTTTCGAGAAAACTAAGTACATTGTTTAGAATTAAATAAAATGAAATAAAAGGAAAGCAATCATACATGTGCTCTTACATTTTCGGCGGGACGACTGAATGAATGAGGTTAACGTTAAAATAGGCATATGACATCTTGAAAATTGATCTAGATTGACAGACCATCAAGACAGTGACAGGTTCGACATGAACTAAGAAACACAAGAACCTACAAATTAATGTAAGACAATTGATGACATAGAGTAATGACATTTGTAATGTTGACATAAAGCCAATTTCTATATGGTAACGGTCCGCGGCGGAAATACTTGCTACTGACCCTTTCGGTTAACTTGTGACTTCGCATTCTGTTTCGTTATCTCGTTGTTTAATTAGGATATTAATTCTCCATAAAATCATATTTCCCTATAAAATGGTATTTCTCGAGTAATAGAAAAGATAATGAAGTGAATCCAAAAAAGAAATGTTGAAAAAAGATGAGGCTAAAGTGTAATTTCTATTCTTACTTGATAGTGTAACTATTACACTATAGGAAATTACTTTCATGAAAAAAATACGCCGTAATTGCTACACCCGGTATGTATAAAAAAGAGGTTTTTATGCGAATACAGTTTGCACAACAATATTCAGATGGTAATATCCTGTCATTCAAAACAGAAATCTTTCAAATTGGACAAGTAGTTTTGACGAAAATGTTTCCTAAACTCTTGGCTACTTTTTGATACTGCGTTAATTTCTTGGTGAAGTGTATTTCCTGAAGGAGGTAACCAGAACCAAGCCTGCCGCAGACAAATCTGGCCATTTTATTGAAAATTTCAGTCCTTGGAGATGTAATTCAAACCAAGCTTGATGGCTAGACGTAGTTTTTGACATATAAACCTCGATTTTTCACACCCTATATCTTTGTTATCATTCCCGCTAGACCCCAATCGATGGAATCAGCTCTTCAGGAGGAATCTGAAAATGGAATGATATACGGGGTGTTCCATTGAAAAAATCAAAGTTGTTGCTACTTTTCAATATAAGGGACAACGTCGTAACGCTGAGAATATTTTAGGTCGATAGAACACAACTAATTATCCAAGGCACCAACTTTTCAGAATAATCCTGAGGTGCGTTCTCGAGAAACGTCTAATATTCCATCCACCGTGAATCACCCTGTATATCTCAGCTATTAGTCGTGCGATTCTTAATAAATTCGGATCGGTATGGATAACCATCAGTATGATCAGTTTTTCAGAAACGACTGGAAACGAGCATCATTTTGGGCAGTGCCGTGCGTTTTTATTGAAATGAAAATGGGTACGGTTTTAATGAAATCATATTAGAGTTTTTACAGAAAAACTGACCTCAAAACATGGTTTCAAGCCTCCATATGAAAATTTTCATATCTTTTCTATGGAAGGTTTCGAAAAGACAAGCATATCTCAACAGCATTTTTGCAAATGTAAATAATCATTTACTGGGAAACGACGAGTTCAACAAGAAGAAGTATATCTTGTTTTTTCTCTCAAATCATAATTTTCTACCCATTTTCGCTATTTTTTCGTGGCAGTGAATGAAAAAAAAAAAAGAAACCAAAATCCTGTTAATTCAGAATTAGGTGATTTTTTTTGCATAGGGAGGTTCTGAAGCATGAGGAACAATAATATGAATTTAGTTTCCTTCAAAAAAATCCTAATGTTATTTCATGAAAAATTTACCCCTTTTAATTTCGATAAAAACGCACGGCACTATCCAGAATGATGTTCGTCTCTGGAAAACTGATCATGTTGATGGTTATTCTTACCGATCCAAATTTGGTACGAATCGCACGACTAATATAGCTGAGATATAGAGGCCGTTTGAAGCTAGCATCGAGAGTATATTTTGCAAGATACAAAAGTTGAATAATTAGTTTTTGAGTCGAGAATATGATGATCACGATGTAGTGATGATGATAATGTAAGTGTTGGTGTAATTGAGGTTAGGTTGAAATTACGAAACTTTTGCCTAATTTAATCAACGATACAAGGGACTGCCAGGATTATTTTCAAGGAGGTTCATCTTCATCTAATGATGATTAATAGATGATGATGTATGTTAGGCCAATTAACAGAAAGAGTTGGACAGCAACCTAAAACCTTTGAGCTTTCATCAAAACAGGAACCTGATATGGAAACATTATTTGAACTTTTCTATATCTTTATTGACTAGTGATTCATAAAATGACGAAAACTACCTTGGTAGAAAAAACACAGTTTACGCCTTGAAAAAGAGTAAATAATGGTATAGGCTCTCGAGCTAGTGGGGAAAAATAGTTATTTATACACCAAGATAGTAATAGTTATTTATGTATCAAGGGCGTAAAATAGGCTTTTATGGACCGCAGCGTGTAAGTAATAGACCGAGCGATAGCGAGGGCTATTAACACGCCTAGGTCCATAAAAGCTAGTTACGCCCGAAATACATACAACATTTTATGCACGACCTGTATATATTTGATATCTCATGTAGGTATCTCTTCACCCCTCAAGCACAATAAAAATACATCACGGTTGCAGTGAGACTGTATTGTATCCATATCGCAAATACAATTAATCAAGAAGTATGGAATCAACGTTACCATGGCAACTCAGTCAATTTTTCGAAATAGGAATTAATAGGCCAGTAGCCATATTAACTGTCAATTTGTGTAATCATACATAATTCATAAGTGATTTCAAAATATGAAGAAAGTGTGAATTGTACTCCACCAGAAATTAGTGAGGCAGCTGAGGAAGCAAAATCGAGTTTATTGCCAAGTAAATAAAAAAAAATATACGACAAAGTATACGAAGAATTCGTAAGCTAGTGCGACAGAAATGATGTAAAAAATAAGAACTACACTGAAAGTGTGCTTCTTGCCTATTTTCTGGAAAAATCAAAATCTCGTAAGCCCTCTTCCATGTGGTCATATTATTCCATGTTGAAAGCTACTTTAAATGTACATGATAATAGAGATATTAGTAAATATGCAAGATTGATAGCTTTTTTGAAAAGAAAATCTGACGGTTATTAACCAAAGAAATCGAAGATTCTAAGCAGAGAAGAAATAGAGTTATTCTTGAGTGAAGCACCAGACGATTCGTACTTTATGATGAAAGTAAGTACTATTTTCATGCTTTCTTAATGTCAATCTAGATTTCTATCGATATGACAGTGACATTAGATTTACCACCAGCTCAATGACTTTATCGCCCGCCGGGCGGTAAAGTAGTCCGCGGGCGGTAAAGTGCCAATTTACGCCCGCAAACCCGGGCGGTAAAGTGCTACTTTACGCCTGGTCGTGCATAAAGAATATTATTATCACCCAGAGACCAAGATTATATCCAGAGGCTTCAGCCGAGGGGTATAAGGTCCTGTGGTAATGATATTCTTTACTACCAAGGTGTATATATTACATTTTTTTCACCACATGTAATATATTTCAATCATTATCGTTCTGTGAAACTGAAATATGGACCCATTGTCACTATGAAAGCACTTCCCTTCAATTCTAATTGAAATAATAGCTATGACTATGACAGCATATGTCAAGTCGTCATTGATAAAAACGTACTAGATTCGAGTCCCGTTTCTGCGAATATCGCATTAAGGGTGCCTTCCATACCAGCTTCTTGCAGTAACTTTTCAATGAAGAAGTGCTGCTATTTATTTTTGACCATTTCCATAAGATAAGAAAACCCGCTGAGTTTTGTACGTCAGATGAATGATGAAATGTCAGATGGCTTTATCTCATTATCTGTCAGTAGAATATACTATGAAATTATTTGTGTAATTGTGATGGATGGTGTTCCGTCATGGATTCATTGCATGAAATAGCAGCAAACAGAATATTGCAACGCAGATGCCTAGTACTTCCTATATAATACGACTTTTTTGAATGATAGACCTAGCGAAGAAGGAGTCGATTTTGGGTTCATCCTATTAATACTGTTCATGCAAGATCTCTACATGGGGACCATCAAATCAGATATTTTTCAAAATAGCATAGCATCAAATTAGACAAAGATGTGAAACTATTTGCTGCTGAAAAGTAAAACTTGGACCAACTTCATGCAAGATTTCTGCATGGAGACCATCAAATCAGATATTTTTAAAAATAGCATAGCATCAAATTAGACAAAGATGTGAAACTATTTGCCGCTGAAATATAAAACTTGGACCATTCATTTACATTCTGCCCATCAGAACTGGCTACTAAATCCTGACTCTATCTATTGAAAAACTAGTGCATCCTAAAATCAAATAAATTGAAGTACCTACATATACCCTTTGTTAAGTATATCGAGAAATACTTTCAACAAATTGATTCACAAACTATGACCTCTTTTCGCCAGTGAGATGAGACGCCACTTCTTTATGAAAATAAAGACAGAGAAAGATATATGGATGTACCCTTCACCGCGGCAGTAGAGGATAGAAGATCCGAAGTGCATGGAAAAGCATATTATCCATGTCTTTGTTCAGAAGTCATTTTGAGAATTTGGGGTTATGCCTTCCGTCACTGCTTGTCATAGTGTCCGTACTCTTATTACAAAAAAACTGACAAATATATACAGGGAATTATACATACAGGGACTCTACTTTAGAGCAGTGAATTTGGGTTGATTATAACAGAGTTGGCTGTCATTATTGACTAGTGGTTCATAAAATGACGAAAACTACCTTGGTAGTAAAAACACACTTTCCGCCTCGAAAAAAGTGAATAATGGTAGGTTCTACAGCTAGTGGTGGAATAGTTATTTAACCAACTAGTGTATTAATGAGGGCGATTATTGATCGAGATATTTTAACGTGCGAGCGAAGCGAGCGCGTTAATGTTCGAGATCATTAATCGCCTTTCAATATACAAGTTGGTTCCAAAATTTTTCCGTCGACTATATTTCTTATTTCTCCTGCAGTGAAGAAAACTTGGTTCGCGAATTCATCATTCATCCGGAAACTGCTAAGAATCACCCATAGCAGCCTTGTTACTGGCATTAGTGACATTTGACAGTTGTCGAAATGATCAACATAGAAAATGAATTCCTTGTGTTAGAAACCAGGGATTGAAATCGTGTCAGAAACTTGGAAAGGCGAACCCGTTAACGGCAAATCTTCGATGAATACGATATGTTCGATTTAAATGCAGAATCCGTAAGTTATAGCATAAACAATGAATGCACGCGGTGTATGTTTGGTTGCCTATAAAACAATCGTGCATTAATAGACAAATTGATCATTAATAGGGGTCATTAATGAACGATTTCATGAACATTGAACTTACTCGTTAATACGAGGTCGACGGAAAAAAATATTATTCGTCATTTTATGAACCACTAGTCAATAAAGACAGAGCCACCTCTGATATAATTAACCCGAATCCACTGTTGTTATGCGAGATTCGCATGAATGGCACTCGAAGAAGTGGTGGAAAAAATGTAATATACACCTTGGTAGTAAAGAATTATATTACCACGGCTGAAGCCTCGGGATATAATCTTGGTACCTGGGTGATACTGATATTCTTTACTACCTTGATGTATAAATAACTATCCTTTGTTTTTATATAATTTTACGAGTCTTTGGCAAATTGTCTTTGCACAATAACCACATTCATAATTTTCAATTCTAACAATATTGCCGGATTTGCGGAATTTGCGGGAGGCAAATTTTTTTATTTTGAGCTTTGCGATCTTTTTCCACATTTTTGTTAAAGTGATTGGCCTATTCGAATTGGTCTTATGAGTTGCTAAAGTCAAAACACTTTCTTGCTGAGGGGAATTGTTACAGCAAATCAATCTCATGTCGTTTAACAAAATTATCAATTTGTTGGTGGTACGTATATTTCAAGGAATATTTTCAATATCCTCAGATTATCACTTATTTACGGCATATTATTTATAATATTTACAAGTTTTCAAGCGATTCAGCCTTAAATAATGCCCATCAATAATAATGTAGCTAGAAAATAAATAACAAACATGTATTTCTCCCATAAATTAACTTGCGCACTGTTAGAGTCTCTTATGGTGGTAGTGAGAGCTTTCTCCCTTTCTCGAAAGAGATTTTTTGCTAACATCCTCATTTTCGATATCTTATCATCGAAGACTGCCGTGGAAGAGTTCGTTGGCACATTCACGTTACAGTAGTTCTGGTCACAACACGATACACACATCTGAAAACAAAAAAAGCAATATTATTAAGAGGGCATTAGTATTACTAATGACATAAACACTATCTAGACCGCTAGTGGTCATATTCCAGCAATCCGAAAATCTGCTCAATGCGCAGGAACTCCCAAACTGTCGTTCATGGCATTGAGTCATGTCACTTGGTGTTTGGAAACTTGAGTAAGAGTGAGCAAGATATATGACATAAGTTATCTAAGTGGAAGAAAACAAAAAACTAGAATTGACTCGAAAATTTCTGATGAGATATACTGAATAACACCGAAAAAATTCAAGGGCCGATTCCTTGTGATATTTTAGGAAATAAAGTTGATATGGACATGTGTCCTAACTTGCTTCGTTTTCGAGATGCAGGGTGTCAATATTTCCATGAAAACTCGTTTTTTATTTTATTACTCAATTGTCTTTCCATCAATTTCAATAAAACGTTGTGGTTTTGTTGATAGTAATATGGAGCTTCTTCTGGTGCAATTAGATAGAATAATATTTCCAGTGGCGTCACAGTGAAAAAAATTATCGATATTTATATATGTATAGTGAATGTCATTGTACTCCACGGGTTCTTCTGAGTTTCATATTTTTATTAGATTGAACTATTGAAATAACAACTGTAATTTTTGTATCTGGATAATTTCTTTGAGAAAACAATAAAAATTCGATTTGACTCCAAATTTTACTGTAGGTGTTTTCAAGACTACCATTGATATTACTCAATAACCCCAATCACAATCATTTTAAAATTTTAGGGCTTCCTCAGTCTCCAACCATACTGAATTTTGGCACCATGAAAGCTTATACAGGGAGGTTATAAATAAAAACAATTAATACTTCCAACTTCAACATCCTGTATATAAAAAATGGAGCAATAAGTTAGGATACATGTTTATATGAACTTTATTTGCTAGAATATCACAAGGAATCACCCCTTGAATTTTTTCGGTATTATTTAGGTGTTCCCCAAGGAAGCCGCTAGGCCCACTTTCATTCATAATATACCTGAATGATATTTACTATGTTCCTGAGGCACATGAACTTAATCTGTTTGCAGATGATACTTTGATTCATATTTCAAATACGGAACTGAACAATGCAGTAGATATCCTCAGACGTTCTATGAATAATATTGAAAACTATTTACATTAAAATAAATCTAACAAAACAAAAGTTATGGCAATAACAACAAAATATAAATTAGACTCTATATTGATTACAATGAAATGAAATTTGAGATTAATAGCACTGCCTTGAAATATGTGTCTGAAATAAAGTATCTGGGAGTTATTGTAGACAACACTCTTGAGTTTGAATAGGAATGCTGAGTATATTATAAAAAAAATCGATTTTTTTTTCCTAGAGTAGCAAATAATTTGACTCCTCATTCCAGAATATTAACATATAATTGCATAATTAAAAGTCATTTCGAGTACTGTCCAACTTAAATGCATTTGATAAAATAATATACTTCCATTGATCATATGTCAAATATGCTACAATGGCTGTCGATTTCAAATCGATTAATTTTTTTTACCTATGGTTTTTATATTTAAAATAACCAAAGGTCTTCAACCAACATATTTTAATGAATTTTATGTTTTCAATGACCAAATACATGACCACCAGACAAGATCAAATGCATATTTCCATATATATAGAACTCATACTGGTGGTGGCATGAAAATCAATATTTTTTCATATCTCTTTTATCATGTATCTTCGTTTGTTCCTTTTTGTCGTCTTTATTTTTAGTTTTTGATTACTGTTATTTACTTTCAGATTTTAATCATGTTATTTACATTCAGATTTGAATTTTATTAATATTTCTGGCACTGTGTGAAACTCTGAATTATCATTATGTATTATATTTATTGTAAGATTAGGATATATCCTATAATAAAGATTACTACTACTACTACAGGTCCTGAATGTGCATGATTCATGTTCATCAGTTCGATCTCGTGAGTAGCATAGCTACTTTCTAATGGCATTGCCGCTCTAGATATAAGTTTAAGTTGCATATTGTTTATTTGATTACCCAAATAGAAGATACAACAATAGAAAAAATGTCATATTTGGAGAATGACACCTTCATTCATGGAAGGGGAGGGGTTTGAGGAAAAATCTTTTTTTCGAATTTTGTCTAAATAGCAGATATCTACATTGTTTTAGCTATGTTTTATCTAGTGCCCAAAGAAACAAATAGACCACTATTTTTTTTACGATTTTCATGATGCGATAACTTTTATGGAAATTGACCGATTCCCATTCGGAATGCAGAGTTCAAAAGATGCGACCTTTTTGTTTAGGATCCATTGTTCAAAACTTATCAAAAAGTTTTCCGGATCGTGAGTTCGTTGCTTAGCAACGGACTAAAATACTAGATTAGATTATTTTGTGCTCTGAAGTTGCTCCGACCCAAGTAGCAATATAATACTGTCTGTAGGTTAATCGAGGAGGTGGTACATTCATTATTCCGAATTTTTTGGGATTTTCTCTCCTCGTTTCTATAAAATAAAAATATGAATATTATCTCAATATACGTGTAGTAAGGACAAATCAGATGATTTGCCCCAAAATGTCACTGCGTTTAAAGAATTTTCCTATCAGAGAGCCTAAAAGAAAAATTCACTAGCTTGTCAGTGACAATTTGTATTGAAAAAATTTTTGGAGAAGGGAAATAAAGGTATATAGAAAAATATCAAATTTTCACTTATCTTTGGACGTTTCGGGACCGGTTCTGCTCCCGTTTTCAACATTTTCTAGACATTATACGACTTCGCTATAGAAATAATCTCTTTTCATGTTGAAAACGGGAGCAGAACCAGTCCCGAAACGTCCAAAGATAAGTGAAAATTTGATATTTTTCTATATATCTTTATTTCCCTTCTCCAAAAATGTTTTCAATACAAATTGTCACTGACAAGCTAGTGAATTTTTCTTTTAGGCTCTCTGATAGGAAAATTCTTTGAACGCAGTGACATTTTGGGGCAAATCATCTGATTTGTCCTTACTACACGTATATTGAGATAATATTCATATTTTTATTTTATAGAAACGAGGAGAGAAAATCCCAAAAATTCGGAATAATGATAGCAATATAATGTTATGGCGACGTTTTGGTCAATCATTTTTGGGTTTTTGAAACGTTTCTGTTTCAACTGTAGGTAGTAGTCTGTGGTTTCTGAAACGTTGCTAGATTGACTTAAAAACTACCGCACAATACTGCGCCCTCTCGATCGCGCATGACAGTTTAATTTCCATATGGTGTTCAGAAATTAGTATATATTTCAACCAAATAATTACTGAGGACCAGAATGGTGACTAAGGAAAAACTTTCAGACAATTATCATGGCATGTTAAGAACAAAATGTTTCATTCTCAATTACCATATTCATATTGCTGAAAAAATTAACAGTGCATTCAATTTTACAACATACTATCGTTTCATGCCAAAAAACATCAAGCACGCCTACTATATGTTCTTATTTCTAAATAATGTTTGTTTATTTCCCAAATTTCAATGGCCGACCATTTTTCCAAAGAGAATAACTCTTCAAACATGGCGTAGGAGTATTGTAGGCGTTAACGCGACTACGGATATCATAAAACTGAAAAATATACCAACTTTCAACTTTAGTCTTCTAGACAACCAACTTTATCCGAAGCGCGACTGAAGTTTCGTATCCGACCTCAAACTGAACGCAGTCAACTACTTCACCCTGCTGCACATTGTGGAACACATACCCATATTTTTCTGAAATCTGGGATGGAAAAAGATCTTGAAAATAATGGCTACCCATTACAGGGTTGTGATCATGAAAAGCACGCAAAAGGTAGAACCGATACCACACCAATAGGAAGAAAATGAGACGGTATACTGGCCCTCTACAAAGGGGCAAGTTGGTGATTATTCCTGCATTGGAAATTTAGCAAAACAAACTCCATGTAGGCTTGTACCATAATTTGAGTTCCTGTATTTGTTCACATAAGTCATGCATAAGAGAAACCACTTTTCTTGTTCTGAATATTTTCATAAAAACAGGCCTCAGCATTCAGCTTATCAGCTATCCCGAAGAATTTGGGTAATTTTGACATTGACACTGACATCATTCATCATGTCCTAAAAAAAGGTTAGTTGTGAACAAGTTGTGGAGGTGACTGCGGAAACTATTTTTTACCGCAGCTTAGGTAGATCTTACAAGGTCGGCTCTCCGTCGAGAAAACTTTTAAATAACTAAAGCTGTCACTTAACCGTATTTAGAACGTCATTTCCATTCCCAAGATACATACTACTTTGTAGTTGGTTGGGAGAACGTTGTAACAACGTCGTAGTTTAACTAACGTCATGCTAAACATTGAGACGACGTTGTTTGGTGGTTCAGAGAACATCGTTTACCTAATGAATGACTAATTTCAACACCAAGTACAACGTTAGCTTTGGAGTATTATGTGGTTGTCTTCGCCAAATTGCTACTTGGGGAGAAAGTATAGGCATTCTTGAGTGATATCAAAAGAAGTTTTTCCCAGCTGATGCCTTGCGGTATACCTTTTATGATAGGCCTCCCTGTATTTTTCTGTAGTTGCTTTGTAACTTATTTTATTTCAGCAAATCAGAGCAGAAAGCAAAGAAACGGAGAATTGACACATTGTATGGGTATAAATCCAATACCTATGCGGTGGCTGGAATACATTGCATTGTGTTGTACCTACAAATTTCAGCAAACCGGAAATCAAATTTAGGGATGCACAAAACCCACCGTTTGAGCGTCGATTTCCACACATCCCACTTTATTTCTTTGGCATTCCTTGTCGGTGGTGCACTTTTTGTTCACTAGCACGCTCGTTCCCTTTGAATCCATTATGTGCAATGTGTGACAAAACGTTTCTCCTGGAAAATAAAAATATGGCGTAGACTGTGTAGTACGAGCACGTGTAGAAGGTTCAATACCCGCCGAACCGGCTATATTTTCATGGGCGTTCTCGGTAGGGGCAGTAGGGGCATGGCGGACATGTTAAGTAAATATTACATATAATTGAATATTCGCAGAGGAAATTTAACACCTAACATTTTCTACCAACTAATAGATAGTTATTTTTGTATCAAGAGCGCGAAATGCTTCTTTGGTGATTGTGAGTTTTCCAATAAAAGTCTTGAGAGATACTCGAAAACGGTTCAAAATATATTGCCAATAAATTCCGTGACAAAATTTTATATTGAGAGAACAAGTAAGTAACGACTCTCGAATCAGAAACTCAAAGAAATCATGGCACTAGATTACAATAATTTTGAATGACATATTAGGGGGGTATCGAGTGATAGCTCATTTGAAAGGTCTTTTTAATTCCTTTATTGTGGCGTTTGATTTTTTAAAATGGGTCGATTCGTTTTCGAGATAATTAGAAAAGTCTTCATTTATCTCAATTTGTTCATATAGAAAAAAAAAACACACGAAAATATAACTCTTTATTTCAATAAGTGTTCAAAATGTTGCCCGTTATTGGCCAAACAATGATATAGGCGATGTTCAAATTCCTGACGGACATTTTCAAAAACATGTTGTGGAAGATCACGGCAGCTATCGATGATGCGTTGACGAAGTTCATCCAAACTTTCAGGTTGGGGAGTGAACACAATAGATTTCAAATGTCCCCATAGAAAAAAGTCTAATGGCGTCAAGTCAGGAGATCTAGCAGGCCATTCTATAGGTCCTCTTCGCTCTATCCATTTATCTGGAAACTCGTCGTCTAGCCATTGCCGAACCGGAAGAACATAATGAGGAGGAGCGCCGTCTTGCTGGAAATATATTTTAGCCTCATCATCAAGTATAGGGTTTCCATGCATTGTCTTCGATTTGGTTTTCAATAGTTTCAGTGATAAGCGGATTGATGGTATTTTCCAACATATCTAAATAAATGCCTCCATTTAAATTCCCATTAACAAACAATGGCCCAATCACTTTGTTTTCTAAAATGCCTGCCCATACATTAATTTTTTGGGGGTACTGAGTATGCCCTTCTACAAAAGCATGAGAATTTTCATTGCTCCAATACCTGCAGTTATGCTTATTAACAAATCCATTTAGATAAAATGTGCATTCATCACTGAAGCAGATATTCTTTACATGAATGGTATTATCATTAATCGCTGCAGTCATTTGTTCACAAAACTGAACTCTCCTATCGAAATCATCTTCGGTTAACTCTTGCAATATTTTCATTTTGAATGGATGAAATTTATGTAATTTAGTAACTGTGTGTACAGAGCCTCATGAAATACCAGTTGCTTCAACAATTTTGCGTAATGAAGTATCAGGATTCATGCCAAAATGACCCAAAACTTCAACTTGAGCGGCTTCATCCAAAACTCTACGATGATTACGTTTTTCATTTGCAACAGATCCAGTTTCAGTAAATCCAGCAACAAGGTCCAAAACTATGCGAAGTTATCTTGTCCGGATGTCTGGCGTTGAATGTGACGGCAGTTTCCGAGAACATTGATTTTGTGCACCATAAATTAGAATCATTTCCACTCTTTCGGCTAGTGTGTAAACCATTTATTTTTGAAAGTAAAATCTGAATCAATAAATTAATTTTCACTATGTCAAGATTGTCACAAAGGTAACTGACAGCAAATTAAATTCTCTCTTTCCCTTAGCAACTATAAAAAAATAAACAGGTATAAGAATAAATACAGTTCGCCCATTATCTGTGTTGATAAAAAGAAGACGGAAAATAATTCGGGTTGTTATTCGGTTGTTGCCACGTCTAATCTTCCGAATTGCTGTTCAAGTTGGTTTTTGAACACTTATCGAAATAAAAAGTTATATTTTCGAGCGTTTTTTTTTTCAACAAAAGGTAAATAAAGATTTTTTTAATTATCTCGAAAACGAATCGACCGATTTAAAAAAATCAAACGCCACAATAAAGGAATTGAAAAGACCTTTCAAATGAGCTATCACTCGATACCCCTTACCATTTGAGATTTTTAGGGGGGTAGCTCCTGAGGGCAGGGGGTAAAAGGAGGCGAAGCAATTTTTGCTTAAAAAGTTGTCCCCCTGGATAATTTTTTTTACGTGTTTCGGCGATTTTTTCAAAAACCTTCATGTTTCGAGGTATTCGAGGTGGGAAGTTTTCAAATGAACACCCTGTATATACTGGACGATGAATCTTCTACAGTGATCGAGATGATTTTTTTAACGAGGCGTGGCCAAGTTGAAAAACTAGTCGAGATGACCAAAGTATTTCGCGCTCGAGTTGCAAACAACATTTTTCTACAAACGTCAAAAAACATACACTCACCGGCAAAAAAAACAGCGGCTACCAAAAAAATTCGCCAAATTGTTCGCCCAGTAACTTTTTTAATTCTAGTCCGATTTGGGTGGAATTTCTGCTGAATCGTATATTCATGTTTCGGAATGTTAGCCTGGATATCATTTCCTAAGAAAGTGTGGTCCCTTCTTGATACAATGGTTTTTCATTCACGTCGATAACTACTTTTCCAGAAAAAATACAAGTGTTTCAAGAGACTATGGATTTTATTTTATTTTCATTAAAAATAGTTCGGAACCATTCTCCAACTTTTTGCTTCATCATGATTTGAATTGAAGTGTGATCCTTTTCCATCCCTTCCAAACAGAACGGTTCTAGATTTACGTGAGTATCTTTATTTTCAGGAGAAGATACACGTGTTTTAGGAACGTATGGAATTTTTTAATTCTTATTAACAATAATTCAGAACCTTATAGAACAACTTTGGAATTAACTCCAGAGGCGTATTCGCCTTCGTCCGGCCTTGTAAGACACTCTTCAAGAGCTTCGATAGGCCCTTTCAGGCGAATTTATGCAATTCCTCAAGCCCACTTCAGAAATTTGATCAATTCAAACTCGAGGAAGGCATACTCGTTATTGACCACAGGTCTGCTTCTTGTTTGTTTTTTGTAATCAAGGTTTTTTTCCGGTAAGTGCTGAAAAAATGAGGAAAAAATACGTAAAAATACGTGATTAATTCTTTGAGTTGTTAATCAATATGTTTATGTATTTTCTTATTATTGTTGATGAACATTGAAAAATACCATACTTTCTTAAAACACCCGCATCTTTTCTAAAAACTATTGTGTCGAGAAAGAATCAGACTTCAATCAAAAGCATAGGTACTCTATTGAAGTTCAACCACTCGATTTTGCTACAGGGCGTTGAGAACTGAAGGGGTAAAAATTAACTTTGGTTTTTCCCTGTTTATTTATTTATTTATTTATTTATTTATTAATTTATTTATTTATTTATTTATTTATTTATTTATTTATTTATTTATTTATTTATTCATTTATTTATTTATTTATTTATTTATTCATTCATTCATTTATTTATTTATTTATTTATTTATTTATTCATTTATTTATTTATTCATTTATTTATTTATTTATTTATTTATTTATTTATTTATTCATTCATTTATTTATTTATTTATTTATTCATTCATTTATTTATTTATTTATTTATTTCACAAAAATTGGACAAGGAAAAAACAATTCACAGGGTGGACAATTTGGACCAATTATTTGGTGGCCGTTTTTTTTGCCGGTGAGTGTAGTTCTACAGTAAAAATATGCTTAGCTTGATATAAAAAATAGTGTTGAACTGGCTTAAAAGGGCCTCCCCCTATCCTCCCTAGGTACGCACCATGTTCCACGAACATAATAGGAATTTCCTTTCGTGTGCTCCAAGAGATAAAACAAAGTTATTGTTGAACATTCAGAAATAAATGATTTCGTGAATGTTTGCTCGATTGAGGACCATAAAGTTGAAATATAAATATCTCATACTTATATTTTACATAACAATGCGCGAAGTAGGTACTTCGCGCATTGTTTTGTGCAAGGTATCATGGTAACGTAGGAAACTGAGAAAAAGTGTCACTTCACAATTTGTTATCAATGCGCGAACCTTGCCTTTTGTTGACGTTTGTGAAAAAACGTTTTTGAACATATTATTTGCTGGAAATTCTCAAGACCAATCTGCATGGAGAATGGTGGTTTTGAATGAATCTGTACTCAGATTAAGAATTCAGAGATCATTTTTGGTATATGTATAAGTTTATGAATATATTAGTGGGAAAGGTATATATTTCAGGTCTTGAATTTTGTGGTTATTTCATGACAACATCAACACGTGAGTCAACAGCATATTTTCGAGAAAAAATATGAGAAAACGGGAAAACGCCGTTTTCGTTCATCTGATTTCAAAACTATTCCAGATTTGTTTCGGATTGAATTTGATGCGCACCTAATTCTGCGCAATCCAAGGACCGTTTCAAGAATTTGGAACATGAACAAACCTATTGTCTGAGAAATATAACTAAATCAACGAGATAATGAAATACGTGTTCCATTGAAGAATATATAAGTAACCACGTACACCCGTTACCATTGATACAACAAGGCCAGCAGACTCTTACGTAAACAGCTCGTGACGTCGCCAAGAGAGGCCAGTGTTTTATTTTATCGCTCGTCGACTAACGCGTCAGTTCGTGTTAATTCATCGGTGATTCACGTATGTTTTTGAAACGGTCCCGAATTCTTTTGTTGTTTATTCATCAAAATAGTTGGCGGAAAAATTACTGTTTAGTGAAATATTTTGTGTTGTGATCGGCGAAATAACAATGCCTTTCAAGTGTTGTGTTCCCTTTTGTCGGGGGAATTATTTGGGTGGTTCAAAAGTTCATGCTTTCAGTTTCCCGTTGGACGAGGAGCTACCGAAAATGTGGCAATATGCAATTCACCGCGAGGATTTTACTCCATCTAAGTTCAGTAGTAAACAGAGCTTAATTTATAATGATGAAATAATAATAGAAGACAATTACTCTCCCATAAAAAGTATAAGTAGAGGAAAAATAGAAAAGTTTTGATTGTGCAGTTAGCTTCGTATTCGTATATTATAGTCAACAAAATCATCTCTGAATTCGAGGAAATTTTCTTGAATGTTCATAATAAACGGGCATTTTTAATTCTCATTCTCACATTTCTTTCTGAAAACGGTCATTTGCCTCGTGGCAATGAATGCAGAATTCATTCCAATGATCAAATTGCAACTATCATATCAACATGAACTACAAATACTCTACTTAAAAAGGTAAAACTGCATTTATCATGATATTTATCATGAAGATATTTGACTAAAAAGTTCCAAATTTCACCTTCTTTTTCACCTGTCTTCATCATATTGGACAATTTATATATAATTCAACTATAAATATGATTTTCTTGAGATTAATCCATATTCAGTGAAAAGAAGGAAAAATATCATTCAAAATAATGGCGTGTGTAATGTCAGTCGAAAGCAATCTATTGACATTTGACATCTCGTATTTTGATTGACTATTGATTAAATGGTCGTCATTTGGGATGCTTGTTCACTAAATATGAAAAACTCGCCATAAAAATCATATTTCCTGTTGAATTTTCTATATAAAAATGTGCCATCGAAGTACATCATGAGTATATAAAGTGTCCAATGACAAAATAAGAGCAAGTAGCTTCAAATGCCCCCAACACAAGGGGAGAAAGAAGGCGAAATTTCGAACTTTTTCTTGAAATATCTCAATAAATAGTGGTTTGTTCACATTTTCATTATTAAATTCGGTTTATCAGACAAAAATACGTGAGTACCGAAAAAAAATTAAAAAAAAAAACCATCGCATGATAAATGCAGTTTTACCCTTAAAAATTATGGTTTCAAGTGTAACGATCCACTTGGGTGAAAAATCCAACAACAGAAAATTGAAAACACTCACTGCATGGTTATTTTTTCAGGTAATAGGAATTCTCCAAGATAAATATAGGTAATTGTAATAAACGGCATGTCAATCAAAATAAAATACATTTTCCACAATTTTCTTTCGATCAATCTCATGATAAGTTTATGTTCTGCGGGCCCTCTATAAGTAGGTGTGAAGTTTACCTTCACCACAATTTTCGCCAATATATCTAATTCGAATGGGTTGCTGTAGGTGGATATTTGTGTTTTATCCTGGTTTTTGCTTTAAAACTTCGTTTTTCCATAATTAAATCGAATGGGGTGCGAAGAAGGGCTCAGTTGACGACTGGCATCCTTTCTTAACCTGAAGCCCTTCAAAAAACCGCAAAATCGGCTCAATGATGATCTAAAACTAAAATCGAAATACGCGGTCGCCTTATAGCGCTATTAGCGCTTGTCGTTTCGAGCCGCTGGTTAGGCCTCACTAAGTGACGCCACCCACGGAGCATGCAGGCCTTGTTGTATCGGTGGTAACGGTACACCCCGAAAATTTTTGGATACACCATTGATTTCTGCTGAAATTCCCTGTCATAGGTCAGAGATTATACACTATCCCCTCTTAGGACAACATTAATTTTGATAATTTCGTAGATATATAAAAGGGATCAAAAAAGTATGAATTTTCAAAATCGCCCTGGATCTCTCAAACAGACACAGTTATGGAAAATCTGATCTGATATCTTGAGTTTTACAAAAAAGTAGGAGAGGAACGTGAATACCGCAATGCTCTATCAATAATAACAACCGAGAAACCTGGCAGTCTCAACCAAAATGGGATGCACTATGTACAGAGTGTCCCCTTATATTTTCATCCCTACCTGCAGATACAACTATACGAGGTGAAAAAATAGGGTTCCATCTGTAGTATCTCTTGGCATAATGCGAATCGCAAAATAGATAAAAAAATCCAAATCGGTTTTTTCAAATGGAACAACCTGTATCTTTCCAACTCTAGTGAAGAATCATCCCTAATAACACACTTATGTCCCATGTATATCCTTAGGACGCCCTGTCGGGACATTCAGGACGTCCATAGGACCTTCGAATTTGGTACCGTGGACGTCCATTGGACGTCTGTGGGACGCACAAATGTCCCACTTGAGGACCAACTAGGGACGTCCTTGAGGGATGTCCCTGGGACAACTATCGATTATCGAATACCTAAACCCTACAGTATTCCTCATCCAAACACTACAGAGGGCATCCATAGGACAACCTATCAGCAACGCGCTAAGGGATATAAATTGGATGTCCATTAGATGTCCCAGGGACGTACGAATTATTCTTGGATTTGGGTTTTTCTGGGTCCCTCTAGTATCAGATCTTGCATAACTGATTAGGACATCCAGTTGGGTTGATGGTCCGTAGAAGGTCCCCAAGAAGTTTCCCAAGGATGTCCAATGGACTTACGTGAAGGAGACATTGACGAGGAGTACTTATAGCCTACGAGCAATCATTCGTCGGCGAGGTGTAAGTTAACGTCCTCGCTGGGACAACATATTGAAAGTACCGACTGGGATGTCCATAGGACGTTATTTCTAGGACATTGGAAGAGTACAGTTCATGTACCAATTGGGACATCCGACGGATATCCCTAAGGGACATTTCAATTGTTATACGATCCTGGAAATATTGAGGGCGTCTGTGCAGAGATATTTGAAGAAATGTTCTGTCTGAGATATTTCATGTTTGTTCTAGAAGGGACATTATATGAGATCTGAAGTCATGCCAGAATATGTACTACTCGGGACCTCCGATGGATGTCCCTAAAGGAACGTTTAAAATCATATCCCATCAGGGACATGCCAAGGATCTCCTTGCATAGACATTGGGACGTCTGAGGGATGCTATTTCTAGGACATTTGAAATAATATACCAGCTGGGACATTCCGTGGACATTGCATGAGATGTACGGGATGGGACGTCCCAAGGACACTTATTTTTGGTTCGGGACATTCGGACGTGAATTGTACTAAATAGGGACGTCCCTAGGACGTTGTGTGCTATTAGGGATTTACTCCTATTCACAAATATTTAATAATAATAATAATAATAATAATCAACTAGGGAAAAAACCAAATACTCAAAGTGTACCTATGCAAGTGTTTCCTTCCTGTTTAGGAAGGAAACACTTGCGATTTTATTCGTTCGTACGAACTATCGCATAGGTTTCGGGAGGATGTAATGCAATGTTCTGCGTGGCATATAGCCAGGAAAGTAGTTTTTTTTCTCTCGTTATCTACCATTTTGTCGTTCATTTTATGAACTAGTTGTGGTAATGACTTTGAGTTTCTCTCTTCGTGACCAATGCATTCCACTTTGAGTATTTGGCTTTTTCCCTAGTTGAAAATACGCCAGTCGGGCAACCAGCCACTCCCATTTCATCTGAAATGGGATTTTGTTTTGGAGTGTTTCTTTCCTTGCCAGGTGGCGTTCGGCGTTCCCGTTTTCATTTCGCAGACGTCGAACGCCTCGTATGGTATAAATGCTGAGATGAGTTTACGTTGGGTCAGGTTCGCACCAGATAGCGGTCAAGAAGCTATCTGGGACAGCCCTGTACTGATGAGAGCCAAGAGCTAGAAACCGGTCTGCAGGTAGTCAGCGTTCCTGAACCACTTAAACGCAGCTCAGCGTTAGGAAGGAAACACTTGCGATTTTATTCGTTTGTACGAACTATCGCATAGGTTTCGGGAGGATGTAATGCAATGTTTTGCGTGGCATATAGCCAGGAAAGTAGTTGTTTTTCTCTCGTTATCTACCATTTTGTCGTTCATTTTATGAACTAGTTGTGGTAATGACTTTGAGTTTCTCTCCGTGAATAATAATGTTTGTTCGATCACAGTGACATGCGAGTTTTACAAAAGGAAAAAAAATAATGATCTCTGAACATATAATAAATTGGAACATACATTCGAAATGCTACATAATACGACCTTACGAATAAACAAAGATATACCACTAAGGCAGAGCCAGCGCGTGGTCTAGAATGTCTATATATATATAAGTTATACTATTTATATACTATCTATATACTATTATATATACATTATGATGCGAATGTATAGAATACATTCATTATTTCAGAAATGGGCGACATTTGAAAAAATTCCAAAAACACGTGTTTTAATTTTTGAAGCATCATCTCATGATATTCATATGAAAGATGTTACTTCACCGGTGTTGGAGTAATGACGTAATGGACGATTTTTTTCAAATACAAACATGGGTCATGTGACATCTCGTTTGACAGGTCTACTGATCGTCTATACAAGTGTGAAAATTTTGCATAAGAAGATTAAAATCAAAATGGATTATCATTTGATTAACTGAATCTTGCAGAGGTCTGCTACTGAGAATTGAACATCGAAGGGTCGTGTAGTTGAAAAAATACATAATTAAAAGAGTTGTAAACTCTATTTTTTTTTTCGAAAGTCGTCTTGTTTTGAAATGAATTTATTCCATACATTTGCATCATACTGTATAATATAGTTTGCTAATGTTTCCTCAAGCCATTTTTTACTTATTTAGCATCGACTCAAAGTTGCCATCAATAACCTTTAGACACAACAGTAATAAAGATCTTCCACAAAAGTTGAAAATATACAGGGTGTAAGTATAGAAAAATTATTTGGACTCTTAGTTCCTATTTTGCGATTCGCATTTGTTTATTCAAGATATAGTAGGTACTGTTCATCTGTATGAATATAAATATGAAAGTTGTAAGGTTTCATATACCTTACAAGTTTTATATTAGTTTTTTCCACCTTATTGTATAGTTGAAGCTGTAGGTAGGGGTCAAAATATAAGAGGACAGCATGTAAATACTGAACAAATAAGTACTTCGAATATTCTTACCTGGTTTACATGGTCTGTCGATGGCGAACTGATTGCAAATTAGGTTGTCCGATACATTGACGCAAATATAACAAGTGACAGCGTACTTGTCGAAGTCCGTGAATTCAGATACGGAATCTACCAAGTTGGTGGCTATGTTCTTCTCCTCCATTGCTGTGTTTGTCATGAAAATACAGCTGATGAACATACTCAGTCTGAACATTACAATCTGAAACAAAACGTTACAGAGTTAATAATCTATCTGATGGCAGTAGGATAAATATCTAGGCATATCCATATCCAGATGATAAGAACTGTATTTGTCTGGGCAGGATGGACCACCATGGGTATCTCAGTTATTATAAGAGATACGAGGTCGGTTAAATTAGGGTAAAGTTGCGCATTTTCATGCTGAACATTTATCAGCAAGAAAATTCGATTAAAAAGCCGATAATGAATAGTTTCGACACAAACAAATCCTAAAGTTGAAAAATCTCGATTCTGAACACCCTATATCATTGTAATCATTTCAGATAGACCCCAAGTGTGATATATCGATGAAATCAGCTCTTCAGGGAGAATTTAGACATGCAATAAAATACGGGGTATTCTATTTGAAATAACAAAGTTGTTGCTACTTTTTGATAGAAGCGGCAACACTGCATTGCTGAAAATATTTTGAATAAAGAGAGCATAGTCTAAAATATCAGTATGCATATTTTCATGTATTTCTCCCGACTGATTCTCGATATAGAGAAAGTGAAACCTCGTCGTGACATACCGCCTGTATATCATTGCATGACTCCTCAGATGACGTGGAGATATTTGAAGACGAGTGTACGTGTTGTGACGACTATTTCACCAGTGCCACCAGCTGAATCTGCCCAATTAAACCGCAAGATCGTATCAAAATCCGCGAGTTCAACTTGATAATAATTCTCACAAAATCCTCAGAATTTTATTTTTCTCAGATATTGACATACTATATTGGTTATTGGGAAAAATGAGATACAAAATGAGGAAATAAAAACAATTATGAAGTAATGTTTCACTCAGATTGGTAGAACTGATGATATTTTTTCACCAATATTGAATATGTTCATTTATTTTGCCATTAGAATAATTTTAAAGATTTTTTCCCAGAAATTGACATACTATACCGGGTGACACAGGTTATCGGGCCACCCCTGTAACTTCTGCATTCGTCAACGGATTTTTCTGAATTTCGGTACAGTTATATAAGCAACTATTTCGGATTTGATCACATTACAATCCAATATGGCGGACTTCCGGTTTTTCTGGAAATGCCAGCAATTTTGTTTTTTCAAATGGAACACCCTGTATATTTTTACATATTCAAGTTCAACAGGTCAAAACAAGTGCAATCTTGATGTCAAATGTCATTTATTCCACAGCCTACCTAGTTGAAAAATTATTCTAACTGCAAGGAAATTCATAAACTAGTTGTTGATTTTTGATTTGTTACTGCACCGAAAAAAAAAAATGATATGTCATTTTGTTCCTAAATGTATGTTCTAGAGAGACGGGTAGGTGGCCCATAGGGGTTCCATTTGAAAAAAAATAATTTTTGATCAAAAAGTGATGTGGCTGAATTGATTCCTGGATAAGTGACACAAAAAATAATTTTTCAGAAAAAAATATGTTCTTCTGTTATGTGTGACTCATTTATCTACGAGGTAAAATGAAAAAACAATTTTGAATAAATTTTTTTCGAAAAAATTACATTCGAAATAAATATTGCACTTGTTTCGACCTGTTGAACTTGAATATGTAAAAATATACAGGGTGTTCCATTTGAAAAAACAAAATTGCTGGCATTTCCAGAAAAACCGGAAGTCCACCATATCGGATTGTAATGTGATCAAATCCGAAATAATTGCTTATATAACTGTACCGAATTTCAGAAAAATCCGTTGACGAAAGCAGAAGTTATATTGGTTATTGAGAAAAATTTAGATATTTATCAAGGAAATAAAAACAATTATGAAGTAATGTTTCATGCAGATTTTTATTTTTTTTAATCGCTTGGAGCGCACGAAAGGAAATCCCTATGATGTTCAAAGAACATCGTGCGTTCCCAGGGAGGATAGGGACAGGAGGTAGGTATTGGAATTTTTCTTGAACTTCTGGAGATTATATGTTGTTGGGAATACTTCCTCAGGCAATGGATTCCAGAGCCTAGCCGTTCTATGGATGAAGGAGTTTTGATAAAGTGCTGTTCGACATCTTTCGAAGTTGACAACGAAAGGATGTGCTGACTGGGCTTGTCTAGTTCATCTGACTGGTATAGTGAGGGGATGATAGCAGAGATTTCCGAAGAACATATTTCCCGTGGAAGTATCGATAGAAAAGTGAAAGGTTGCCGACCTTTCTACGGTGTTCCAATGATGTCAAAGAGTGAGTGAGTGTGGCGTCACCCACCAGGCGAATGGCTCTTCTCTGGATGGAATCTAAGAGCATCAGCGTATCTTTTGGTGCTGAACCCCATATGTGGGAACAGTATTCTAGAACAGGCCGTATCTGCGCTTTGTAGATCATGAGAAGCTGTTGAGGTGTAAAGTAGCTTTTCGCACGGAACAAGAATCCGAGTTTCTGTGAAGCAGCTTTTGCGATGGATCTGACATGATTATCCCATGTTGCGTTGCTGATGGAAACACCGAGCATAGTTATGGTGGGCCTGGTGGGGATGGTGGTGCCAGACATTACAATATCGGGCATACTGAGTTCCGCCTTTCTAGAGAAAATACAGGCTTGAGTTTTGGTGGCGTTGAATTCAACTAGGTTGTTGGTTCCCCAGGTTGGTAACCAATCTTGAGTATGTTGATTTATCCAGCCATTAGAATAATTTCAAAGTTTTTTTTTTCTAAATGTACGGTAGTCCTTTCCTCGTTGGTGTTCATTGACCTAAAAAAGTTGATCATTATTCATCTATGTTCATCGCACTTCTCAAACAAATCTGTCAGGAGAAGAATTATGTTTAGCGGGTTGAGCAAATTAACTGACATATAAAATGTTATCTACCAACCTTGAAAGAATGAAACATAATCCGAGGTTGGTAGACCTGATGATAACTGAATTCAAGGATGATAGAGCTGCAACTAAAAATCATCAATTCTACCAACCTTGATTTAACTCAGATTGAAGTTTGGATGAGAATGATTGACTCATAGTTATCTTTATCACTTGATGCATATAGTCGTATGATAAAAGATCAATTCGTTCGAAACACTTGCAGAATCTCATAAAATATCAGAATCCACACAAATCCTCACAAATTTCTCATTACCCCACTTTTTTTCTACGTCCTTGAAAATACTCACATAATCTGACCAATCGCAAGCCAAAGACAACTAGTGTTATCGCGATGTGACCATGGATAGCAAAGGAAAGTCTGTCAGTTTGACATAAAATAATTATAGCTGCAGATATCATAATGAATTGCTTTGGTTATATGGCTTGTTCATTTATAATAAATGCTTCTTATGCTTTGTGAAACAGTCTAGCAAAAAACCACTCTGTTCTGAATATCTTCTCATAATTTTGTAACTCATTCCCACTAAGCAAAGTTGAAAACTATGTTGATGCAATGTTGAAGAAATTACTGAAACGGACGTTCAGGAATATTGAGAAGTTTGATTTTGATAATGTAGCGTTGCAGCAATATAACATGTTGCTGTGACATTGCTGGAAGGTTACATTTACAGATTTACATTTGTAATATTGTTGAACGTCCGTTTCAGTAATTGCTACAACCTTGCATCAACATAGCTTCCAAATTTGCTTATATAGTGGGTTGTTTGTTAATTCAATTGTGTTGGCGTACAGCAATACCAGTCGCCCTGACAGACTCGTGGTGTTGCTTGGCAACACAACTCCATGAACAATGAGCCTTATGAAAATAAACAGGAAAGGCTGATGCCTGGGTGAAGTGCATGCAATTATGTATCTACAGGTTGATTCCACGACAAGTGTTCATATTTTGCTAACTTTTCTCATCCTTGTGGTGGCGAAATTTGTAAACAGAAATAATTTGGCATTATCTGTATGCAATTCGCAGCTTAATATTGCCCTCATATCTAGTTCGCAGCTTAATATTGCCCTCATATCTAGTTGAGCCATCTAATCTGCGTTTAATGAGGATATATTATGGCTTTTGAATTATTTTTGATTTGTTCATTTAAATGAGTGAAACATGATGATGTACCTACTCATTTTGATGATATTAGGGTATGAGCTAAGGCAATTATCGTTTGATTAAAATTCTCCAAAGGATATCTCGATTTTTTTCCATAAATCTATTCTCGATTCACTAAGGAAATGATTGAGTTTCACCTATTATTTGCAGCCGATATTTATTCATTGGTACTTACCTATATCATCTCACGGAGAATAATTCACCGGCGCATGAAATACTGTTTTCACAGTATTATTATTAAGCCTTGTCAGTTCCAGACCAACTTCAGGAACTTAATATTGAAATTCGTCAAAGCTTCATGCGAATGCATAAATTCTCGAATATATGCAGGCATCTGGTTTTACAACTACTTACCCAACTCTATCTAGTTACAAAATTATACAGACATTTGTGGAAGCGAATGCTGAGGATCCATATGATATTTTGCGTTATGATTTGGAAATGCAAATTCCGTTTAATACGAGAAACTTCAACTAGATTTAACTTAGACACTCATTAGACAGAGGACGTTTATTTGGAAGTTTCAAATGGGACTTGGTTATTCTAAAAGCGATACATTACCGAAGGAAGTAATTCTGGAAATTGAGGTAATATTTCAGTGGCGTTCCTAACCAGTCGGGCAACCAGCCACTCCCGTACGGAAATGTTGGGTTTGGAGTGTATCTTTCGTTCTTTTGTCTATGGAGGACACCTCTGAGGGAATATAATGCCGACTTGATTTTTGTTTCGTTAGGCTACGCTTAGTCGGCGATCTTAGGCCTGCTGGCTGATGAGAGTCAAAGAGCTCGAAACCGGTCTGTAGGTGTCTAGCGCGTGGCCTGGTTAAATCAAAATCGATAGGCATTCAGAAAAGAATCACTTGTATCAGTATTCGTATCCCTAATAGCACACAACGTCCTAGGGACGTCACTATTTGGTACAATTCACGCCTGAATGTCCCGAACCAAAAATAAGTGTCCTTGGGACGTCCCATCCCGTACATCTCATGCAATGTCCGAGCAAGGACGTCCACGGAATGTCCCATCTGGTACATCATTTCAAATGTCCTAGAAATAGCATCCCTTAGGCGTCCCACGTGGTACATATTGTAGAATGTCCATGCAAGGAGGTCCTTGGCATGTCCCTGATGGGATATGATTTTAAACGTTCTTTAGGGACATCCATCGGATGGCCCGAGTAGTACATATTCTGGCATGACTTCAGATCTTATACAATGTCCCTTCTAGACAACCATGAAATGTCCCTGATGGTACATTTCTTCAAATATCTCTGCACAGACGCCCTCAATATTTCCAGGATCGTATAACAATCGAAATGTCCCTTAGAGACATCCTTCGAATGTCCCTTAGGAATATCCGTCGGATGTCCCAATTGGTACATGAACTGTACTCTTCCAATGTCCTAGAAATAACGTCCTATGGACATGGGACATGAGTGTGTTATTAGGGTTATACAGGGGGGTTATAAATAAAAAAATTGATACTTTCAACTTCAACATCCTGTATCTCAAAAACGGAGCAAGTTAGGACATATGTTTATATGAAATGAACTTTGGATCTCCTCGAATCGTTTCGGTGGTGTTATTCAGATACACTCTGTATAGGGCTAGCTTCCCTACTATCTGAAACTCAAATCTAAAAATGTTGTCCACTATAGTTAATAATGTTTTTTTCACCGCCATGGTTCATAAACAACTACTTATCCGTGTAGGTAAATATTTTGTCGCTCTTGGGAGCGTGTGTGATCCTACCTTTTTTCCCGAAATACAATATTCTTTTTCGTCCCAAATGGAACGAATTGCCAGTTTAATGGTCCCATTTATTAGATAAAGCCTGGCAAACATAAGCTCTTCGCCGAAGCTCGACACGTACATACCTATGCCACATTGGTCCCTTGAGAGAAGTCAGCTGCGGATCAGCTATCACTCTCAGCTAACTGGCTGGAGATATATCGGGTATCCCACTGTACCTGTTCCAACGGAACATCTCGAGCCATTATTAGTCCAGTCATATTAGGGGTGTTGAAACACTGTTCAAAATTGTCATTCAAATATTTAAATTGAGATGTTTAAAATTCTGGTGTGCCCACTCTTCAATTGTTTCGTCAGGTTAGCTCTCGATATGAACAATTGAACGCGAATTCGGAACGTGGGGTTCTCATTTTCGATGATAGATGGCTTGAACGATAGACAATTTCTTGAAAAAGTTCAAAATGCGTTTCGAATCTTATTATGAAGTTCAACTAGACTTTCAAGGATGTGTTTTTCTTCTTCCGGACCTGGAGAGTACCATTGATGATGCACGAATTCAATAAAAACTGATATGAAGCATCTGGAGAAAGGATGCAAAAAATATAGCGCGCAATAAATAATCCGTGCGGAAACATTGATCTTGACATATCTATCACGAGTGTCATTTTTTCGGTTTTTTCAGCATATTCAAAATTTTGTTCAAATTTCAAATAGAATTATTATGAATTGAGATCAATAGTAGTTTATCAAGCTGGTATTGATATTATATTATTAGTTGAGTGAGTGTATTGTGCTTTCATAAGGACTGACTGCTGCAATGTGTGAGGATTATTTAAAAATCCGAACATTTGTTTCATTTTATGTACCAAAAGTTAACTTCAATCACAGGGTTTTTTTCAGTTAGGACTTCGTGTCGTTCATGAATTCACCATTGAAAGTCGAAAAAAGGATGCACCGTTTCCATTTAAACAAAGAATTTTGAAAATGAAATTGTGAACTCAAATGAATGTGTCATGATGCCTTTGAAATTGAATCACCCTGTATGATATAGAGTACCTGCAATCACTGTGCATCTTATCGTGCGCAATTATGATAGAGTATGTACTGTATGAGAAGGCTACAAATGCTACAGAATAAAGTACTAATAAGGAAATAAGGTAATAATTACCAACGGCAACAGATACTCTCAAGTGGCGGATATGCAAGCTCAGTGCCATGTTCTGCACCTCATCAAGGAGTACGTATTGAAACTCTACAACCAATTTTACAGCTACCACATTAGGAACAGCCCCCTTACTATTATCATCACAGATATCAGGACAAATCAAGGCCAGCGTAGAAAGCACGGGCTGATTTACGAACACAGGTATATGCTCTTCGAATTTCCGGAATTGTGGTTTTAGTTTTGATTATCCACAAATTAGAGAATGACAAATTAAAGAGACAACGCAAGCAGCAATCCGAAAATTTGAATTCTCGCTCGTCCTGAGCATTTCGCCCAATTAGCTACGGAAAGGACACTGTCCTAGGACGTAGCTCTGATATTGCCCCCTGTTTTTTTGTTTCTATTTTTTTATTTTTATGTTCTGGTTCCCACGAAAAGCAACATCCTATAATGTACAGAGAACATCGTGATTAAATAAAGATAAATTTCTGGAGGTTATATGCCTCGGGGAACACCTCCCTTATAGCAATATGTTCCAGAGCTTCGTTGGAAGAACGATTCTTTGGAAAGAGATGTTCTGCAGGTCTCCAGAGTGGCCACGAAGGGGTGCGATGCCTCTACTCGACGGGTTAATCTCGCGAGGACTGCCAAGGGAGGAAAAATTGTTGATGTTTCAGAAGAGCATCGTCCATGGAAATATCTATAAAATAGAACCAGATCGCCAACTCTTCTACGGTGTTCCAGAGAAGTGAGTGAGTTTGTGAGCGAGGCAGCACCCACGAGACGAATTGCTCTTTTTTGGACAGAATCCGCCAACAGTTTCAGGGTATGTTTGGGTGCTGCACTCCAAATATAGGAACAGTATTCCAGGACGAGTCGGATCTGTGCCTTATAGATTGTATAGGTTGTATAAAGTCTGCCCCCCTTGAGCCATTCGTGGCCAACCTCTGGGAGCCGAGAGGTTTCCCTAGAAGGTTTAAATGTGTATCTATTCTGTATTGTCCTGTACGTACTTCATACCATACATGTTAGAGGATTTTATTTATACTAGTGTTTGTTTTGTATATATTTCAATTATGAATAAATGGATTGAATTAGTGGTGTATAAGTATAGCCAACAAAACATGTTTATGTTCGGTGTTATATATCTATGCTATTTTTTAGCTGACTATCGATTTCTCAACACTTGTATCTGAATTGAGTAAATTGTCTAGTCAGACGAGGAATTATTGAGTAGAATTTCATGCTATTATCTCAGAACGAAAATGCGTCAGTTCTTTTCGTAGTCGGGTTTTTAGTTTTTCAGCATTTTCCTATCCTATCCTAGTAGATACACTGTGTGAAATCGGAAAATTAAATGGTTTTCCAGTTCTAGCAAGATATATTAACCACCGGAAATCCGACAGGACAATTAATTCTTAGCTTTCGGAATGACGAGTGGGGTAACATTTCGTGCTTTACCTCATCCTGGACTATCTCTAAATGTTCGGACAATAATAAAGCTCTTAGCGTTTGAAGATTCACTGTAATGCTTTGCTGAATTTACCGGGTATACTCAGCATTTCCATCCGTTAATGAGATTTTGGCATGGAACTTCTCTATCTGCCTCTGATGATACGTTACCTCTCCATGTTTGTTCATGTCTGGGAGTTAATGGATTTCTGCCATATTTATAAAATGATTGAAATGTTTGTTCCTTCAACTAGTCGTGGTATTCGGTAGCGGAGGCCCTGGGGCATCGAGGCTCCTAATTGTTTTCCATATAAAATTAATAAATTTCTGGGTCAATAATTTTTTGTGAAACAAACTAAATTATTTCAACATCTACAGGGTGGTTCTTGAGTACGTGTAAAAAATTCAGGAGCATGTTTGCTGACGTTTAAGATGCTTCACAAGTCAAGCTGCAACTTCTTGGAATGTTCTAGAGGCCTCAGTCTCATTTCAATAGACATTTATTCTTTTATATCATTGGAACTATATGAAATCCTAAGTTATGAAAATACCTACATGTACAATTTGTAATGAGCGACAGAGGTACTCAGTTCTAGAAATGAAAAAGCTTTCTTCAAATAAAAAGTAATCACACAAATTCCTTCTCGCACTTCCCTACATTGATTGCATTTATTTTGTTTATGATAGATTCAATGAGTACTCATCTAGAATAATGAATGAACAAGTCAAACGTGCCATCAGTATGCCGAATCCTGATGTGGCCAAACCTGACTTACACTGTTTGGCACCCGATCAAACTTATACATTTTTCTACAAACGTCAAAAAATGACAAGGTTCGCGCATTGATAACAAATTGCGAAGTGACACTTTTTTCAGTTTCCTACGTTACCATGATTCCTTGCACAAAACAATGCGCGAAGTAAAACAGTGCGCGAAGTACCCACTTCGCGCATTGTTATGTAAAATATATGAGATATTTATATTTCAACTTCATGGTCCTCAATCAAGCAGAAATCCACAAAATCATTTATTTCTGAATGTTCAACAATAACTTTGTTTTTTCTCTTCAAGCGCCCGAAAGGAAATTCCTATTATGTTCGTGGAACATCGTGCGTACCTAGGGAGGATAGGGGGAGACCTTGCAAGCCAGTTCAACACTATTTTTTATATCAAGCTAAGCATATTTTTACTTCAGAACTATATTTTTTGACGTTTGTAGAAAAAAAATTGTTTGCAACTCGAGCGCGAAATACTTTGGTCATCTCGATCACCAAAGTAGCATTTCGCGCTCTAGATACAAAGATAACTATTATTTCGACGCCAAAATGAGTGCTGGCATCAATGGTTAGATAAGGCAAGTGATGACTTTTTTTCATTTATTTATTCATTTATTTGTTCATTCATTTGGAAAACCAAGAAAAATAACAACTAGTTCCTAGTTATAGGGTTACCCTAATCAACAAAAATTATCATTATCGTAAATGTTTGTTAATACAAATGGTTGCGTACTGAGAAAAAAAAAAGGAACAATTTCAATCATATACAAAGTCAAGTAAAAAGGAAATTCACAAATGATCTTATGACAAAAAAAATCGCTCACTAAATACAAATAGATAACCATCATACTTTATACATAATTATAATGTACTGCGTATCGATGAAAAATCATCTAATTTTTGTTAAACAAGTCCTTCTCACACATTATTATATGCTTGAATCATTCTATTCATAAGAGATTTCAAACAATAATTCGTTCTAGTGGTGCCTATGAAAATAGCCGTGGACTTCTCGGACTGAAATTGTAAACATTGAATGGCGAACCATTACTAATATGAATAAAACCATCATTTTCATTGTTGATAAATTCATAGAGAAACATAACATGAGAAATTTTCTGTATATATTGATATTTTTCAGTAGGTTATGACCTATTTGAGTAGACCAATATTCAATTCAGGATATCTACCGAAAATGCAGTAGAACTGAAAACACTGCGGCGGACGAAAAGTATTTGCGGACGAAAAGTTAGTGTCTGCAGACGAAAAGTACTTGCCTTCAGAAATAGTCGGTTTTTCGTTCGGAAATTAGAACGTGAAATGTGATTTTTTCTAGAGGTTGACGAAAAAAAAAGTAATCATATATACGGAAACAAAATTCCGGTTTTCTAAAACACACCTAATTGGGGTGTAGCAGGATCAAGGTACTCCTAACCATTTTGATGAACTCAATTCAGTGATAAATCATGACATTTGACATTTTTGACAGTATTCAACTTTTTTTAGCATTACACCTGTCGATATGAGTACATCAGACGACCTAAAAATTTTCAAAACAGTACAGACTGTAAGGGATTGTGTTGCTCTGCAAAAAGACGTGGACAATATTCATAAATGGAGTAATGAAAATAAACTATATTTCAACATAAATAAATGTGCCGTGCTGACTATAACTCGGTTTAAGGATCCAGTCGTATTTATTATGAAATGAACGGGGAACCTATAGAGTATAGAACGTAAGACAGAGGCACGTGATCTTGGTGTAACTTACAATAATGTTTTTTCTTTCACTAACCATCTGGATAATATTGTTAAATCTGCGAATCGTATTTTGGGATATATTGTGAGACAGACTTCCAGATTTACGAATATACATACCATTAAAATGTTATATTAAAAGAAGTTACTTAGATACTTGTATTCCAAGGAATACCATGTATGGCCTGACTATTCGACAGTCAGGACTACTGAACTCAGATCTCATTTCAAAATAATTTCTCTGGATCAGAAACGAAACCTTACAAGTATATTGTTTTTGTATAAAATTATCAATAGTAATAATATTGATTGTCCCGAAATTTTAACGCTAATTCCATTCAGAGTACCTTTCTGTCGTATTCGTTCCTCCCCTATGTTTCATATCTCCGCTAAGCAGTCAAGTAAACCCCCTCTTGTAGCCATGCTTCGACTAGCCACTAGCCAGTATATTCAATGCTCTGAATGTATTAGATTGGTCAAAAGCTCCAACTGCTTTCAGAAATGAAATTTTAAATTCCATATTGAACATTTCTATTTAATCCTCTACTTTTCTGGTAAACCATATAAACCATATATACCTATTTATCGACATAATTTTAGTATGGTCAACTATGATATTTTTTCTGAATCAGTGACATACAGTATGTAATTCCATTGGGTTATCCATGTAATTAGGCCAGTAGGCCTGTTTGGATGAATAAATAAATAAATAAATAAATAAATAAATAAATAAATCAGAATAGTCATGGCACACTCAGATGGAAAATCAAAAATGGAATTGAAATCAATATTGGAGTTTGAAATGTCACTCATTTGGAATTATTGAATTCAGTAAATGATGCGGAATTCGAAAACGCAATGATATACATGGTGTTCCATTTGAAAATCAAAAGTTATTACCATATTTATGTCAAAACATGACGGTTTTCTAGTTGATGGGTTATTCCAAATTTCAATCAGTTATTTCTAGATCTGAAGGAGAAGAAGGGGTTGTACTATGATCCCGTGTCACCCAGTATATTCATCTGTAATATTTTTTCTTTTCCTTATATCTAGTTCACAAGAATATGCCCGTTTTTGGCGGATGCTCAACATTCTTCGGCACTTGGAAGTAAGTCTAGTGGATCGTATCCATCGAATTGAGTTAGGCTCGAGGTAGAAATAACATTCCACCGATGGAATCATGAGAATTTCATTGATGTGCTCTCGGGAATGTTATTTGTTCAAATACTGGAGACGAACTCAAATATTAGGCCGTAATTCTATGACATACCGCGGTTGCTAATGTCAAAATCAACGATGGAAGCAATGTTAGAGTGGATAGGGGAGATGCCAAGCTAATGGAGTATATGAAACCTTATCAAAGAGCTTTATTGCGACCCCTCTGCATCAGAGATACGTGAGAGTTATGTCATTTGGTATACCGGGTGACCCCAAGAGCTATATAGATAGCCCTATTATTTTACTAGTATCCGTAATCAAGTTTATGTGATGCAATCCCAACTAGCACACATAGGTTATAACTGAGTTGTACACTGTACAGACATCTTCAAGACCATGTTCAAAAGTCCGTGACTTACGTGTTATGGTATGTATGGCAATACGATAAAAAAGCGCACTTTTGCGACGTCACGGCGACGTTATAATGTAGTCGTAATGACTTGCTAGTGAAGACTTTCATCAGCCAGTCGCAGAAGAGTTGTGTTGGAATATTATTAGTACGTCGTTGTGTTGCCATTCGGGGGTAAGATATTATGTTTATAATAAATATATAATTCAGTTTTGTTTCCATAACCTACTTTCTACAAATGACTGCCATATTATGATAGTCACTACTTATATATGGAGATAAAATTGAATATTATGACTGAAAATTGTTAACAATATGAAGGACCATAGAGTGACGGAATAATCCCATTTTGTCGAACAAAATTCAATTCTACTCACTTGAAAGTCATGAGCCTCGGAAATAATGCTGAATAAGGGTAAATTTTCATTTCTGGAAAAATATATTATACAGGGTGTTCCGTTGGGAAACGGAAATACTTCAACGGTGGATAGAGGTGACCAAGGTGGTTCTGAATATACCATATATGTTGGGTCTTACATGTTTCATTATCGAGATATAGGGTGTTTTATCAATTCTGGTCATTTCTTTGAAGGCTCATAGCATACGAACAACCTGGTATATATTTTTTGATATTTGGTAGACGTGTTTTCCCACTGCTACCCCAGCAACTTGTATTTCTGTCAGAAAAAAATTCCAGGCCCGGATGAACAAAAATCCAGGACATTATTGGGTCTTCGAAAAAACACCCTGTTTATTTGAATTTACAAAATCTGCTTACATATCTGAAGAGAGCACAAAATGTTGAATGGCTTTGTGTACTTTTTATTTTTCCGCAGTCTATTTTACTACTGAATTTCTGAAGCTGCAATGAGGGATTTCTAAATGTCAATAGCTAAACACGGAATATTTGCAGTTTTTCATATCGAATTATGTAAATTTTGCAATTTTACAACTCATTTTATTCCATTTGATAGTCATTGTCAGCATTTCTATGCCTGTGGAACGGACCAGTGTATATTCACAAGTTCTTACTTTATTCATGTACCTATTCATTTGTTTGAGACACATTCCCATGCACCCTGTATGTGTATTCACATATTTCAATATTTCTATTGTTTTGATGTTATAATTCACTAACCTATTCAAAACTGATGGATCTTATTAACTTGGTATAGGCATTAGTAAAAATACAATATGACCTAATCAATTTATACCCCGAATAAAAATGTTCTGCAGCTAATTTTGCTTGAATCAGTTTGATCGTTGATTGATATATAACGTTTACGCTTAGTATATCGATCAACGGTTTGATTTAGGAATTCTAAATTTTTCTACTGATGATTGAATTTCGAGTTGGATTTGCTGCAATTGTTTCCACGAATAGGTGAGTGGAATTATTACATCAAAATAATAGAAATATTGAAATATGGTAATCCACATACAGGGTGCATGGAAATATGTCTCAAATAAATAAAGTAAGGACCTGTGAATATACACTGGCATAAAAATGCAGACAACGACTATCAAATGAAATGAGTTGTGAAATTGAAAAATGTTCATTATTCGATATAGAGAACTGAAAATATTCCGTTTTTAGCTATTGAAATTCACAAGTCCTTCATTGCAGCTTCAGAAATTCAGTGGTGAAATAGCATGCGGACACATAAAAAGTTCACAAATTCATTCAACATTCAGTGCTCTCTTCAGATATGTAAGCAGATTGTGTAAAACACCCTATATCTCTATAATGAAATATTTAGGACCCAACATATATGGTATATTCAGAACCACCTTGGTCACCTCTATCCACCGTTGAAGTATTTCCGTTTCCCAACGGAACACTTTATAAATTTTTCACATGAATCGTCAAAATAATGTGACCATTTGTCCATCTCAAATGTATTCCAAGAAGATATAACGCCCATAGTAGGGTATTTTTCATTTACAATATTTTTGTTGCAATATGGTTGCAAAAATTCTATACTCATTCTAACAAAGAACACGGATGCCATCCTTTGTGTATCGAAGAGTTGTAATTACTACGATATGTACTATCATTGAATGATTTGCGAATGTCTTGAAGACATCCTAGAAACTGAAGGAGTCGTTATGTAGTCGCTGTGACCATTGTTATAGTCACGTTAAACAAAGTTGTACTATGTAACGACATTATAACAACTGTGATCTTCGTGTGGTTGCAAATAGAGGTTATGTTGGTAAATTTTCGTTCTAAACTGATCTATTCTTGAAACGGACTTTTGTTCATGAATTGTCGCACAATATGATGGCTTCCATCTTTGTTATAATCTCATTGTGAACTAATGTCCAATTCTTTAATTTTTCTTCTTAGGAGTAAGAGTATATTTCCAAGTATTCTATACACCAGCGTCGCCATCACCTCATATCTCCTTCAGAATCACTCCTTATGACGATATCTAGACTTTCAGTGATTTTCCGATGATGCCCAGTATGTATGATTTGGAAACTTTTTCCTTGTACATTTTCCTTCAAGTTTGCAATCTCTTCATCATCTTGCATCCTCACTGGAGTTTGCTGATGATTTGTCATTCTTAATGTACATTCTCGAGTATTTGAGTAGGTATTTCCCTTTGCATATTCTTTCAGAATGTTTCGAAATGTGTCTGTTTGCTTGTTTTGCTTTAGCATAATTATTTTTGTTATGAAATCGAATACATAACCAAAAAATATGGAAAATGGTCACATGATAGATACATATATTGTGTTCATTACGACCAAGTTGAACTTTTTGATAAAACTACATTACATGAGGAAAGTACGTAGTCTTTGAGACGTTCTAAATATCTATAGCTCACAACCACATACATTCCTTGTCACAAAAACGTCACAGCGTCTGCATTCCAGTACTACTTAACGACACATACAATTCATTTACATACAAACAACAGTAAATCATCTCGACAATTATTAATTGAACGCTTAAAATATCTATGCTGAGACATTATAATAACCTCTTAATGATATTAATCGCACATTAGCTTTTTGGTCGTGAACCATTGCGAATATGTGGTCTTTGAGCCGGTATAAGGAGTCATTATGTTAATTTCATGATTTTGTGCTACTTGGGATGTACCTATAAATATGATTATTTTCTTCTTATGATTTTGATCCAATCAGAACGTTCAATTGAATTGAGCTACCTTGTATAATTCCGAATATACGTGGACATACATAAAGTAGTTCCACCAATCAGAAATAAAGAATTATTTGCATTTCCATAGTAACCAATTCATATTGTTACACACAGAAAAAAACCTTCGAATGAGAAATCCCATTTTTTTGGAAATTCAAGCTCGGGAAACTTGATGTTCGATGGCTGGGAGGAAAGATTTTGGTCAACGATTTTCCGCACATCACGATGTGTTAACGCCCTAACATTGCGAGCATTTCTCGATTGGTATTCTTTTTTGCGCTCATGTTTATCGCTATTCGATCGCCTTAACCATTTTTTGTGATGAAACATGGGTTTCAGGTATTCGCGAAATAATTTGATGGCCATATCTACTGATTGTGCAAATGGTATTTGAACTCTGATTTATTGTTTTTTGAGGACATTCCTGTTTACCGGGGTCATTCAAAATTTATTCTGCTCTCTCGAAGTTTGATCATCTCCAATTCGGTTTCTGTCTTTGTTTGCTGCACTCGTTGAGAATTGAATTCTCAATTCACATTTGTAGAGATTACATTCCCCTTAATTAAGGTCAAAATAGATATTATACGAAAAATGTCGGCTAAACAACTCAAACAGTTTCGGGCCTATAGGGATATCGCATCTGATAGAATTGAAGAAATTTATCAGACAGCATTGGAAGCAATTGATGACCAATCTTTCCGCACCAGTTTGAGAATCAGATGTATCAATATTGACGCTCTCTATGAAGAATTCAATTCACAACACAATTCAATTATTCAGATAATATCAGCTCAAGATGACGCAAATTTAGAACCTGAACAAATATTACGTCAAGAAGTAGATAAAAGATACTACAAAATCAAAGGAATTCATTTTGATATTTTCGAAAGCCATACCTTAGGATCTACTTCAACTCCACAAAAATTCTCCAATGTTAAATTGCCAAAAATTAATGTTCCGGTCTTCAATGGAAATTTGAAGGCTTGGCCTACATTTATCAGCCTCTATGATTCCCTCATTCACTCGCAAGAGTCCCTCACGGATGTTGAGAAATTTCAATATCTTTTGTCAGTTTTGACTGGAGACGCTCTCAGTCCCGTCAAGAATATTATGATCAGTGGTAACAATTATCAGATTGCCTATGACAATTTATTATCACGGTTCCAGAACAAAAGACTCTTAGCGAATTGTTATTGGGAGGAAATATCAAACGCTCCAAAGATTACTTCGGATTACTCGGATAACTTGAAGGCGTTAGAAAATTTGTCATTTCCTGTGAAAAGCTGGGATTTCATTTTGTTCCATGCTCTGAGTAAAAAACTCGATTCAGAAAGTTTGAAACGATTCGAGTTGGAACATGCCTCAACGGAAGTTCCAACTTATACGGCTCTTCAAGATTTTCTCAACAAACAATGTGTTGCGTTCAATTCACTCGGTTTCTCTAAACAAAAGTCAGTAAATTTTCCTCATAATAAAAAACCCCAAATTTTTCATCAACCAACCTCTTCTCAGTCGTCTTCTTCATTAATGACAAATACAAATATTCTAAAATGTCCGTTATGTCAGTCACTCCACACTATTTATAAATGCCCTTCCTTTCTCTCAAAATCTCCCAAAGAGAGGTACGATCTGATTAAACAAAAGAACTGGTGTCTTAATTGCTTAGGAAATAAACATACTGCACGAAATTGTAGTTCTCAAAACTGTTGTAGGGTCTGTAACGTTTCTACGCATCACACTCTCTTACATTTTAACAATCCTCCGCCACTCTCACAATCTTTTACCCAGTTGGAAACCACATTTCCTAACGGTTCTTCTGAAAATACCTCTACAGAGGTCCCCCCTCCAAGGGTGAGTACTTTAACAAGTACATTACCCTATTCCTCTACAGTTCTTCTTTCTACTGCCGAAGTCGAAGCCGGGGACGTCCGAGGAACTTTTCAAAAACTCCGAGTGTTATTGGATTCGGCCAGTCAGTCCAGCTTCATCACTGCAAAATGTGCAAACAGGCTTGGTCTACCTAAATCCAAGATGTCACTGTCTATCCATGGCCTCGGTGATATGTCATCTGTCGCTACAGATTCTATAACATGCACCCTCAAACCGGTTGGTCTTAAGGAACCACTTCTCACTATTGAGGCCGCCATTTTACCCAAAATCTGTTCAGATATGCCTTCATGTAACTTCTCTATTGATGAATGGCCTCATTTGGCTAAGATTAAATTAGCCGATTCTCATTTTAATACTCCCGGGCCTGTGGACATGCTCCTAGGAGCTGATATCTTCCCAATCCTACTAAAAGACGGAAAGTTAATCGGAAATGTCGATGAACCTCTGGCTCTAAATACCGTGTTTGGTTGGGTAGTTATGGGAAAAACTAAATTAGTTGCGAGTCCCATCCATACTTTGATCACCTCTTGTGATATTCCGTTAGAGGACACGCTGAAGAGGTTTTGGTCTCTAGAAGAAATTCCCCAGCGCCTCCACCTCTCCCCCGACGATATTCAATGTGAGAATATTTTTCTCAGAACTCACTCTCGGGATCCCTCAGGACGATATATAGTTTCTCTGCCGTTTAAGGTACCGGACCCATTTTTTTCTGATACTCGATCTCAAACCATTCGTCGATTTCATTCCTTAGAACGTAGATTATTGCGGGATCCCTCTCTCTATTTGGAATATTCCAATTGTCTCAAAGATTACCTCGAAAATCATCATATGGAGGTAGTAGAAACGCCCAGTTGTTTCAATAAAATCTATTATATTCCTCATCACTGTGTCATCAATCCCAATAGCACGACAACACCACTTCGTGTCGTTTTCGATGCTTTCGCCAAGTCTCCCCAAGGATGTTCTCTCAATGACACTTCACTAGTCGGGCAAAAACTCCAAAAGGATATTGTTGCGCTCCTATTATTTCAGAGTTCACCCTTTTGTATTTACTGCTGACATCAAACAGATGTATCGGCAGATTCTTATTCACGAAAATCAACAAGATTATCAGCGCATCCTTTGGAGATTTTCGCCGACCGACCCCATTCAAGATTTTCGACTGAAAACCGTTACTTTCGGAGTTTCTTCTGCCCCATTTTTGGCAATTCGAACACTGCACCAATTAGCACAGGATGAATGTCATAACTTTCCACTCGCTGCACAAGTTCTCAAGGATGACACTTATCTGGATGATCTAGTGGTTGGTTCTCCTTCTTTAGATCATGCAAAAACCCTGCAATCAGAACTCATCGGTTTACTCGAAAAAGGTGGGTTTTATCTCCGAAAATGGGCAACCATCCTGTTCTCCTTCAAAATTTTCCCCCCTCGAATTGTCAACAAAATTCTCTGTCATTTGATAGTCAGGACAGTGTAATAAAAACTTTAGGATTGAGGTGGCATCCCACCTTGGATTACTTTTCATATGAAGTTTCACCCCTCGATCGGCTATGTACAAAAAGATCAATTTTGTCCGAGATTGCCAGGGTTTTTGACCCTGTCGGATTTTTATCCCCGCTTCTCTTCTTCGCAAAACACCTCATCCAACACCTCTGGAGTTTAGGTCTGGATTGGGATGAAACTCCACCTCAACATATAATGAAAAAATGGACTCAATATAAAAACGTGCTATCTCAGGTTTCTCTTATTAAGATCCCTCGACACTTATCAGGACCTCATATATCTTGTGAAATCCATGGATTTTCTGACAGTTCTGAAAAAGGATATGCGGCTGTCGTTTATTTCCGATTCGTTAATTCCGATGACGAGGTCAAAATACAGTTGATCTGTGGAAAATCTAAAGTCTCTCCATTGAAAAGAATCTCTATACCACGTTTGGAACTGTGCGGGGCTGTTTTATTGTCGAATCTAATGGATTTTGTGATGACCTCTTTCTCTGGGAAATTTTCCTTCGATAGAATCTGTGCCTGGACTGATTCTATGGTGGCCCTGACTTGGATCAAGTCGTCCCCTCATCGCTGGCCAACTTTCGTGAGCAATCGGGTGAGCACCATCCAGGATAAGGTTTCTCCCACCTTTTGGCATTATATCCCCTCTGAGGATAATCCAGCCGATTGTGCCTCTCGTGGACTCCTGCCATCAGCCTTATTGAATCACCCACTTTGGTTTTCAGGCCCACCTTGGCTCAAACTCTCTCCCGGCGAATGGCCTCTGTCCTGTCAACCTCCTCCCCTTCTATCGGTCCCAGAGGAAAAAACCATTTCTCTCACCTCAATCGTCACCTTGGATGCGCTCGATTCTCTCCTCAATAAATTTTCATCGTTGGAAAAAATCAAACGCATCGTGGCTTAAGATTCATTAAATTTCTGAAATCCCCTCGTAACAAGATTTTCACATATATTTCTCAAGAAGAACTCCACGCAGCTCTACTCCTCCTAGTTAAAAGAGTACAGTATCTTTCATTTCATAAAGAAATCTCTGTTCTCGAACAAAAGGGCCGCTTACCAAAAACATTCCGGAAATTGAATCCCTTTCTTGGAGAAGATGGAGTTCTCAGGGTGGGCGGTCGCCTTCATCACTCCGGTCTTACTTATGACCAAAAACACCCCGCTCTTCTTCCCCGTGACTCTCGACTAACCACACTTCTCATTGAAAGTGTTCATAGAGAAAACCTCCATCCTGGTCTTCAAACTACTCAATACTTACTTTCTCAAAACGTTTGGATCTTATCACCAAAACGGGCCATTAGACACGTTCTATCGAAATGTCTTAAATGTTTCAAAGCCAACCCCTCTCCTCTCGAACCGTTCATGGGAAATTTACCCCCTCAGAGGGTTAGTCAGTTGAAACCATTCCAATGTGTGGGAGTAGACTATGGGGGTCCTTTCAATATTACTCTTGGAAAGAGCCGTGGAGTAAAATCCCAAAAAGCCTATCTCTGCCTTTTTGTGTTCTTCGCTACCAAGACCATCCACTTGGAACTGGCTTCCGATTTGTCGAGTGAAGCATTTTTAGCAGCTTTACGACGTTTTGTCAGTCGTCGGGGTCGCTGCAGTCGCATACATTCTGATTGTGGTACAAATTTCATTGGTGCTAGTCGGATTCTTTCAGATTACATGAAGAATGCCGCGGAGCAGGAAACAATTAGTTTCTCTTTCACGGCCCCTGCCTCGCCCCACTTCAATGGTTTGAGTGAGGCCGGGATCAGGGCCGTTAAATCCCACCTCTATCGTGTAATTGGAAGCCAAATTCTTACTTATGAGGAATTCTACACCCTTTTAGTCCAGATAGAGGCGATTCTGAACTCTAGGCCGCTGTGCCCTCAAAGCTCCGATCCAAACGTCCTCACTGTTTTAACTCCGGGTCATTTCCTCACATTGGAGCCATTATCTTGTGTCCCTGACCCCGACCTATCCCATTTAAAACTGGGTCATCTCAATCGCTGGCAACTCGTCCAACGATTTCAACAGGATATTTGGAAAAGGTGGAATGCGGAATACTTGCATACCCTGCAACAGCGACAGAAATGGTTGAAAGATGGTCAAACCCTGGAAATTGGTGACCTAGTCTTCATTAAAAATGAATTAACTCCACCCATGCAATGGCGTATGGGCCGAGTAGTCAAGACACACCCCGGGTCAGATGGTATAATCAGAGTTGCTACCATTCGCACCAACCAGGGCCTCATTCAGAGACCTCTGGTTAAATTATGCCCACTTCCTTCTATATCATCCTAAAATACATTGTATTTTGGTGGGCGGTAATGTTAACGCCCTGCGTTAATTCAGAGTTTAAGTTAAACAAATATTGTTTTTTTTTTTCATTATTATTATTTTTTGGTTTGTTTATCATAATCACGTGAAATATCAATTTTCATTTGGGGTTAAAATATCAATTTATTCGCACTGAGAATAGTCAATGAAAGACTACTCTCATTCTGCATCATATTCATGCTCCCTCGTATAGTCAAAATTCGGTCATTTGTTCGGCCGACCGAGAAGATGCCGATTTGACGGACGTTGAGATACATGATCAGTATCAACTCGTGACTCGTAAAATCAATCTCAGTGGAAAACACTCGCTCGTTTTCTCTCTCTCTCTCTCTTTTTCATCAATTCGACGGTTCGCAACTAAATCGATTGTTCGGGAAATTCGAACCAAATATCAGTGTCTCCAACCAAAACCATACAGTCCACTAGCTCAGAAGAATGGGTGGTTGCAACCCCCGGGAATGCTAAGGAGACGGCCGGCTGCATAGGATACAACTTCCAGGTAGGTCCGATACTTGGCAGAATTTTGACTTTTTTCTTAAATGCAACCATACTTCATTCTCTCATCAGCCACATTTGGTCACGATGAAACCGTATGATCCAACAAAAATAAATATGATTTCAGTGAAACGTTCATCCATGAACACAAATAACACGATGAAATACATAAAATAAAATTTATGGAAATCTCGAAAGATTATGTAAACATACTTTGCCGCCATCTTGTTTCGAAGCAGCGCCCCCAACGGTCGATCACGTTCTCAATTGCGATGACTCACGCCGATGTTCGAAATTCGCAATGGTTGTGAACAAATACCATGTGAATTCGTAATAAACTTCAAAATCTGGCGAAGGTGCATGATTTTAATGACGGACTTAAAGAAATGGCGAATGGTGAATATTTTGTTCAATTAACTAGAATATAAAGCACTACAGTTTTATCTAAATACCATAGATACATTACATACTTAGAATAGTTATTTATCATACCTGGGAAAAAAGTAGTAGAATTTAGTTCCAGGTTGTGTTGTCTCCCGACGCGTAGCGGAGAGAGAATATATCCACATTCTACATCAGAAATTAGAAATTCTACATTAGCAATTAAAAATTCTACATTAGAAATTAGTTAGGTGATCAAGAGAAAGGACCCCGCACCGCATCAATGGGAAATTGGCTTTCGGTGAATTTACTCGAATTTTTGATATATTGTAGAACTCGTGGTGCTGATCAAATGTCTCCATTGCACCAACGCTCTAAAATCAACAGTTACGATTATATAGGATGATAAAGATGACTTTTGAAGAATTTTAGATAGACATTGTGAAGACACCTTTCATAATTTCGAAACCAAATCAACTGTGCATTGATTGTTCGAATGATCGATACGAATCTACTATAAAGTATAATGATTCCTGCACGTACCAACAATATACAGGGTTGGTCGGAACATAGCGAATAATTCAGTGATTTTCTGAAAAGTGTGCGGTGGAATTTCATTTAAATTCTGTTGTATACAAATATCATCCCCATATCGTGATATAAGCATCTCCTAATCAGATATATTATATACAAGATGTTTTATTTTTGATAAAGTCACATCCATGTTAGGTACTTATTATTGGCATATGCATCCTCAATATGACTTACAACTTGAACAACCTATGATGAATGTCCACTCTGCAAATCCGTGAAATATACGGAGTGGATGAAAAATCAATGGTCTTTGCTAATAACTTCTCAAGAGTAGTATGTGCAGATTCTTGTGGCCCATTTTATTGACCCTGTTTCATAACGACATTATAATCAATAAAACTAATTTGAACCATTCGATGCAGTATATTTTTAATTACATGTTAGATCCATAAATTCGAGATGTGGAAGTCCCCTTTGGTCTCGCCTTTCAATAGCGATTTCTCGCTTCATTTCATTTGGTTCTCCCTCAAGTCGTACCATATTTTGTATATTGAATGCTGAATGACACGTAAAACAATTCAATCGGCGACGATTAGCCATTTTTCAAATAATTATTACTTTGACTTCTATAAGAACTTGACGGATGCAATAGTTGCAAATGACAATGTTAAACAGATAAACATAGTTGCTATGTGCCTGCCATATTACATTATTTGAACCAGAGCAATCTTAACATGATCAAGATGAACATGGAGTCCATCATAAGAAGAGATCACCGTGATTGAATGAAATCAAAGATTCATTCGGCATTTGTAAGAATTTATCATTCGTCCTCACTCAATATTCTATCATTTTATATTACCATGATTTCATGATGATATGTGTGTATGTTTCCAACTGATTTATATATTCATTTGTTAAATACTGTCTGTAGGTTAATTGAGGAGGTGAAATAATCATCATTATACTGGTGAATTTTTGTTTTAGGCTCTTTGATAGTGACATCTTTGGGGCAAATCATCTGATTTGTCCTTACTACACGTATATTGAAATGATACTCATATTTTTATTTTATAGAAACGAGGTGAGAAAATCCCAAAAAATCTGGAATAATTTATATATTTATGTTTACTGAAACTAATATAGGTGCTTCTATCTTTATTGAGTACATTATAAACTTCGCTATAAAGTCAAGAGTACTTTTCGAATATAATAACTATGCCATCGTGTTGATTTTCATACTACCTTATAAACCAGCCAGATAGTATTGTTTGTTACATTAGGTATGTATTTTAGATAGTTGGGTTTATCTTTATATGTATTTTTGTATGAATGTATGTTTGACTCAAGAGACGCCAATGTATAATTAGCCAATTTGATGTTAGAAAAGGCTATCAGAGTCAATTTAGTATAAGCCACGATATAGAAGCAGAAAACCTACCAGGTGAAATTGGCAGGATCTCATATGAAAGATGTATATGATATCACGATGAAAATCAATTTCAATTCAAATATGAACGCTCATGGATTTTTACGAATTCACTCAAGCTTCCGTAATTCCAAGAAATAACAATAAATTGTGGATCGCATTCAATGCCGGAAGACATTGACATGATGACACCTAATGAAAAACGAATACATGAAATTAGTCATTCATAATATAATGTTTACTACTTTAATTTTGTTTTAACTGTTATGTTTACTTTCTTCACTTCAGCAGTGTTTGAGGGTTGAGGTATTCTAGAATTGAGTATGACGAGTTGTATTCAGGAGACTGTTCAAGAAGTTGAATAAGTTCAACAGAACTTTTGTTGTGATTGAATATCAGAATATTTTGTTATCCATAATAACTGTATATTCATTGTTCTTGTTTCCTATTGTTGATTGTTTCACTATCACCTGAAGAACCTATGATACCTGCATATTATCAAAAATATACTACATCGAATAGTTCAAATTATTTTCATTGAATATAATGTCCTTATGAAACAGGGTCAATAAAATGGGCCAAAAGAATCTGCACATACTACTCTTGAGAAATTATTAGCAAAGACCATTGATTTTTCGTCCACTCCGTATATTTCAAGTATTTGCAGGGTGAACATTCATCATGGAATGAACGAGATTCCCAATAGGTTGTTCAAGTTGTAAGTCATAATGAGGATGCCAATAATAGTTACCTAACATGGATGTGACTTTATCAAAAATAAAACATCTTGTATATAATATGTCTGATTAGGAGATGCTAATATCACGAAATGGGGATGATATTTGTATACTACAGAATTTAAATGAGATTCCACCGCACACTTTTTCGAAAATCACTGAATTATTCGCCATGTTCCGACCAACCCTGTATATTGTTGGTACCTGCAGGAATCATTATACTTCATAGTAGATTCGTATCGGTCATTCGAACAATCAATGCACAGTTGATTTGGTTTCGAAATTATGAAAGGTGTCTTCACAATTACTATCTAAAATTCTGGAAAAGTCAACTTTATCACCCTATATAATCGTAACTGTTGATTTTAGAGCGTTGGTGCAATGGAGACATTTGATCAGCACCACGAGTTCTACAATATATCAAAAATTCGAGTAAATTCACCGAAAGCCAATTTCCCATTGATGCGGTGCGGGGTCCTTTGAGGTATTACAAAGTACTAAAGAATGCTATTTGTTTACAGTTTCATCAACCCCAATAATAGGTGACACTGGAGGTTGAACTTGCGAATTTTAAATGTAGTAAGCTTTAGTGTTTTGTACCTGATTATGAATATTATCAACAACAACAACAAAAGTGAACCGTCAACTCATATTTCAGATACAAAAAGTAGGTACCTACTCAACAACTGCAAATTGCGAAATATTTTACTATTACTTAGTTATTCCAAATTGAGAATCATTTTTTTCGCCTTATTCACTAGGCTGTATAAGTAATATGGGCATGCATTAATGTTCGGAATAAAGGATTCTCTCTTTCTCACAAAGAGATTACATGCTATGGTTTCTCTGAAGTTTCAAGTAAGCAGTAATTTTCCAATATCTGGAAACACAATTGAATTTGATCTTGGAATAATTTCGTCTTCGTCGATTCCAAAGTTTCATATTCCTCTATGATGAGAAAGAACAATGTCATAGAAATCACGATTTCCAGAAAGGTCTGTAGTCTGTATTTTCAACTCCGGTTTCAAAAATGGCGAAATCTCATTTTAGGGAATAACTGAAAAATTGGCGAAGTCGAATATTTGAAAAATACCTACAAAATGGCGAAGGTGAAGCATGTCGAAATGTGTCACTAGAGGTGTAACTTCAGGAAATTATTTGATATCAAACCTGGACGGCGGAAGGAAATCCGATATGAAACTAGGGCAGTCATCAGGATGGGAATTCGTATCAAAAATATAGAATGTTTTCAAACTTTGAGACATTGGCGGATAAGGTGTGATATCATCGATGCACGACAAAATATAATCTTGGAATATAGTTGAATTATATCTTACTTCAGAGCGAATTTGCAGTTTGAACCAAGTAAATATGTCTTTCATGAACTCTGGATCTCATTCATCAAACAAATTAATGAATTGTTTATGAAGAGATATAAATATTTCCGGCAAAATATGATCACTTGTGGTATTACATATAACAAAAACCATATAGGTGAAGAGGACCTATAACTTCCAAACGGTTCACCCTTCAATAATTTGAAATAAGTGCCAAAATTTCGACAATAATTCGGAAAATCTTTTCCAGCAATTCTATTTTCAGAAATGTTTTTCTGAATTTCGCATAAATGAAAGCGTGACTGATAGAAATTCAGACTACTTTTCGGATGTGTCCTATCCCCAATGGATCCAATCAATTTCCTTCATCGGTTCAATAACCTCATTCCAATAAAATTATTCCGTCAATGCAGATTTCAAAGCCAGGATATTTCTGATGAGATTTATCTGAAGTAAGTGAATTCGCTCTAAAGAAATTCCATGGTTTTCTGTATGTAATAAATCTGGGATTCGACGTTATACAGACAAAAGAACGAATAAAGCAATACCAATACCTGCGGAAACTGTTCTCGGAAAAATCTGAATATAAGATCTGGAGAAATTTTCACTGTTTCCCCGAAATGGAATATATCACCATATCTGAAACTTCGAGGTAGGAAATATCCAAATATTACGATAAACCGTGTTACGGATCAGTTCTGATATTTGTTTGGATCGTGTTTCAGAAATGAAAATCTCTAGGTTTTGAAGTATATTGAGAGAATCATGAAATAGATAATTTGATGAATCAAGACATTGGACCCACCCAAAGTTTCGAACTTCTCAATTTTCATCAACACCATGTACATTGACCAATTGAATCGATTGGTATAAATATAGGATATTGTTGATTTATACGATAAACGGATCAATCTAACTGATCGTTCCTCTATGAACTATAAAGTCATATCTCAATTTTCCTTCCAGACCTATTAATCATTCCAGAATTACGTCATTTGACAGGTTGCTGAGGGGCAAACATTGTATTTTGTCAAGATTTGTCATATAAAACCAGAATAAGTGGGATCGTTTTCCTTGGAATCCGAGTTGGAACCAGAAAGAATTCCATAATTTTGTTTGGTGAAACTGTTATTATATTGTGGATGTGGCAGGGATGGCCAGGGCTATGCTCATCAAAAGTAATCTAACAGATAGTTTGTGTGCCCCTCAAGAAACCATGTCAAAATCACGTGTTCTAGAATGATCAATTGTAGATGACAATTGAGTTATCGAAACACGCTTGTCAAATTCCGATACGTTCTCTTCGATCATCGTCTTCTTTTCACTTCCACTCCTCCATACTTGAAAGATTAATTTAATGGAAAGCATGTTCAGGCATTCTCTACCCTCATATTGGGTGTTCAACAAATGTAATTGAATGTTCGACGATATTCCATACATATGCCTACATATATGGGTTATTCGGAATTCGATGTGAATATTCAAAGATGGTATTATTGAGATCAACATAGGACTTTTCCGTCATAGCCACTGTCAGTTGGGTAAAAAAAAAAAAGATTATCTGGAATTTTGATAGTAATAAAGTAATCAATTTGTCTGGAAATTGAAATGCCCCTGTTTTTTAGGCACTTTTCTTCTTTTTTGCTTCGAAAATTATGTTAACCCAGTTTTGGGGAAGTTGGAGGGGGTTGTAGCTCGGAAGGGGGTGCATTTTAGGACACATGTTTATATGGAGAAAAAGTCTTATTCTGATTCTGAACAATATGTCTTTGGTATATTTTCATCTACTTTTGAATCACCCTGTATATTTTCATCTGAAAGAGAATTCAAACTCTCAATTCCAGAAGATTTTATTTCGAATTTGTATTGTGTGTGTTCAATAGATATAATAAAGATATAATTCGATGCTCGTCCTGACGTATAGCCATGAAAGTTGTTGTTTTCTGTTGACTATTCCATTTTGGTCTCTAGAATCAATCAGAATCGGCCATTTTCAGAGTTTCTTTTGTATTACAGCGATAATTTTTTGTTTACTGAAATCTATCGGATTTGGTCTACCAATACAGAAGCCGAATTGATCCACGCGTGACCAACCTCCCTCGTTTTTCAGCGATAGATTTTTGGACGTTTAAAACGTCGATTATGTTGGATGCAGTATGCGCAACTCTCGCGAGCCGCTCGTTTATTGTCTCAATCATGGAATACTCATACGAACACAATTCGTGATACTATTTTTCCTAGAAATATCCGTCGATTGACATACTCCAGCTTGCTGCTTCAATTTCGCACATGAAATTGTTTCAAAACTTCTCACTTGGACTGCCTCATTCCAGGAGCCTCTCTCCAGGTGTCCTGAAACATTTTCGTCAGGATTTCCTTCATACTGAAGTTGCTCCAGGATCGACTGACCACAAGACTGGCTCTGGACCAATCACTGAAGCTTTCGCCATACTTTGATCGTTGCCGACAGCATAAGTAGGCTATCTATCCACTCTGACACCAAGGCGGAGGTCACTCTATACGAGGTGAGCGCCTTGATCGCTGCCTGGCTGTAGTGATTCGCTGACTGCGATAGCTCCTCTTGATATCCTCTTGAACACAGGCAAGTATGGCAAATATTTCAGCCTCAAAAATCGTGGCATATTTCCCAAGGGTACAGTAATGCTCTGCCCTAGGGGACTGCCTATAGACTTCAGCACCTGAGCATTCTTCCATCCTGGAGCCATCTGTATACCAGATGATGCCCTTGGTGGGTATAATGCAGTGCCCATTCTGTTCCCAGTCTATCCTAGTTGGAATTTTGGCTGAATCGAATGATCGGTGTTGAACCCCCCTTTTATACTGAGTGAGGGGCAGTCATATGTAATTTGCTTCCAGAGGCGACAATATTAGTAAGGTTCTTATCTCCTTTATTGGTTACTGCTTTGTAAGCGAACGACGGCCTTCATCGCCTCGTGTTCTATATACAGGTTCATATCTGACAGTCCGGTCAGAGTTTCCAAGCGCTCTTGTTGGTGCCATCCTCATTGCTCCTGTTATAGTTATGCTGACCAGTCATTGAACTCTGTCGAGCTGAATCAATGACGGCTAAATATCTTGACTGTTTGACGGGAGATATTAAACCGTCATTGGCTGAATCCTCGATTTGCCAGTCAGCGTCCCCGGCCACTATACAATGACCCCATATGTTATCATTGGACGTATGATAGCGGTATGCATCCAGTGAAGGATACTTGGCTTGAGCCCTCACGTCCCCCCAAACGTCCTCCTGCACGCCCAGAACACTGCCGTGGCCTTCTGGACATTCCTCTCAATGTGCTCGTTCCAATTGAGCCTAGAGTCAAGAATGACTCCGAGATATTTGGTGGAGCCTTCATATTGCAAGGACTTACCTGATAGTCATATATCGGGGAGATCTCCTACCTTGCGTTTTCTGGTGAGAAGTACTATTTCCGCCTGGTCAGGGTCAGCTCCCAGTCCCGTGCTACGACACCAGCGGTCCACCCCGTCCAGGGCCCGTTGTGCCTGTCTCCGACTGGAAGTGAACCCCCTACTGACGATCAGGATGACTATGTCATCTGCATAGGCTTGGATATAGTAATCCAAGCTATGTATCTCCGATAGGAAATCATCCACGACGAGGCACCATAGAAGGGGTGATAACACCCCTCCCTGCGGACAGTCTCTTGATACAACGGCCTCCTCGGAGCTGTTTTGAAGGGTCACTCTCACTATCCTTCTAGAGAGGAGTGCGTGTATCCACTTTATCAGAATTGGACTAACACCCCTCTCCTCCGCTGCAAAACAAATAGAGTCAAATGATGTATCGTCAAATGCTTCCTCAATTTCTATGAATATTCCTAGGGCAGAGTCCTTACGGTCTAACACTGCCTCAACTCTATGAACGAGTCGATGAAGAGCTGCGTCATGTAATGGGATATCCTAATATTCACATTACAATTGTTTTACAATTCACAATTAATACAAATATATAAATGAAATCACAGATATTTAACAAGAATTTTCTTGGAAGCTACGAGAGTATCACAGGCTTTAATTTCATTTGGGATAACATTATATTCATTCAATCCTTTCACAAATGAGTTCATACCTTTTCTAGTATTGACATCCACTGAGTGAAAATTGTTAGCCCTTCTTGCATAGTGTTCTTGAATTTCGTGATTGAATTTGATGAAACTGATTGAAATATGCTGGCATCCTTCGACTATTTCAAAAATAAATATCATAGTATGTTAGTCCTTCATTTACTGATTGCCACTGTAGAGTTTTTTGCATATAAATTATCGGTATAAGTCTATTGCATTTCAGAATCAATCTCATACCACGATTTTCGAGTATCTGAAGAGGAACTTTACTGTTGTTGTCTAAGAGATAGAGTATGTTAGCACATTTCGCTATTCTTGAGAAAAAAAAAAGTTTTTCTGATATTTTCCTAATTTCATTGAAATGTTCTTGACATTTAAAATTTTCATCCAACACGACTTGAAATTATCCACAATGTCAATTCTTTGTTTTCCATCAATAATGTTATTATGTATCTGCATATGTGTTGATAAACTCACAATCGAGAGAGCAGTTGATGTCATTCATATACAGTATAAAAAGCAGTGGACCTTTGACGCTTCCTTGTGGCACCCCTATATTAACCTCTTTCAAAACCTGTTTTCTGTCACTAAGGTAGCTGTCCGTGCAATTGTTTCGAATGCCCGCTTCAAATCAATCAATACCGCCACAATATGGAGACATACAATGGACCTCATTGATTTATCGAAAACAGTTAAACACGAGCAACTTCGTGTTATAGCCGTATGAAATAGTACATTGTTTTATGTGACTTTGTTTGACAAGCGATATTTGCGTTTGCGAGGCGAAGCGATCGCGAAGCCGAGCACGCAATGTTTTTGACTTAAAGAGAGTCACTTTTGATCCGAATGAAATATACTATTTTTCTGCAATCGAAATGACTGATATTTAATGAATAAATTTTATGTGAAGTTACAACTATTTAGACTCACCTGAGCATGTCAGTTGTTGAAGCAGCTATCTTATCAGCTGTCATCCGAGATATTTTTAGTAACTAGGAGTCAAACTTCAACTCTAGCGCCTAGGCACTAAAAGTTTTGCCTAGCAACATACACACTAATCATTTTATTGTATTATTAAGATAAACGTCAACTTCAAGAACTAATTTTGGAACGAAAATAGACGACTTTTGAGTCGATTGCAGAAAACAATTTTTTTCTCAGTGTACCCATACTGGAAAAGCTTCAGAAAGTTCGCTTTTCCCGAGCCCGAATGCAGTCCCATGGGTTGGCTATCCCAAATACGAGGATTTATATTGCGGAAGTTTCAAGGGATTCTTTAATCAAAAAATATTGCTCCTTTTAGGCAGGCTATAACCCTTAAGCCCATGTGAATTTTGGCGTTTTTTGGCAGCCGATAATAAATATCTGATAAAACACGCTTTCCCCCAGCTCTCTAGATGGAAAAATACAAATTAGATTATTCCACCGCATACTACTGAATTGAATTTTTATGGTGGCGTTTGGTCCAAAAAGTTTTGTTTTCTGATTTATGATTCGTTTTGTATTCGGAATGAAATTAATTCACTTTTGGAAGGAAATAATCCGAGAAGAGAGGCTGCTACCAGGCACGTAATGAAACTCACTTCAGAATTTGAACTAAGTGTCAATGTTTAAACTCGTCCAGCCTTGTGCTTGTTCATTAGATGTACAGGGTGTCCCAAATTCCTTGATTTTTGCAATATTCTTTATTTCCAGAAGGACTGAAACTGAGCGAATGCCCTAGAGCTTGATTTTGATGAAACATCAACATCGATTGAAAATATGCAAAAATTGACCGATTTCGATAAAATATTTTGACTTTATTCTTGGATATCTTTGCAGACGGTATAAACTTTCTCCGAGACTTTCTTCAAATACTTGAATACTTTGACGTAGAATGGGATATACATTTGCCAAAAAGGATATTACTTATCAATTCTCAGAAAATTGGAAAACAATAGGCTTTCTAAATATATATGTACAGTGTGTCCGATTCAAGTTCTTATCACCCTTGTAAAATCGTTATTATCTGATCGATTTCGAAAAAAGTTTTTTTGTTAGATATAGGTATTTGAAATCCAACAGGAGAGTGATTTATTGGCCTATATCTCAGAAAGTAATAAGGGATTATTCGTCACAAAAAAAGAATAATGGATTCTGAATCAGGATCACTTGGAAGATACCTGTACCGATTTTCATCTTCATAAAACACAGCGTGTCTGAAAAAACGAATTATTATTTTATTTGAATAAGTGATCAGAAAATCAAGTACTGTGGTCGTTTTGGGAAGAACTATAATGACAGATTATTATTGAGGATTACTTCGAGCACATATGTACCTTTTTGGAAGGACATTGTGAATACCTAATGTTTCTTTCAATCACAATGAAAGTACATGATTAAAAAATTACCATAGCGCATATGCACGTCACGATTGTATGCAAAGTACTTCATCGTGATACAAGTAACACCAAAAATAAGTCTGCGAAAAAGCATAGTACGTTATAGTTATTTTCCTAACAAGTGCGCAAAGTGTTACTTTTCCGCACGCAAACACAGTTAGGCGAACGACGCGGAGCGGAGTTCGAATAAGTTCGAAAAAGAATTCCAACTTCCAATTTCATTCAATTAATCGTCAAAATACATCACTTTGAATGAATATTCATAACACGATTATCAATGCTCTGAATTTGAAAATTCCGAAATTGTTTCGAGAGAAAGCATCAATTAAGAGGATACAGGTAAAAAAAAAATTTAAAAAAATTTCTGTTCAAACGGTAAGTTGACGACCATGATGCAATTGTACACCCATTCAATTATCACCCTGTAGCAATGTTATCTGAAATTACAGAAGTTTCATATTGCCACAACAAACTTTCAAGAGATTAGGCTAATCATCGGTGGAAACCGATTTCAAATTGGTGAGGAAATTCGTGAGTTATTCTACTTTGAATTCAGGCTATATTTTAGACCACGACGTTATCCATGTTGACCAGTTCAATTATTCCATACAAGTAAGATTTTTGGGTAGTTTTACTTATCCGCACGCCGTCCGGATAACACCCATAGGTGCACTGAGTGCGGAAAAGTATTACTTTGCGTACGCAAATAATGATTTGCTTCAAAATCGTTTGTGGTTATGTTTGATTGTCATGCAAGCACAGATTGATGATTATTGTCTAAGACATGTTGAAAACGTTATGAGTAATTTGTCACTGCCGGCCATTTTAACACTTAACGTAACACGTAAATGGCCGTTCTTGACACAGGAGCATAACAAGAGCCGGGGTGAGATAGAGTAGGCCCTGGTTGTATCCGTTACAGTTTTTCGTTATAGGCGACACTCACAATGTCTGAGATAGTTATTTATGTATGTACCAAGGACGAAAAACTGTCTATTATAGTCGAGTCTGCAGAGGTGAGGCGAGACAATAGACAGTTTTTCACCGAGGTGCATATTAAATTTTTTCGTCGACCTCACGTTCCTATTAACACGTGAAATCTATCGGACTTCGTGAATAATTAATTGCAGCAAATGAGAGTTGCTGTCAACTCACTCTCCGCGCGAAACAGGGTTGCCAGTTCGTTCTTTATTAGATCAGTAAATACCTTGTCACAAATGCTGTCAACTCACTCTCCGTGCGAAACAGGGTTGCCAGTTCGTTCTTTATTTCATCAGTAAATACCTTGTCACAAATTCAGATCTATTTTATGCTATATGAATTTCGAGAAAGGATAAGAAATGAACCTATGACTTCAACATTATGTACACCAAATAAACAGAAAAGTAACCTATTTCCAACAAAATAGAAACAGAAATACTATGACAATAACAATAATCATATTTCCAATCCTCAATTCAAAAATACTCACAATACCCACAAAATACATACATGTTTTGATAAGATTTGATGATATAAGAAACAGAAACGAATATTAAAAATTGAAAATAAAAATACAAAAAATAACAAAATTAAACGTGAGAAACAAACTGTTATAACAGAGGTATATAAAAAATTGAATTTGATCTGAATCAGATAGAGTATTGTCCTTTTTTGGTTTATACAATATTTATCATAAGTATACCAACATGTAAAGGACCCCGCACGAAAACACGGGAAATTGGCTCTCGGTCGAATTGGCTGAAATTATACTATGTTGTTGTGGGATGACTCATTAGAAAAATATGTGAGTTTAAAAAGTTTTGTATGTTCAGTTTCTGAGATATAAACCGACAAAGTTCGTAAAATTGTCGTATCGGGGGTATATAGTATTGACAAAGAAAAAAACTGATTTTTTAGTATAAATAACACAAAATAAGCTGGAAAATTTATTGATCGGAACTCAAATACACGTCTAGTTATGATCACATAAATTGAAGTAAATCATGTGTATAGACGTGTATACGAGGCACGGTCAAAAAATTCATATTTCTGAAAAAAATTTCGAGCACTATTCCAAAACCAACAAGTTATATTTTGGTGGGACATTATCGTTCCAGTCTATTGTAGGCTTCGAGAACGTATTTTCATTCTTGATAAATATCTCTGTTCGAAATATGAATTCTTTGAATTTTGTGTTATACCCCTTTTGGAAAACAATTAACAGCTTGTTTTTGATCACAAAAAAAGAGATAGATTGATACTGGTGATTTATTGAAAGCTGAGGTAACTCACTAGCGAATTCAATATCGCTTTTCATTTAGATACAGGGTGTGTTAGATTTTGTTGAAGATTAGTTAAAATGTTTCAATTGAATATCTCGAAAACAGTTCCGTTAATTGGGATCTCATTTCACTCACACTATTTTGAATAATTATGTTAACTAACATAATATGTGGAAAGTTTTTCAATTTGTTATATTTCGTTTCGGAGATATGTATTTTTGAGTAGACAGTATTACAGGTATTATAGGGTTATTACCTCGGATATTACTATCGATTCAACAAAACTTTACGGAATCCATACTGTTGAGTTTCATATTAGTATTATTCAATGTGGTTAGTGTTGTTTATAGTAACAAATTATTGATTTCTAATATTTTTATAATGTAATTGAATGTTCGAATGATTCCGTAAAGTTCTGTTGAATCGATAGTAATATACGAGGTAATAACCCTATAATACCTGTAATACTGTGAACTCAAAAATTGATATCTCAGAAACGAAACATAAAAAATTGAAAAACTTCATGCATATGATAGTCAACATATTCAAAATAGTGTCAGTAAAATGTGATCCAAATTAATGGAACTTTTTTCGAGATATTCAATTGAAACATGTTAAATAATCTTCAACAAAATCTAACACACCCTGTATCTAAATGAAAGGCAATATTGAACAAATGAATTCACTAGTGAGTCACCTCAGCATTCATTCAATCAACAGTATCAATCAATCCCTTTCTTTGTGATCAAAAACAAGCTGTAAATTGTTTTCAAAAAGGGGTGTAACACAGAATTCTAAAAATTCATATTTTGAAAAAAGATGGTTATCAATAATGAAAATACATTTTCGAAGCCTACAATAGACTGAAACTATGATGTCCCACCGAAATATAACTTGTTGGTTTTTTTCCCGAAAAATGAATTTTTTGACCGTGCCTCGTATACACCCTGATTTACTATAATTTGTGTGATCATAACTAGACATGTATTCGAGTTCCGATCAATACATTTTCCAGTTACATTGTCCCATTTATACTAAAAAAACAGTTTTTTTTCTTTGTCAATCCTACCCGGAGACGATGTTTTTACGAACTTTGTCTCCTTATATCTCAGAAACTAATCATACAAAACTTTTTAAACTCACATATTGTTCTAATGAGCCATCCCACAACAACATGGTAAAATGACAGCCAATTCGACCGAGAGCCAATTTCCCGTGTTTTCGTTTTCGTCCTATATTACTCATTTTGTAAAATTAATTTAAACAAAGCGTGCCGAAATATCATGCAATTTATAGGGATGTATGTGATTAAATAAAGATTTATAATATTATGGGTAATTTTGATGATGAATAAGTGTCAAAATATTTCAGTAGGTTATGAAATGTTTCAGTAGATTAGTAGATCAATATGCAAATCAGGAGATCTATTGAAGATTCAGTTGAACTGGCAACCCTGCAGCGGACGAAAAGTTTTTGCGGACGAAAAGTTCCTACTTGCCTCCGGAAAAAGTCAGTTTTTCGTTCGGAAATTAGAACGTTAAATGTGAATTATGTATTCTGGGCATCTATACGGATGATTTGAAACAAAAATTAACCGGGATGTTTTGTGTCTCTTAGGCCAGATTTGGTGACATTTCTATAAATAAACTCAGGTCAAACGCTATACCCAAATACCCAAAATGTCTGATAACACAAATTTTAGTAAATCTTTGGTAGAAGTCCATATTGCTCAAAGTGGAGTGAAATATTTCACAGGAAGGAAGGAATGCTCGAAGTCATCTCCACAAGCATAAAATAGGTAATTCTTTCACTTCAATATCAGTTGTTTTTGTATTGTTAACCTTTCAATTAGGCTGAAGATGGTCTTTTATAAGACCGAAACATGTCCCTCATGATTTAGTCAGAATATCATTAAAATTTGTGGAGATGACTTCGAGCATTCCTTCCTTCCTGTGACAAATTTAAGTGATAAAATACAAAATCTATGTAAATTTTCTATATCAAAAACTGACATACATAGATATAATCGTAGATGAAATTCGTGGAAACTCAATAAACTACGGAAACTCTTCAATCATTAGGAACAGATTTCTGTCCTGCAATCCAGTCCAATTTATATCCTTTCCCTGAGAATGTATAATTCCGAAATTTCAGCATGCTTTGAGCTGTGTCCCTGTTCCAATGCAATTATTTCGAGTAAGAGGAAATTGAATTATCAGTAAATTCATTGCTCGGAAGATTCATCATTAGAGTAGGTACATAAAGAATAAATTGAATAATTCAATGCATAAGGCTGGACTGAAATGTTGAAGCTGATGGGCTGAATGTTATTTTGTTAATTGTATCGGACTGAATACAGATATTTGATCAAGTGTTTCTGTATAGTATAGTGAATATGAATGACATATTATAAGGGGACAGATTTTGGCAGTACTAATGAAAGAATTTCCATTCGAATGAAGAAGTTTCTTAATGAAGGGTATATACAGGGGGAGAAGGCGGTTTGTCAGTTAAAATTCGTATTGAGAATATACCCGCCTGTATAATGCAGTCTTCTTACGAGAGATGAGGCTTCCATGTGACTTGGTCTTCGGATGTAGACCTGGTGAGGACATAGTGGGGGAAGATTACGTTACGAATCTGATGAAAAAGATGAACGATATTCACGAATTGGTTCGTTCTAATCTGAAAATCGCCAGCGATCGCATGAAAGACCGGTACGACATCAGAGCTGGGGGTGCAGGATACGCAGAAGGAGACCTGGTGTGGTTGTACAATCCACAAAGGAAACGAGGTATTTGTCCAAAGCTACAGAGATCTTGGGAAGGGCTTTATACCGTCAAGAAGAAGATCAACGATGTCATCTACCACATCAGTAAAGAACCAAGTGGCAAACCAAGAGTCGTTCATTTCAATAGACTAGCACCATTCGAGGGAACATAAGATCAACAAGTTCAACAAATTTGTCCCGTAGAAAAGGAGCTTACATTCGACGAATTCATTGGGACATACAGTGGTTCATCAAAAGCAAGGTTTGGCGTCACCAAGGAAGAGCACCGCGACCTTTTTGACATTCCTGTAGAATACGCACTAGCTCACTGCGTCGCCGAGGATCTTCAGATGTCTCAAGGAATAGCGAACAAGTTCATGAGGAAGTTTGGGAAGTCAGAGGAGCTTCATCAACAAGGTCCCTCCGTCGGTCGAGCACTAGGAATAGAAGATATCAGCGCTGAAGGGAAAAGGTCTCTGTTTTATCTTATAACGAAAGGAAGATCTTCTGAGAAACCCACTTACAAGGACCTCTGGGAGACGCTAGTCGACTTGCGAAGCACCATAGTCGAGAAGGACATACAGAAGATTGCTGTTCCAAAGCTGGGGTGTGGACTGGATGGCTTGAATTGGAGAATTGTAAGGAACATGCTAGAGGTTTTATTTAGATTCACCGGAGTTGAAATTCTGGTATGCTGCTGGAACTCCAAAGGAACTCCAAGAGAGAAGACAGTGCCATGCTATTTCTACCATACTGCACGTTGTAAAAATGGAACCAGTTGTCCCTATCTTCATAACGATCAGAGTGCATTCCATCAGGAGGAATGCGTTTTAAGGAGGGGGCAGTGTAATGATATTTCCCTTGGAGGGACTTTAGAAACATCAGCAGGAAGGCAGGAGTACAACGATCATCCTGTATCACGCATCCCAGATTGCTCTCCAACCTCTCAATGATTCCTTCATACACCAGCATATTTCCGAACACTCAATATATGCCGCAGTGACAAAGAACGTCACAGAAGATTCTGGAATGGTCTGGAAACAATCGATGGAACAATTAGAGAAAGAAGTTTTGTTCTAAGAAGCTTCTAGAACAAAAAGAAGGAGACGGAAGATCATTCGAGAACGTTTTCGAGCCAAAGCCTGCCATGTGTTCTCATATATAAAACGGCCGAACAACTGAGTCAGGCAGTTAAGCAGCGAGTGTCAGAGAGACAGTTATATACCGCGTGATATAAATCGTTTTACATAAATAGTAGTTATAAGTTCGATATAAATTAGTGTTTCTATAGTTCAAATAAATCAGTTCAAAAATAAATAGTGTCGTGTTCGCTTCTGCACCCGAATAACGTAACAATATTCTTCCTCCTCGTTCAATATACTAGGAATATTCTCAAAATATTTAAAACAGTCCATTCGGATATTCCTATAGACGTTCTATGAATGACATTGTGCTATCTGGGACTATTATTTGGTCGTTAGGTTTAGACGTAGAACACATCAATAGTTTCTATATTTTCTACACAACGAGCAGAAAACTTCTTGAAGGGTCTGCTCGTATTTTCCCATTTCTCCGATTTTGACAATGTCATCGAATACACAGAGCAGAGCACAGAGGCATCTGGGAACTGCGAGATGTAGCCTACGTCTGCATTCTCGAATAGTTATACGGTGCTCCGAAATAGGATTACATTTCAGTGGCGTAGGTAGAAATTCCATAACTTGCTCCCCGCAAGAATTCCAACAGAGTTCTGGCGAAGGACAGAGGTTCCTACAACTCTACATGAAATCATTACATTGAAAAAAATTCTTATGTGAAACAGCACTACAGCTCACAATAAGTAATATTAAAACTAACATAGATACACTGATAAAAAGGATTTCTTGGATTGAAGGAACTTGACTTTACCTCAAGGGCGCCAAGCATTTGAATAGGGCGGAATGCATGGACATTTCGACCCAATATTCCAAAAACTTTGAGGCAAGCGCCTAAGTTTCTTTAGCATGAAATTATATAAATTCGAGGCAAGAAACTTTGGTTTTGCCCAAATAACTAATGCTTTTGGCTTAAAATCGTAGTTTTCCCAACTTATGGGGAATGTTGGGGTAATTGCCATGATTTCTTTAGCCCAATGATATATGAGTTTATAGCAAAATACCCTGAACTTTTCATAATGAACAATGATTTTTGGTCAAAATCATTCAGATATCATTTCAAAGTTATGAGATTTAAGATGAAAGATATGGTATTATTGTATTGAAATATAGGACTTCGCTGTAAATACAGCAAATGTTTGATCCAATATCTTATCGTCTTGGAACAAAATGTATATGATCTTGATGCAAATTGTCTGGAGATTTCTTGAGAGGATACTCCTGTAAAATATTGAAATAATAATTAGAATTTCAATTGATTTCTATAAAAATCTTGAGGATCATGTTATTATGAATCCTTAACAAAACCTCATCATTGGTTTGTTGATATTAGATTTAGTTCTGATGTTCTGACGAGAAAACGTTTTGCATTGGTTGAAATATACTTGAAAATTAGAATATCCCATCAACTTGTATTAGCTTCTTATTTATCCTTGGGCGAAGAATTGTGGAAATCCTGAAAAAAAGCAACCATTGATAAATAACTCATTTATTTTATAAAATAACACATGAAACATTTTATATGATGATGAAATACCTCGTGAAATACCTATACTTACCCTGAAATGTTTGCATCATATGGCTCAAACGACGCCACGCATCTATAAGTTTTTCAAACTCCACTGAATCGCTCATGATCCACAGCACAACGCAACACGACAGATATGGCCGCTAAAATGCATTATCAACGGGACGGTACTCGGCACGATGCAGAAGAAGAAGGATGATGGGGAGATGGGGTCGACATATGCATTGCGCATGACTCAAACGGAGTCGGTATGTTTTCGGTTAACCTCGGGTGGACTCGATCTCATCAACGGTCTCAACCGAACGATTTCAGATCTTGTATCAAAGTCTTGTGATCTTGAGGTAGATGCAAACCAAGCACGACTAGAGACAAGGTCGATGATGTTCTCTCAAAAGCGTTTACAGCCAAAAGATTCAAAACCTTATTACAAAAACAGCAATAATCTGCAGATGAGAGCAATGTATTTGAAAGGAAGAAATTGTCCTTGTCAGGAGAGAAAAGAATCTAAAAGCATCATTCTTTTGTCACCAATCGGGTATTTTTATCAGTGTAGCCAGAAATATGTTATTGCTGTATTTTTGGACCTAAAGAGAGCTTTCGAGACAATTGATAGAGGAATTATGTTGTTGAAAATGAAACAATATGGGATTGATGGAAATGTTTTAGAGTGGTTCAGTGATTATTTAAAAAATAGAAAACAGAAAGTCAGTTTTAAAAATACGCTATCAAATGAAGTAGATATTGATGTGGGTGTCCCCCAGGGTAGTGTTTTAGGTCATCTTCTTTTTGTTTTATACCTGAACGATATTGGACTTTTTGTTGAATCTGATGAGTTCATAAATCTATTTGCTGATGATACGTTGCTAATTTGTAGTGACACGATACTAGATATAGCTATTCAAAAAATGAACAGGATTTTACTAACTGTGAATAAATATTTATATGCACCAACAAGTTGGAACTAAACATAACAAAAACAAAAGCAATGATCTTCACCACCAAATATAGATATAGTTCGCTAGACATCAACGATATAAACCTCAGAATCAATAATGAAAAAATTGAAATTGTGTCAACGGTCAAATACCTTGGTTTTCAACTGGACAACTTTTTGAATTTCGACAGTCATTTTGAGTATATTCATAAAAAAATATCTAAAAAACTATATTTTTTCAGTAGAATATCACATCATCTATCAATTCAGTCTGAAGTTACAGTTTACAATACCATCATCCAACCGCACTTTGATTATTGTTCATCTATATTATATTTATCCAACCTCAATAAATTGAATATACTACAAAAACTACAAAATCGAGGGATGAGGATAATCTTGAAAACTAATCGTCTTACTCCTGTAAGAAATATGATAGATTGTTTAGGTTGGATGACAGTTGAAAGTAGACTATACTATTTCACAATGATTTTAGTATTCAAGATTGTAAATGGTGTGGCACCTGAATATTTCAAACAGTACATCAACCTGAATAAAGACATTCATACGTACAATACAAGAAATGCAAACAACATACATATAAACAGAACGACGTTTAGAAGTACCATGAACTCTTTATTTTTTAAAGGTTTCCAGAAATTCAATGAATTGCCGAAAGAATTAAAAAAATTGCCCAATTTGGAAAATTTTAAAACATCTTTGAAAGAATTTGTAAAAAATAAAAGTAGGAATTATTAGGTATTGTGATAGTCGTAGAAATTGTATAAGTTAGTTTAGTATTTTCAATCATATGATTCCACTATTTTTTTTTCTTTTTCGGCAGATATGACTAAGCAAACTGTATCAATAATAAACGAATATTTGTATTGTTATAATACAATGTATCTATCTACAAATTATTTTGTGAATTTGGAATATATGACTGCTACAATCAATTTTTGTTAAAACATGTTCAATAGCGCTTGTGTTAATTCAATTTAATTCATTGCGCTTGTGTTAATTTAATTTGAATTTGAATTCATAATAATATCAAAATGTTGGTATTATTAATTATAGACAGATATGTATATTAGGTTTCCTATTTCAATAAAGATTTCTACTTTCTACTTCTACTCAAAAGACATTAGTATAGATCGCTATATCACTTTTCCTATAATTTTTTTGTTTCATCTCTTGGAGCCCACAAAAGAAAATTCCTAGAATATTCGTGAAACATCGTGTCTACCTAGGAAGGATAGGGACAGGATATAGGTGTTGGAATTTTAGTTGAACTTTGGAATAAATAAATACAAAAAGCTAAAGACATTTCTATACAATGTTCATGAAATGAACGACAATGGTAGATTTCGGGAGACAAACAACTACTTTCCTGGCTAATGCCACGCAGAACATAGGATTACATCTTTCCGAAATCTATGCATCAACTCGTACAAACGAATACTGATACAAGTGATTCTTTCCTGAATGCCTATTCATTTAGATTTAGCCAGACCACGCTAGATACCTACAGACCGGTTTCGAGCTCTTTGACTCTCATCAGTGCAGGGCAGTCTCCAGTAAGCAGTCTTGAGACCGCCGACTAAGCGTATCGCCTAGCCATACAAAAATCAAGTCGGCATTATATTTCCTCAGAGGCATCCTCCATAGACATTGTAGGGATCTGAACATCTGAACACTCAGTAGATGCTGGAGAACAAGATTTGAAAAATCAAGAGACAAGGCTATTCACTTTGTTAGCGACGATAGGTTTTTTTATTTAATCAATAGATGTTCGATTGTTTTTCTGAATTGAGAATAGAGATTCGAATTAAAAAGTTTGTCGATATATTTGGCTTTTCTGATTCACGGAATAAATAATTTATGTGTGGACAACCCCCACCCAGAGCGTTTTTGTGAAATTTTCAGTTAGCTGATTACCACCCAGTTTGATCATTTCTGTCAGTAATTCTGAAGGTCGTTTGTGTCCCAGTTCGAGACCAGAAACTAATCTTCTGAATTGAGTTTGCTGAGATACAGAGTAATGATTCAGCAGTGCATCTTTAATAGCTTTGTACTTATCTGTAGTTGGTGGATTCGTGACTATGTGCTCGACGACTGAAAGCGTTTCCTGATCAAGGCGTGCAATAACGCGTGATACTTGGTTGTATCAGTTTGAATTCTTCGGCTGTGAAACTGGGCTTCAACTGATGTAAACCAGAGCTGTACCTTGTTTGTCCAGAATGGTGGTAAAAGCAGCGCCTCGAGAAGATTGACTTGCGAATTCGACGCTTGATTAACATGCTGTTCAATCAGGTTTGGCTCGTCAAAGGGATCATTGTTGATGCCGTTATCTCCACCGCCAAAGCCGTTCATACTGATAATATGTTGTCCAAGGTAGAATTCAGCTGCTATCACTGTCTATCACTGTCACTGAACGATATTTGTTTGTCAAATGCTTTTCGAATCACGTCGGGGTCACCAATTATGTGGGGTTGTCCACATATAAATTATTCATTTCGTGAATCAGAAAAGCCAAATATATCGACAAACTTTTTAATTCGAATCTCTATTCTCAATCCAGAAAAACAATCGAGCTTCTATTGATTAAATAAAAAAACCTATCGTCGCTAACAAAGTGAATAGCCTTGTCTCTTGATTTTTCAAATCTTGTTTTCCAGCATCTACTGAGTGTTCAGATGTTCAGATCCCTACAACATTATGAGAGCGAAGCCATCTGAGTAGGAAAGGAGGAAAGGAACACTCCAAAACCAAAATTTCCTTGCTGAGTGGCTGGTTGCCCGATTGATGTGACTGGCGTTTATACGAGTCGATGCATAGATTTCGGGATGATGTAGTTCAATGTTCTGCGAGTCATTAGCCAGGAAAGTAGTTGTTTTTCTCCCAAAATCTACCATTGTTGAACATTTCATGAAAATTGTGTAGAAATGACTTTGAGCTTTTTGTATTTATTCAATATTTCATTTCACTTTGAGCGTTGTGACTATTTCGTAATTCTTGGGAATACTTCCATTGGCAAATAATTCCAAAGCTTCGCCCATTCATAGACGAACGAGTTTTGCTAGAGTGTAGTTCTACATTTTTCGAGGTTGACGACGAAGGGGTGTGCTGACTGGGCCTGTCGAGTTTGTCTGACTGATATTGCTAGTGATGGAATTATAGCAGAGCTTTCTGAGGAACATTAAAGTATCCATAGAAAAGTGAAAGGTCGCCGACTTTTCTACGATGTTCTAATGGGGTCAAAGAGTTAGTGAGTGTGCTGAACCCCATATATGAGAAAAGTATTCTTGAACTTGCTGTATCTGTGCTTTGAAGATTATGAGAAGCTATTGGGGTGTTGAGTAAATTTTGCCGTACCGAGCATGAAGATGTATTGTATTGTATTGTATGCATGAGGAGCGAATACACTGCGACCTAAAAGATCTACAATACATGTATGCTATTTTTCTTAAGACTTCAAATAATGAAGACATTTTTGTTGCCGTCGTTCAGAATATGTTTGGAAAATAATAAACTTCGAGATCATCCATTTATTGTAACAATGAAAAAATAGTTGGATATCTCACATTCACATAGAAACATCGAATGCTGCATGAAATTTCAAAAAAACGCTTTGCCAAAAACGGATTGGTAATCTTGAAACCAATACAGCTCAAGTTCTTGCTAATTGAATGCACTCAAAACACTTGAATCAGGTTATAAAATGCTAATGGAGTGGACCCTTGGGTAGATCGACGAAATAAATCAGTTCGAAAATAAAAAGTGTGCCGTGTTCGCTTCTGCACCGGAATAACGTAACAATATTAATTATTTCAAAAAATAAGTTTGTGCAAGTCTGCTTTCTGTGAGGGAGAACCTGCAAAGCTCTAAAGTAATCCGAGTAGAATTACATTTATTCAGATAGATACCAAGGACAAAACGCCACTGAACCATCTCTGGATTCCGTGGCGGTGTGAATGAATGTGTAGACATCTTTCATCATTCGACAAGTTATATGAAAAAAGTGAGGGGTTGCATTGAGCAAGCAAGCCCATGCACTGCGACCTGTCACCTGCACATGCAATGACAGCGGGTAGATGACGTTTGATCGATTTGCACTATGAGATATCCTTAAAAATATTATTTCTATCGATTATCAGTGACACCTTGTTTTGACAAAACATTTTGAGAAGAAGAATATAGATATATCGAAAAATCCGAAGAATAATCAAATTTTTAATTAATTTTGGACGTTTCGAACACGAATCTGCTCCCGTTCTCCGCATGAAATTAAACATTATTTTTGGCAAAGTATTTTAGAATTTTTGTATTGACACTTCCCAGTGACAGGGGTTGATACGAACAATTGAGTTACAGGATGATCTTTAATTTACTATTTTCACATCCAGATTTCAGGAATGATAACAATGTTCTATTTATGTCTGTGTCTTGTGTATGTTCAGCCAACTCAGATTTGTCGGTATGTCCTTTCTTCATATTGTACCACAAATTATTGTACTTATGTACTTTCGTCCGCATATACTAATAGAGGTCTCTTTTCAGAGATAGGTATTGCACAAACATAAGATATACCTACCGTATAAACAATAGTCTTGAACATATAGTTGACTTTTCACGTTTCATTTTTATCAGGTATACTGGAGATGTATATGGTTTCATATACCTACTTATTTCTAGTTATTGATGGTTGTTTTTGTTGTGGTGCATTTTGTTTGTTCTCAATTTGGTGGATCGTTCTATAGAAGAGGAATTTCGACTAGTAGTTGGGTAAGAGAATTGTATTCACAGTAAGTATGTGTTTGTGTAATGTATTAGACAGGGTGATTCATGAGGAGTGCCATATAGCTGAATGGGGGATAGAGAAGATCAAGACTAGTTGATGTATATAAAAGTTTTGTTATCATCTTCAACGAAGAATTGCCACATAACTTTGATGACCCGTATTTCAGGAATTATGATGTTTTATCAGCAATACTCTCTCATGGGAAAATCATGTCAGATCCATCGCCAAAGCTGATTCACAAAAACTTGGATTCTCATTTCTTGCAAAAAGCTACTTCAGACCCCAACAGCTCTTCATGATCTGCAAAGCACTTCAGAATACTGTTCTCACATATGGGGTTCAGCACCCAAACATACGCTGATGCTCTAAACATTCCGTCCAGAGACGAGTCATTTGCCTGGTGGGTGAAGCCACACTTACTAACTAATTCTCAAACATCGTTACAGTCAGAGAAATAGTCGGTAGTGAATACCAAACGTTTAATAAAATAGGCACCAGTCACTATATTCGTCAAATAATACCACAACAACATTGTATCATACCTACTCTACTATAAGTATAATACTGTTTTGGAGTGGTACTATTTGATATAGTATATTAATACACAATTTTGTGATGGTATTATTATATGAATGTAGTGACTGGTGCCTATTTTACTGAAAGTTTGGTTTTTATTACCGACTATTTTTTTCAGTGTAGAACACCGTAGAGAATCGGCAACCTTTCTCCTTTCTATAGATACTTCAACAGAAATGTTCGTCAGAAATCTCAGCTATCTTTCCACCACTAGCAATACCAGTCAAACGTACTCGACAGGTTCGGTCAGCACATTTTTTTGTCGTCAACTCAGAATTAGGTCGAAAAAATATTCTCCAACACTCGTTTGTCTATTTATAGATATGTCTATAGAAAGGCAAAGTTGTGGAATTCTTTTCCAAAGGAAGTATTTTCAAGAACTTATAACCTCCAAAAGATCGACAAAATTCCAATACCTATCTTCTCTCCCTATGTTCCTCGAACATTATAGGGAATTTTCAATTTGGAACTGGCAGGTAGCTCGTATCTTTCAACTGGATTCATGAAAATTGATGACACTCCTCATAGTCCAGGCTAATTAGTGCTCCAGCCCCTTAACATTGCTCGAGAGCTGGAAATCGTTTTAAATCCCCTTGAAGGTGCTAAATAACGGATACGTATATGAGTTTACGACGATTTATAGGTTGTGCTTCAGATTTGAGAACCTAAAAACCGCGAAATGTTTGCTCTTTTTTCAGTTTTTTACGTATAACGCAAAAAAAAGACATTGTACAGAAAAAAATGGATTTTTTTTGAAGATTATTGGATTTCGCATCGTATGGCGTTCGAAACATTAAGATTGTTTCAGTCGTTCAGCAGCCATCACTCGTCAAATATGGTCAATTTTTACCAACTTCGCTAAAAAAGTAACATTTCCCGGATTTCCTCACTCCAGTGCTGAGATATGAATTTTAAATGGAAAAGGTCAAAAAGCGTCAAATTTCTGCTAAGGCAGCCCAACGCAGGAAACTCCGTTTTACCTCGAAACTTTTCTCTTCCTTGGATTTTTTGGAGTAAACGTAATCAACTCGGTTCAAACTCAAAATAATTGTGTCAAGATCTGATTACGTAGGTAACCATAATAATTATAATTATAATTATAATTAAAAGCAAAATCTCAACAGAACTCAGAGTAATGAATTGATTACTAACAGGATCTTGTAGACGCAAAGAGGTAATATTGAAATAATCTGAAATCCTATCAGATAATAAAACACATGAAATATATATCATCCACATCAGATCCTAGTGGAATATTGGATCTCGATCGACAATAATCCATTAAAATAGCAGACGGAGGTATAGGGTAATATAGCTCTGATCAGATTGCTATATCGCTAACACCAAATGTTGATATTCTGTCACAGATCTGGAAGAATATCATCTAGCTATATCAACAAGGAATTCTCTGAAACAAAAGTATCATATGAGACTGTTCTGTGTCGTCGAAACAACTGAATGAAATGTTTGTTAAGCTTCTCGCAGTGATGACTTGTCTACTCATATAAAAGTGTGAATGTGTTATGAATAAATTTTGGTGGGTTGAATAAATCATCAATCAGGTACTAGATGATCACAGAATAAGAGTACAGGTGAGAGAAAATAAGAACGAGTTGTTGTTCATTATACCAAAGCATTTATAACAAATTAAATGAATCATCATAATAAAAAGGGGGTTAATTATAGGGGGGAGCCGTCATTTCTTGCATCTGTGCTTCTTTTTCTGGCTCCTTGTTCGTCTCAGAATATCCTATAGGCAGCAGAATGGATTTCTGTTACTAACTATCAGGAATTACAGTATTACAAATTATGAAATACAATAATTTATACCATTTCTAAATCATATGTCGAAGCTGGTCCATTTCCTTTTAGATGGTCTGGCTGTTCAGGAGAGTCGTCATTGGAATCGAGTTCTTGTTCTCCTTCTTTCTACTCTTCTACTGACTACTCCTTCTTCTGATTTCAAATCACTAGCTTGAATCAGATCCCGCTCATTTATTCACACATAAATGTTGAAATCTTAGCATCATTGACTCGAATTATCAATCACACGTCGTAGAAAAATTTTACTACTTGAGTAAGATAATGTAAAAAGAACTCTATACTATACAATGATCTTTGGGTTTTGAGTGTTTCTTCTAACTAATTCTACACTGTTCAGACACGCTTCTTCCATGAAAAGCAACGAAACTCAATAATGTGACATGTTATTATCAACAACTCCTGAAAAATCAGTGAAGTTAATATACACTTTCTCAAAAATCAATGCACTACCAACCAAAAAGTATCCAAAAGTTTGGGAGTTTTGAATGACAGCTCCATCTGAACATTGGTGTGCAAACTATTTACATGAAAACCTCTTTTCTATGAATATCAGGTGTAGCAACTATAGTGTATTTTTCTATAAAATTCGTAATACCCTGTAGAGTGTAACAGTTACAATCAAGTCAGAATTGAAATTACACTTTACGCTTAACTTAATTCACCATTCATTTTTTGGAGGAATTACTCCATTATTCTCCTTCTTATTATTATTATTTTATTTCTTGGAGCGCACGAAAGGAAATGTTTATGATGTTCGTGAACCATTGCGTTTATCTAAGGAGGATATGGGGAAGAAGTAGGTGTTGGTAATTTTTTTAACTTCTGGAGATACTTCCATTGGCAAAGAATTCCAAAATTTCACCGTTTCACGAACGAGTTTTGGTAGAGTGTTGTTCGACATATATCAAGGTTAACGACGAGGGGATGTGATGACTGGGCCTGTGGAATTCGTCTGACTGGTATTTTTTTGTGGTCAGAATCCTTTATGGACCCCACGAAGGACCATTCCCTTCATGGTAGTGTGGAAATTCCTACATGTAGGTGTACTCACTGAACACTCCACCTCCTATCAAGGCTCGTCTGAGTTGTTATGTAAGGACCACTTCAAATGCAGCCATAGTAGCTGTGAGCACTGCTGCTCACAGTACCAGAAATTCGTTTGTTCCTGAATACTACTCTTCCCAGTTCTGGTCTCGTCCATGAAGAAGGCCAGAAGTTATCCTTCTCCTACGAGTAATGGCAGAATGAGTTGGTCCAGTCCTGTGGTGCCTCCTGCACAGGGCTAAGGCTGATTACTCTAAGATGTCGCCCTGGTTCCCAGAAGTCCCGTTATCGGCACCATATAACCTCGGTGCCATTCATCCCTCGTCACGAGTTCCCAAGTGTTCCCAATGGTGAGGTTGGGCTTCAGGGGAGGAAGAAAAAAATTAGAATTGACCAAGAGAGGCCGATAGAAAAGAATTCTGAAACTGGCCGTATCTGTGCTTTGTAGATCATGATAAGCTGTTGAGGTGTAACGTATATTTTAGCACGGAACAAGTTTTTGTTTAGCAGCTTTTTCGATGGATCTGGCTGGATGATTTTCCCTTCAGAGAGTATTGCTGATGGTGATACCGAGCGTATATACAGGGTGTTCCGAAACTATTGTGCCAAAATGTAAGGGTGGGTAGATCTCGCCAAAACAAACGTTTTTTACTTATCAACCCATAGGCGCATGCACCTTATTTCGGTACCAATAGGTATCACAAGAAAAAAGTTTAACATATGTGCATACTCAAATAATATCGATATTGAGTGCCCAGCTCTACCGATTTTGACGTATGTACATACATAAATAAATAATATCGATATTGAGTGCTCAGCTCTACCGATTTTGACGATCGAGACCAATCGCTGCGCTCCCGACACTCGTATTGCGTAGACTTCTCATTTATTATTGCGTCGTGGCAATGTGTAAAACCTAACTCAATCTAAATTGTAGTGTTTTTTTTTATAAACTCTCCCATATATTGCTTGTGATTTCATGTCATTTACTAACACAGTTTCCGGTACAAACACGTTTCCCCGTGTCCGAGGTTGAATACCACTGCGCGGACCTTAATGCGCTATTATCACTGAACGCATGCGCATGCGCCTATGGGTTAATAAGTGAAAAACGTTTGTTTTGGCGAGATCTACCAACCCTTGAATTTTGGCACAATAGTTTCGGAACATCCTGTATAGTGGTCTTGGTGGGAGTGGTGGTACCAGACATAGTTATATCAGGCATACTGAGTTTGGTGGCGTTGAATTCGACTAGGTTGTTGGTTTCCGAGACTGTAATTTCTGCAAGATCTTTATTGCGTTGGCCTGCCTTCGTCGCAGGTTCTCAGTTTCCTAGGAAGATATGAGAATTCTAGAAGAGAACGCAGTATGGAGGGTACTATCTTCTGCAAAGCTGTGGATAGGCCAAATGCTTGCTCCCAATAGATCGTTGATATGAAGTAGGAACAATGTTGGGGCAAAGATTGATCCTTGTCGAACGTCGGAATTGATGACAATGGTATCAGATGATACACCGTCCACCACCACATGTAGCGATCGGCCTGGCATAGCTCTACTTCAGAAACACAATTTCATAGCATAATATGATTCAGTGGGAGGCATTCCTTCGACTGGTCGTGATCATAAATGGAAGCCTCATTGCTGAAAGGGACATATTGGAGATTCTAGAACCACATGTTGGTTTAAGATAATACCAGGCCTCAGGTCGCCTGTATCTGATTCAATATACAATTTTCTACAACCTCGGTCCCATGACATTATTCAATAGGAGCAGTCATTAACGACCTACAGGAGTTAGAACTTGAGGGTTGTCACTTTTTAGAGAAGTTGGTAAATATTGCTTATTTTTGACAGGTGATTGCTGCTGAACAGCTGAAATAATTCCGATGTCTCGAACGCGAATCGATCTGAAATTCGATGTTATTCAAAAAAGATGAACACGAAATTTTTTGTAGAATGCGTACTTTCTGAGCTATAGGCGGAAAACTGAGAAAAGTGCGATGATTTCGCGGTTTTCAGGCTTCCAAATTTGAAGCACACCTACCCGTTATTCAGGACCCCTAAGAGGGTTCAAAATGATTTCTAGCTCTCGAGCAATTTTTAAGGGCAAGAGCTTTCTTTCGCACTAACTATGCTGAATCACCCTATATATATTCAGATTTCCAGCCATCATATTATCACAAACAATCGAAGCCTGTTGCACTATTGCCCCATCTTGTATAGACATATTCACCAACTGTGTGAGGAAATATTTTTTCAACTATTTGAAACCACCTCATCCAGGAATATCTGAGTGACACCTTTTATGGAATGAAATTTCCATCGATTGGAGAAGAGTTTACATATCATTGAAATTATCGAAAAAGCATTCGAATGAACTCGATTCATTCAATCCAAGCACTAAGCTGTTTGATTTCCATAAATTAATTATTCGTATTCAATTTCATGGTTAATTTTAACTCATAACTTTGAAAACTCATTTATGAAATTCCTGACACGATGTTTTCTATTTTTCATCACAATAGCCAATAACATTGTGCTCCCAAACATCTGGACAGGTCGCATTAATGGAAGACAATACGGCTTTGGCCATCGAATATCAACTGTCAATTTATACTTGCCAACTTTATCCACATATATGGCAATCCTAATTGGAAACCATGAGGATTCTATAGTTATGCTACTATCGAAAGCATGTTTGGCTTACTGCCTCAGCTATGCCTCCTTTTATCAAGTTCCCTTTCAGGCAGATCGCTCCATGTGGTGGATGGAATATCTGCAGATGCAATAGCCCTCAATTCCGTCGTCCCACAAGGATTAATTTTGGTCACAACATTGTTCCTACTCTATATTAACCCTTTAAGTGGCAGAAGACTGAAGGCTGCTCGAAAACATATTTGATCGATCAATTCGATTCAATTATGGACATTTCGCATTGCAAAGGGAGTTTTGATTATCTAATTATTATTTTTATATTTTTTCTGAGGTGGAAAATTATTTTCTAGAGAACAATACATGTAAAACAATTTATTATAAATTATATAGCATAATATATTATAATATTGCAGATTTTTTATGAGAAATATAATTCTCACAAGGAACTAAAAAAATATATAAAAATAAGATATGAATATTCCTTTCAACAAATGCATGAAAAAAATCGAATCAACAAACAACATAAGTTTAATGCAGAAAGATTGAATAATACTCACATTATTTCGATGGTGAAAGTAATTTTTCACTATAATTTTTTCGACTCATCATCAGCCAAACTCCTTTCATTCATGGAAAAAATTCACTTGGAATTAGAAAGGAGTCCCAACTATAATTCAATATTTCGATCATGAATATCCTGGTATGAAATTACTACTACATTATTTTAGAAATGGTGGGAAAATAATATCCCTATATATCACTTCCAGGGTTGATGACCTGTACTGTGATGACCTGTACTGTTGGGAGGGACCACCTTTCATGTCCACAGCTTCGCAGATAACAGTATACTCCTCATACTATGCCTCTTCTAGAGTTCCCACTTTCAACCAAGAACTCACGACGGAGGATTGTCAACGATTTCAATCAAGATCTTAGATCTTGCTGAAATTATACAGCCTGGGGAACCAATAACCTAGTTGAATTCAACGCCTCCAGAACTCGAGCCTGAGTTTTCTCCACCAGAGAAGCCGAACTCAGTATAGTCGAATTTCATTTCGATCCCTATATTTTTTTCATTGGTGCCATTCGATAGTATATGTCAAACTTTCTCAGTGTTTGAGATATTTGTATTTATTGTCTGGAGGCTCTATCAATAAGACGTCTTCCGTCCTTTATCGATGTCTGGGGGGTTATTCGGCTGAAAATGTTATGACTGTCATTGCCTGTATAAACTGAGGGTATATTGTAACGAAACAACAATTTGCCCAAATCTCTATTCATCTATTGGGTTCTAGGTCGAATGCTTTCAGATTGAAGATTGTCGATAGGATTCAAGATCAAAGCATGTATGTCTTTCAGAATTTTTTGGGATTTATTATCACGGTGTCATCAACCCATTTGGCACTGGAACAATTTTTATCCGATTTGGTATATATTTTTTTGAAAACGGTTGATAGAAGGTCCAATAATTCTAGTAAAAATCGTGGAAACATTTCTTGATTTCCAGTTTTGGAATGAACAGTAGGATAAAGGGTTGCTATTAGAAAATCAAAAAGATATTTGAAAATATGTTTATATAATATGTAACAAAATGCTTAGCAAAATTTTGGGTCCTTTAGAAGTGTTTATTTTCCTTCGGAATTGTTATTTTTTTTCTGTGCATGAATATTGCTAAAATTGACAATTTCTCCTACCAAGTTTCCATCGAAACAGCTCGAAAATATTTCCAGGGGAACGATTGCTTTGTGCAGTTTGAACTGGTTGCCATTGCATAAACGTAGAATCAAAATTTCCATTGAGAGTATTGTCAAACGTCAACAAAAGTGGACAGTGGTAGATCGTCATCACTGTCCCAGTCGTCAGCACCTTCGACGTCAAATTCAATTTCCGCAGGGGCCCTAAGTTGCACTCCGGGTAAATTATTTGGAATCACATCGTCTTCAGTCCCAGATTCTTCATCGGTTTCGCAGTTTTAGTTGGTGATTACGGTGGAAGAATTATAATGCCTGTAGGAATGTCCAATTCCTCTCAGAGCTAGGCCATGGTTAGTGGCATTTCTAATACCTGCAGAAAAACCGCATAACCGCATGACCGAATATAATCCTACCGTCCTTTAAAAAGAACTCGTTCAATTGAACGTCCCTGGATTGATCGAGAAGAGTGAGATATAACCACAAATATGAAAATGCACGTATATTATGTTATTTGTTGAAAATAATCGAAACAACAACGAAAAAATAAACGATTTTCAACATGTTTTCCGTCACTATCGATCCAAAACTTGACAAAAATCCTATTGATCGCAATTGCCCTTGTTCAAGATGTCAACTGGATATAATGTTAGACTGGCCACATCTTCAAACCGTCAGCTGAATCAGAAAAATACAGGTTTCGTTTTGAACTCCATTCAAAAGGGCGGTAGGCGGAAAGGGGTTAAATGAAAATATCTCAATGAGGTTGAAGATTATGTCCACTACGCTGCTTGTGTGGTGATAATGATTTTTATCGAGATACTATCACTGACTGACTCATATTTCCAATTCAGCGGAATAATTCAGAGATCTCCTAATTCACTACTCATCAGGCCATTATTAATAATTTGTTATTGGTTATTTCGTTGATATTGTCAAATTGCTGAAGGCGCCAATTTTTATAATTCAGGAAAATTTATCATTTGCTTCCTTATTCAGGTATTTACTATTACACCGAATGATGTTTCTGATGCAATTTTTCGTAGAAAATCAGGGGGGCCAAATGCCACTCTCCTGCCACTCCTAAGCAACTACAGACCGATCGCACTGCTATCTATCATTTCGAAGATCATGGAGAAAGCTATCAACATCGATCTCATGAAATACCTGGAACATTCAGGTTTTATCAACGATAGGCAATATGGCTTCCGTCATCAGGGATCAACTGGTGTCCTGCTCGCTTACGTCTCACATATATGGCAGCAATCTATTGAAATATATGGTGGAACCTTAGCCGTGACACTTGATATCTCCAAGGCATTCGATCAAGTCTTTCACCACGGACTCCTCGCCAAGCTTCCATCTTATGGCTTGCCTCCACAGCTATGTCCTCTGCTAGCTAGTTTCCTCTCGAACAGATCGCTCCATGTAGTGGTCGACGGAGTTTCATCTGACTCTCTTATCATAAATGGTGGTGTTCCGCAAGGATCAATTGTAGCACTAACACTACTTCTACTCCATATCAACGATTTGTTGGTAGCAACTTCATGTCCAGTACACAGCTTCGCGAATGATAGTATACCCCCCATAGCGCCTTCTCTTTCAGGGCTCCAATACCAGCCAGGCAAATCAGAAACGAACGAGGGAGAAACGTTGACAACATAAATATGGTCTTGGCAACAATTCTCGAATGAGGATCCAATAAATTGGTAGATTTCAATGCAAACTAACCACAAGCATGCCTTTCCTCTAGAAAAGCCGATCTCACTGTGCTCTAGACATAAGCTTGTCAGGAGTAACCATACCTTTGAAGACATCCATTTCGATGCTTCGTATTACTATCAGCAATAACTTTTCTTGGGGAAATCACGTGAGATCAATTGCTAAAAGTGCATCCCAGAAACTTGGTTTTCTGTTTCGGGCCAGGAGCTATTTCACTTCCAGTCAGCTGCTTATGATCTATGAGGCACAGATCCGACCTGTCCTGGAATACTGTTCTCATATTTGGAGTGCAGCACCCAAACATACCCTGAAACTGTTGGATTTTGTCCAAAAAGGGCAATTCGTCTCGTGGGTGATACCTCGCTTACAAACTCACTCACTTCTCTGGAACACCGTAGAGAAGTTGGCGATCTGGCTCTATTTTATAGATATTTCCATGGACAATGCTCTTCTGAAATATGAACAATTGTTCCTCCCTTGGCAGTCCCCGCGAGATCAACCCGTCGAGTTGAGGTTTCGCACCCCTTCGTGGTCACTATGGAGACGTACAGAACATCTCTTTCCAAAGACTCGTTCATCCAACGAACAGCGAGCTTCTGGAGCACATTGCCATGGGAGGTGTTTCCCGAGGCATATAACCTCCAGAAATCAAGTAAGAACACCAATTCCTACCTTATTTTCCTTGGTTCTCAGGATGTTCTCTAAAAATTACAGGATATCCTTTTTCGTGGCAACCAGAACAACCTTCTTGCTTTTCTGACTTTATTATATTTGTCTTTGTCAAATTCCAATTTCTAACAAAATCTCCATAGCATATAACATCTGGATACATTATACCCGCAAATCCTTTCGTCTTCAACCTGGAGATATGTCTCTAGCATTACTCGTTTGCATGCAAAGTTTAGGAATTCTGTGCCAAGAACTCATAACCTCTAAGATTGAAGAATAATAAATCAATGCTCACCTTTTTTCCCTATCCTCTCTATGTAGGTAGTGATGTATTCGTTGAACATAAATGAGAATCCCTTTCGGGATCCCAAAAAAACATAATCAGGTATTCAAAGTTCATTCTACTTTTCAACACCTGTATGTTTTAGGTGGATAAATAATGAATAAATCATATGCCCCAGTGCCAGAATCGCCTTTTCACAGCGCACTGCGGAAAACCTTGTTTTTGAATGAATGACGTACAAATTCGATGCAGAACATCTGAGGGAACAGATCTATGAAGTCATTAGCCGAAATGAGGCCTTTATGGAGTGAGCAGAGAGAAAGAAGAATAATTAGCGTGTGCCAAAGACTCGAACGTTATTGTTATCTACTCTGGCTGAAAGATGCGAATGTGCTAGTTAGAAACCAGCAGCTGGTTTAAAAATGATCCAGCAGGGTCTATAATGAGCAATGGAGACTATAGTTCAAAGAATATAATTTTCCAGAGATTATATTCGATAACAGCAATTGAACAGACTGCACGAAAGACTTCTTGATGAATTTTCAATAAAGAGTACCGAATCAGAAATTATATAATAATCATCATTGACAAATAAACCTAAATATCAGTAGAGTAGAAACACAGTCACTCATTAACCTGAAACATGTCAACACAGTCAAAATAAACTGGGCGTCAATTGAAACGTTAATGGGTTGCGTGCAAGAACTGTCAGATGACCGACCCTGGAGACACAACATTGAAACACAACGTCACTTTCCTTATTTGTTTACAAGTGATCGAAATAGTTTTCCACAATTATTTTGGCATATGAATCGTATTTTTCCGCTATTCATTAATTCGCTCATGCCATCACATTGTGCTGATGTAAAATGCACAAAAACTGCAGCGGAAGATGAAGGAATCCGGATGGTACATTATATGATTTAAAAGTAAGTACCTACTATAGTCACTCACATATAGTTTTCATTTTTGAAATTTGGTTATTTCTCTGATTTCTCATCGGAATTCCTACTGCAATAGGAGCTAATAGAAATATACCTGAAATTTCTAGAATAATGCAAGAAGATTGGATTCATGCAATCAATCGGGAGGACTGGTCTGACAAGCTGACGATCGTGTGTGTTGTAGACATTTTCAATCTATTAGCAGTATCAGCTTGTATTGCAGAAGTGGCAGAAGGCAGAAGGAATTTTAATAAGGAATGACATTTTTATAATGATAACTATGTGAGATTACTATTTACCTGAAAAATCATATTCCCTAGTCTCTTGCTGCATTTTCCGTGCATTGTACAACAGCACAATGTGAAGGCATGCTTGAATTAATGAATAACGCAAGAAACACGATTCGTATGCCAAAATATTGTGAAAAACCATTTCAACCTTTTGATTCCTCTGTAAACAAATAAAAAAGTGAGGTTGTGATTCAATAATTCACAGAAGAGTGAGGTTGTGTTTCAATATTTTGCCTCCAGGGTCGGTCATCGTGCACGCGACCTATTTCACTATTAACGTTTCAATTGACGCCCAGTTTACTCAGGTACATTTGATAAAGGCAGTCTACAGTCATCATGGACAAAATGTAATAGGGAGACCGGGGCTAGTTGACTAAATTTTGACAAATTCAAATTTTCTGAATAAACGACTGGTGTTTTGTTGATTGTTTTTATACCGTGTGTTTACATATATATTCAGGTATACATAAAAAAATTGAAATTCGTTGAAAAATAGCTCTGCTCCAAGTATTCTTCAGAATTAGAGTAGTGAGTGCAGTTAGTCAACGAACCCCGGTTATGGGGTTTGTTGACATGTATGACGGGGTTAGTTGTCTTGGCATCTACCTTAGTGTGTTTATGAAAAAATGAAGGCTTATGTGAAAAATATTACATTTATTTTCTTCTTAATACATAAGAGTTGTAATGAGCAAAGTGATCAGGTCAAAATAGGCATGCTAAAGCCTACATATCATCATCCGAGTCACAGTTGATGCATACATAAAACGCTGTATTAGATCCTGTGCATTTTTCGTGAGCCCACCTTTTGCAACGCGTGCACTGCACCCAATTGTCACCTCTTATGCTATCACTATACGGTTCATCGCATAGTAAGCATTCTGTATCTCCTTCAGACTCTGAAGATGAAGAAGCTCTCTTGAATGATGTTGATGGTGTGGGATTATTATCACGAAATAAAAATTTTCGACCGTCTCTCGTATTGCTCTCTGTATTTTTCTTAACCAGTTTTTTCTTGCTTGGTTGTTTCTTTGCTTTAATCCTTTCTTTTTCTTCTTCTAATGCTTCTTTGATAGGTGTGTCTGTTAAAATAGCACTTTTCCTTTTTTTTCTCGCTTTTCTAGTTTCTTGTCGTGCAGCTGCTTTCGGGAATGGCCTAACCTGCTCAGGACTCATTAAATTTACAGGTAGGTCTTCTGTCTGTTCGTTGGTTCCTTCTACAATTCCATCGATTATTGGTGTTTCTTCGTTTTCAACTGTCATGTTCGCTTCTTCGATTATTGGTGTTTCTTCGTTTTCAACTGTCATGTTCGCTTCTTCGTTCATTGGAATAGGCCTATCTGTTTCAATTTTCTAAGTTCTTTCGGCGTTAACCCGTAGTAAATATCTGATGCTTGCTTCAAATAATCAGCTAAGAGAGTCTCTTGTTCTGGGGAAAAAATGATTCGTCCGTTGAAGTAACCAACGCGCTCCAGTTTTATCTCCCCACCCGGTAATTTTGCTTTCTTGACATAGCGATCGAGTGTTTTTTGTGGAATACTAAAGTCTTTAGCGACACTATTCACGCTCCTACCTTCATTGATAACTATTCGGACTGCCCTCAAAATAGTATCAGCTGGTATATTCCCTTTCTCAGTTTTTCGCTTGTACTTCCTCATGTTGAAAACTGCAACAAATATAAGAAATCAGCACTTCAACACAGCATACTGAAATGTATAGGTGTCAGAAATAATATCAGGGGTTAGTAGACTAATAGTCTAATAACCCCGCCTATGCTTAGTCAAGTAGCCCCGTAGTGTATTTTAAAAAAGAAAATGGCCTACGTACGAAATCTCCTTGCACCGGATAAAATGAAATATCGCAAATAAGAGTAAATGTATCACATTTTCCAAATATAATAATCGAAATGTCTCAAGAAGTACTCGATGAGAAATAATTCATGAATTAATGAAACAAAAATATTTACTTACCACCGATGTTTTTGGATTTTAAATTCTCACTGTCACGGTACACAACTTACTGTCAGAACAACACTTGCAATGGCGGTCTGAATACCCGTTGAATCCGATGTCGTGAATAGGAGCACCATCTATCGTATAACATAAGAGTTAAAGGGAATTAGTCTACAAACCCCTATAGTCAACTAGCCCCGGTCTCCTACAATAATATAATCGAAGAACTTATAAATGATGATGAAAGTCACGAAATTGAATAGAGCAACAATTGAAAGAACGATACGTAGTACCAGTTACATCGTTGAAAACACCAATTTGGATTTTAATTACCTATGATGGCACTCCTTACGAATAATCTCGATTTCAAAGTACCAAACTGATATTCAAGTGAATTTTGTTCATCAGTCTCTATAGTTTTCCATTACTATACAGGGTATTTCTTAAGTACGTGTAGAAGATTCAGGAGCATATTGCTGAGGTCTAAATAAGAAAGAAAGTTCGTATGAACATTTGTCCGAAAGTTATCCGTTTCGGAGATACAGAGTGTCAACGTTGAATTCTCATTTTTGTTTTTTGTTAATAAATTCCAATATGATTGTGATATTGGAATGAAATTTGGTATTCAGGTGTATTTTTCAATGACAATATCAAATTTAATGTTAGTTTGTCTCTTTCGTGGGGGTGGCGCCACCTACATGTCTTTCGAGTCTTTTTTGAAAAGTCATAACTTTTTTGTGTGTACCTGTATAACATTTTATAGTAGAGAAATAAATTATTTTCCAGAATACTTTTGTGTAAATAATATATTCATGGTAGAGGTCGCTGCGAGCAATTCAGCGCCTCCCAAACCCTCCTAGTACCAATTTTCGCGGCGTTTCGTTCATTTTGGCAGGTTTGCCAGATGCGATATATTGTAACACGTTTACTGCCACGGCAATTCTCAGAATTCTGGCCAAGAAGTCAATCTCATTTCATCATATTATATTATCAGGAACTCTAATTTTTCTACATAGTTATCATCGAAAAGCATGAAAAATTTATAATTTTTGAAAAAGATGGATCCACAAACTATCTCGAAGTTGGCTTATGTAATAGAAATGTCTTCGCGGAAGCCAACTTCAAGTTTATTCGTACTGTCTGGTCGCTGGAGCTGAATCAGAGATCTACGTCTATATTTGTCATTAGCATCTCAGGTTGCTGCGCAGGTTCTGTCAGGAAGAACAGGAAGCACCAGTACACATACTTTGCCACTGTGAGGACTTGTCGAGACTAAGGTTCCTCACGCTAGTAGACGAGAAACCGAGAGCCTAACAAGGCATTGTTGGCTCAACTAATAGATGAGTAAGATAGGTCTGGCTGGAGAAGTGCTGTGCAGGTGCTGCCAGGAAGAGAAGGAAACAGCAGTACATTTACTTCGCCACTCTGAAGATCTGAGAGTAAGATTCTTGACGCTAGGAGAGGAAAAACCGAGAGCCCAACATGGAATTGTAGGCTAAACAAACACATGAGTACGATAGGTCTGGCTGAAGACCTGTCGTGCAGATTCTGTCAGGAAGAGGAGGAAACAGCAGAATACATACCCTGCCACTGTGAGGGCTTGTCAAGACTAAGGTTCCTTACGCTAGGAGACGAGAAACCGAGAGCCCAACAGGGCATTGAAGGCTTAACAAATACATGAGAACGATAGGTCCGGCTGAAGACCTGCTGTGCAAATTCTGTCAGGAAGAGGAGGAAACAGCAGTGCACATACTTCGCCACTGTGAGGACTTGAAGACTAAGGTTCCTCACGCTAGAAGAGGAAAAACCGTGAGCCCAACGGGGCATTGTAGGCTCAACAAACAAATGAGTACGATGATTCTGGCTGAGGAATTGCTGTGCAGGTTCTTTCAGCGAGAGGAGGAACCAGCAGAGCATACTTTGCCACTGTGAGGGCTTGTGAAGACTGAGGTTGCTTACGTTAAGAGAGGGAAAACCAAGAGTCAAAAGCTACATGGTATATCTTAAAGCTAGCCTATGGGGTCTCATAGAGAAGGCGATGCTAGCCAATGAATTTGAATTCGGTGTGGAGGCAGATAGCCCGAGGGCTCCATTCTAATTTTCTTGAATCTAACGTCAAATAAAATATCACTAACAACTATTATCAGTTTTTAGATATATGCATATTTATGATCTCAAAGAGCACCCATGAAAAAATAACGTGAAATATTCGTGGATAACTGGTCTTTCGAACGATTGCTCTATTTCGAGCACTCTGGCATCAGACCGTCGTGTATACATATATCTATAACAACGAGAAAATCTGAAAAAAAAACTGTAGAAATAAATGTTCCACTTTATCGATCAACCTACAGACTGAATCAAGTTATTGAATTCTATAAGAAAAGGGTCTGAATAATAGGAAAAAGAACACTCCGGAGGAGATATCTGCTCTGACAGCGACGATCGACCCAAATGAATCTCGAACGTAATTATTGTGATCCTACTCTTGCTCAGAAGTGGCCCTGCTGAAACTTTCCGGAAAGATCAATAATGAGCAATGTAACGTTCGTCATTTTGAAGTATCCGAACTCTGGAAAAGTGGAAATCCTCTTGCTGCCGCCGTTTCGCTAAACCGGCCAAAACGAGAAATTTTAGGCTCGCATTGCCTCAAAGCAGACTTAAATGAACCATACTGATATGATAAGATTAGGCAAATTTGCATGGGTTGTCATCATTAGGATTTAGAGAAGTACTAGTTATTTATGGATCTAGGGCGTGTAGTTGGCTTTTATGGACACGCTGAGGTCCATAAATGAAAGTTAGGCCTGAGACACATATAACATTTCATATGCCAGAGAGTTCTAGACATTTATTTAATGTCGATATAGGATTTATTGATGATTTTGAGTTCATTTGGCCTAATTACACTTGCCACTGGCGGAGAAACATCTACTACAAATTACTGAAAAAACAATGAGATTACTTTACCGCCCGTTTACCTTCTTTACCGCCCGCTGTACTCATTTATCGCTCTGAGGCACTGAAGTGTTATTTTACGCCTGCAAATCCAAGAGATGAAGTGGTATTTCACGCGAGTCGTGCATGAAAAAAATAAATCAAAGAATTGTCATAATGACTTGAGGATTCAATGATTTTATGCACTGATGGCTTTTTGCAAGAAAATTCGAACAGAGGTGACGTCAAAATTGCAACAGTGTTGAACTTTGGGCGGAAGAAGGGTTCTTTTGATCCCTTCATTTTTTTTTATTGGTGCCACCCGATAATATACGTCGAGCTTTCATAGAGTTTGAAATATTTGTATTTATTTCAATAATAAAATAGTAAAACACTCTTCAAATCGTCTCTGCAACGTTCTCAAAAATCATGAAGAAGGAAACATGTTTTGGAGTCTCGGACCCAGAAGGTGACTTGCATCATCCGAAAGAAAATATTATGGAAAAAAAAAGGTGAAATAATAGTTCTAAATTATAAACATAGTGAAGACTTTTATTTTTCAGTCTACATCAAATTGACTCGGTTGAATTGGAATTTTAGAAGATCACCCTGTACCCCAGTTATTATCCAATCGAACACGCACATTTGATAGCTGGAAGCAATCATGAATTATGATTGAAACATGAAAAATAATTATAAAACACATGTCAAATTTGATGTGCGCTCGTAAAAAATAGGTCAATCCATTAATGTCGGCTATTTTTAGATTCCAGAACAGATCTAAAAGCTATACAGAGTGTACTTTTTGAAATAAAAGAATTTGTTTATTTTCGTGAAGACGGACCTGGAATCAAATCTCGATTCATATTAATTTTTGATCGGTAATATAAATGAGAAATACCTAGGTACCTACCGATACATTAATAAAACACTGGTTAAGAAGTTTTGCTCATGAGAATTTTGCCAAAATCGAGATAACGTCCTGTATCTCATTTATGAATGATGTTAGACACATCAATGCGGTGTTATTTAGAATTCTCAGAGTGTCCTTTATCAACAGGTATCGCATGTACATACAAATCTGTATAAGGGCCACTTCAAATACCATTACAGTATTAGCACTGCTACTCACAGTATACCAGAGGTTTGTTTCGAATACCCTTTCGGTTCAAGTGCCTTAAGTGCCTGAGCCGTGATCTAGTGCAGAAGAAGACCAAAAGACTAGAGTCTAGCCATAGCACCATAGCGAGGTAGTATTGAGCCTCGCTTGTATAATATCTTGTGGATCGGTAATAATACAACTAGTTACAAGATGTTATATTATATTGTTGAACTTCCAGAATGTTACAACTAGCACTAACTATAAACATGTGGTCACATCCATGTTCTAGAAGGCAATGCCTCATATCCCCTAGTCCCTTATAAGACCACGCAATGTCGTCTGTCATAATGTCAAGAACGTCAATATGACCTAATGGGACATAGAACACAAAACATATATAAACAGTAGGCAGTAATGCCAACTTACAATTGACATCATAATACATCTTTTCCCCTTTACAGATTGAGCCTTGCAGGTTTTTTAACAAGTCGACCTGATCTAGTACTCACTACAGTGTTACTATTGGTTGGTTGAGCAGGAGCAGCAGGTTGCACATTACAGTTTTGCTCATAACTATTGCTTAGTCTATTCTGTGTGGATGAACTAGAACTATCATTTCTACCGGGTGATGACTCAAGACTGTAATTACCATGAATAGACTCAGCTTTACATGTAGCATTATCATTTTCGTTTACAATAAAATTATTTTCATTGATCTCTCTTTTGTGAGGATTCTTAGATAATCGTAAATCGTGTCTGTTTCGTCTAACATGATTTCCTACATTATTCATTACAATATAAGACCTAGGGGCTGAATGACTATCTACTATTTTACCTGAGTCCCAAGTTTTAGTTACATGATCGTAAATAGTGACATTATCTCCTTTCTTCAATGGTTTTTGATGTGAAGCACTTTTGTCAAAATATTTCTTACCTAAGTCCCTCTTTGATTGTATTCTCTCAATAACATCTTGACATAATTCAGGTTTTAGCAAATCTACTGAAGTTGGTACATTTGTTTTGCATCTGCGGCTGTTCAACAACTGTGATGGCGAATAGGCCATATTCTTAAGAGGCATATTTCTATAATTTAGTAATGATAACTCTATATCTTTACCTCCTGCCAATGCTTTTTTAATTATATTTTTTGAAATTGACACGGCCTTTTCTGCCAATCCATTGGATCTGGGAAAATTTGGGCTTCTAAGAATCAATCTGAAATTCCAATCTTCAGCAAATTTTCTAAAGCATTCACTATTGAAGGGTACATTATCAGCAACTAGAATATCTGGTGGTCCAAATCTTGCAAACACAGATTGAATTTGATTTATTACAGATTGTGCACTTTTAGATTTAATTTGTAGTAATTCTAGCCAATTAGAATAGGCATCAAATAAAACAACATAACTTATATTTGCAAAAGTGAAAATGTCTGTTCCTAAACGTTCCCACGGACGATTAGGTATTGGATATGGCATTAAAGTTTCTTTTTTATTCTGACGTGCATATTTTTCACAGACCTTACATGATTTGCTGAAATTTTCTATATCATTTGTTAACCCAGGCCAATAAAATGTTTTTCGTGCCAGAGCTTTAGTTTTTTCAATGCCAAAATGACCTTCATGTAAGAGTTTCAACATTTCATTACGAAGTACAGTAGGTACTATCAATTTATTTTCCAAAAACAGCAAATTGTCATACATAGAGAGTTTGTCTTTGAGTTTGTGATAAATTTTAACATTTTCAGGTATGTTAGCTTTATTATGTGGCCATGAATTTGTTACAAATTCAATCACTATTTTTAAATTAGTGTCATTTAATGTTTCACGTTTAAACTGCTCTTTTCTTTTTTCAGACAATGGCAAATAATTACATAATGAATGCACAGCATATTCAATTTCTGCATTCGATTTCAATCCCTGATCATTAGTCAAGAATGCTCTGGACAATGTATCTGATATATACATATATTTTCCTCGTCTATAAGTAACATTTAAATTGTAGTATAATAGTTTTAGTCGAATGCGTTGAAGTCTAGGTGAAATGGCTTGAATGTCTTTTTTAAAAATAGTTTCTAAAGGTTTATGATCACTATGTACTTTAACATCTAGTCCATAAATAAAATAATGAAATTTTTGTGCTGCAAAAAGAATCGCCAGTGCCTCTTTTTCAATTTGGGCATATTTTTCTTCAGTTTTAGTCAAACTTCGTGATGCAAATGCCACTGGGTGACCTTCTTGCAATAAACACGCACCTAATCCATCTTTTGAACTATCAGTTTCTATTTCTGATGGTTTTGTTGGATCAAAAAATGACAGTACAGGTGCATTCGTCAGTAAATTTTTCAATTGATGAATAGTTGACTCATGTTCATCACTCCACTGCCATTCTACATCAAGTCTAGTTAGATTTCTTAAAGGCGCAGTAATTTTTGATAAATTAGGAATAAATTTGCCTATGTATTTCACCATGCCTAAAAAGCGTAATAAATCTTTTTTATTTTGAGGATTTGGCATATTCAAGATAGCATTAACATAATTTTGATTTGTTTCAACTCCTTTTTTTGAAAATATCTGGCCCATAAATTTAACACTACTTTGTTTAAATTGCATTTTTGATTTGTTGAACTTTATATTATACTTCAAAGCCCTATCCAATACAAGTCTTAAATTTTCATCATGTTCATTCTCTGTCTCACCTGTGATTATCAAATCATCAAAATACAACCCAACCCCTTTTAGATCACCAAATATTTCATAGTTTTTTTTCTGAAATACTTCGGGGGCAGAGCATATACCAAAAGCTAGTCTAGTGAACTGATACCTTCCAAATGGAGTACCAAAGGTGCATAGATCTGCACTGGGATCATCTAGACATACTTGCCAATAACCATCCTTCATGTCAAGCACAGTGAAGAATTGTTTATTGCTTAGTTTAGCAGTTATTTCATCTAAGGAAGGAATTAAGAAGTGCTCACGTTTTATAGACTTATTCAAATGTTTTGGATCCAGGCAAAGTCTGAGATCACCATTACATTTCTCCACTATAACTAAAGGATGGATCCATTCTGTAGGTTTGTCTACTTTCTTAATGATTCCTTGTGATTCCATATCTTCTAACTTAGCTCTAAGCCTTTCATGCAAAATTTGGGGCACTCGCCTTATTGGAGTAATTTTTGGTGTAACATTTTCTTTTAAAGTGATATGGTGTTTATTTGGAAAACTTCCCAAACCTTCGAAAGCTCTATGATACTTTTTTACAACATCATCATGAGATTCAAACTTTAGCTTCACACTGTCAACTCTGTTAATCAAGTTTAGGTTGATACAGTCTTTTAACCCTAACAATGGTAATTGATTTTTTGCATTTACTACTACAAAATTAATCAAGGCACTTCTATCTGCCACTTCGCAAGGAAGTTCTACTTCCCCTATTGATTCAAGCTTGAACTGTGGGCTACCATATGATATTAAGGATACATCTGTTTTACGAACCTTACAAGCAGGATTTATAGTTTTCAGGATATCTCCTGGCAAAACATTGACTTCAGCACCTGTGTCAAGCTTGAATTCAATATGCTTACCATTAATAAATACCTTTTTTGTCCACATAGTCAATTCAGGACCTCTCAAGGAACCTATACTCTTTTGAATAGAATCTATATAAAACTCATATTCACTTTCACTGGAGCTTTCACTGCCATCTTCCTTTTCCTTTCTATATTGTGCCACTTCATGCACACTCCTCTTCTTTTTCTTGTCGTCTTTCTTGTCTTCTCTCTTCTCTGTTCCTGTGAACTGCTTTTCTGATTTGCACATGCTTGCAAAATGATTTCTCCCTTGGCACTTGGCACATGTTTTGTTAGTTGCAGGGCACTTCTTTGACCGGTGTTTGTACCCACAGTACTTGCAGGTTTTTGTTTCTGCACTACTAGCTGTACTTCTCATCCTCACAGCATGCACTTCTGACTCATTCTGCAAAGCTTGTGATTGGCTTTTGCTGACCTCTATGGCTCGACAAAAGTTTATGGCTTTGTCTAGACTCAGATTACACTCTCTTAAAAGACGCTCCTGTGTGGTTTTGTCATAAATGCCCATGACAATACGGTCTCTAATCATATCATCAGCTTCAGGATAACCTGTTGTTTTCACAGCTTTTCTCAATTCTGTAACAAAGTTATCAAAAGGCTGTCCTTCTTTCTGTATAACACTATTAAATTTGAATCTCTCAAATATAACATTCTTCTGTGGCGAACAGTAGTTATCATACTTCAGTTTTATAGACTCCAGTGTCCTCTCTTCACCTTGATTGAAAGAAAATGTGTTATAAAGCTCTAGTGCTTCGTCGCCAATTAGACTCAAGAAAACAGCGATTTTCTTTTCTTCAGGCTTTGTAGATAACTCTGTTGCTATTAAGAATAAATCAAATCTCTGGCTGAATCTCCTCCAGTTTTCAGCTATGTTTCCGTCCAAGACGAGTTGATCTGGTGGCTTGAACAAATTCTCCATCTTGTTCTCTCGTGGTTTCTAGTTTCCAGCAAGTTTGGCTATGTCTAGCGCCTCTGATCAAGTTTTTTCCACAATTATCAAGCTTTGTATTTACCTGACACCATGTATAATATCTTGTGGATCGGTAATAATACAACTAGTTACAAGATGTTATATTATATTGTTGAACTTCCAGAATGTTACAACTAGCACTAACTATAAACATGTGGTCACATCCATGTTCTAGAAGGCAATGCCTCATATCCCCTAGTCCCTTATAAGACCACGCAATGTCGTCTGTCATAATGTCAAGAACGTCAATATGACCTAATGGGACATAGAACACAAAACATATATAAACAGTAGGCAGTAATGCCAACTTACAATTGACATCATAATACATCGCTTGCTGCCCGCTGGACGCGAGAAACTGAAAATAACATAATCGAAATAGCGAATCACTATCGGCCTAACCGATAAATGCCTCCATAGTATTTTTTCGATCAATTACTTCGAAAAAAACAAAAAAAAATAGTAGCGATCGAACCCCGGTCTTTTCACTCGGAGGAAGTATTGAAGTCATTTACTTATCTTCAGCAGTTTACAATTACAACACATACGTCTAACACATTTTACATCATAAAGTTATGGCACAGCTGTGAGTGTGCCTCATCGTCCCTTCGCATGGCGCAGAGGTGGCTGGTGTTGGCCAAGGAATGTGAGAGGATATGTGAGGTGTTCGTCGCAGTGACCTATCTCCTAGGGCTAGGCCCTTTATATAGGTAATCTAGCTGAAGGTACCCAAAGGGGTGGGGAAGCTGCTCGTGCGCGATCAGAGTGGAAAGGATTTCTTGGTGTTGGAGGGAAAATAAAGTTTGAAAATAAAAAAACCTCCTTCTTGTTTGTCTCGGCCAGTTGTGCGCATGTGTTTTCACATGGGCACGTCTGCCCGAGTTCAGTGTCATCTGTTTGACACTTTCCTATTTTCGTGCTTACGAGATAGTGTTGTCTAGACTCTCCCCGGTGGCTCGGACTTGTCCGAGGATCCAGGGAGATTCCCGACTATGGATTATCAGGTTCTCTAAACATATCGGTTGATGCATATATCAGCCCGTGTTTTCTGTGTATGACTCGGAGGAAGAAACACTACTCTAATGACCACTACGCCTCTGGCATAAAGGCGGGTTTCCACTAGGCGGAAAATCCGAAGCGGATTTTCAGTGTCACAATTCTATTGGATGGCTTGAAACTGAAAGATTTTGCCGCCAATTTTTTTGCGGATATGCAAATAAATTGACATAGTTCCAACTTTTTGCGGATTTTACTAGATTTATAACCTCAAAATATGATTATGATTTAATAACCTCGAAATCGAACTTAGTTTTTGAGTTAAAAGTTTTTTTGGCAGAACTATTATGGAACCTGAATATTATAATTACCTACTCCAATATGATCATTGGAGAAAATCGATAATTTTATGTGTTTTGTATATGAAAAACAGAAAAAGACAACACCGATTTTGGGTGAGGGATATTTTTAAACATAGAAGTAGAAATGATAAGATATGAGAAGTACTCTGTATCAATGAAATCCGAAATAAATATGAGTAGGTATTCAATAACTATTCATACCTCTCCTTGCATGATTTTAATATCTTATTTCTGGGGTTTTGATTCTGAATTTCATTAATTAAAGTATCCAGTCCAACATATAATAATGATAATAATAGAGATAATAACCATATTTTGAGGTTATACTACTGCTACCAACTGTGGATGATGACAAATTATTTTTAGGTAGCAGAAAAAATCCCAAGAAATTGTTGCTGAAATGAAGCTGGCAATGGAAACCTTAGCGTATTTTTTTAGTTGATTTTTAAATCCGCTTCGGATTTTCCGCCTAATGGAAACAAACTACAAAACGATTTTATTTATAACCATATATGTAATCTTGTCATTACTAATGTCATTGAAGGTTGGGAAGTGTCACATTACACACCTCTACTTCCCGCCCTCACTCATGTAATAATTCAGGTATGTCCAGAACGAAACATAGATTTATTAATTTTGATCGAAATATGATGGTTGTAAATGAAATAGTATACAAACCTCGGTAGGGAGTTTCATTCCTGTCTCGAGATTATAGCTAACCTCACGACAGGAATGAATCGCTTCCCACCTCGGTGTGTAATATACTATATATTTACTATACGCTCTTGACTTGCCACCGTGGCAATATTTCCCGTACAGTGGTGCTATAGCTAGGCTCTAATGGCCAACAGTTTTCTTTCTCTCACGAATAATGGGGGGAGGGGTTGGTCCAGCCCAACCATATAAGCTCGGTGCCATTCATCCCTCGTCACAGATCTCCACAACTTGGATAAGGTTGCCAGAGCCTTATTGTTCATCAATATGGGACCACAAAAGCAGATGTCCCCGAATCAATCCTTGCACACAGATGTTCACGAAACTATCCCACATCAGGGATTAGATCAAAGATGTTCACAAAATACTTCATCGAGCAGCGGCGGCTTGTCCTTTCTGCACCATAGTGAAGTTGGGCTTTGGGGGAGAAAAAAAAAAGAGAGTAAGCCAAGAGAGGTCGATAGAAAAAATTGGGAACTGAAGAAAAAAAAGGATACCATCCAAGACAAGTTGAAGATATATTTGAGGAAAAAGCGAGATATTATATTATATGTAACACGAAAATTTACCAGTTTCATTTTACATGGTATACAGGGTGTCCGGAGATAAAACCGACAAAACTCATAGGGTTATAGGGACTGTCAATATGATTGCCAAATACCATAAACGAATGTCCAAAACCGCTTCGTTATTGAGATACAGAGTGATTTGTGGCTTTTGACGAAAAATTCAATCCGCCATATCAAATACAGGGAATAACCGATTAGATTCAAATTTGGTACACGAATTACACTGAAAAGTATCAACAAGTAGCCCTTTTATCGAAACCAATATCAGGACCGGAATAATATTTTTCCCCTATGTTGAGTTATTGTTAGAATAACTCACCCTGTATAATAATTACCAAAAATTTCAACTCAGATTCGAAATCTACGGTGAAAATTGTATAGGAATTTGTTGGAAAATCTCCTGGCACTATCTTAGTTATTCCGTAATTAATTATTATTTTAATTTTTTTCATTAAAAATCAACTATTTTCGGATACAGTACCACCAAAATTGTTAATATAATAAAAATATACGAAACCATGACATGAATATCGTTATTTTCTTCAATCAGTTCATAAATCGGAGTAAAATGAAATATTCTCATTACCCGAAAAAACTGAAGAATAAATTCATATCAGGACTGGAATGAGTTTTTTGTTTGTTTATGTTAGCTGACCTAGTACATCAATAGTTATCAATAATCTGATCGTAGATTCGGAATCTGAAAAATTCGTATAAGAACCTGTTAAATAAGGATAAGAGTGAAGTTTTCGTAAATTATATTCGCTCACTAATGAATTTGAATTTATGAAAATACTACACAAAGAACAATAACTGTTTGTAATGAACATAACAAAACCAATGAATTCGTAAAAAACTTTCACTACCCAGTATTACAAAACATTTTCAAAGTGGAGCCCTCCGGCATCATCAATACATTTTTGAGATCGTGCTATTAGAGGATTCACTGACTTGCGAATTATTTGAGGGTTATTTCTAACACTAACAAAGGCAGCAGTAATTTTCCATAATACATTTTCTCTAATTCAAATTTCTTCATTATGAACTTCTTACTTTAAATGACCTCATAAAAAATAATCTAGCTGAGTTAGATCAGGGGATAGCGGTGGCCAATTTAATGAACCTCCACGACCAATCCATCTATTGGGGTAATTGGCATCGAGATGGTTTCTAACTGGAACTGAAGAGTGAGGTCTAGCACCATCATGCTGAAACCACATACCCCAGTTATTTACACCTTGCAATAGAAATTTAGGTAAACATCACCAGTTAAAGCCCATACAAAAATAGAATATCTGCGTATTCCTCATTAGTGAGATGAAACGGCATCTTAAACACACTCTCAGAACTATAGTTTGATCCTAGAAAAACACTGGAATAATGAATGAACACCAATAAAACAAACGCTGATGACAGGTAAACAATGGTTTTCCATAATGAAATTCTGAATTTGACACAAGCCTAGTATTCTCTAAACATTTTAAGGTATACTGATACGGAATTATTATTTGAAAGTTCAGTCCGATCATTTTTCAACAAGTTTTTTAACTTTTCTCAGTGCATTTCGAATCTGCGATCAGATGATTGTTATGCTAGATCATCTATTGTTACAGGAATATAATCATAGAAAACCTCATTCCAGTCCTGATACGAATTTATTTTACAGCTTTTTCGGGCCATGAGAGTAATTTATTTTACTTCGATTCACGAACTGATTGAAGAAAATAACAATATTCATGTCATGGTTTCCTTAATATTTATTTTATTACCAATTTTGATGGTACTTTATCCGGCAATAATTGATTTTTGAATGAAAAAAATTGAAATGATAATTAATTATGAAATAACTAAGATAGTGCCAGGAGATATTTCAACAAATTCCTATACAATTTTCACCGTAGATTTCGAATCTGAGTTGAAATTTTTGGTTATTATTATACAGGGTGAGTTATTCTAACAATAACTCAACATAGGAGAAAAATATTATTCCGGTCCTGATATTGGTTTCGATCAAAGGGCTTCTTGTTGATGCTTTTCAGTGTAATTCGTGTACCAAATTTGAATCTAATCGGTCAATCCCTGTATTTGATATGCCGGATTGAATTTTTTGTCGAAATCCACAAATCACACTGTATGTCAATAACGAAGCGGTTTTGGACATTGGTTTATGGCATTTTGCAATCACATTGACAGTCCCTATAACCTCAAAAGTCTTGTCGGTTTTATCTCCGGACACCCTGTATATAGTCTAGAATCTATAAATAAAGATAGAACTCACCAACATGAAGATACCAGCCCATTAATATTGGTTTTCATCAAGTTGAGGTCAAAGTATAGTTAATACATTTCAGGTCAAAAACTTTCAAAGTAAATAAATAACATGCTGAGTTACCTATTGATACATACCTCGTTAATTATATGTCCAAAGATGAATATTTTCTGATAAAAATGGGAATTTCAAGATTTTCAGTAGCGAATCTGATACTTGCGTTGTCTCCTTAGAGTGGTTTCATCTTTTTCTTCGTTGGGATTTTTGTCACGTATTCGAAAGATTCTCTGCTGGTACGACTGGATGTTCAAAAATCGTCAAATCATTCAACCAATCAGGAATCTGTGAGCAGTCACATGGTACAGGATTAACAGGAAATGGTTTTCTCAAACCATTCCAGAGGTGTTCAGAAGCCAAAATAATGTTTATGAAGGTGGAATTTTGGTATTTTTGATGGTTTTGTGTCCTCTGAAGAGAGCAGTATTAATCTTCTGGCTGAGCCCGCCGCCATCATCCATCATTTCTTGCGAGTCGTTCGTCCCAGATCATCGACGAGAATGAAGCATATTTTATTTTGGAGAGTTCAAGTGAGCAAGCCATCCAGTTAGGAGGTGAGTTTATTCCTTTAGTATTAGGGCTCGTTTGCATCTTTGAAACATTTCCCTCCATTGACCCTGAATCTTCCTTTCTGAAGATTTGTGGACCTGTTTTCGAGAGAGGTGTTCATATGGGGTCGCCACTGACCACGCCGGCCTTTGACCAAATCGAGGGAGCCGATTTGTTTCCTGTTGTCGTGTCAGGTATTCCACGACCAATCCAGGCCAGGTTTGCTGCGTAGCTCCAGATTCAACCCGGATTCACCAGGAAGATTTTCTTCGGGGGCTCCAGTTCCTTTCAACCAGCTCGTAGCCCTGGTCATCTTGGAGACAAGGACCCGAGAAACTGTGTCGCCTCCAGTTGTGGGTCTCTATACGGGAAGCCCGCCTAAAAGGCAGTTTGATGACCTCTCCTCCCTGGTTCCTGAGCCACTAGACACCCCACCGTATGGGTAACCACCTGCCCAGCGAGCACAAACATCCCTGGGATGTTTTGGGATGTTTTGAAAATGTTGGCATGAAGATGTTTTTTTGAGACGTAATATGCACTGACCAAAGAGGTCTTTGAAGGATATTGAAGTATTGTTTTTGTTCTTCTGTGGCATTTCTTTGTTTGCCTACTGAGAGGTATCCCTGGGATGTTTTGGGATGTTTTAGAAATGTAGGCATGAGGATGTTTTTTTGAGGCGTAATATGCACTTTCCAAAGAGGTCTTAGAAGAATATTGAAAGTATTGTTTTTGTTCTTTTGTGTCCTTTCTTTGTTTGCCCCACCACAACGTCTCATGCTTACGTCACAATACGATGAATTCTGATTTGTTTCCGATTTTGTTCTTCTTGTTCGCAATTGGCATTAGTGTTTGCAGCGTGTCACGCTCATATCACGCTGCTAACGAACAGAAAGAAATTTGGTGAAGTTTATTGTGTTAGAAGACTTATTTAGTTTGTAATAATGACCATCAGATGCAAGATGTGTTGTTTGGTGCCTCAGTGTAATCAATATATAAATGTACGAATTCATCAATACACAGCTTCTCCGCAGTTGCAAAATTATGCATTGTGGAGAACATTTCCAAAATTGGGAGACCTATTTCCAATTATAGGTCTGTGTGTAGTAAGCACTACTCAGAAACCGATTAAGAAGGTAATTTCATATCAAGAAAATATTTTTATGTTCAATCTATTTTTGATGCATTTTTTCATTCAAGGGAAATGGAATCCTAATGCAAAAGTTCATTTTGACAAAAGGCTTCAGAAAAGTACCTCGAAAATGGTTTTTTCACAGCGATTTGATGTGCGCAAGACGCGTTGAAAATGTTCTGTTGTGTCCATGAAAAGGCTTTAAAAAGAACTAGGGAGAAGGTAATTTTGTGACATATCAAGGACATCTCGATAATTGCCGCCTGCGGCGGACATTGGCTGTTCTATAATAGTTCTATTCATGTGTGAACAGAACATCGCAGTGGTTACCACTACAATAATCACAAGTAACATCACCACCAGGAATAGTAGATTGTTTTATTAGGATCAAAAGTGACACTTTGTTTGACAAGCGAATTTTGCATTTGCGAGGCGGAGCGTTTAGCGAAGCCGAGCGAAAGCAAAATTTGCGAGTCGAACAAAGTCACTTTTGATCCGAATGAAACATGCTATTTTTTCTGCAACCGAAACAATTAACTCAAATAAACATGTGAAGTAACCATGCACCAATGCCGTGCCATATGTATGCAATGCAACAAATATTGACAAATAATCCGTGTGGTGAGAATATTCTACCTGCATAAACAGCACAGGTTACGTTTTCAAGGATATTCGAATTGTAGTTTCAATATAAATACAACCACAGAGTGACATATTTGTGTATGAACCAGGTGCTCTAATATACCGCGCCAGTGCCAGCTATAGGAACAAGACGTGGAAAATGTTAGGTTAGTGAGCATATCAACAATGATAATAGTGATTATTTATTCCTCTCCATACTACACTGTGTTTGACTTGATAATCAAATGAAGCTAAACGATATCTTTGTTTGAGACAAAAAACTATTGCTTGCCGTGATTATTCAAAAACAAGTTATCCATCCCGAGAATAACGAATGAAATACAGATCAAGCAAGTGTTTGAATCTTGAAGGCTTCCCTGATCAAACAAAAATACTTAGCTGAGATGTTCATAATTCCAATACTAAACTATAATAAGGTGTATTTATATCTCCAGCATGGGTATGAAATGCCAAATTTGCTGAAATCGGAAACAAATCAGGTATGCGTCTCAACCTGAATAACCAACCGTCACAATTTTGTTTATTCTTGATGACGTCCAGAACATCCTTTTTAGTTCCTAGGAGCTAAAGTTCAACTTTAGCTCCTAGGAACTAAAATTCAACTTTAGCTCCTAGGAACTAAATATATTGCCTATCAACATACCTATTTTTGTGTCAGTAATAGAAACGTCAATTTAAGAGCTAATTTTGGTATCAAAATGGACGACTTTTGTGTCGGTTGCAGAAAAATGTGATTTTTTTGTTCATGCAGTCTTGCATTATACCTACATCTTTTTTCTACCCTATATAAATTTAATATATTCAAAGAGAAGGAGCTATGTAAAGCTTCCATATGGGCCCATGTTGGAATTATTCAACACCTTGTAGTATATGAAATGTAGTAAGAGTTCTTAAATAGAATAATGACCAGTGAAGGCGGCCATATGCTATGAATATGTCAGCAACGTTTCCTGCTTATACATATAGATTAATATGCTGAAGGCATGAGAGAAATATATCAGGATCGCCAAGAAGGAATTTCCATAAAGTCCTATAGTGGATTCTGGTGGAGTTATCAGGCTTCACATTGTTTGGCATAGTTCTGGTCTGCCATTTTAAATGGAGAGCATTGACCTCCATTGCGTATAGCGAAGATGAAATATTAGATGAGGATACCATGAAACAGAAGAAAATATATGAGGCAATGAGGCAGCTCGTATATAATATGTGAAGTGGTTTTAGACCCCATTCTGATGTTGTATTGTACCATTCGATAATGGCATTTAATATACAGGAGTTTGAAGATATGAAGGGAAATGAAGTGAGATTCGTTATGATGAGAAATGGTACAGAGAGTTATTTGAGTTTTTTCATTCCTTTAGATTTCCCGAATAGAAGAAAAGAAGAAAAAAAAGTTTGAAACTGAAAAATTTTTGTGAATTCAAAAAAACCTGAGTGTCATGTATCCACGACCAAATATTTTGTACCGCAAGAAATTTATTACTTCAGTTTTCAACTTGAAATTCATTTGATTCAACTCATTAATGATTTATATTGACAGCAGGATTTGGTCGAATGAACAAATTCTATTTTGTTCCTATGATACAATATGTGCTCTAATAGTCAGATTCTGTTGATTGAAATGATCATATCATTTCATTCAAGTGACAACATTTTCAGTTTCTCAGAGAGTGAATATGTAAAAATAACAATACTTGAATAAACTCTTTTCGGATATCAACTCCTCTTCAGTAACCTGAAGTCCAGTTATTCTTACAGCCATTCTTCATGATACACGGAAGAAATAGTTTTGTTGCAACAACAAAATAATTTTGGTCATTTCTGTTTTGTTAAATCGAACACAATTTTACGAAATCAACAAAATATATGTTCATTCCAAATAAGCAACATATCGAAAGAGACAAAATAATTTGATTGAAATATTTGCTTACTTGAACAAAAGTTTCATTTCATTCAACAACATTTATAGTTGACATGAAACAAATCTTGTTGATCCAACTATCATCTCATTTTTCAATCAATCATATTCATTTCGACTATTCGACAAAATTAAATTAATGTTGACAAAGATTTAACTAAATACAACATCATATTTTGTTGAGTCAACAATCATTTCACTGTGCAACCAATCAGAGGGTTCTTTCTATTCGACAAAATTGAATTGAATATGACATTATATATTGTTGAATCAACACATCACTATCAAGAAATATGTTGTTATTTCAAACAAATTACGTTGTTGAACAGAACCCACAAATATATTATATCAAACAAATATTTTGTTGAATGATTATCTAGTTGCATTTTTGCTACCAGGTGGCGTTTCTTCCAACTTTCCTACGCTCGCCTTTATTGGGGTGTACATATACCTACCTGAAACATCCGTTTATATAGTTATATTAGGCTGTCCTGGAATTTCTTATGACGCATATACAAGCTAATAGTCTTGAATCAACTGAGGAAATTGATTTTTATTTTCTCTCAGTTTTGAAATTAAGTTATTGTTGTTTCCTTATATTATTCAGCAAAATATTTTGTCGATTCTGAATACAATTTGGTTGATCGAAGAATATATATTGTTATTTTAACATATGCACACTAGCTCTCTGAAAAACTGAAAATTTCGTCACTTTCAATCAACTGAATCGTTCATAAGAGCAGATATTGTATTATAGGAACAAACTAGTCTTTGTCTATTCAACCAAATCGTGCTGTTAATTTGAATCATTAATGAGTTACATCAAATGAATTTTGAATTGAAAACTGAAAAAAAAAACATTTGTTGCGGTGACAGAATATTTTGTCGTGGATATAGGACACTCAGATTTTGTTGAATTTACGAATATTTTGTAGTTACAAACAAACTTTTTTTTCTGTGTATTCACAAAATTCATCTCCCTGTTTGTGATTTGATTGACCATATCACTGATCGAACGATTTTTTTGGAAGTTCCAAGCTCATCAAGATCAGAGTTTATACAAGTATACTCCTCCTATACATTTCAATTTTCATTTCAATACTGAACATATTGGTAAGTTATCTTTTTATATAATGATACATCATATTATTTTATCCGATTTGAAAGATAATGTCAATTCTCAATTTCAGAGGATTTTCATTTTTCATGCTTTCTTTTTAAATGTTCAACAGATTTAATTGAATGTTCGACGTGGCAAATAGCCAGGAAAGTAGTTGTTTTCTGTTGAATATTCAGAATGATATTATGTGCATATCTTTTTCAGAAGGATAATGCAAATTCTCTATGGCATATAGCCAGGAAAGTAGTTGTTTTCTGTTGAATGAACCGAGAAAGAATTGATATTTTCATCACATAGAGAATGCGAATTCTCAATGTATTCCTTAATATATATATATCCTTTCTTCTTAGAATATTCCTTTTCAACTGATATCTGAGCTCACCATATGAAGATTCAACCCAGATCACCTAGATAAAATGTGTTTCTTCCGATTGGCAGCAAATATTAATTTTGCTGACACATATCAATCAGCAAAGTATTACTTTTCCTGCCTAGGCAGCAAAGTGGGTACTTTGCTGATTGATATGTATCAGCAAAATGATTAATCCAAAAATCGTTAATAATTTCCTTCATATTTCATCCGAGCATAGATTAACGACAAATTCAACTCTATATTTCTTGCCACCTCCCTCATTTCTGGAGGTGTGAGTACTTCCAGGTCGCTATCACTGTCCATTATATAATTATTCAGATGATCCGAAATTTTTTCGCACAACTGTCAGAAATTTCATGAATTGTCAAACTATATATTATGGACATTTCCATAGCAACCGCAACCATTCCAACAACTGCGATTTCTATCAAATTTTATTTTAATTGAACATTACAGGAAAAATAAAGAAATATATATCATTATATGAACAATAAAAAAAAAACTATATGTTCAACTCGGCAGCAAAGTTGATTGACTGCCTCAGCTGGATTCCTAGCCTCGCTACGCTCGGCTATGAATTCAGCCTCGGCAGTCAATCTACTACTTTGCTGCCTAGTTAAACAAATAACTATTGTTTGAAAATTTGGGGATTATTTATGCCTAGTACTTTGAAACCAATTGACGTATCATTTTCATGTTTGGCGGGAAGTGTGTAGATACTACACACCCTACTCAAATATGTAGAATTACTATATCTGGCAACTACTAGAGGGGTTAGACAAGGGCAAGTGATTGATTGATTCTCCCCAAATCCTACGCTACTGGCGGAATTGCCATTTCAACAGGATACACATTTTATTTAGCTGATTCAGGTTGAATATTCATATTTTGAGCTCAGGATTTTATAGCAGAAATATTTCTAATTAGTAATGAAACACCCTTTATATGACTTATGGAGACTACTAAATCGTACTTATAGACGTCTGATAGATCGGTTCATAGCAGTTATTAGATTTATTCATCGAAATTTTATAACATTCTGAAGAAATATTTCCAGTACTCAAGAGTACACGTTCAATATAGCAAGTTTATAGCTTGTGATATGATAGAAGATGTGTTTGAGAACGAATTTGCCGAGAGGAGATAAAGAGACTGGCTCTGAATAGAATTTTATATCGACTAGACACGTTCGAATCAGCCTTCATAGATCGAAAGAGAAAAACGAAACACGTCCTTTCTGTTTATAAATTGGTTGCATTCCATGCTAGGCGACTTGGAAAGAAGCCAATTCGACAGAGAACTTGGGGCTAATAGAGCAACCAGAGCGATCGAACCAATCACAAACAATAGTGAGTATTGTTACGAGATTAAATTTTTTCGGAATAGACTATCGCGTTGTTCTAAAAAAAAGCCATGTCGGCCGGACGTTACGTAAAGGATGTTCGATGATTTGGCGAAGGTTCTCGAGAGGTTATGAAAACGCCAGAATGTCAGATATAAGTATCGGCAGGTAGCCCGACGGGAATAATAGTATAGAAAGCGACTAGCGAGATATAGTGATGAATCTGTTTAGAATTAGTTATTCAGCCATCAACTGCGGCAAGTAGTATTTTTTTATAGTAGTAGTAGTACTATTTTTTCACTAGCGTGCGGAAAAATCCCGAGAGTTAACATAAACAAACAAATTATTTATTATAAATATTGAGAAATTCATCAAGAACACCAATTCCTACCTCATTTCCCTTGGTTCTCACGATGTTTTCTGAACATTACACGATATTCCTTTTCTTGGGAACCAGAACATAAAAAAATAGTAGATTGTTTTATTAGGATCAAAAGTGACACTTTGTTTGACAAGCGAATTTTTGCATTTGCGAGGCGGAGCGTTTAGCGAAGCCGAGCGAAAGCAAAGTTTGCGAGTCGAACAAAGTCACTTTTGATCCGAATGAAACATGATATTTTTTCTGCAACCGAAACAATTAACTCAAATAAATATGTGAAGTAACCACCAATGCCGTGCCATATGTATGCAATGCAACAAATATTGACAAATAATCCGTGTGGTGAGAATATTCTACCTGCATTAACAGCAGGTTAGGTTTTCAAGGATGTTCGAATTGTAGTTTCAATATAAATACAACCACAGAGTGACATATTTGGGTATGGACCAGGTGCTCTAATGGCAAATACCGCGCCAGTGCCAGCTATGGGAACAAGAAGTGGAAAATGTTAGGTTAGTGAGCATATCAACAGTGATAATAGTGATTATTCATTCCTCTCCATACTAAACTGTGTTTGACTCGATAATCAAATAAAACTAAGCGATATCGTTGTTTGAGACAAAAAAACTATTGCTTGCCGTGATTATTCAAAAACAAGTTATGCATCCCGAGAATAACGAATGAAATACAGATCAAGCAAGTATTTGAATCTTGAAGGCTTCCCAGATCAGAACAAAAATACTTTACTGAGATGTTCATAATTCCAATACTAAAGTATAATAAGGTGTATTTATATCTCCCGCATGGGTATGAAATGCCAAATCTGCTGAAATCGGAAACAAATCAGGTATGCGTCTCAACCCAAACAACCAAATGTCACAATGTTGTTTATCCTTGATGACGTCCAGTACATCCTTTTTAGTTCCTAGGAGCTAAAGTTCAACTTTAGCTCCTAGGAACTAAAATTCAACCTTAGCTCTTACGAACTGAATATGTTGCCTAGCAACATACCTATTTTTGTGTCAGTAATAGGAACGTCAATTAAAGAGCTAATTTTGGTATCAAAATGATCGACTTTTGTTTCGGTGGCAGAAAAAAGTTTTTTGGAGTTATAGACGTGATTATTGTAATTTTTTATCTCGTATTTCAGACTGTATTACAAGCTTTTATTCACTTTCACCTGTCCTGGTGTCTATGTGTTATCAAATCTTGCAAGTTGAATATGACACACTTCTTATAATCGTACGATTGATCTGAAATTTGGCAGGAGTAGGTACATAATTCTGGTGACAATGCATCATGAAACTTTCTGGGTCGGAAACTATGATTCTTCTTTCAAATAGAGGAATTTAAGATGGCGGTTTCAAAATGGCGAATGAGTGTTATATTCAAAATTGGTATGATGGAGGCTTTTGTTGTCGAATATCGCAAAATTTTGCTTCTGCTAGACTTGTCGTGGCAAACAAACTGTCACTTTTGATCCTAATAAAACAATCTACTATTGTTAGAGCTTGCTAGTGTCTTCATTTGAATTTATCGTTTTGTTTCCTACCGATTGTTTGCGAAAGACCGAACCCGGACGGTTTTCGTATCCGTATCTATACAGGGTGTTCCATAATATATGCCCAGGACTTCAGGATGTGATAGCACCCCAAAAATATGAAAAGTGTTTTTTTTTCAAGGTACCCTCTAAAATGCCTCATTTTAGAGATACAGGGTATTGACATTTGAAGAAAGAATCGTTTTCTGCAAATACCTCTGGAACCGTTTATCGCATCTAGATTGCTAAGATGATGGTTGGATGGGTTCCAATTAGAACAGTACAATAATTGCTCTTTGGAGATCTGGTGATTCATTCATTTCCAATTTCAACAATGTAAACAAAAACGTTTTGACAATTTCTGTGACGTTACACATGTCACGTCTTGTGAGTCATGCCATATGTCAATTTCAGGAATTTTGGATTCCATTATTCCAGCACCGTCTGTTCTGTCATTCATCAAGCTCACTTCAATACGGCAGTATGCATTCAGCCATGTTGGCTGCTTAAGAAATGCAAAATGTATTCCACAATTTATTTCAGTTTGAGAAACAAATTTCAATATGTTTGTACCGTAATTAGCAATAATTTTTACACTACATAACAGGACCAAAGATATTTTTATGAAGAATTTCTTGTCAACCTGACGAGTAAGTAACCTCACTTTTACTAATTTCAAATTTCAGATTCATTAACGGCTATTTCTCTCCAGAAACTGAAAGCTGATTACTTACTCAGTTAGGTATGCACTAATGATTTCTCAATAGTCGAAAGCGCTCTGCTATGATATTTTGAATAAACTATTTTTCGAAGCAACAATCAATTAGTTTGAAACAAGAAACCCCATCTATTGCCAAGTTAATATCTACCATCATGGTTGAACAATTTTGTTCTGGAATAAAATTTCGAACTTGTTACAAATAGATAATGTCCCAGGAGATTCCTATTTGCTTGTACCATACTAAAATTGTTGTTCTAAAATTGTTCTTTTCCGTCATTCGGTTGCTCCCTTATTACGAGCAATCCTCAGAAGTCTTCAAGAGACTTGTGCTAGCAAGGAATGACGGGGGCCTTACCTTTCAACCTGTGATCCCAAACACTTTCCTAGGCCATCAGAAAAAAAATTCTGCGGATGTGGTGGGAATCGAACCCATCTACCGGTAATCCAACGTGGATAGAACATTGATGCTTCAACCACGAGGCTACGCTGGCCATTCGAGTATTGATGGTCCAAAATTAACTCCAAGAGTTCGTAAACAAAAAGCTTCATTATGAAATTTAGGTCATTTTATTTAACAACAAAAATGGAAACATGTATAATATAAATGAAAAGATCAACATAATAGTAACAGCATCAAACACTGTCTGTAGGTTCATCTAGGAGGTGAAATATACATTTTTTTAGATTCCTGTGATTCGCTGTCCTCGTCTCTTTCCTCAAAATATCACTGTGCAGTTATGGTTCGAATTAAGATTGATTCTTAGCCAGTTCTTTCATTACAGCTATGTTACAAAAATATACGAAGTTCAGAGTTCGTTCCTGTTCGAAATTAAAACCAATACGTATTTAACCTACCCTTGCAGATTGTCCTCAAATGTGAAATGCCGCATTGCTGTAAAAATGTACATCATTATTATCGATGACTCAGCACACAGCAAAGTTTGTTTCTGAACACTTCCTTATTGAAAATCAATGGTGTCTCAACTATCTTGCACCACAGTTTTCATCTAAGTACGCCTCAGCGGCAATGACAAATGACGACGCGACTGAACTGAAGAGCCGATGAGTCGAATGAGCGCAGACGTTCGTAGTTGTCCCCCATTGCTGTATGCTGTATAGGTCACTGCAGGCATTTCAGACAAGCAGAGATTTTCTCGAACCAATGTGAATTGAAATGTATGTTACTTGTAACCTCGGTTTCCTTGAATATAGAAACATGCTGCTAATGTTGAGCAAATTCGTATCAAGAGATTTCCAGATATGAAACGAACAAGTCAATTGATTTGAGTCAAGTGTAAATTACTTTATTCAAATGAAAAGTTCTTGTACGAAGCAATTTAATTTCAAGAAAATGGACTTGTATGATTGGAGAAATCTTTTCATCTGTGTACCTACCTGACTTCTGAATCATTCGATATAAGATTTGGCAATTTGAAATCTGTTGGGTATAGCAAGTATACCAACGTGCTCATTTATTGACGAAACAATTTTAGTTTCATCACTTCCGGTTCAACCGCAAGCAACTCCACCTTCTGATTTTTGAATAAAACACCCTGTATTTTCTTCAATATTTGGATCCTGCGGGTCATTTCAGACAGACAAGAATGTTTTTATCGAAATATCGAAATACTACCCCCCTGTATCTCAGCAATTAGTCGTGCGATTCATACCAAATTCTCATAGACAAACATGCTTTTGACCAGTACCGTGCGTTTTTATTGAAATAAAAAGGACTCTTTATGATATCATATATTAGACATTTTTTCGTGGGAAAAACGATCTCATAAAATTGTTGCTCATGCTTTCGAACCTTCATATGGAATAAAATAACCTCATTCCAAATCAACCAAAAATTGACTACATTTTGTTCATTTTCAGCCTCGTAAAAATAGTGAATACAATTCAACTGCAAAGTTTTGGGAAGTTTGATTGCTCTGGTAGGTTCAAAATTAAATAATGGTTTGGAAAAAGAAACAGGATATATATACTTTTTTTTTTGTTGAACGCAACGGTCCCGAGTAAATAATTATTTCCTTCGAAAAAATTCTGTTCAAATCTGCCTGTTTTTTGGACCCTTTACAGAAATAATAATATAAAAAATCGCATATTGGGGTTTGGAACCATGAAGAACAATAATATGAGGTCAGTTTTCTTGTAAAAAAATTGCTAATATGATTCCATTGAAAATGGTCCCATTTTCATTTCAATGAAAATGCACGAAAACGGACCGTATTGATGTCTATTCATACCGGTCCACATTTAGTGAGAATTGCACGACTAATAGCTCAGATATAGAGGGTGGTTGTTTGAAGTGAAACACGCTGTATGTGGAGTGTCCTATTTATAAATTGAAAGTGGGGGTGCTTTCGGTTGAACCAGAAGTGGAATAGTGAACATGTTTTCCCAATAAAGGATAATTCGGTATACTTGCTCTCCACATAATTTCCAAATCCGACCTCGAGTAATTCAGAAGTTATAGCACTACCCGTTTTTTGTGCACTTCTCTGTATTATACTCCAGTAAACTCAGTCGTGGTTAAATGGTAAAATGCAATATGCCCCCAAGGTTCTAGAAACTTTAATGTCTTAGTTATGAATGAAAAAATCAAGAATGAATTGAGAATAAGAGAGAACCTGAACGCAGAAGCTGGATATTCTGAAATGTAGTCGATGTCAATTACAATCAAATTATTCTTATCAGTTATCTCATGAAAAAACAAGTATGAATTGAAATACAAGAGAGAACCTGAACGCAGAAGCTGGATATTCTGAATCCCATGAAAAAAACAAGTATGAATTGAGAACAAGAGAGAACCTAAACTCTGAAGCTGGATATTCTAGAATGTAGTCAATGTCAATTACGATCATATTATTCTTATCAGTTATCTCATGAAACAACAAGTATGAATTGGAACAAGAGAGAACCTGAACGCAGAAGCTGGATATTCTGAAATCTATTCGATGCCAATTACAATCATAATATTCTTTGACGCTGTATTATTCAGTATATTGAATTGTTCCAATTTGAATAATATCGGAAATGGTGTAATCAGTCAGTTCATATATAAATCTATATAGAATATCTGAATTATAATCCTATATTTTATATAATACCTACCTCTATGCTATATTTCCCCGTTTTGTGGTGGTATTTATTCATGTGTAATATCACAGTTCTCCAAAATGCATGAATGTCAATGAGAATTATTAGAGTATTCGACACTGGAAACATAAATACTCTATATTAATTTGTCACAGCTGTTGTGGTATGAAGGCTCATATTTAATATAATGAACAGCCATTGAGCTTTCATTGAATTGAAATGATTCTTGACAAAATTGATACGAATTTCAATGGACTTGATATCCTTGTTTTGATGAATGAGTGAGAATGACATATAAAAAAATTTATCGTAAAATTACGGATCACCAAGAAGGATCAGATACTTATCACATTTGAAATGTTGTAGGATCAGATGTATTGTTGAACACCATGTTCAATCACAAATATAACACACCCACCGATCGTCTTAAATGCCTCAGGCGAGTTTATAATTTTAAGAAATTATGTGCATAGGACAGCCTGTAAATATTTAAGAATAGTAATAAAGTTACAACCTCTGTATAGTTTAGTGATATAGGATTAGGATTAACAGACATTGACTGCGCGGTTATTTTCTTCCACGGTTGAGTAAACACTTGGTAAACAGTCCTAGTATATACAGTGCGTCCATAAAGTAACGCATAAATTCATTATTGGCTAAATGAACAATAAAATTAGAAATTCCCGAAACAAGTCGATTTTTGATTTCAATTTACTATTGTTTCAAATCATAATCTTATATACAGGGTGAACCACTTTCGTGTAATGACGTCATCACCATTTTTTTCAAATGGAACCCCCCCCTTTTTTTCAATTTTCAAATTGCCTTTGCTGAGCTGATTCCAAAAATGCATAATATGTTGCTTCAAATTGGTACAGGGTGGGCAAAAATGCACTTTCGGTAAAAGGCATTTTGTAAAAAAAGTTCACGAACGTACCTGCTCTAAAGCGTTAACAATACGAAACTGTGCTTCAATGTTTTTGACAGTTTTGTCAAATTAAAAAAATGGTAAAAGATAATGCCAAACAAAATAGTTATTTATGTAATAAGGATCATAAAGACGATCATTATGGTACAAGTCGTGAATGTTATCGGGCGAGGCGTAGCCGAGTCCGATAACACGGCGTGTGCCATAATGATTGTTTATGATTCGTATTACATACAAAATTTTATCTGATGGCATTTATATCAATACATTTTCGAAAAATTAAAAACTGCATTTTCGACATGTCACAATGACAACTATTTTTAAAGGAGTAAGTATTGTGTAGTTTCAAATATTAGTAGGTGAGTGAGCTGTGCTTTGCCATTATATTAATATTACAAATTGTAGTAATTGTTCTTTTACCATTTATAATAAATAGTTTTGTACATAGTTATGCATTTTGAATAAACTTTTTTGATCAAACCATTACATGTTTTCCTTATAGAATTTCATTATGGTACTTAGTACCATAATGAATTCATTATGGTACTTAGTTCCATAATGAGCTTCCTTATGTCATCAAAATTGAGTGACATAACGTTGTCATTATAACATGCCATCAGATAAAGATTTTTATAGTCCTTACAACATCCATACAACTCATATATATTTTTGAGATCAGAAAAAAGGCTTGTAATTGGATGGATGATAGTTGAGTCATTGATGATCAAAGTTTGTCAAAATACCGCTTTATATCATAATAATATAAGTTGAACCTGTTGGGCTCTGAAATAATGTTTATACAGAGTGGGCCTTTGAAAACGAAACAGAGGATCTGTAGGTCGCCAAAACCTTCTTATGAAAAAAATCTGAAACACGTCAACTACATTTTCGAGGGGGACATCGTCCAAAAATATTTTCAGCTCTGCGGCGTTGCCGCTTTTAACGAAAAGAAGCAACAACTTTGTTATTTCAAATGGAACCTTGTATTTCATTGCATTTTTAGATTCTTCCTGAAGAGCTGATTTCATCAATGCATCACACTTGGGGTCTAGCTGTAAAGGTTTCAGGGATATAAAGTGTTCAAAATCGAGATTTTTCAACTTGAGCATTTTTTTGTGTCAAAACTATTCATTATTGGTCAAAACGGCCTTCATGTCCCTATCTCAACTTGTGATTTACTATCTACTAACATTTAATTGGAACAGATACAGGGTGATCAGAATACTGAATCTTGAACCACCCTGTATTTGTTTCAAATAAATGTCAGTAGATAGTAAATAACAAGTTGAGATAGGGACATGAAGGCCGTTTTGACCAATAATGAATAGTTTCGACACAAAAAAATGCTAAAGTTGAAAAATCTCGATTTTGAACACTTTATATCTCTGAAACCTTCACAGCTAGACCCCAAGTGTGATGCATTGATGAAATCAGCTCTTTGGGGAGAATCTAAAAATGCAATAAAATACAAAGTGTTCCATTTGAAATAACGAAGTTGTTGCTTCTTTTCGTTAGAAGCGGCAACGCCGCAGAGCTGAAAATATTTTAGAACGATGTCCCCCTCGAAAATGTAGTTGACGTGTTTCAGATTTTTTTCATAATCCGGTTTTGGCGACCTACAGAGCCTCTGTTTCGTTTTCAAAGGCCCACTCTGTATATTGTTTAGGCTCTATATGTAAATGTCATGATATTGTTTATTATGGAATTGAAGTCGTTCAATCACAATACAAAAAAATATGAATGGACAGTTTGAATAGAACATGCGGTATTTTGGTAAACTTTGATTAGCAATAACTGAATTATTTTCTATTCAAATATGCAATTCATATATATTTATGAAATCAGAAAAAAGAGCTCTATCGACATGTCAGAAGATATATAGGGTGTACAACAAACTTCATGCATCATGCAACAACATACATTGCACTAGTTGCACACATAACTATTTGTCCACATTTTCCATATTTATGATAAAAGAGGTTGCATTCTTTAGTTCAAGTACAATCATCGTCTCATTGAATGGAAATAAATACGTCGACCAACTTCCAAAGTGAATTTTGTTAAGAAAATATGACAACATGCATTTTGATGGTGTTTTCGTTCATTTTACTATGGGAACCTGGCTACTGGCTAGTGTGGTGTATAGAGAATTAGATACACTCAACTGTGTTGTGGGTTTATTTATTGAGGTTGAATAAGTATTATTTCATCAATGTTCCAGTATTGAAATTACACAAAACATCATAATTTGACATGTTCATATATTGAATTAATCATCGTCATACGTCAAACGTTGGTTGAACCCGAGGTTGAACCTAACGTTGGTTGAACCTGAGCGTTTACTTTCGATGAGCACCGGAAGTATCATTAACGGCTTATGTTATCTATCGAATGTCATATGTCAAATGTCATACGTTGGCTGTAATCTACTAAAATGTGATATGTTGACCGTGAGTCATCCTGTATACTTTTAAAATTTTTCTCTGAACCAGGTTTTTCGGATTCACCTTGTATATCATACTTTATTCAATTTTGTTATTGTTGATGTGCTATTTCCGTTCTTATCAGCAGCTTGCGGTTAGCTCACTCGTCGGAGACGGAGGGGAGACCATTAATAATCGTGAAATTATCAAAACACGACATGTTTCGATAAGACAGTGTAGCGAACCTAAGATTGACTGGTCTAACAGGAATATCCTTTATGAACCTGAAGGATTAAAATTATCTGTGAGCAGGGTATAGCTAATCCTTCATTTCGGAAAGTATGCACAATAATAAACATAATCCGTCACACCGAATATTCAACTAAAAAATGAAGATAGTTGATGTTACATACACACTTTCCAAAATGAGCAGGGATTAGCTGCTATCCTTTAGTCCCCTGTAGAGAATATATAAATTCAGCAAGCCAATGTAATACGAAATTTCACATGCGAAACGCTATTGTTTTAGCGAACCATGTCACAGAGGGCTTTATGACTAGCGTTTTTTTTTAACTGTTTCGTTGGTGTTGAGTTGTTTTCGTATATGTACTTTTTTCTGCAACCGACATAAAAGTCGTCCATTTTGATACCAAAATTAGCTCTTAAATTGACGTTTCTATTACTGACACAAAAATAGGTATGTTGCTAGGCAACATATTTGGTTACTAGGAGCTAAAGTTGAATTTTAGTTCCTAGGGGCTAAAGTTGAACTTTAGCTCCTAAGAACTAAAAAGGATGTAATGAAAGTCGCCAAGAATAAACAACATTGTGACGGTTGGTTATTTGAGTTGAGACGCATACCTGATTTGTTTCCGATTTCAGCAGATTTGGCATTTCATACCCATGCTGGAGATATAAATACACCTTATTATAGTTTAGTATTGGAATTATAAACATCTCAGTTAGGAATTTTTGTTTTGATCAGGGAATCCTTCAAGATTCAAATACTTGCTTGATCTGTATTTCATTCGTTATTCTCGGGATGTATAACTTGTTTTTGAATAATCACGGCAAGCAATATTTTTTTTGTCTCAAACAACGATATTGATTAGCTTCATTTGATTATCAAGTAAAAGACAGTGTGGTATAGAGAGGAATAAATAATCACTATTATCATTGTTGATAATTATTATGCTCACTAACCTAAAATTTTCCACGTCTTGTTCCTATAGGCACTGGCGCGGTATCTGCCATTAGAGCACCTGGTCCAGACACAAATATGTCACTCTGATGTGGTTGTATTTATATTGAAACTACAATCCGAACATCCTAGAAAACCTAACCGGCTGTTAATGCAGGTAGAATATTCTCACCACATGGATTATTTGTCAATATTTGTTGCATTGCATTGGTGGTTACTTCACATGTTCATTTGAGTTAATTGTTTCAGTTGCAGAAAAAATAGCATGTTTCATTCGGATCGAAAGTGACTTTGTTCGACTCGCAAATTTTGCTTTCGCTCGGCTTCGCTAAACGCTCCGCCTCGCAAATGCAAAATTCGCTTGTCAAACAAAGTGTCACTTTTGATCCTAATAAAACAATCCCCAAGTAGCACACTCATATTGGGCCGATATTCGACCAATATAGATGAAAAATTGGCGCAATATCGAGAAATCAAGTAGGCACAACATGCTATTGTAGATCGATATTGATTCGATGTTTCATAAAAAGATTGTTAAATCATTGAACAAAATATCTGAAATAATATTGATTTATAATCATCCTACAATATTGATTTGTTGATATGAAAAAAACAATGAAGTGCGTTGATTGAGAATCATTCATCATCTCTATATATGTAACTGATGGCTCATCGATATTGACCAACAATATATACTATTTTGGTCTAGAGCTTCTGATTGATATACTCAAACCTGAAGAGTTTATATCATACCTACCTAACACTTTTTTCTCTCGATTATGCCTCATCTGAAAACTTGTAACAATGGGCGAGTGGACTGATAATGAATTATTAGCATTCAATTACTCCACTGTGTCGTTAGAAACCCGAACTTTTGCAACACCTCTCACGTTTTTTTTTATGTAAATAATACATCTATGCGTTGTTCACAATCGTTGAATTTCAGAGCTCATTTCAAACGTAACGTCATGGCGGCCATTTGGCGTTACGTCGAATAAATGGTGACGTCAGTTTCAATGCTGTTTTCGTTATTGGTCAGGTATCTTCCATTTCCTCATGACATTATAGTTCATTCTTGACTTTTTCGAGCAACCAGCATGTCCAAATAGGTCTTACTCTGCTTAACAAGAATCATGTGAATGTTGGAGACTTGGCAACATTGTGCGGAATGTCGAGAACTGACAAGACCACGCCCACAGGTCGTGCGCGGGGTTGTCACGTTCACCGATTCAAATGCCCTCTAGTGTGAATCAATATAATTATTATTTTCACAAATTTATCATAAGCAATAATCCACATATCATTTCGAGACAATTGCATTTTTATTGCTATATCTAGGAATATTACCAATACTCAATTGGGAATTTATGAATTATTGAATAATTAATATTTCTGAAGTTCCCAACCGTATTTCAACACATGACAACTGTGCTATGGTCTGCTTCTACTTCACTCCACTCCAAACCTTTGATTTCATTTCTGTCAGTATTAAAGGACAACAGACAATATTAAAAAAAAAGACTCTTGAACGAAATGATTGAAATAACAAAACATGGAACAAAATGTGTTAACAAAAGATCGGATATTGAGAATTTACACACCTCATATTTCAATTTAATTGAAAAAATCAAACATCAATTCCGAATCATCAGCAGAAAACTTTTTTCAATCCCGATTATTATTTCTTTTACGATCCTTTTTGGCAATATAAAGAAACCATTCAGCGACAGTTTAGTTTGTTCATTTCTTCGTGTTCGTGTCTGTGTTAAGGTCTTTCATGAACCTGTGTATATGTATTTTTCCTACGACTACTACTGTAAGTGATGAATATGTACACAAAACAATGGCAGTAAGCTTCTCCTTACACACGTGTGCGTAAAGAGAGCGATCGCACGGTTTTCATAGGTATGTTGATAGATCACTTTGTTTCGTTGCTTGGGCGATGTGTCAATAACAATCAACAATTTCAATAATGTCAGTAGCTAGGTGGGTAGGTACTTATTTTTTTATCAATCAATCCAGCTATCCACCGAAACCGAAAGCAGGTGAGTTATATTTTTTGAAAATATGATTATTATGGCCAGATAATTTCTACACCACCAGAAATGTTGGAAGAAGCTGAAATGGCTAAAAATGAGTTGCTACCCGCTAAGTCTCGTGAATTATACGAAATAGCACATCGAAAAATTCCTGGACTGGAGAATTAAAAATAATACCGTGTCGTTTTCGGAACACATCCTTTTAGTATATTTTCAAGAATTATCAAATTCGATGAAATCATCACTCTGGTCGATATATTCCATGTGACGATCAACACTAAATATCAATCTCAATATTATTATAGCAACATATCACATTTCCTCAAAAGGAAATCGGATGGATTCCGAAGTAAAAAATCGAAAATAGTTAATGCTGAACAGATCAATTATTTTCTGCAGAATGCTCCTGTTGATGAATATTTATGAAAAAAAGGTAATTTTTCAAATAACATACATACTCTTTCAATAACGATTACAGAATCTCTCGTTCTGCACTTTAACAATAAATAACTATTATATTAATGTTGATTTTATATTTTTATATAATGTATTTTTTGCTATTAATAAAGTTGTTTAGATATGAAAAATGGCTCCATTTCAGTTCGAATTGAGGAAAATGTCTCGGTTTGCAATGTATCAATAAACAAAAACAAGAATTTTGATTTGTAACTTTTCATGCAGCTGGCTTAGTGACGGGAGACGTGTATATATAGGTATTCTTCATTTGTGCCTCAATACAATATCTGCACTATTGTAACGTATTATTATACAATTACACTGCGCCGGCAGCTTTTCATCGGCGGCATATGGGCGTGGATTTTTGAATTTGCTATCCTGATAGATGACAAGTAAAATTTACAGAAAAGTTCCAGAATTATCAATTTAATATTAAAAATTGTCAAATGTGTATTTTAATGGACGCCACTGGTTCTTTCAGATAGTTGTTCATCTAGGGAGAAACAGAAACCTGTAATATATGTATCGAGAGAGAGATGTCAGTAAAAAGTGAAAAATCTGTGGAGCAGGTTTATATACAATTTAATGAAAAATCAGTCATGAGATTATTTACAAATAGTAGGTATACAAAGAGGTAGATATTATTTATATGATGCTCATAAGTTTCAAGTTGATATAGGTACCCTATTAATATGATGAAATTACTTCATTGACAGTCTAGTTCAAATTCTGAAAAGAAACCCACTTTGAATATTATATTAGTTGTTATTGACTATTTGTAAACTTCAAGGAAATGTCCTAAAACTTCATGAATTTTATGGGGATATATTATACTGTTAAATTGCCGGTTGTAAGCTAGTATTTAGGATATTGGAAATTTCAAATAGGGCTTGAACATTTCAATTGCACTTTTGAAATCTGAGTTGTAGTTATGAGTATATCTTTGTACCTTGATTATTCTGACTTTAATGAAACTTATATCTAAAAAAACCTGATATTATCCAATGATGACGTCATGGTTTTGTTCATCATCAGGTATAAAGCTGAAGTGGATAGTAGACTCTGGTAGAAACTTGTAGACTAGTAGACTAGGAGACTGCAAAACTGCCAGACTATGCTGAACATCTTTGAAGCTAGTAGACAGCAAAACCTTTAAAATTGGAGACTGCTTGAAGGTGGTGATCTGTGGTCTGCCTACCACATGAAGAATTGAGATGGCCCTTGTACAGCCATATCGGCCAAATCAAAACGGGACAGGATAGAGAATAAGTCCATACGTAAAACCCTAAAATGGATTAGGTAGGTATCAGAACCAGGTCTAAAAAAAAAATGAGAGTTAACTTTCGTCGTGAATAAAATGAAATAACTCACCTCTGGGGTATAGAGGGTTTTACAAATCAAAAATACTGATGGATGAGTGACTTCCAGGATGGCCGGTTGAGCAGCATTGGTGTCCATTGAAAAAAAAATACTTCCTCAAGCACGTGTTTCGTGAAATTCTCGAATGAGGACTTCCATCCTGAATACGATTGAAATATTGTGTGAGGATATTAGAAAGAGAGTTTGAAATCTTACCATCACGCCGAAACTTAATTTTTCCTAGATAAGGCTAGGTGCCTATGCAAAATTTCAGGATCTCCCAGGAGCCTGACGAGCCAACACGTGAAACAGCCAGCAGCAAAAATGGCCCAAAAATTACCTCTCCGGAAAAGAGAACTTGACCCTGACATTGAACTTGACCCAGACATTGAACTTGTCAAAAATCATCAATATCACGGAACATCAAATGTTGGAATTGGAACCAAAGATCGAAACTATCGACGAATGAAATGTCTCGTAGCAGTATTTCTAATTGCACCTGTACACTGAGGCTGTTGGTGATATGACCTTGAACCATACGACTATGCTCCGCCTCGAGCTAGATACTCACGAACATAACAATAGACCCAAAAGGTCTCGTGCTGATTAGAAATTGATGTCATAGCGAACGAAGAATAAGAATGTATCGAAGCAAGAAAAGAGTGACAGTGGCTAATAACGAAGAATTGGTAAACCATAACCAAGACGTGAACATTGGATGATTTTATTTCAAAACAAAACGAAAATCCTTGGATCACTTAAAAATAGCCAGGCCCATTCGATTCTACAATATGTACAATTTATTTACAATAGAGGTAGGTGCAAGCAGATTTCTAATCAAACATATATCTGATCTTTATAATATTGTTGAATGACATTCTAATGGTTACCTTGTTTATTTTCAGTGCCTATCATTGAAATCAAGTAGACTATAGAAAACAGTGTGTATTCGAAGAAGACAACACTGTGTGTTCAAACGAGAAAGGTAAGGTTTATTGAAGTACCTAGAATTTATTAAATTATGTTTGTGTCTGTTTTCTAGTTATATTTTATTACTGACTAATTCATTATTCCTTTTTGTTTCAGTTTACTATACCTGTGAGCGTTCTGTTGGATACAAGATGAGAAGTGATATACAGGGCGCTTTAATATTAGTGTTAACTTCTGAACTATGTCAACTGAATTTATCAATAAATGTTTATAAATTCGACAGTGTATATCTACAGAGTTTCTCTAGTGTTTTAGTAGGAAATACCATAAAAAAGTAACGTTTGATATAGGCAAGTTATATTAGCAAATGAAAACGTTACACTATCCGGAAGAAAATATAGTGTAGTCGTAGAAAAAGTATAGTACAATTCTCGAGTTGTAAACAATTACGCACTTGTGGAGTTACACACTCGCCGCTATGCGGCATCGTGTGTAACTCTCTCCACTTCGTGCGTAATATGCGTTTTACAACTCTTATTATGTAATATACTATTATACTTCATTTCGATTTTAATCATTTCACCATTTTCAAACCCAGAAAGCCATGCACCCTGAATGTAAGTATCTATCAATGTTTTTCTCTGTTAAGTGTTAGATATGTAATATTTTCAACGATTTTTGTTCCGAAAATCGATCGACGGGTTCCAAATTAGGAGAGTGTTGCGGGTTGAAATCGCACACACTGTATGTATATAACACCTTTGCGAAACATCACGATTGGGGCGAATATACAGTTCAAAATCGCATAAATTCAAGACAGTATTAATCACCTAAATTTCTAATATCGAGAATTATTCCCGAGCGCTTGACACCTTAGAACATAGAACACAGGAACACACCATACATGAGACCTAGTTTGTGTTTGCCAAACCGCTTATCAAAGTAGGTATAATGTGCGTACGAAATAATTTACCTAATATTAGCATAAATCCAGGCATGGTTAACGGTTAAGCTATTTATAGTATGTGCTATGCTGCTCCCTTAGGAATTAAGTGGGGAACTGTTGTGTTAAGCTCATGTACATGCAAAATGTTAAATTGAATTATTGTTTCTTCAGCGACAAGAGTCGACCACATTATTGTGTTACACAATCTGGAGAACCAAAAAAACTCTTTGAGATATGAGTACAGCAAAATTAACTATATTCATACCAAATTCATCGATTATGTCATCTTTTGCCCTCTCAAACTCTCTTTATTGGTCTATAGTCTGAAAATGAAATGAGTTGAATCATTTCAATGGGCATTCAAGATTTGTAAACACATGATGCTGATGAGTGTAAAACTAATGATGGAAATGCGAAAACTTCCTCATTTGGTATGGATTTCGTAAGACACGGAAGTTTCCTTGCCAATTTGACATTAAAAAGTTCGACATTTATGTTCGAAATAGCTATTAGTGTATTTAGAGCGCAAAGTGATAGATTGCCGCTCGACAAAGAAAGTTACCGCGCGATGCGGAGCGAAGCGCAGTAATCTTTGGAGAGCGGCAATGACACTTTGAGCTCGAAATACACGCAAGATTTTTTCTACAAACGCAGCTTCTGGAGAAAGTTGCCCTGAAAGTATGAGCGATTGAAATAGTTCTCAACCATTATCCCATATGTCTAACGAAAAAAATAAGAATAATTGACAAGTCAGATGATAACAAAGAGTCTGAATATAAGGTATACAGATATTCTTCATCGGGAGCTTCTTGTAGAAATTTGTTGGTATATATCTTCAGCGGTGAATGTTTTTTCGCTTTATATCCAACAGATTGTTTCTTGAGAAATGCGATAAGCTCCCGATACTTATTGATTTAGATATTATCATATCATTCAACATTCAAGCATGTATACGTATCATCGAATATATTGACCAAAGAGTTGATGACTGCAAAGTCTTTGTTTTTTCACCAAAATAAGCCAGTAAAACGTTTTCTGAATACTTATTCACCTACTTGGAGTGGCAACAGTTTATGGATGTATCATATTGTAATTCATATTTCTGCTATATCAGGAGCTGTGTTTGATAGTTCACTGTCACTAGATATTTCCCATCATGAAAGAATTGGGGGTTTTCAAAAATTGACATTTCTGGGAAAACGTCAACTTTGTGTCAGAATTTGAAAGCGTCAAAGGCTACTTTGTTAAGCGTTTGTTGAAAAATATAATTTTTCCCTTTGTAGCGAATAGTGCAATAAATAAAGAGAATAGCAGTGAAAGCGAGTCTGACAATGTGACTGACGATTTCCATCACCCGGAAAATCGAAGGCTAGGTGCGAAACCCTTTATTTGTTCACAAAACGAAAGTAGATGGATATGAAGTTATGCAAAAATTTAAGAGGAAATGTAATTTTCGAATCAATGGGCGAGTGAACTGATAATGAATTATTGGCATTCATTTACCCCACTGTGTCGTTAGGAACCTAAATTATTTTTTGCAATACTTCTCACGCTTTTTTTATGTAAATGATGAGTCTATGAGTTGTTCGAAATTGTTGAATTACAAAGCTCATTTCAAACTAATCATCATGGCCGCCATTTGGCGATACGTCGAATAAATGGTGACGTCCATTGTTATGCTGTTTCGTACGAAAGCGTAGAACGGACATGAGATATTTTCTTTCTTAATTTCGAGTTATAACTCGAAATTAGCTTAATTTCGCGTTTCAACTCGAAATTAGCCTAATTTCGAGTTATAACTCGAAATTAGTACTAATTTCGTGTTAAAACTCGAAATTAGCTTAATTTCGAGTTATAATTCTAAATTAGTGCTAATTTCGTGTTACAACTCGAAATTAGCTTAATTTCGAGTTAAAACTCGAAATTAGTGCTAATTTCGTGTTACAACTCGAAATTAAGCTTTTCTTGAGTTGTAGTACGAAACCAAGCTCTCAATGAGTCAAATTTTCACAGGAAGTAGTCGTATAAATCTCGGTATAGTACCTAACAGTGTAGCTAACAATGAAAGAAATAGCTATATTATTTTATTATTATTATTATTTTCACACCATATAGGTATTTTAGGAAACTTGTTTTCAACACATCGCTTTTCCATCACAAATAACATATCGCAACTACATTGCAAAAAAATATCGTTTTTATATCGCAGAGACCTTATCGCAGCGACGTCGCATGGATGAAACTTGGGAGTGACAAAATAACATCCCTCTGACATCGCAGCGACGTCTATGCGACAAAGAATGTGATATCGCAGGTTACAATTGTTACATCGCTGCGATATCTCTGTGATGTTACTGTATTTGCAGGGATGTTGTTTATAAACTTTTTTGTTATTCACTCGAACTTATTTATTTCACTCATTTCTGAGTTATACCGGTTAATAGTAAATGTTTCTTTTATGACAAAAACTGAGACACCGGATGATTTTCACAAGAATTCCATGAATATAAGTTACCATGGCAACCATTGTTATCGCAAATGTTGTCAGATATATTGTCAAATTAAGCTAATTTCGAGGTGTAACACGAAATTAGTACTAATTTCGAGTTATAACTCGAAATTAAGCTAATTTCGAGTTGTAACACGAAATTAGCACTAATTTCGAGTTATAACTCGGAATTAAGCTAATTTCGAGTTATAACTCGGAATTAAGCTAATTTCGAGTTGTAACACGAAATCAGTACTAATTTCGAAATAAAACTCGAAATTAAGCTAATTTCGAGTTGTAACACGAAATTAGCACTAATTTCGAGTTATAACTCGGAGTCGGAATTAAGCTAATTTCGAGTTGTAACACGAAATTAGCACTTATTTCGAGTTATAACTCGGAATTAAGATTTAGGAAACATTTTGAGACAATTGAATTTTCATTGCTAATCAAGAGTATCAACAATACTCAATAGAGAATTAATGAATTATCGAATAACTAATATTTCTGAAGTTCCCAATCGTATTTCAACACATGGCAACTGTGCTATGGTCTACCCCTACTTACGGAATCGTGGGGTCAGTTTTATGTGGCGTCAGTTTTTACTGGCGGTACATTTCTAGCTGTTTGAAAATTAACGTGGCATTATTGATGATTTTAGCACCTAAAACTCGACCAAAATGTTCTCAAAAAATATGAAATTGAAAGGTATTTGAGTGATGATCTTATTTCATAAATGAAATAAAATAAAATAGTCCACTTGCCTATTGTCAAGCTTGTATGGACCTGCATTGAATCCCTAGAAAGCCTGGGTGCTAACAACAGAGTCACTTTGCTGTGGGTGCCTGGACACCAGGGGGTGGAGGGTAACGAGAAAGCCGACATCCTCGCCAAACAGGGAACCGAATCTGTGTTCATAGGACCAGAACCATATTTTGGGGTCACCGCAAGTGCGGCGAAAACAACTATCTCGGGCTGGGCGGAGGGAAAAACACTCACGTACTGGTCCGAATTACCAGGATTAACCCATTCGAAGGCGTTCCTGCCTAAACCATCGGAAAAAATAACTAGGCAGATCCTAGAATGGAGCATGGGTAACCTGCGAATTCTGACTGGACTGCTTACGGGACACTGTCGGCTAAGATACCACCTGGGAAGGATGGGTCTGAACCAACAAACGGACTGTCGGTTCTGTTGTGTGGAAGACGAAACGGCTGAACACATATTATGTTCATGCTCTAGCTTAGAAAGACTAAGGTTCGACACATTTGGCTTTACCAACCTAGAACCTATCGATTTCAGACAAATCTCACCCAATTCAACCATGAACTTTGTAAAAAGATGTGTATTGTACGGTGAACTGTAACCTCTAGGGGTGAGCCACAATAGACCCATCTGGGGTCGCAGTGGAGGGGAGGTGTTCGCCCCACTCACATGGAACCTAACCTAACCTAACCTATTGTCAAGCAAATCGGGAATTGTAAAATCATCTTCAGAACATGTACTAGTGATTCACACGAGACCAACGAGACGAGACTTTCATGAAGTCTCGTCTCGTCTCGCCGATGAAATATGAAGTCTTGTCTCGAGTCTCGTCTCGCAGCGTCGAGTCTCGTCGTGTCTCGCGTCTCGTACGAGAGTCTCGCAAATGTATCGCAATTTCGTCATGCATAATCTTGTTCCAGTCTAGTACGCGATATTCACCTTTACCTACTTTTCAGGTATAATGTAGGAGTAGGAAGAGAAAATTACAACAAAAATAACATTATTTATTGGAAAAAAAGTATCTAATAGGTACAGGGCTAGTTTTATTAATGTGAACCCCTCTCAACATTTTTTTGTTTTCCACCCATCAAAAAAAATGTGATACAGATTTTATACAATTATTTTTCACATAAGTTCCGATCATAGTGACAGTGTTGCAATATCTCTTCAAATATACAGAGGATTTTAAAATATATATACTTTTTAAATGGAATGCACTGTATATTTTGATAGATATGAATCCTTTATATCATATATTTGAAATCAGGATGAATTGAAGAATCCAAATATATTTTTCTGTATACCCTGTATATTTGAAGAGATATTGCATTATTGTCAATATGAGTGAAATCTGTATGAAAAATTGTATGCAATCAACTTTAATTTTTTTTTAATGAGTGTGAAACAAAAAAGATAAAGGGGGGTTCACATTAATAAAACTAGCCCTGTACATACCATTAAAGGCGATAGGCGATGCATCCGTGGCGTCGGCGGCCCGTCAAAACAATAGTTATATATTCTTTATCTTAGACTATTTAGCACAGAATGATTCAGTAATCTTTGACAGAATGACTATTTATATATTTTCAGGTAGTCATTCGATTTGCGGTCTGCCGTTATTGCAGAATTGCCTTCATATTTCGTATTCCGCCGCTGTAAGAGAGAGAATAGTCCGTTTTCGTTTCACGCATTACGTCGTTTTACAACAATCATGGATTGTGCGTTGATTGAACCAATACCTCAATCAACGGATTGTGTTTTAAAGTATTTATGAATGAAATGTTTTGTCTATCTGTGCTAAATAGTCTGAATTCTTTCTAAATACGTTGAATTATGAATGGAAGTCTCAAGTCTGCAGTCGGCACGCAGAAATATTTACCTCGAGACTCGAAACGAGACCAATAAAAGATTCGTCTCGTCTTGTCCGAGTTTCGTTTCGAGTCCATGCGAGACTCTCGAAAACGAGACTCTCGCGGGCACCATTAGCATGTACAGTCATCTTCTACGAACATGTCGTGGTTGGACGGTATGACGGTTTTTTTGCAGCGGTGATAAAGGGAGTTGACATCGTCCATGTGCGACATGATCTCTGAAGACGACTGTACCTCATGCTGAGAAGTATCCCAGCACACATTAATAAATGGGGTTCAGCACCAAAACATACGCTGATGCTCTTAGATTCCATCCAGAGAAGAGCCATCCGCCTAGTGGGTGACGCCACACTCACTCACTCTTTGACATCATTTGAACACCGTAGAAAGGTCGGCGACCTTTCAATTTTCTATCGATACTTCCACGGAAAATGTTCTTCTGAAATCTCTGCTATCATCCCTTCACTAGCAATACCAGTCAGACGAACTAGACAAGCCCAGTTAGCACATCCTTTCGTTGTCAACCTCGACAGATGTCGAACAGCACTTTATCAAAACTCCTTCAGCCATAGAACGGCTATAGGCTCTGGAATTCATTGCCTGAGATAGTATTCCCAACAACAAATAATCTCCAGAAGTTCGAAAAAAATTCCAATACCTACCTTTTGTCCCTATCGTCCCTAGGAACGCAAGATGTTCTTTGAACATCATAGGGATTTCCTTTCGTGCGCTCCAAGCGATAAAAAAAAAGTAAGAATTCAAGACAATTACATATCATACCATTATAGTAGAAAAATGATTGTTCAATTTCATGAGGAAGTAGAAATTAGTAACGAATACGTCATCAAAAATGAACAAAGTTCAATAAAATTTGCTTGAATACTACGATCGAAACTTCTGAAAACTGATTCATGTATCGAAGTGAACCAAATTCTGAGTTCAATTTGAAAGAATATAACGAATTATATAACTGACACTGAAAAATGAAACGAAAATTCAATGGAATAAAACAAGTATGAATTTAATATTCAAAACTAATTAAGTTATTATACAAATATTTGTTGTGGAGAAAAGTGTATATAAAAATACGCTCGGAATAATTTTTTTAGTTCTTCCCGGACTTGCTACGTTAATTACTGTTTCTGCAAATAACATTTCGAATTGAAACTGAAAAGGTGTAGTCATCCTCGTATTCGTGGAAATACTCATCATTCTCTTGCATAACTGTAAATCGCGATTCGACCAAAAACTCGCAATTTTAATTGAGACCTCATTTGATATTCATAGACCCCGGAAAATTTCGCTACGTGCACACATAAATCCTGTGGAAGTTAATCCGCTCAATACATTTTCAATACCTCGAATAGCACGAGGAATTCAGTTGGATCCCATTATCATCAGTTGCTCCAGAATATATAGGAGGAGGAAACTTAGTTTCCATCGCTGCCGATAATACAGTGTGAAAAATATAGGTGGGAATCGAATTTTCTCTCGTTATCTACCATTTTCGTTCATTTTATGAACTATTGTCAATGACTTCGAGTTTCTCTCTATTTGTAACCATCGCATTCCACTATGAGTATTTGGCTTCCCTAATAACACAATAATTATGTCCCATGGATATCCTTAGGACGTCCTGTCGAAACATTCAGGACGTCTATAGGACGTTCGAATTTGGTACCGTGGACGTCCATTGCCCGTCTGTGGGACACACAAATGTCCCACTTGAGGCCATCAACTAGGGACGTCCTTGAGGGATGTCCCTGGGACAACTATCGAATACCTAAATCCTACAGTATTCCTCATCAAGCACTACGGAGGAAATCCTCAGGACATCCGTAGGACAACCTATCAGCAACGCTGAGGAATATCAATTGGATGTCCATAGGATGACCCAGGGACGTACGAATTATTCTCGAATTTGAATTTTTCTGGGTCCCTCTAGGACCAGATCTTGCATAACTGATGAGGACATATAGTTGAGTTGATGGTCCGTAGAAGGTCCCCAATAAATCCTGAAAAAGTTTCCCAAGGATGTCCAATGGACTTACGTGAAGGAGATTGACGGGGAGTATTTATAGCCTACGAGAAATCATTCGTCGGCGAGGTGTGAGTTAACGTCCTCGCAGGGACAACATATTGAAAGTACCGACCCAGATAGCACAAATTCCTTTTGAGGCCCTTCTGAGGCGTTCACAATCATGTCCTCAGGACGTCGAGAGCGAGCCTGAGGACATTCTCAAGACGTCCTCCTGTTACCATTCTCTACATACTAATAACGTCTCAGAACATCCCTATAAAATCTTTTGAGACAACCTCAGGACATCATGGTAACAACTTGAGGCGGTTTTTGATGATGTTTCAAGGAGGTTCAAGATTTATGGGAGAATATTATTCCTATACAGAATGAGTCAATATAGTGTGTTCTCCTCCGATATTAGCCAAACCGTCAGATATATAAAATGAAAATTCAAGTACAACAGTAATAGGGTTTCATAAGAACAATTACTTAAAGTTGTTTTCATATCTATAGGGTGTTCGAATTCCAAGATATCGGTTGATGATTGTTTTTTTTCAATGGAACACCTTGTATATTATTGCATTTTTGAGTTTTCCCTGAAGAGTTGATTCCATCAATGCATCACACTTGGTGTCTAGTGGGAATTATTACAGAGATATAGGGTGTTGACAATTGAGATTCTTCAAATGTAGGATGTTTTGTGTCGAAACTATTCATTATGGTCAAAACGGCTCACATGTTCCTGTCATAATTTTTGATTAGCTATCTACTGATATTTATTTGGAACAGATACAATAAGCTGATCAGTATTCTGAATGTTAACCCACCCTCTATTGGTTCCGATTGAATGTCAGTAGATAGTAAATCGAAAGTTTATAAGGATATGTGAGCCGTTTTGACCAATATTGAATAGTTTCCACAAAAAAAATCCTAAATTGAAAAATCTTGTTTTTGAACACCCTATATCTCTATAATCATTCTCGCTAGACCCCAAGTGTGATACATTGATGGAATCAGCTCTTCAGGAAGAACCTAAAAATGCAATAGTATACAGGGTGTCCCATTTGGAAAAAAACAATCATCAGTCAATATATCTTGGAATTCGAACACCCTACAGATATATATGAAAACAATTTAATGTGAAAGTTCTCATGAAACCCCTTTTACTGTTGTACTTGAATTTTCACTATTTATCTGATGGTTTGGCTAATATACAAGGATAACACACTATTGACTCACCTTGTATTATGCAAATGATGATTTCTTCAAAATAATATGGATCTCATGATATTTGCAAAATTTCCCTCTATTTATAATAGGTTCAAATGAAAAACCAAATGAAAAACTTACATTCTATTATTTATAACTTATTCTGAAAAATTTCAATTTCCTTTCCAAAGAAATGTATTTCAGCTTCTTGTTGAGCACTACTAGAAGTTATTGCCTATTGATAGTTATATTTCTCCATGTTGTTTTTGATTTCTGAACTCTGGACATTCCTGATGCAGAATAATCAACTGGAAGTTGAAGCCTTCATGCAATATTTTATAGAATCTGAAGAAGCAAAACTATCTTGGAATGTAAATATCATCAGGTTTGTGTTTTGCATAACCTTCTGAAACGAACAATGTATTAATATTTCATGTCCAGTACTTACTATCAATGATATGATTTATGTAGTTATAGGTACCAACCATTATTGAATCTACTGAAAGTTCAAGTCTGCATATGTTCAATCTTTCATAATTTCCAAAGAAGCCAAAATATCTTGGAATAAAATATCTCTGCTCTGATGATATCATTTTGTGTTATCAATAACCTCCTGAAACAAATAATGTACCTATTAATATTTCATGTTCCAGTCCCTACTATATCAATGATTTGATTTAGGTACCTACCTTTATTGAATATACTGAAAGTGCAAACATGCATGCAATCTCACATAGATTTCGAAGAAGCCAAAATATCTTGGAATGAAACATCTCTGCTCTGATGACATCATCAATCTTGTGTTCTCAATAACTTCATCTGAAACAAATAATTTACCTATTAACATTTCATGTTCAGTATCTACTATATCAATGATTTGATTCAGGTACCTACCTTTATTGAATTCATACTGAAAGTTCAAGCTTCCATACAATATTTTATAGATTCCGAAGAAGCAAAGCTATCTTGGAATAAAACATGTTTGCTATGATGATATCATCAAGTTTGTGTTCTCAATAACCTCCTGAAACAATAAATAATGTATATGAATGTATCAATATTTCATGTCCGGTACTATCAATGATTCTATTTAGTATTTACTCACCATTGTTTCTTCTACCTGAGAGAAATGTCATCAACAGAGATTATCATCCTTTTGTTATTGTTATCTTTTAATTCTGTGCAATAAGTTCTTCTCGCAATCATTTTGTGAAATAGAAATTAGATGAAGGTATTCAATGAATACTCCAATAATTTTGATATAATCATCAATATATTATGATGTATCTTGAACAAATCATGACTATCATGAGACATAACCTCAATTCTAGTTCTTCTTTTTCTTCCTTTTGTCTTCGATGACACGTTATTTCATGGAATGTCATTTGAAGACGTCCGTAGGCACGAAATTCTTTACATCCTCAGGCTGTCACGGAAAGAACTCATTTAGGGCAATTACAGCGCTAAATTTACGCCTGATGATGTTCTTAGGTTGTAGAAAATAGAACGTCCTCTCCAGGCGTTTGGCGACACATTGAGGATGACCTTAGGCGAGTGTGTGCTATCTGGGGACTGGGACGTCCGTAGGGCATTATTTATTTTTTCTAGTTGAAAATACGCCAGTCGGGCAACCAGCCACTCCCATTTCACCTGAAATGGGATCTTTTGTTGGAGTGTTCCTTTCCTTGCCAGGTGGCGTTCGGCGTTCGCCTTTCATTTTGCGGACGTTGAACGCCTCGTGGGGTATAAGATGGCGGTCAAGGAGATCACAGAGCTGTCCCAGTTCGTTGTGGCATATATAGCCAGGTAAGTAGTTGTTTTCTATTGAATAAACTGAAAAAGACTAGATAATCTCATCACATAGAGAATGCGAATTCTCAATTTATTGCTTCATATAAATATATATCCATTTTTGTATGTCCATAATTTATCTGATAATATTCCTTTTCAACACTTTCATACCCAATCAGGGGGTTCAAACTTGAACGATGGAAACATGTGATTTTTATAGACCTCTAATCGCAGATTCGTGATAGAGTCTCAATTCAGAATTTCTTTGCACGCCCTGTATGATGAATGTAAATTTATCATACACCCAAAAGCAATTCTGAGTAGAATTGGGAACAATTCCAAAATATTTCCTGGGACGAGTTCACTTTCAGGCATTGAGGTTATAGTATCTGAATTACGGTAGAAGAATCTTGCCAATAAAACGCACTTAATATTACCACATTGAATCTCATCAAAAGTTTCTATGGTATGACCCACGGAATACGCAACATTTTTCTCATTCGAGTGAATTCTCTTCTCCCGTTTCTAAGATCCCCATGCTGTGCAACCTTATCTTGGTCATACTGTACAGTATATAGGAAGAGGAAACTAAATTTTCATCCATCGATGCCGATAATATATTTATCGGGATTTTTATCATGAAAACTTCAAAGTAGGCAATTTTAATATAGTATAGGAACGCTGTTAGAATCTCAGGCTCGCTGGCTGGAGGCAGGGTGCTAAAAGAATATAATCCTTTTTGGCACACAGAATCGATCTTTTTGCTTATGTTTGGATAGCGCTCGTGACTAGGATAAAGGAGCAGGGTCGCCGATTGGTCGCCTGGAGTGGATGGAAAGATTTCTATTTGCAACAGGAGCACTCTAAAAATAGACCTGTGAAGTGTTGAAAATCCAATGTGTCAAAATTTCATAATCCTGATACTACGAGATACATAGTAAAAAATGACTTCTCATTACAAGATTATATAATTATTTTGTCAGTTGATCATCTTCAATCAAGGATATATATTTATATTTATATTTACCACCAACCAAACCGATTTTTCAAACGCCTCGACACGTGTTTCGCTAACTATGTATGTATCTTCAGGAGAAGATTGAAACTGAAATCATTAATAATAGACAATATGATATTTGTACACAGTAAAAATAGAAATCTGGAAATGAAGAAAAATAAATTCAACCAAAGAAATCCTACTCTCCTATATTCATAACGAAATATTTTATCAAATTGAGCAATAATTCATCTCAATTCGGAACTTTTAACTCTCATCTTGAAACGATACAATATTATGTTCGTTTGACGCGCAGCTTCAAATTCTCTCAACAAAATTCACGAATGTGTTGAAGAGAAATGCTAGAAGATGCTTATTTGGAGAGATCTGAATACTCATTTCAAGATAAACGATGTGGTCTTGTTTTGAAATTTGTTCCTATTTCTCTATGGAAATCTGCAATTTACTCTAATTGAGAAATTTCACTATCTCTGATAGAAACTGCGAGAACTTCTGATATAATCAATTATCAGCTCTACTAGATGTCGAATAACTATTGTTGTTGTTCTAAAATTGTTCTTATCCTTCATTCGGTTGTCCCCTCACGAGCAACCCTCAGAAGTCTTCAAGAGATTTGTATGAACAAGGAATGACGGGGGTCTTACCTTTTAACGTGTGATCCCATACACTTTCTTAGGCCATCAGAAAAATTTCTGCGGTCGTGGTATGGGAATCGAACCGTTACCACCGATACAACATCGGTGGTAACGATCGAACCCACCTACCGGCAACCCAACGTGCTATACTCAAGATCACCTCATTTTTCTATTTGAAAACGCATTCTTCCATTAACCCAAATCATCGAAACACACCATCTTCTCAACTCAATATGTGCTCTTGTAACTCAACAAGTGAGGTACGTAGTTTTTGAAAGGTATCAGATTAGTATAGATGTAGTTATCATTAGGTATTAGATTAGTATAGAGTTCAGATAATTCATACGACGCTATAAAAGCAGATGATATTTTATCATTGCTCATGTAAGATCGAAGTAGAGGCCATGGCACCATATCATGAGCATATTTTAATATTGAAACTATCATTGGGCACCAAAGATGTGTATACGACGCTATGAAAGTTCAGAGAACTGGAGATTATTTCCACAAACTACGTACTCAGCCGTTACCACCGATACAACGGTGGTAACGGTTTGGCACCAAAGGCTCCTCCAAAAACTACCATCATATACGGCGCACCACCCCAGAGCTATGCAATCTTTTATTAGTTTTCTTTCTGGCAGATCGCTTTATGTGGTGGTGGACAGTGTATCGCCTGATACCATTGCAATCAATTCCGGCGTTTCACAAGAATTAATTTTGGGTTGAAAATCTTAATTCTGAACCACCCTGTACCTATTTCAATTGAATATCAATTGATAGTGGATGAAAAGTTGAGATAGGGACATCTGAACCGTTTTGACCAATTATGAATAGTTTGGACACAAATAAACCTTACAGTTGTAAAATCTCGATTTTTCACACCCCATATCTCTGTAATTGTCACTGCTAGACCCCAAGTATTATGGGTCAATGGAATCAGCTTTTCAAGAAGAATCTGAAAATGCAATAATTTACAGGGTGTCCTATACAAAAATTCAAAGTTGTTACTATTATGCTCCTTTTCGATATAAACGGCAACGTCGCAGCGCTGAGAATATTTTAGGTCGATAAAGCACAACTAATTAACGAAGGCACCAAATTTTCAGAATAATCCCAAGTTACGTTCTCCACAGAAACGTCTAATGTGCCTTCCATCGTGAATCAGCCTGTATATACACTAATATACAGGGTGTAATTTAATTGATAGCTCAAAATGGAGGATATGGCTCATTTTGGAAAGGAAAGGTCATATGAACATATATGTCTCAAACCTCTCAACTTTCCAGCTATAGAAAATATGGTGCTAAAATTTTAAGAAGAGATTCGTTTTCTTATCATGACTTCAATACTGTTCTATATATTTTCATGAAATTTGACATGCACCTACTGAGCCACATGTGATAGTTCGTAGGTGAGATTTGTTTTTGTTCAATTTTTATTCAAGTAAAGTTAATTGATCGAATTTGCCAAAACAGTTCTTATTTTTTTACGAGAAAACGGTCGTACGGAAAAAATTTGGGATTTGTTGCAAAATGAATGAGGATTGCTAGGAAGATTTTCATTTTTGAAGAAAGCAAGGGCGTACTATATTGTTTTAGAAAGATCTCCAGTTTTCACCCCATACGGACGCCACTGGGAGAAATATTGAAAAATCTCCTGCATCAAAAAATGTCGAATTCCATAAAAATATCTCGAGCAGTATTAAAGTTGTGATGGAAAAACGGAACTCTTCTTGAAACTCTAACACCCTATAGCTCGAAAGTTAAGAGGTTCAGGAAGTATATTCATATGAACTTTGCTTCTCACAATGAGCTAAGGAACCATATTCTATATTTGAGCCATGAATTGAACTTTATGCTGAATATGTTAGAAAGGCTGATCAATATAAAACGTCAAATTTGTTACTCTACCCACCAGAGCCAAATAGTTTCGTTTTTTAGAATTTCAGACTGAAATCAACGATCGTGACCCAGTATGAAAAAATAGCATCAACAGAATGCTTCATGTTGGTACAACACGTTTTATGTGGTTTTCGATTCGACTGAATGAAAAAAATGTCACATACGGCTGCCGTTCTATATTTGATGGCAAACATTCCGTCCATTTTCATCTCTCGATTTCCATGACGGAAATACGTAATTTCCGTTGCCGCCGATTTTTCGTACAATGTAAATTCCAGAGTTCCATAACAAATTTCGAAATTGTCTGATTCGGTCACGTCCCATTGACAATAGACAAAAATGCATGTAATAAATTTGATGTACTATGAGATGAAACATATAGGTAGGCGCTTACTTCGTGGGTGGGTGGATCAGATCATAGAAAATGTTCATTCTGACGAATATTTCAAATGATTCCTACAAGTTTTCCGATTATTATTCCAGATTTCTTGGGATTTTCTCTACTTGTTTCTCTAAACTGAAAATATGAATATTATTTTTTCTGCAACCGACACAAAAGTCGTCCATTTTGATATCAAAATTAGCTCTTAAATTTACGTTTCTATTACTGACACAAAAATAGGTATGTTGCTAGGCAACATATTTAGTTCCTAGGAGCTAAAATTGAACTTTAGTTCCTAGGAGCTAAAGTTGAACTTTAGCTCCTCAGAACTAAAAAGGAAGTACTGGACGTCATCAAGAATAAACAACATTGTTACGGTTGGTTATTTGGGTTGAGACGCATACCTGATTTGTTTCCGATTTCGGCAGATTTGGCATTTTCATACCCATGCTGGAGATATAAATACACCTTATTATAGTTGAGTATCGGAATTATAGACATCTCAGTTAAGTATTTTTGTTTTGATCAGGGAAGCCTTCAAGATTCAAATACTTGCTGGATCTGTATTTCATTCGTTATTCTCGGGATGGATAACTTGTTTTCGAATTATCACGGCAAGCAATAGTTTTTTGACTCAAACCACGATATTGTTTACCTTCATTTGATTATCTAGCGAAAAACATGGAGAGGAGTAAATGATCGCTATTATTATTGTTGATATGCTCACTAACCCAACATTTTCCACGTCATTGTTACTATAGTTAGTATAGCTGGAACTGGCGCGGTATTTGCCATTAGAGCAACTGGTACATACACAAATATGTCACTCTGTGATTGTATTCATATTGAACCTTTATTGAAACTACAATTCGAACATCCTTGGAAATTGAATGAACCTGCTGTTAATGCAGGTATAATGTTCCCACTACACGGATTATTTTGTCAATATTTGTTGCATTGCATACATATGGCACAGCATTGGTGGTAACTTCACATATTTATTTGAGTTAATTGTTCCGGTTGCAGAAAAAATAGCATGTTTCATTCGGATAAAAAGTGACTTTGTTCGACTCGCAAATTTTGCTTTCGCTCGGCTTCGCTAAACGCTCCGCCTCGCAAATGTAAAATTCGCTTGTCAAACAAAGTGTCACTTTTGATCCTAATAAAACAATCTACTATTATTATACGTGTAGTGAGGACAAATCAGATGATTTTCCCCAAAATGTCACTGAGTTTAAAGAGAGAGAGCCTGAAAAAAAAATTCACTAGCTTGTCAGTGACAATTTGTATTGAAAAAGGTTTGGAGAAGACAAATGAAGGTGAATAAAAAAATATCAAATTTTCACTTAGCTTTGGACGTTTCGAGAACAAATCTGCTCCCGTTTTCAACATAAAAAATGGATATTTGAATAGTGAATTCGTATTTGTCTTGACACTGTTCAGTTCTCTCAAATGAGTTATATACAGGATGTTTTCATTAATTAATCTTGAATCATGTTTTGGGAAGATGAGAAGGAGTACTTATACTTTTATTGACCAAGTTATTCGAACCATTTTTCTCTACAAAATGGACACAATCCTCTATAACTTATAATTTCAACAATGTTGCCGGATTTGTACGTGGGATCAAGTTTTTATTTTCTATTGTGCACTGGAATGCAATATTTGTGGAAGTTCGTATTTTGATGCAATTTTTTCTCCATTTTTGCTGGTTGGTTACTGTGAGAAATCACGACGAAATCATTATCGGTATCATTTTGCGGGCACTTATGGTATTACCTAATTGATTTACGTCCATCGACTGGTGGCTGTGAAATTTTCAATCTACTCACCTATTCGGATCCGAGATATCCCAGTCCCGTCGAATCTGCCCATTCAGCATGTCATTTTTACGGTTCTCCCATCAAGAATTTCTGGAAAGAAAGAGTTCGGTTTAGTTGCTTGAATTCAAACAGGTGCTCGTTGAACATTATCCCAAAATCATATGATAATTGCGACTCCCAGGAGCATACCTAGATTTAAAATTTCTATTTCTTCCCAGGAAACTGAGAACTAACGACTATGCAACTAACAAAACAATACTCAGCATTGTGTTTTGTGGCTGTGGTATAGTCGACGAGTCGACTATGCGTTGACGGTCACAGGACACAGACAGCAATATTTTTAATTAAATAATAATTCAGAATTTAACGAATATTCTTGAGACAATTAAGTTCAAAATAATACTGTGTACCTGTCAAGTCATTATTATTTTTTGTTTCATGAACTGACAACGACGAAGCGAAATACAAAATCGAAAACACAGGTATGAAGGTATTCAGTAGCCAATCAACTATCGAAATACAGAAACGAAAACATCATGTTTCCGATTATTAACACAGACATTCCAATCAAAAACGTGTATTTTGTAATGAGTGAAATAATCAGTATAATACCGAATGATTGACTAGAAAAACGTATTGCTTCGTTGAAACAAAGTAAAAATCGACACGGCAACATAAATGCTAACACCGTTCGCTCGAATTAGGAAATGAGGTTTTCTCACCGTCCTCTAACGTTCTCTCGCAGAAAGCTGACCGAGAGATGTCAGCAATAAAATGGAAAATGGAGAAACTCAGGAAATAAACTAATAAATGGAACAGAAGGCGTCAACAGCTGAAAGGAACTCAATAGATTGCGAAAGCTGAAACCAGCTCTTTCAGGACAGACATATATTCTTTTTCCCAACAGAAGTAAAAAACTTTCAGTGCCAAACAAAACATAAGGGCGAAACATCAAGAAAGATTTCAATCCTATTGTCTGCGAACAGAACAACGTGTTTTACTTACACTATATATACAAAGTAATTTGAACATTAGTACAAGGCGATTATTAATGTTTTTCTCGATAGATATCTCAGTTATTTTTTATGGTAATTCAGAGTCTAGTACTAAAAAATGCGAGAAATCATCGTGAATATAAAAATTTGAGTTGAACTTGTATTCTTCAAAGAGAATACCCTGTTTTCCATTTTCCAAAACGGTAGAGGTATTTCTTCTGATTTCACCCATAGCAAATATTCAGATATGGTGCATCAATGGCCTAATTTTTCCCATACCAGACATCAGCGTCCCAGTAAATGGTCCCATATGCGGGACTCTATATATCAGTACACTGCGGCGGCAGTTGGTCCCAGTGCTGGTCACCCAGCACTCATATTCAGTTCCCCGGCAAAAGGCCAGTACAACATAATCGACACATTGAGTTTCCCATAGCAAGCCCAGCATATACATAAATGATGGGACTGTACTGGCCAATTAACGACATTGGTTACATACTATCGAGATAGGGGTGGGGTAGGGGTTTTAGGGGTCCAATAGATCTGAAAGTTCTAGTACCTCTTTATTTTTCAATATAACCCTCTCATCATAAATCATACACATACCAGATTCCAAGAGAATGATTTTATGAATGACACAATGATATCTTATTCTTAACCTCTCTGTTCTTCAATGAAACTTCTCGGAGTGACTGCGCACTGGTTGGTATTTGGTATCTACATCTTATTTGGAAGCATTCCTTCAAAGTTGATTCTTCGTTGTGAGGTACTTCTGAAATATAGAATGAATCATTAGTTATATATTAGTGGCCTTTGAGTTGCATGAGTTTATAACTTGATAATATAGTCTGATGACGTGATAACATGGAGCTTTTCAATTCTCATTATTTTCTTCGCACAGGTATTTCTGTAGCTGAAACCTCATTGTCATTTAGTTCTTCAATATAGAGACAGCTTCACATAACCTAAGATTGCTTTTGATTGCAACAAACGAGTTAGAAATCATATAGTTGCTTTTGGAGAAGTATAGCCAACTCCAATTATTATGATCATTAGATATATGAGGTTACGAGATACCAAACACATGCATTTGATAATGAAATTCGGAACACTATGTAGATAGATTGATACTCACTCAATATTATCATGATTGAAGAATCCGTCTTCTATTATTATCAATTGAGAATACTCCTGCCATCATGAATAACCGCCAGGGAAAGAGAGGATCACATCAATTCGACATAAACAAACTAGTACGCGATTACCACTCACGAGAGTCAGCCATCTTAGTCACATATAATATTGATCAGCTGATTGTTGATGTAGAAGTTCCCAGAA